>NIPS01000010.1:29259-666591 GCA_002215975.1 Dryadomyces quercus-mongolicae | reverse complement strand
GCACTTCAACAAGCCAATGCGGCACTAAGCAAACGCCGGAGAGCCAGAAAGACACGTGTACGACTTGGAGGATCTCTTACGGTTCAAGAAGGACATGATTTGCTAGATGAAAAGGGCGTAGAGGAGCAAATACAGCAAGAAATACAAGCAAGGGGTGGTCGGCAGAGGAGGGCCGAGCCAGGCGGACGGCGCTGTGGCACATGCGGTGAGAGAGGGCACAATGCGCGCACTTGTCAGAAGGAAGTAGAAATGTCTGATGTATACAGTTCCGAATAGTTTGAATTGATTTTAATTGTTATGGTTGTGTAATAATGCTTTCTTGTTGTGAGAGTTGTAGGAAGTGATCCACTCGCTTGTCTGATCCACTCGCTTATCAACTACGTTATATATTCAATTAATATTCAATGTCTAGGAATTGATGTTGGAAATGAAACAACCCTAAATATTCTAACAGATGTCTTCGTTATCATTCACTCACTGTCTGGAAATAGCCATTGCTGTTAATTTGAAGTATTGATAGAGGTCACTCCTTTACAACAATAATTTAGATCTCTAGGTTCAAACCCTGCTTCACTAAAACCAACCAAATATGACACCCGTAAGATGAGTAGAACTATTCTTATAAACCATAGGCTTGCTATTCAGGCGGTACAGATAGACCTTGTCACGACCTCTTTCCGGCTCCTGTTGTAGCCAATAATTGTTGATAGAAACATTGCAATTTGGTGTCGAGTGTCCTTGCTGCTTGATGACTAAGCCAATGTTGATACCTTCTACTTCTGCTTGGTATATCGCAAGATGTTCTGTTTCTGTTTTGGAGGCACAACTGTAGCTTGTTTGTTTGCTTGCCAGGCGATGAGAGCTTCATAGTGTTTGATAGCTAGTCCATGCGAACTTTTGTGACTGTTCAAGGCTGGGGAACAAGTGCGTCTCATTTGTTGCTCTGCTGCGAGTTTGATATTGCTGTGGATGTTCCTTCCCTGCTCCGCGTTGCGTTGGTAGTGGGACTAACGTAAACGCAAGCAGGGGCTTTTCCTTCTCTAGGACGTGACAATATATTCCCCAATCTTTGGGGACGTCACTTGGAAGTGACTTGAAATAATTGATTGATAGGTTTTGTTCTGTTTTTAACAATGAGTAAAGATTGGGGGAAATGTAAGGTTGAGCTCGGATAAGTATAAAGAAATTGTCGGTTTACTTGGGAGAGCATAGCGAAATAGCATGTTGATATCATTGTTGCTTTACATATAATGCCGGGTAGCATTGTCTAAGATCTTGTCCATATTTCTTATAGGTGATGATAAAAGAAGAAAAGAAGAGCGAGATTGAGTTCTACAGAGTTTAACCATTTATATAGGTAGATGATGTGTCTGAGGTCTGACTGGACTGTCATTGCGTAGGAAGGAGCAGCTTGCATGGTAAGGCACGATAGTACAGAGCACTAAGGAACGGCAAATATAGTTCAGACCAAACATCTAGTAAGAAACATCAAAGGATCGCATTACGGAGAATTCCATCCCAAGATACAAGTAGAAGAGAGTGTGAAGGTCATGTGACCAAGGATATCATACAACACGTGACTGAGTGACGTTGGATGTACTTTGTACTCCGTTCCCCGTAAGATAAGATACAGCTGTGCCCCACGTGATCAAATGTCCCCATATGATGTAACCTTTACGTACATATACGATATATCCTTGTACGCGATGTGGGCCAAAACGTCATGTCCAGAGAGCGCCAGATCTCAGATGGCCGTCAGGCCACTGGCAGTATTCTAGCAAAGAACAAAAATGAACTGTCTGCATACGACCATGTTGTACATATCCGGCTCATATTTGCATAAACTATACGAGCATCGTACGAAGTCGTCTGTAGCCAGTAAAAGGCGCATGGAAGACGTCCAGAGTGCAAAAAAACTTCACAGCCGACAAGCTGCACAGATGCGTCTTGGATTGATCCGTAGCGCGAATCAAGTCCCCTTGCTTCTCTTTGTGCCTGTTACCCGGGCGATGAATAAGAGAAGGCAATGGAATAATAGACGTCCAAGCAACAGCTGGCGGGGTTTCCTTTTTTTTTCCTTTTTTTTTGGCGGGGTTCGTCAGGAAATGGACCCACCGAAGTAAGAGCTTCTTCTACCTCCTTCTCTGCTTTGCTTTTGCCTTCACCTCAGTGGAGAGGCTTTTGATGCATCCATGACCGGGACAGAAGCTCTAGGGGTGCCATTGGATTCGCCCAGCAAAGTCGTAGCATGGAAAAACAGCTGGGGATTCAAGAATTGGCGACGATTCCGCGGCGAGATCAGGCATACATCATAGCTCAGACATCTTACGAGGGTGTGCCGTCTGGTTGGCGCTTGTTGCGTAGTGCCTGTTGGGTCTTGGTATTACTCCTGGCTACGGCGCATTACGGCACCTTGCTGGCGGCCTCTGCTGGTTGTTGCCTGCTGCTGCTGGTTGCTGCTGGTTGCTGCTGGTTACTGCTGGCTACTGCTGGCTCCTGCTGGTTGCTTCGAGATTCCGCCTCATTAGCGCGGTGGCGGGGTGTGGACATAGCGCTTCTAGGCGTGTTTGTAGTACAGCTTACCAGCTCCTGCCGTTGGCCATCCAACGAAGCGGCGAATTTGTCTCGTCGGGTGCGCATAATGGTCCGTGCACAGGCTGTGCCTCGCCTCCCCAGGGTGTCGGCGTAGTAGAAGGTCAGGCAGTAGCGGGTATTTTCTGTGACATGGTGGGGTTCTGTTTCTGCAGCTTTCTCGAACCTTCTGTCTTTTGCCCGCTAACAAAGCCCAAATTTTCACCGTCTCTGCCTTTCTGCTCTTTTTGCATTTAAAACACCCTTCTCGTGTCCTTTCCGTCTTCTGTTCTCTCTCTCCTCATTCTCTTCTTCTTCATACTCATCATCCACACATTTTTTCCAGATCTCTACACACAAGAGTTCTCTCTTCCACAAACTATCTACACACACATCCCATTCGAGAATCCAAATCCTTCACATCATCAACCATGGCTCCTGCCGTCGGTATCGATTTGGGTACCACGTACTCCTGCGTGGGTATTTTCCGGGACGACCGGATTGAGGTAGGCACAATTCCCCCCTTTTTTCCCTCTCTTCTTCACCCCAGACTCAGCAAGCGCTAACAAATGTCCTGCAGATCATCGCCAATGACCAGGGTAACCGCACCACACCGTCCTTCGTGGCCTTTACGGACACGGAGCGGTTGATTGGTGACGCCGCCAAGAACCAGGTCGCCATGAACCCCCAGAACACCGTCTTCGACGCCAAGCGGCTCATTGGCCGCAAGTTCGCCGACGCTGAGGTCCAGGCGGATATGAAGCACTTCCCCTTCAAGATCATTGACAAGGCTGGCAAGCCCATTGTCGAGGTCGAGTTCAAGGGCGAGAAGAAGCAGTTCACCCCCGAGGAAATTTCCTCCATGGTCCTGACCAAGATGCGCGAGACCGCTGAGTCCTACCTCGGTGGCACCGTCAACAACGCTGTCATCACCGTTCCGGCCTACTTCAACGACTCTCAGCGTCAGGCCACCAAGGACGCCGGTCTCATTGCCGGTCTCAACGTCCTGCGTATCATCAACGAGCCCACGGCCGCTGCCATTGCCTACGGTCTCGACAAGAAGGTTGAGGGCGAGCGCAACGTCCTGATCTTCGACCTGGGTGGTGGTACTTTCGATGTGTCTCTCCTGACCATTGAGGAGGGTATCTTCGAGGTCAAGTCCACTGCCGGTGACACTCACCTGGGTGGTGAGGACTTCGACAACCGCCTCGTCAACCACTTTGTCAACGAGTTCAAGCGCAAGAACAAGAAGGGTATGTACAATTCCTTTGCTTATTCCCCGTTTCTTACCCTTTTCACCTTTTCAACTATCACCAAATTCCAATTATTACATAATCCATTCCTTCCTATTTGGGACATTATGCTGACTATTTTTAGACCTGTCCTCCAACGCACGTGCTCTGCGTCGTCTGCGGACGGCCTGCGAGCGTGCCAAGCGCACTCTCTCGTCGTCTGCCCAGACGTCCATTGAGATCGACTCTCTCTTCGATGGTATCGACTTCTACACCTCGATCACCCGTGCCCGTTTCGAGGAGCTGTGCCAGGACCTCTTCCGCTCCACCCTGCAGCCCGTCGACCGTGTCCTGACGGATGCCAAGATCGACAAGTCCCAGGTTCACGAGATCGTGCTGGTCGGCGGTTCCACCCGTATTCCCCGCATCCAGAAGCTGATCACGGACTACTTCAACGGCAAGGAGCCCAACAAGTCGATCAACCCCGATGAGGCTGTTGCCTACGGCGCTGCCGTCCAGGCCGCTATCCTTAGCGGTGACACTTCCTCCAAGTCCACCAACGAGATTCTGCTGCTCGACGTGGCCCCGCTGTCTCTCGGTATCGAGACTGCCGGTGGCATGATGACCAAGCTCATTCCCCGCAACACCACCATCCCGACCAAGAAGTCCGAGGTGTTCTCCACCTTCTCGGACAACCAGCCTGGTGTGCTGATCCAGGTGTACGAGGGTGAGCGCCAGCGCACCAAGGACAACTCTCTGCTGGGCAAGTTCGAGCTCACGGGCATCCCGCCCGCACCGCGTGGTGTGCCGCAGATTGAGGTCACCTTCGACCTGGATGCCAACGGTATCATGAACGTGTCCGCCGTTGAGAAGGGCACGGGCAAGTCGAACAAGATTATTATCAGCAACGACAAGGGCCGTCTGTCCAAGGAGGAGATTGAGCGCATGCTTGCGGAGGCCGAGAAGTTCAAGGAGGAGGACGAGGCCGAGGGCCGTCGTGTTGCTGCCAAGAACGGTCTCGAGTCGTACGCCTACTCTCTGCGCAACACGCTCAGCGACTCCAAGGTTGACGAGAAGCTCGACTCTGCCGACAAGGAGAAGCTCAAGACGGAGATTGACCAGATCGTCACCTGGCTCGACGAGAACCAGCAGGCCACTCGTGAGGAGTACGAGGAGCACCAGAAGGAGCTTGAGGCCATTGCCAACCCCATCATGATGAAGTTCTACGGCTCTGGTGAGGGTGGCATGCCGGGTGCTGGCGGTGCTCCGGGTGGCTTCCCTGGTGCTGGTGGTGCTGGTGCCGGTGCCTCGCACGACGACGGCCCGACTGTCGAGGAGGTCGACTAAGCGCAAAAAAAGCGAGCGCCCAAGGAAATTGCCTTTTTGCTTTTCATTGATGATTGCTTTGTTTTAATGCGGTTAGAGAGCCAGTGCTGCCAACAGAATGCAGCCAACTGGACACCGAAGTGTGGTCAAGGGACTTGAGGAATAGTCGGGGCTAGACATCCTACCGCGGATTATTTGTTTTTCTTTGCATTTTGACACGACGCCTCATGCAATCTGGGAAAAAGTCGGTCTCAGGAGTTGTATTGTAATGAATAAAAAACATGAAAATGAATCGGAAAAGTAAACAGTAAAAAGCAAAAATTGTGACTGTGATTGCACACATGACTGTAATTGCACACGCTCTGTATCTATGGTACACTGAAAATCCTTTCTATTCTCATTTCTTCTCCGAACCTTCGTAGCCCATTTCCTTGCGTATGGCCTGTCGCCGTTCCATGTCGGCGCGTATGTTGGCGGCGTCGACCTTGTCAGCCGGTGCCGATGGGGATGCGCTGTTTGGGCCTGCACTGTTGCTTTCGCCCTTGTTGGCTGCGAGCACTTCTGAAAACGACCGTTGGAAGACAGCGCCGGGCGGCAAGACTTCGTCGACGGTACGGCTGCGCCAGACGTCTTCGCTGGATCGCTTGCCGGGCGCGTAGTACTTGGCCGTCTCGCGTTCTCGGTAGTGGTTGCGGACGGCTTCTTCTTTGGCGGCGCCTGTGAAGCCTTTGACCCGCATGCAGAACCAGAAGTCGTCCCACAACTGGCTGCAGGGTTGCACGGTTCCGTTCCGGTAGACGGCACGCCATTGGCCAACGGGCGATTGGCAGGACCAGGCCAGGTCAAAGGCCTGCTGACAGGACATGGACGTCGGCAAGACGGCATCACCAAGCGAGCGGTCGCGGATGGAGTGCGAAGAAAAAGGGTCGGGGATCTCCTCGTCGTCGGGTTCGGCAGGCTTGGACCATCGGATCTTGGCCTTGAGGGACTCCAAGGCAGACGGATGCCGGGTCGGTGCTGTGCTGGATTCGCCCGTGGCTACTTCTTCTTCGCGCAAGAGGGTCATGAGCACGCGCAGTTCGCGCTCGTCGTCGGTTTCTGCCGGCGACGATGCTGGTTGTTGTGGAGTGGACATTGTGGGAGTGGGAGTGGTGGAAGTGGTGGTGTTGGTAGTGAGAGTAGGAGTGGTGGCTGTCTGCTGGTCTGAAGTAGGCGTCGTCTTGGACCAAAACCAGCCCATATTTGTAGTTGTGTACGGAGTACGGAGTACGGTACGGTACAATACGGAATAGAGGTGAGGGTGAAGCTGTGGTGCGATGTCTTGATGGGGTGACTTTTGTGGCTGACTTTTCTGCAGCTCCGTATTAGTGGGCAGATCTGTGATTGGCTGATGATCGGCGCAACATACGACCACGTGACTATTTACAACGCTGCCCCTGTAAAAACGTTCTCGGGGAGCCGTAAATATCCTAGGTAGTTCCGCTCTCTAGGTCATGTGCAAGGTCCAAGACGGCCAGGGTTCCTTCGCGTTGGAGATTATCTGACGATGCCTTTGTTGCGAGTACTCCGTACCCGCAGGATCGTTCCGCATTGCATTCGGCACTTTCAGGCTCCAGACTCCAGTCTTCAGGCTTCAGGCCTATCTGGTGCACTGTAGATCTCCCTCTGCCCCTCTTTCCCTCCTGGAAAGCAGTCGGTCTCATGATGTAACCTCGGATGTGCTTGTCAGAGGGGAAGGAAGTATCAAGTATCTTACGAGTATCCGGACGGCAGGTGCGCTCTGTCCGCATGCAGCCTTCCCACAGAAAGAACATGACCGGCACTACTCCGTACTCCGTCATACCTTCCTCCGACGCGTGCCATCCCTCACCACCCGCCCGCCTTAGCCTGCTTTAGCCCAATCGGGAAGCGGCCTGACACTTTTCTCCGGGTATATGCCGTACTTTTTCTTCTGCCTCCTCTTTTCTGCCTCATTCTCGTCCGACGACCCATATCTTTCGCGCCTTTTCCTCCCTTGCGCTCCCTTCGCCCCCCCACGGCCAAGCCATGATTGGGAGCCGCTGCTTTCGTCCGGCGTCGCTGCCGGCGTGGCAGGCGTCTCGCTCTCGCATTGGGCGGCTGCCACGGCGGACACCACCTTATTTCAGCCCATCCATTGTCTCCCATCGTTGGGAGACGACGTCGACTACAGGCGACGACAAGAGCGGCCACATTGCTGCTGAGCCCGGCGAGGGCATCCTCTTCCTCGACAATGTCTTCCCCCTGCGCGTCGGCGTGCTCGTTAACTGGCGACCGTGGCGATCCACCACAGACCACACAGATTACAATGTGTCTGGGCTGTTGGACAAGTTTGACGAGAAGGCGGCCACTCCGTCGCCCCTGGCATCGCTGCGGTCCATGTTCGACCCTGTAACCTTGGTGCGGCAGTCCATCCCAAAACATCTCCCCCTCACTGTCACCGAAATCATCCCTCGGCTCAAGGACGGCGGCGTCTTTGTCAAATTCCGGCATCCGGCCAGCTTGACTGCCGACGATATCGAGGATACCATGATCCAGTCGCTGCAGAAGAAGCCTGTGCGGCCTTGGTTCAACCCAGTCACGGGCTATGTGCGGGCCGGTCTCGTGCGCGGCGTGCCTTGGCTCGAGGACTTGGCATCGCGCGTGCCCTCGACTCGGATGCGCGTCGACTTTTGCGCGCCACCACCACCACCGGCAGCTGATGGAACCAGCGTGGCTGCTGCAGTTGGCGAGGCTTCTGGAAGTGCCAGCCTGGAGCTGTCGCAAGAGACCATCTACAGTCTGTTCCGGCGCTACGGAAAGATTGCCGAAATCACGTCACAGCCGTTCGACTCCAAGACGCTGCCTCGGTACGCCAACATTGACTTTGTCCGCATCCGCGACGCCGTCCTGGCCCGCAGCTGTCTGCATGGCCACGTGGTCAACGGGACGACGCGGCTGCGGCTCTCGTATGAGCCGCGCGTGAAGGCCCACCACATCTGGGATTGGCTGACAAATCATCCGCGCATCGTCATCCCCATTCTCGCAGCGGCCCTCGCGGCCATCACAGTGGCCGTGTTTGATCCCATTCGCGCATTCTTCATCCGTGCCCATGTGCAGCACTCGTTTGCCCTGCGCGACAGCTATCTGTACAAGCTGTTCGGGCGCTTTACGTCGGCTATCGTGAGCTTTGCACGTGACTCGTATGGCGCGGCGGCCAATGGCATCGGCATCGGTACCGGAGGCAGTGGTACTGGTGCCGGCGCCCGGGACATCCAGCGCAACATGCGGGCATTGCTGAGCCACCGACACGACGTGCTCGTCTCACTGCAGACGTGGTTGCTGGAGACGGCCGAGACGTTTATTGTGGTGCAGGGCCCACGGGGTTCGGGCAAACGTGAACTTGTCGTGGACCAGGCGTTGCAAGGACGGCAGGATGTGCTTGTGATCGACTGCAAGCCGATTGTCGAGGCGCGTGGCGAGAGCGCGACCATCAAGAACCTCGCCAATGCCGTCGGCTACTGGCCTGTCTTCTCATGGGCTAATAACATTAGCAGCCTCGTTGACTTGGCCGTGCAGGGCACCACCGGCGTCAAGGCCGGCTTCTCCGAGACGCTCGATGAACAGGTCATCAAAATCCTTCAGACGGCTACGATAGCGCTGCGTGAGGTCGGCCTCTCAGGCCGTCACAAGCACGACGCCGACGCCACCCTGCCCGAGGACGCCTACCTCGAGGCGCACCCGGAACGCCGGCCGGTCATTGTGCTCGACAACTTTGGACAGCGCAACGAAGAAGCGACGGGCTTTGTATATGACAAGCTGGCCGAATGGGCTGCGACGCTCGTGCAGACCAACACTGCCCATGTCATCTTTCTGACCACCGACACGTCGTACCCCAAGCCGCTGGTCAAGGCGATGCCCGATCGCGTGTTCCGGCAGGTTGCTCTTGGAGATCTCTCGCCCTCGGCGGCTAAGAAATACGTACTGAGCCACTTGCAAGACCAAGAAACCGACGAAGACGGCAACGAGAAGGAAGACACGTCGGAAAAGAGCAGTGAGGGCGCCGCCAGCGGTCCCGTGACTCTGTCGGGGCGTCGCGATATCATTCGTGAGCTCGATGAGTGCATTGGCGTGCTGGGCGGTCGTCTGACGGATCTCGAGTCGCTTGTGCGCCGGTTGGAGGGCGGCCAAAGACCCCAGAATGCTGTCTCGGAGATTGTCGAGCAGGGCGCCTCTGAGATCATCAAGATGTTCCTGTTGGCCCCTGCCCGGAAATCGGCCAGCGGTAGCAGTGGCCCCGGCACTCCTGCCGTGAGTGGTGGCGGTGCTTCTGGTGCTGCGGGTGCCTCGTCTTCGGCAGTTGCTGCTGTGTCTTCTGTGGGACAAGGACGTCCCTGGACGGCCGAGCAGGCCTGGTACCTTGTGCGTGAGCTGGCCACCCGCGAGAGCCTGCGCTATAACGAAGTGCTGTTGGCCGATACGTTTAGCAGTGACGGCGTGGCCGCGCTGGAGGCGTTGGCAGCGACAGAGCTCGTGACCATCCGGTCGGCCCACGGCCGTCCGCAAACGATCCGTGCTGGCAGTCCTGTGTACCAGGCCGCGTTTGTGCAGCTGCAAAAGGACACTGCCCTGCGAGCACGTCTCGACCGGGCGCTGCTGGCAGAGTCGACTGCGTATGAGGAGCGCACAGTGGCCAAGATCGAGCAGGAGCTGGCGTTGCTCGGTGTCCTGCCCAAGCAGCCGGCACAGCTGGCCGAGCGCATCACTCGTCTGCTGACTAAGGCACAAGCATCAGAGGCCAAGATATCCGCCTACGAGAAGGACATGTTGCGACTGAAGAAGGTCCTGTCGGAGGAGGTGTGAGCAGTGAACGACAAAGACCATCACGAGGGACATGTATTGACAGCAAATAAAACAAATGAAATAAAAATCCCCACAAGCCACCCTTTTTTTTAAGAAAGACAACTGCTCCCATGGACCGATACACCGAGAAAGAAAGAAAATAAAACGTTCATATCACGTAATCAAATTTGGATAGTTGCTGTCTGGGTTTACCGGCCTCCGGTGACGGGGGTCTCAGCTTCGGCGTCGGCCTCTTCTTCGTCTTCGTCTTCGTCTTCAGGCTCGATCACGGTCAGCACCTCGCAGCCCTGCGAAAAGAAGATGCGTGCTGGACGGTCGGTGTCGTTGAGGATGCTGTAGTAGTTTCCTGTTGATTAGTCAGCATTTACATGATAGACGTTGTATGAACCGGGCGACACGCACCTCGTGGCACCGACCACATGCCCCCCTTGCTGATGCGGAATTCGGTCTCGTTGACGGTCACGGCCACCTGTCCGTAATGTACAAAGAAGGCCATGTGCATCTTGCGCGAGTTCTTTGGTCGTTTCTCGGCTCCTGGCGCCAAGTCCACGACGCCTGTCCCGAAAAACGGCAGACTCAACGTTTTGACGAACCGGAAACTGCCGTCTCGTACGTCTTGTGTTTCCATCGCCAGCGACGACAGCGCAATCTCCGCGTCCACCTGTTCCAGCTCCTCGTCCGGCCCCGGCGGCTGCAGCTCGTGCTCTGGATACCACACGGCCACGGCGCCCTGCACCCGTCCCGAGTCCAACTCCCATGCCTGGCGTTCGACATCGTCGTCGTCGTCTTCGTCGCCGTCGTCGTCGTGCCGTTTCCGACCGCGCCGTTTCCTGCCGTCGCCCCCATGGCCCGGCGGCCGTCCTCTCCGTCCACCCGTCGACCGCCCCAACGGCGGCAGCTCCTCCTCTTCCACCCGGTAAATCTCCCGGATCGCTGGCAATACAATACGCCGTGCCGAACCCTTTTGCGTATGCCGTACATTGAGGTCCGGCACTTCGCTCGCGTCGAACTCGGCATGCTCGTTGCGCCAAAACGCCAGCGGTTGGTACGATGTCCGTCCCGACCGCGTCCGCTGCATGTCTCCACTGCCGTCGTCGTCGCCTGCCGCCCGTCGCCGGATTACTAGTCCTCGGCTCTTGGGCAACGGAGGGCCTCGTGGTACGGCCGCCACCGCCTTCATGGCTGCACCCACACCCGACGACTTGCGCGGCCGCCCACGACCGGGTTTCTTGGGTATCGGATCTTGTGTCGGTGCCGCTGCGGCAGGTCTTGATGATTCGCCTTCCTCGTCCCCCACCTCGTGATGCTTGGCCGGTGGCCGTCCTCTTGGTCTGCCGCGGGGTCTTGGCTCGATTCGTTGTCGCTTGGCGCTGCTCTGCTCTTCTTCTTCTTCTTCTTCCTCCTCGTGCTCTTCCACCTCTTCTTCTGCCTCCTCGACCTCTTCTTCTGGTGTGGGTTCCCTATGAGACGTCTGTGCAGGCCGCCCGCGTTTCGCGCCGTTTGTCGCCGTTTTGGTGCTGTTGCCTTTGGCCGGTGGTCTGCCGCGTTTCCTTGTTGGTTTTACGGGTTCCGGTTCCGGTTCTGGTTCCGGTTCTGGCTCTTCCTCTTCTAGCTCTTCGGGTTCTTCGTGTTCTTCGGGTTCCTCTTCTGATTCTTCCGGCTCATCATACTCCGGCCCGCCCACCATGTTCATGGACTCGTCGGCATCGCCATTCACGTCGCCGTGCAAGATGCTCTCTTCCTCTTCCTCCTCCACCTCCTCTTGAACCTGCTTCTGCTTGGCGGCCGCACCACCACCAAGCAGCGCAGGTTTCCGCTGCATGCCGTTGGCCGACACCGGCTTGTTAAAGTCGAGCCGCTTCTTAAACGACTTTACCGGGCTCGATGTGTCCTCCACCACTTCCCTGGGCGACGACGGCGGCCGCAGCGCCTGGTTCTGGCGCAGGGCTGCGGGCCTCGCGGGTTTCTTGGCGCTGGCGCTGCTGCCTGCGCGAACGGCGGGCGAGCCGAACAGTGACTTGGCGGGCGAGCGCGCCTGGCGAATGGCGAGATGGGACGCCGTGCTCTGCCGGAGCATGGCGGCTGGGTCGGGTCCTCCAGTCGTAATCTCCATGTCCATCTCGCCACCATCGTCGTCGTCCTCCTCGTCGTCCTCCTCGCCCTCTTCCTCCTCCTCCTCCTCCTCCTCGATTTCGTCCCCCTCGTGCGCATCGCTGTCCTGCGACTTTGTCGGCGACGAAAAAATGCTGTCTAGCGGTTCCATGCCATGCTCGTCGCGCACGCCCGTATCGCGCAGTGTGACGCCCGTTTTCCTGTCCGCTTGGTCAGCTTCTTCCTGCATCTTTCTCCTGCATTGTTTTTTTTCCCTTCTTCTTTCTCTTCTTACCGTCCTCGTTCGCCCAATGTGTAAATGTGTTCGCTTGCTTGTTGCGCGCGACGCGGGCCGTTCGCTCGGGGAGGCGCCATGATGGATGCGCGTTTGCTGATTCTGGTGGCGTTTGAATGCCGCCTACGACGCACCGGTTGCGACAAGCTGACTTGTACCGTTGCGAAATGCGAAAAGAACGGGGATCGCGTCGGTAGAACGACGCGTTTCTCTTGTCAGAACAAGTGGGGAACGCTACAACAAAAGGGAATGCGGTCACGTGACTATTGCCCAACGAGCTCTGCTCTGGCCCGGAAGTTTTTGTCTTTACATAGTATTCAGTCAGTTATATCTAGAGAATCTATGATTCTGGATACACATGCGGAAACACACCGTAGAAGCCAGTCCGGTGTGTGTCGGGTCCGGGTCCGGCATCGGTAGAAGCTGTTGGGCATGTTGCAGAGTACAGTGCATTGCCAATCAATCAGACGAATCTGTTGATCTGTTGTTGTCCAAAATCAAATGTCGATAAGTGAAATGAAAAAGGACTTTCTTGGTAGACTTTTCTGCAAAGAATGGCAGAGCCTTTTCTTTGTGTCATCGATTGTTCTAAGACGGCCAGATTTGAGTCTCCATGCCGACGGACTAAACAGGTCAACCGGAGGTCTTAATGTGGGTCCGCTGGAGCCGCTCGTCTTATTTATGACCTCACATCTACCGAGTACCCAAACTGTGCTCTGCCTTCACTCTTCTCACCCACTCATAAAATTATAAAAAAAACTGTCGACTTTGTCATGGCATCTGGACGCTTCTTTGACCCTCTTGTCG
Source organism: Dryadomyces quercus-mongolicae (assembly GCA_002215975.1). Lineage (NCBI taxonomy): Eukaryota > Fungi > Ascomycota > Sordariomycetes > Ophiostomatales > Ophiostomataceae > Dryadomyces > Dryadomyces quercus-mongolicae. The sequence continues at coordinate 653,409 of NIPS01000010.1, read as the reverse complement.
CTTTGCGCACCGCTCCGCTGGTTTCGGCAACCTGCAGTCTTCTATTCGCCAGAGACGAGGAATTCTTCCTCGGCATCTTTAGCCGACCAGAGAACCGAGAGCTCAGCAAACCACTGCTTCCGTCTTATTTCAGCACTTTCTTTCATAACGGCCTTGTATTCGTGCTCTCGGCCTTGGCAGTGACCACAGGCACGTCCATAGCCAACCTCTACACGCGACGATGGTCATTGCAGGCACACGGCTCGTATCCTTGGTACATGGCCGGTGTCATCCTGTCTGCGAGTCATCTGCTGTTCGTTCCGTCCATTGCGCCCAGCTGCAAGACTCTCGTGGAGGCGAAGTCGGACGACGACAACCATGCAACCCTCAAGGAGTGGCGCAACATCAACTGGATTCGGGGGGTTACGGTGGACTTGGGCGCCTGGATTACTCTGGCTGTTGCTGTCTTCAAGACACTGGAAGCGAATTGATCCCAGAGGTTGTGTAGGCGGTGCATACACAGGAAGGTGGAAGGAATGCAATCCAGACGTCGGTGTAGATCCTGTTTGACTTTAAAAGGAGAATATATTGCCTTGGCCGTATACAGGCTCACAAAAAGTCTAAAAGAATCTATAACTCAAGAATGAAATGTAGAGTTGGATGCAAGTACATCGGATTCCTATTTTATGCTATTGACCTTATTGAGTCAGTATTTTACGATAACTAAATGAAGGTTTCATCTTACCTTGGAACAGTCGAAACAGTGCAGAAGAAGATGAGACAGCAGATCAAGTGTGGATTAAAGCGTCTGAACAGTCACTCGTATTTGGGGGTGTTGCAAAATCGCAAAGTTGCTCTATCGGGACAATGCAATTCTGTTCGGTTCTTGTTGTGAAGGCAAATGCCGAATTGTTGGCTATTGGTGCTCCCAAGAGAGAAATGTTTGTGACATTGACCATTGGGATGGTGAGACTATGCAACGTGAGCAAGCATTATTACGGTGCATTCGTGGATCGTGGATTTTGTATACGAGGCCCAGGGAGTCAAACCGTGGTGTTGGTGGTTTCTGCGCCTTGCGTATGGCGGAGAACGCAAGTAGCACACCTAAAATGCCAGTAACTGATGCCACAATGCCAAAAACAAGGCCCATCAAAGTGTCTACATCCCACGAGGAAGAGGTTGCGGATGTAGTGGAAACAATTGAAGTAAGGTTTGGTGGCGACAGCGATAATATGGGCGTCATGTTGCAACTGTTGTTGACTTCGAATCAATTAAGACTTGTATGTGGAATTCTTCCCGTTTGATGAATGTACAGATAATTAAATCCGCAAAATTTCAACAAAAGAGAAACGAAATGAAGCGTAGAGGGATAACGGGATTGTATGAAATAACGAGGCTGATTTATATGCTGGGTGCGATGCTCCGTGCGATGCTACGTGCGATGCTCCGTGCGATGCTCAGTGTGGAGACTTCTCTTGGAGGAACAGGCGAATCAGGCAGCTTAAAATCAACCTCAAGTTTCATACTGCTGCTTTCCCGCAGATGCCGTGGGTGGCTGTGTTGGCTGGCACGCCCAATTAAAAAGAGTAGCACATACTGGATCCTGGTCAGCACCCTCTGACGTGCGAAGAGCGAGCGATTATGGGTGCGAACATGCGCCCCGTAAAATATATAAGGTTGCTGCCCGGCCTCAAAACTTGTAACTTCAATCCATTCCTAACAAACTGCCATACCCCCTACATTATGGAATCACAGGATGCCAACTTGGCTCCTACAGAGAATCTGCAACCAGCCAAACCGGACCGACGGCCAAAGCCAAAATGTGCGCAGTGCCGCAGAGACCGCCAGTCGGTAAGCATGCCATAGAAGAAGCATCTCTTCTTTTCCCCGTCTGTCTTATACCCGCCAGACATAAGATAATCACTGACCAGAGCATCTCTTCGTCTTAGTGCCTGCCACAGCCCCGTGAATGGCCCGCAAAATGTACGAGGTGTCTAAAGAAGAACTGGCCTTGTTCAAAGCCAGAACGGGCGCTGCCTCACCAATGCCGATCCACAACTGCGAACCACAGGCATTCTCGCCAAAGCTCAAAATCACTTGAGAAATCGTCTAGCAGAGCTTCAGCTAAGTTAGAGGAAAGCTCAAGTAGTGCCGCTGACGACTTTGTGTCGCCAGAGCGGGAGCAGGTTGCCCTCCTGTAAGCCTGACTTACTGTATGCTTGCAGCCACTGAGAGTATGTTAACAACCTCGCCTTGTAGGGTCGACGCCGTATGCATGCTCCAGATTGTCGCCACAGAGTATGCCACATTACTTCGTATAGATGGCCGGCTTCGGAAAGCCATGTTCTTACCACAATCTGAGCGACTGGATCTGCTGAGATGCAGCGTACCTAAGCTACAAAGGTGTCTCGAGGAAGTCATAGAAAAGCGGCTGCAATGTTCAAACTTGCATTCAGACTACACAGAGACTCTGCTTCTAGAGCAACTTCTGCGAACCATTTTCAGTCCAGAGATTGGCCTGCAAATACCTAAAGATGGTGATGACATATCTCATGAGAGACGATGGGCGTCAATATCTCAACAAATTTTGAAGAATGAGCCTAGAGTCAACGACGCCGTCTTTGCCACACAGATATTGTTTGCGAACGACATGTACGACATTGTTGAATCTACGACAAATGAGAGCTTTAGCATTTCTCTTTGCTTAGAGAGATGGTGGAAGGGAGGCGAGGGCTTTGGCCGTATGGCTGCAATAGCGAAAAAGTTGGATCTGCCTATGGAATTTCATACACCAGACTTTTGGAGGAGCCCAGCTATCATACTTCCAGCATGCCTGGGTGACGAAATGGAACGAGACATTGCTATCCTAGACATATATTGGCTGGGCGTCGACGCAATTCTAGAAGACATTCAAGGGAGAGGACGTGCACCTGCAGATTCACGATTCAGTGAGCGTCCTCGTTGTCTACGAATGTGGAAACGACGGAGCAAGGAATTTGGGCCACCTCACAAACGGGATCCCTTTGGCCATACAGCTCTCCATCTTGCCGTTCTAGCTGACGATCTGGAGCTGGCACAGCATATTGTGCGCAAGGACCAAAGAGGCAATGACTTTCTCATCAGCAAGGCCAATGGAGCTTATACACCGTTGCACCTCGCAGCCGGCTTTGGAATGTTCAATATCTGCAATCTATTTCTACAAAGTCAGGCAGGTCAGATTAGCTGCCAACTGGCAGACGAAAAATGGTGGACGCCGATATGGTATGCCATCTACAACGGCCATAGCGACATCTTCAAATGTCTTTCTCCGACGATCGTTGTGGACCTCATGCGAAAGACAGACATATCCAAAAGAACCTTGTTGATGGTTGCTTTAAAAGGGAAAAGACTTTCAGTTCTGGACATCGACTATCTAATGAAACGCTCTGACATCATGTGGCGCGACAGTGAAGGAAAGACAGCACTATTCTATGCTATCGATTCGAATGTCACTTACAACCTCAATCTTTTTCTGCTATCAAGAAAACCAGAAGTAATCCGAACTATACAGGATCCCGGAGACAGAAGTACTCAAACGCCACTCGAGCACACTCTATCATATGGATCTCCCCACGATGAAAGAATCCCGCTAGCGTTACTCAAATATCCCGGAATCGTCGTCAAGCGAAGCTGGCCAGGCTCTCCGAATTTGATATTTCTTGCTATTCAGAGGGGCTTTGTTAAATTCGCCAAAACTCTCGTTCTTTGTAAAGGCACGAACCTTTCTGCAATAGATAACTTCGGAATGACAGCAGAGGAAGCAGCGAGAAAGAATGACCTGAATGAACTAGCAGACTGGATAAAGAGTATTGTTACGTTTCGCTAGCTACTAGGATATTGTGTGTCTGGCTTCTAATAATCTAACAAATTACAGGCGAGGTATGCTAGTCTAATGTTATGTGTAGTAACTTCTTTTTTCAGAATACTAACATATGTTTTTTTAGACGGCGGCTATGTTAACCTAGCTCTTAACGATGGGACTTTGTAACATTTCTTGAAAAGATTTAGGAGGCACTGTATTCTGTAATAAAGAAAATGTTTAGGACTTCTTAGATAAGGGCTTATGTTAAGTGCTTAGGCATAATATTGGAATGAAAATAGGATTTAGGCTGCCTTTACAAACATGTAGATCATCTGGTCAGACGAAAGACTACACGTGACGTTGAGCACTTTGATCCAATGTATATCAGACCAAAGGAACGCGTCTTTCGTCCTACCTACATAAACAGAGAGACTTTGCACCTTTTAATTCTGCTCGGCCTTATTTTACCTAGCATTACTTGCCTTCCTGACTGCTGTATGCAATTCTTGACCAGATATAAAATCTGCTACATCACCGCAGGCACGGCAAACCCAAAATCCTATTCTTCATTAACAACAGTCCCAGTAGACTTGCAAAGTTAAAGGGAAAGAAGAACTATTCTACTAAAAATATTGTTCTCTACTCCACAGAGCCCCGGCTACTCCGACAGACACTGGAACATGTTGTCGTTGAATCGACAACTGTGCGCCTGGTGGGAGCGTGTATGCTTCGCACTGAAGTGTTTACAGTTTTGTCGTCCTGAGTAGGCAAACTACCGCGCCACTCAACCAATATATGGCGTCGCCGATGACAGCTACAACGAAGAAAAGCACAAAGGAACGGTTATTGCCCAGACAAGCACCGGGCGCCTGGTTCAAACCGGGCACGTTTTTCATGTCACGATGCCAACCATGGAAGACGACCACAAAATGAAGGAAATAATCGATATACAGTGGGCATGCATTCGCATAGCGAACATGTCCGGTGCGGCAGGTGACCCAGAATTCATGCACCGGAACGACGATTTGGACCCGGATACGGACAGTTGGTTGGGTACAAGCGAAGATTATCTGAGCGAGGAATAGGCCAACTTCCCAGAAACTTCCGCTGTCAGAACCAAAGGGCAAAGGGGTAACAGAACGGCTGCTCCTGGCGCCATTTGTACCATCGTCTTCCGCTCCAGTACCGCCAAAGATGCCTAATGTAGAGCACGAGGGGGTCTTGCACCAAGACATCTCTGAGGGGTCTTTGGTTGCCATCAAAGAGTCGTCGAGAATACGGACCCTCTCGCGCCGCGTAGGCAAAAAGCTTCTGGCGACACTCCATGCATCACAGAAGGGAGAGGAATGAGGATAAGCACAACAAAGAGCTTTCCCCTCATATGGCGGGCGATTATTTCTTGGGGCTTTCTTTGAGGTCGGTCTATCATTCTCAGATTCTTCTCTACCAAGAGGGGAACAAGTATGCTGCCCTTGCTTTTATTCATTCTTTTTAATGCTCATAATGCAAAAAAAGAAGAAAAAGAAGAAACAATATCTTGGTCCACATGTGATTGCTGCAGGCAAGGGATAACGGCTCGAACTGGCGCGGCTCATTCTAGATCCCGCCTGATCAGGCTTACCAACACAGCCTGTTTCAGTTTCAGGTCGCGCCGGGTACAACGCTGACGTCGTCTACATTTACCAATAATAATTCCTTTTGACTACATTGCTGCCTGATTGTCAGATCAGAAAATATCCCGGGAGTGTACGTCATAGTCAGCCTAATAGGAGGGATCCTGTACTGCGGACAGCTTTTAAGGATGCATTTCCATCCATTATTTTCGACCTTGCAACCCAACTTTTCGTCTTTTATTACATTTCCACTGCTTATTTCCCAGGATGGAATCTGCAACGCAATTTCGCTGCTGCGATTGCGAGCGTGACTTCATAAATGAAACCGCACTGTCACAACATCTTCGTTGCAGTAAACACCAAAGGAGGTTGCTGGCAATTGAGAAAGAGAAAGAAAAAGAGAAGAGGGAACTCTATTGCAAAACGTGCGACAGGGTTTTCGGGACTCCGAAAGCACTCCAAGATCATAACGACTCGATACGGCACCATCCGCTATGCAACATCGACTGTGTGGCGAGTTCAAAATGCCACAAGTCCTTCAAGTGTCCATCGGCACTGCTGCACCATCTCGAGAGCGGAGCGTGCCGATCAGGCATGACAAAGAGCAAGCTGGATGCAGCCATTGCAAACACAGATACCAAGCGGATCATAACAACCGTCACTCCGATTTCGCTACGGCTACAGGACTCGTCGGAATATGGGGCGGCGTCTGAAACCTCATCGTCGTCAGTTGGAAGTCCCCTTCTCACCCCAACATCGACTGAATTCCTCGGCTCTTATCCTGCCTCAGGAGCTCTCACACCGCTCCACAGCTTCCCGCCTACTGATCTAGCTACGATGAACGCAGCATCCACTCTCATCTCTGCTCTACAGACCAGCGGCAAATCTGGTGGCCTCAGGCGATGTCCTCTCCGCCCCAAACACCGCACCCGTACCTTTAATCCCAAGGCACTTCTCCAGCATTTGACGTCGAGCGTACATGTCCAGACGATGATGATGCCGACATTCCAAAAACCGGCCAATGAGATTATGTTCCACTGCCCGGTTTCCTTGATGGGCAATTCCAACGCGGGGACAGACCATAAACAGTTTCCAGCCGCCAGCCGGTTGGCCCAGCATATCGAGAGTGGTGCTTGCCACGGGGGGAAGCAAATGATCCGTCGTGCGATAGAGCATTTGCAGAAGGAGCTGTACGCCCTAGGCCTGGGAAATGGTCTTCGTTTGCTGAACTCGCGCTAGAATGTCCTTTTGCATCTGTTGGTGGTCTACACTAGTTTTGGACAGTTGGTTACAGTTTGTTCGCACCAGTTTGTATCGATTTCTCGTTCTATTTAAGAGTAGGGACTTATAGAGAACTACCCCGTACGGCAAGATAACAAAATGCCTTGCCTAACTAGTTCGAGACCATCTCAAAGGTGTATTCAATGTTCTATGACGTATACTTATTCTATCTAGCCAATCATCAAGATTACGTGAAAGAAAAACAGAAAAGAAACACCAAAATCCAATTAAAGCAGCATGCGAAGTTTCTTTGTTCGGGAGACAGGTTAGTAATATTCTAAAACAATCGAACTGGACAAACGTACATGCAATTCCTCTAAGTTGTCATTTACCTGGCCAGTGTCGTGATGTGAAAGAATAATATTGGCCAAACTCTTCTTGGATTCTTGGAGCTTCATGACTTCCTGCAATCGTGTTAATAAGAGCTAGCCAGAGTGGAATTGTGTTCTTGCCTGTTCAAAAGAATCCCGTACGAAGAACCGGACCGTCGTGACTTCTTTGGTCTGACCGAGCCTGTGGATGCGAGCAAGTGCCTGATCTTCGAGCGTCGGGTTCCTGTTGATGTTGCTTAGTAAGCATATATACACAATGAAGCAGAGGCTTCGTACCAGTGTGGTTCCATGAGATATGCCCGTGTCGCAGCGGTTAGGGTCAGACTATGGGTGCGCGTTAGATCGTCTTATTCTAGTTCGGGATTGCCATAGAAGAAATAAATAGCATACCCGACAGCACCACAGGATAGTGTTAGGAGCATGATATTGATGCTGGCGTTTGTCTGAAAGCTATCGATGACGCTCTGCCGCTCTTTCTGTGGTACCTTGCCGTCAAAGCGGATATTCTGTATGCCTCTCTCGTCGAGAGCTTTCTGAATCACGTCGAGTGTCAGTCGCCAGGTGGAGAAGACGACACTGAAAAATATACAGTTAGATGAATACCTATCGGTGAAATATAATTATACTTACCATTTTGTGTCTGGCGGCAGTGTATTGAGGCTCTCCAGTAGTGCTTCTACCTTGGACGGTATCTTAAACGGGATATTTGTGAGACGGCCGTCCACATTTTCAGTCAATTCCTCTAGAACAGCATTGCTTATTGACACCGGAGCCACTGGGCAAGGAGGATGGTGACTGCAGGCCAAATGACCACCAACCTGCCGCATCTTTTTCACACAGTCGGTACACATGAATTTTAGGCATTGTGAAAAGAGAGCCATAGTCTTGGGTTGCTGTCCAGAGGCAGAGTCGTTGTCTATGAGCTCCAGTGTTGACAAGCACTGCACACAGACAATGGATTCCATATCACGATGTGTGTTGAAGACATTCTGGGCCTCGCGTGTCCATTGCTCTCGAGCTTGGGTCTGCATGTGAGCGTGATTGTTCGCCGCCGTGTCCCGTGTATGGTAATGCAGTCCCAGATCGCATACCAGACGCAGAGACTCAATCTTTTGAAGGGCGTTGATATAAACACGAGCACGGGCTTTCTCAGAGTCGCCGCAGAGGGCCTCGTCGATGCGCACGAGAGCCTGCTCTCGAATTTGATTGTACAGATCACGCTCTTCTGGACATAGATTGACGGGATATAACAAGTCGTGCTGTTGTGGCAACTCAATGATCGCCTTGGGTCGTCGCAGGATGAGGTAGCTGGAGAGGGTCTCGAGTCGCTTGGCTGCCTTTTCGTCCTCACCCGATTTCCAGAGCCGGGAGATGTCGGCTTCGAAACGCTTCGGATCCGTGTAAGGATAGGCGCGGATAAACGATAATAGAGTGGCGAGGTCGCCGAGCCGGTTCTGGATGGGCGTTCCAGTCACAGCCCAGCGCGAGACAGCCTCGAGCGAGCATACTGCCTTGGCCATGCGTGAATGGCCGTTGCGTATAAAATGGGCTGAAAGCTATCAGATGCCTGAAGGGGCTCATACCGGACAGAAGAGATAGTACCTTCATCGAGAATGATTCTCCTCCACTGCACAGAAAACAGCACGGAGTTGCCATTTTCGCTGCCACGTCCTGACTTCCATTCCGTTGATACGGTATGATAGCTTGTGAGAACGATATTGACGCCTTGGAGCTCATCAATATGAGTCAGTTTGGTTGTTCCGTGGTGTCGGAGGCACTTGAGGGCTCCAGGTAACAGATGCCTGTAAGAAGTATCAACAACTGAACAGATACATTTTAAAAAGAGTTGGGATTTACCGAGTTAGTTGATCTTCCCACGATCCTATCACTGTCGGGTTGTTAGCTATTTATCTCACAGAAAGATTAATATTCTCGAACTAACATGAAGGGGGAATTATGATCAGAGTGGCAGGCACGGGTGACTTTTCTTCCGCCTCAGCGTAGGCGGAGTAGACAGGAGTTTTGTTATATCCCATGAGATCAGCTGCTACTAGAGAAATCATTGTCAAGGTTTTCCCTAAGCCCATAGGGTCTGCAATGATGCCCCCAGAGAAGTTTTGCGGCTTGTCGTTTTGATAGACCTCGGATATTCTGTTGAAGAATCTACAGTGAATCAGTATGAATGATGGCCCAAGAGACGGATGCATATAAAGAACTGACTGGCGATCCTCATCCGTATCAACAATTTCCCACATATCTGGCCGGCTGTTGTCAAAAGACCATCCCTGCTCCCGCTGAAGCATAAACGTGAGAGCTTGTTTTTGATGACTAAAAATCATATATGAATCAACTAGACTGAATTAATCAACATAAGGAAGATGTCTCACCTCTGAAGACTCGTTTGAATGGCGGCTGGCTGTTCTGCCTCTTCTAGTTGGATATGGCTGCTGAGGACATCTAGCAGATCCGGCTGCTTGGGGAGATCCCGAAGTACTGGTAACTGAGATGGTTGCGATACAAGTGTCGATACTAGCGGACAAGATTTCCGGTCTTCACAAGACAGTCTCTGGGGGTTGCAGTATTGGACGTCGTGGTGGCATTCCAGAGGGTCCTGAAGATATACTTCATACTTCTCAAGCCATGTGCCAATCTCGCCAAGAAGGTCAAAAGGGCCATAGATAGTAATATCCAGCTCGCATGCGAACATTTTTGCTTCCTTGGGTTGCTTCTTGAGTGTGGCATCCTCGCTGATGGTGCAAGAAGCGTAAAGTTTTAGGGTGTCCTCTTCAAGAAGTCCATGGATCACCTGTTCATGCTCAGGCATAATATCCCCACAAAGTTCCGTGTTTATAATTCCCCGGAAGTGGCTATTGGAAAGTAATTCCACAGGAAGCCTCCCTTGTGGAAGACTGGCCGTGTCCTTCTGCTCCCACTTTCCATCGATTGACGTTATCTTTGTTGATTAGCTCATAAATGCAAAGGTAAAGTGTGAGGAAATAGAGTACTGACACGTCCAAAACAGACAAGATCAGAATCTAGGGGCTGAATCGTGTCTGTAAGGCATAATAAGTCATCATGATAGGCATTTGTCGTATTGACATCATTGTTGGAATCAATTGATAGCGGCTGAAACGACTGAAACGACTGAAAAGAGGCTGGTGAAGATTCAAACGCCGAAGATGGCAACGGTAGAATCGGCATAAGTTCGCTGAACTGAGGCTGATCAATGATGCATGGCTGATCGAATTTGTATGTCGAAACATCGTTATAGATAGGCCAAGGCGGATCAAGAGAAGACTTGTCGAGTAGCCACGGTGCCAAACAGGTATTTGAAGACGATTCTGGATATACGGACATCTCATATGGCTCGATGGAAGGAAGAATAGGCCTTTCGGGCATCCTATCTAACTTTATAGGAGGAAGAAAAGGTATCCCAGGCTCAAAGCTGAAGAGCCAGTCTTGCTGTTGGCCTGGAAGAATCACTTCTTGTCCAGATTCCGTTTCATGGCCTATCCGGCGCCTTTTCGGTTGTCGCGAATCCATCTTTGATCATGTAACAGAAAAAAATAAGGAGAGAATTTTGATCTGAGTTGTCAAAGAAAACTTGAAAATTTCTGTTCACCGCAGCAACCTGAAAGGTTGGACGTCAGCCTTGAGGATGTCCAAAACAGAAGTCACGTGTTGGGCATATTGCATTTTTCTCAGCCGCTGACAGTGCATGAGGAATACGCCTCGATCGTGGCTATGCCGCTGGCTGTTGCCGTACTCTCTGCGAATCAAAATACGTTATGATGGATGGGCGTTCGGCCATCTTGGCGGTGTACATGATTCTGCAACATTGGGCGGCATGGTTTCAGCTGCCAATTCAAAAGCTCCACGTTTCTGATTAAGTTGAGGGCATTTATTTCTTTCGCTTCCTGCGTAAAATGTCACATTTCACAGCTGCCTTTGATTTGACAAACGATGCCTCTGCCACCACCAGTGTCTCCTGCCGCAAGGCAGATGATGCACACTGCATTCAAGGACCTGGAAAAGATCATTTCGCCCGATGACTCACGCGGCTTTTCAGACAGCACTATCCAGAAGGTCCGTGAGGCAGCTCTGGACATTGAGAAGCAGCTTGCTGCGAGGCAGTGTCTCCGCAACATGCGCCGCTTGATGCCACTCTTCCAAGGCTTGGAACACTATTCCAAGGTCATGGATGTTGTCTGCAACGGGACCCCATTCCTTCCATGGATCTGGGCACCTATCAGCCTGATTTTACGCGTATCGGCCGAATACGTGGAGGCCTTTGGGCAGATTGTAAAGGCATATTCGCGCCTAGCCGAGTCACTGAAGCGGTTTGCTGTTCTCGGAGAGGCCCTGGCAAGCAACGCAGACTTCCAGCAAACCCTGGCCGTCTTTTACGCCGACATTCTCCAATTCCATGGCCATGCCTACAAATTTGTGCGGCGCAGTGGTGAGTGAAGGACAGTACATATTTCAAATGGCCTTGGCTAATTTCTATAGGTTGGAAACTCTTCTTTATGACTTCCTGGGGCCGCTTTCAGAGTCGCTTCAACGGTATTCTCGAGGACATGCAACGCCATGAAGATTTGATTGACGGAGAAGCAAACGCGTACAATATTGCCGAGACGCAAAAGATGCACCACGATATTCAACAATGGCGTGAGGACAGCAAAAGAAAACTGACTGCGGACGAAGCTGAACAAACTGCCAAGCAGTTCGAGTCCATCTTGACATGGTTAAAAGTAGATGAGGCAGATCAGCTGTCGATCTTTGAGTCTATCTCAACATCGAACATACAAGATCCCGGAACGTGCTCATGGATTCTCCAGAATGTCAAGATCAAATCTTGGCTTCGACGCACTCCAGATCCTCCCATTCTATGGATGAAAGGCACACCGGGGTTGGGCAAGAGTGTTCTGGCCACGAAATTGGTGGAGTTCATGCGCAATGCGGGCATGACTGTTGCTTGCCACTTCTGCACGTATTCCTACGCTTCATCAATGACCTACGAGCAGATCCTACGGTCGCTACTTTCGCAGCTCGTCCGCAAAGACGACGATCTGGTGGCGCATGTCTATACCGAATGCGTCCTAGAGAAAAAGACACCTACAGTTACCTTGCTCGAGAAACTCCTACACACTCTTGTTGGAAGTCTATCAACCATACCCAACCAGGTGGAATATGTTTGGATTCTTCTCGATGGACTAGATGAATGCGACAACAACAAGCAAGCTCGTATCATCAATCTCATGAAGCAGATCACAGCCAAATTCATGTCCTCTGGCAATGTGATTTGCAAGGTTCTTGTCTCCAGTCGTCCATCCAATAATCTCTCCGAGCGACTGCGCAAATCTGACACGATCTCACTTTCCGACGAGAAAGAAAGCTTAGATCACGCTATCAAGCAGTATGCGAACATTCGACTACAGCTTATGCATGAAATTTTGGATCAGTTATATGTCGGCCCCGAGTTTGATAGCGAGCTTGCTGATATTATTGCCAAAAAGTCCGATGGTAGGCTGCATTGAGCCATTGCTTTCATTATCAGAACTAACCGTGTTCAAGGAATGTTTTTGTATGCACGACTTGTGTTGGACTTTGTTTCCTCTAACCTATTTTACGACGGCCAGGAGATCAAGGACTCGGTCAACCAGCTCCCCGATGAGTTGGCTAAGTTGTAAGTGATACTTTGGATATTTGAAAGATAAGTCGAGCAAAATCTAATATTCTATGCTATCTACAGCTACCAGAAAATCTTGACCGGGACTCTCAGAAACAAAGACCAACGCTCCGTGGATCGCATCAGGTGTATCCTTGGCTGGATTGCATTTTCCAAGCGACCTCTCAAGAAGCTCGAGTTCATGTCAGCGGTGACATTCAGCTCGGGAAATCCCACTGTCGAGCACCTGGTGCCCCAGTATATTTTCAATAGTATTGACACCCTTGTTGAAGAGAGACGCGACACAACCATGTCTTTCATACACGTCTCTGTAAAAGAGTAAGTGCTATCGATTTAGCAATTTCTCATAATTCGTTACGACAAGGCTAACACCAGTATAGCTTTCTTCAAAGCCCCCGGAGTCTAATTCCTTTGAATGAAGCTGAGGCCACTAATGAACACGGCATTGCTACTATCACTTGCCTTTTGTCTGGGCTTCATGTCTTTAGCAACGAGTACCCAGAACGGAGTCGCTTCCTACGTCTTATAGAAGGTGTCCATGGATTCCACATCTATGCGACAGAATATTGGACCGAGTATATCTTGGCTCATGCTGCTTCGATGGTCACAGTTCCTGGCACTGTTTCGTCGTCCCGGATACTATCTCTAGCCCTTCAGTTTGCTGCGGAATTAGAATTAATATCCTCAGGTTTGGAGCAAGAAGGCGTCACTTTGACGGGGGAACAGCCTTTCGACGACCGGGTGTTATTCCTGCAACAGTACACTCGGCTGAAAAACTGTGTTGTGCGGAATCTAAGAGCTAGGTCTCTTAAGAAACTAGAATCGGACCTTACTGACCAGCGTAAGTTAGACTTGCCCCTCATGCCTTCTTCTTTAACTAATTATGTCCACAACAATTCAGCATTTGCCGACGAGACGCAACGCCCACTGCAGCAAGTTCCAGTAGATGGAGTTTCGGCCATGCTTGCTACCTACCAAGAAAGTCTCCGGTTCCTCCTTGAGAAGGACGAATACCCCGGCATCCCAGCAATGGAATTTGAGCGCTTCAAGAGCCAGTTCCGCACAGCTGCCTTCACGTGCCGCCTCGCCTCATGCCCTCGTGCTACAATGGGCTTCAGCACTGCCCAGCTTTTTTGGGAACATGAGAAGTCTCATGTACACCGTTTTCCCTGCACAGCACCTGGATGCCAATATCCCCCATTTTCGTCCGCACGAACGCTGCAAAATCACACCAGAAAATTCCATCAACCAGAACCACCGCGTGAGTCGATCCGGACTAGGGGGGATATAGTCAATATAAGCAAGCTGCCATACGATAATTCTATTATCGACAACGAAGACAAGACGAGTCAACGTCCATCTATATCGCAGATGACAACTCCCAGCACTGACGAGAGTGAACAATCTGCGTTTTCGACTATGCCACAAGTTATTCCTGCTATATCTCCGTGGGGTGAGGTAATCACGAACCTGTAATAAGACGAGAACAACACTTACTGCCATCGATTCATCAAATAGGAATTGGTGCTACCAGCGACAAATGATATGAGAAGCACTTAAAATATGGAATAAGAACGAGAGACGAATCATAGGTAATGCTTTCCACGCACTAATCTATGTATATAGATAGCGCAATGAGATGGAATACTAATAAGAGGTTAATGTTCCTATATAATATCTGTACTCCGTTTTCATAGGTTTAATTTCTGGGCTTCGAAAGCCATTTTTAGACAGTAACTATTCAGATAAGCTAAATTTATTATAGAGTTTTTAAAAGTAGAAGAAAGTTATACACAAGTATCGTTAAATCCCCATCCACTGCTCCCTAGGTCATTTTGATTGCCTTTCGGAGCCCGGAGTTCGCTGGAAAGCACTTGCAGCGTAAAGAATTAAATAAATAAATTTAATGCCGCTGCCAGCCGCGTCTCACGCAGCGGCCCGCATGATAGACTGCATGAATTGCACTATCACTGCAGCCTCCGGTACCGAAGTGCCGCACCGCGCCGACGATAACACGTGACTTTTCCGACCGACCAAAATAAAAGGTACATTTGGTTGCTAGTAAATAGAGTGCGAAAGAATGTATATTAGTGTATTTTTCCCAAATTAGGACTAGCGCATGAAAAATCCTCTATCCCGCTCGGGTGACTCACGTTTTTCCACCTAACGTCAACTTTTACCCCATTCTTCCCCGAACTCGACAATCCTATTTCCATATTCTTCTGGATTGTTCTTGGACTTCAATCTGCCTTCTTTTGCTTGCCCGTACGGTTCTTGTCACGCAGAACGTCTGCATCTCGTGCAATCCCACAATCGCAGCCAATAACTACCGCCACAGACAAAAGTACGAGCGCAACCTTGCGCTTACCCCTCTTTCAAGATGCCCATGTACGTTTCCATGACCTCATTGTGCACACTGATTTGCTGTATAGCAAGGATCATGCTGACCCTGTACCCAGGCTCAAGGAACCGTGGAAGAAATACAAGCCCTTCCGCCCCCTCAACCTTCCCAACCGCCAATGGCCGTCCAAGTCTCTCGAGAAAGCCCCTCGTTGGCTGGAAACTAGTCTTCGGGATGGCAACCAGAGCAACCCTTCTCCCATGGTGTGTATAGTGCCTAGATATCCTGGAATTCGGCGTCTTTCTTGGAACCTGGCTAATTACCCTTTGCATGACAGAACGGAGAGGAGAAGTGGCGCTTCTTCAAGATGCTCTGCGATGTAGGCTTCAAGGAAATCGAGGTGTCCTTCCCCTCTGCCTCGCAAACCGACTTCGACTTCACCAGACGCTTGGTCGAGACACCCGGAGCCATTCCCGACGGCGTCGCGATCCAGGTTCTGGCACCGTGCCGGCCGGATCTCATCAAGCGCACCATTGAGGCCGTCCGGGGCGCGAAGAACGCTATTATTCACATCTACCTCGCGACTAGCGAGTGCTTCCGGAGAATCGTCTTCAACTTCTCTGAGGAGGAAACCCTCGAGCTCGCCGTGCGCTGTGTCAAGCTCGTCCGGTCCCTCACCAAAGACGACCCGACTCAGTCCGCAACCAACTGGCAGTTTGAGTTCAGCCCCGAGTGCTTCTCCGATACCTCGCCCGAGTTCGCCGTCAAGGTCTGCGACGCCGTCAAGGCCGCCTGGGAGCCTACGGTGGAGGTGCCTTTGATCATCAACCTTCCGGCCACGGTCGAGTGCGCGTCCTGCAACGTGTTTGCCGACCAGGTCGAGTACTTCTGCACGCACATCTCGGAACGCGAAAAGGTCTGCGTAAGCATCCACAACCACAACGACCGAGGTACTGCGGCGGCGGCCGCAGAACTGGCTCAGATGGCTGGTGCGGACCGTGTCGAGGGCTGTTTGTTTGGGTTCGTATTTTTCGCTGTCCCTCGACTTTTATGTTATTGATGACTAATCATTCGCAGCAACGGCGAGCGGACGGGCAATGTGGACCTCATCACCTTGGCCCTCAACCTGTATACCCAGGGTGTTCCCTGCGGACTGGACTTCTCCGATATGAAGAGCATCATCGACATTGTCGAGGACTGCAATAAGATCCCCGTCCATCCTCGCGCTCCCTATGCCGGCTCTTTGGTGGCGTGTGCCTTCAGTGGAACGCACCAGTTTGCGATTTCCAAGGGCATGCAGAAGCGGAAGCACGATGGCTTGTCGTACGAGGACCACTGGGAGGTGCCATATCTGCCGTTGGACCCGAGCGATATTGGCCGCACCTACGAGGCCATTATCCGGGTCAACTCCCAGAGCGGCAAAGGCGGTGCTGCGTGGATTATCTTGCGCAAGCTCGAGCTGGATATTCCTCGCGGCCTGCAAGTGGCGTTTTCTAGCATTGTGCAGAAGAAGGCCGATAAGCTTGGCCGTGAACTTCTCGCGGAGGAAATCACCGACCTCTTCGAGACAACCTACTTCCTCCGCGAAAACCCGCGCTTCTCCCTCATCGACTACTCCATCACACCCGACCGCTCACAATCTCCCGTGCCGCCTGCACCGGGCAAGACACAGGAAACTACGAACCTCGCACGTGTATTCGAGGGCGTTGTCTCCATCGACGGCAGGGAATTCAAGCTCCGCGGACGGGGCAACGGTCCTATCTCCAGCATGGCTAATGCCCTCAAGGACGTGGGCGTCGAACTGGATGTTGTTGACTACAAGGAGCACGCCATTGGCGAGGGCCGTGGCGTGAAGGCTGCCTCATACATTGAGTGCAAGATTGGAAGCACCAAGCAGACGGTCTGGGGTATTGGTATCCACGAGGATGTGGTCCAGAGCTCCCTGGTTGCGCTCCTGAGTGCTGCTAGCAGTGTAAGTTTTGCACACTGTCTTTAAGACCGGATTTCAAGCTCACTGACACATCTACAGTTCATCACGAGCAGACCTGGAAGCCCTATTGTGCAGCCAACGGCCACTCGCCCGACTTCGTTGGACCCGAACAATGCCAATGGCACCGTCAAGGATACCCCTAGTGTGGCAGCTGTCCTGGAGGACAAGGCAGGCAGTGCGTAGAGGATGTAGGAGATGATGCACCTCGTTCTCCTTGTTTGTGATACTTAGTTATCAGCAAACGAGTGCTCTTTCAAGGGGTTAAGCCAATAAAAAAGGAAGACAAAAAAGAATTAAAAAAAAAAAAAAAAAGAGAAAAAGGTTCTCGAGGCGATAAGCAGACAGATTGAACCCAAAAGCGTTGCATGAGGAAGGGTGAGTGGTCATTAGTTGAGTCTTGCATGTCCTGTATTTTTAAAAAAAACACGGTGTTCTGCCTACGCCATAAGCATCTAAAAAGGGACAAAAAACGAATCCCTGATCTACATCACAGCCTTGTTTCCATTCCATCGTATCTGCGTGCTGGAACACTACTAGTCACCCTCAACATCCATAGCATCGTTGTCTTCCTCCTCGCTTTCATCTTCCGAGACAACAACCAACTCTTCTGGCTCGTAGCCATTGCCATATCCGGCCTCCATCCAACCCGGGGGTTCATCACTGCCGCACTTTGAGAGCTCTCCTGCCATAACTTGCACTGCAGATGGCGTACGTCTGTCATACCGCACCGTTCCGCCATATGCATCATACCACGCCGTCATGATTAGGCGTCCGGACTCCTTTTCCGGTGGGTCCCACGGCAGTGGAAGCAACTCTACTGTCCAGTCTCGGGCTTCTGCCTCTTGCCGCTCCGTCCATTCCCGAGCTAAATCTTCCTGCGTCATACCGGCTCGTGCCTGTTGCCATGCCGCCAACTTGGCTGCGTACGGTGCGTCTTCCGGATCCACGTAGCCTAGAGTGCATTCATCCAGCACGTACACATGGCCCAGTTGTGAAACGCGGTAGAATTCGCTGAAAAAATAGGCGAAATCCAGCGCGCTGTTCGGCCACAGGCCTTCATCCTCCTCTACCACCCTACGGGGTCCTTTTGCGTAATGCCGGCCCTCTCCGAGGTGAAACCAGCGGCAATCCTCATATTCAAAGCCGACAGCTTCGGCACACGCAATTCCGGGGCCACCCTCTAGTAACTGTGGCATGCGGTCAAAAAGCACCGCCTGCCAGTCGCCGTCCTCGGAAGCATAGCGCACGGGATCGTCAAACAACATCAGCTCTTTGTCTTCGGTAGTAAATTTGAGTTCGGGAAGAAGAGACGCAAGAGCTTCGTCGCTACCGGGACCGTAGTAGGTGCGCAGGTAGATATCCTGATATATATCTTCGTAGCTGGCGAGGCGCTCCTGTGCGGGCCTAACGCGGGCTAGAAGAGCAGCATCTTCTGGAGGCAGGGTGGCAGCAGAGCGGTCAGGTCGGTTTTTGGCGCGGAGAACATATTTCTAAGGGTGTGAACGAGATACGATGATACGGAAACACAGATCAAAGTTGCAACGAGCGTACCTTGTGTTCATTAAAGGAAAGGCTTAGGAAACGATTAAAGATGGCGAGCAGCTGATCATCTGCGGACAAGGTAGAGTCGGCGTCCCAGTGTTCCTGTGGGATAATTAGTCACTGTTGTGGATGGTCTGGGATGATGATGTCGGCTTGCCAGTAGAAACAAGTCGCAGCCGTGCACACGGAATCGACTATGGTCCATAGCGGTTAGATCTGTGCTACCTTCTTACGAGAATGCAATACAGTCGAGTATGCAAAAAACTATACGTCACAAGACAAGAAGCTGCTCAGTCTAGGCAACCATCTCCCTCGTTGCCGAAAGCGGGGACACGGCAGAGAACAGCAGCTGGACGACTGAAACACATCCTTTGGTATGCCTATACATTAGTCATCCTTGAGCGGGAACTCATTTTCGGTAAGAGTACGGAGTACTCAGTATTTTTAGGTATCTTACCTAGAGACAGAAGCGTCCGGATAGCTATGGGAACTTGTTAACGCCAAGGGAAATATTAAACAAAAGTTTATCTTGATTAATGTTTCCTTATGTTGGTCATTCATCTTTACCATTAAAGAAACGGTTAATATTTAAATAAATTCGTAACAGCTAAACAGAGAACATATTTCTCTTTCTTCTAGTCTTTGTAGAGCAGTAATTATGAACAAGTAGATGGTTACTAGACATGCACTTCGAGACAATCTGTATTAGTAACCAAGGAGTACAACCATGCAGTAACGTAGTTTATCACTAGCTCGGCCACATTTTCTAATTTCATCAACCTCAACTTCAACACGCGTTTCTTTCCACCACAATCATGCCAGGTCATACAATTGAGTCTCGCATTATTCTTGCAATAAATGCAAAACGTATGAATCCAAAATCAAGCATCCGACACCTCGCAAAACAGTACAATATCCCGCGAACAACCTTGCAAGATAGAATGGCTGGGAAACCTTCAATAGCCACTACTCATAACGGACAATCGAATTTGACAATGGCTGAAGAGGATGCGATTGTCCAATACATTCTGCAGCTGGATGCAAGAGGGTTTTCGCCTCAGAAGGCTGATGTGGAAGATATGGCAAATCTCTTACTGGTCAAGCGCCATGCACGACGCGTCGGCAAATGTTGGACTACTCGGTTCATCACGCGACGACCAGAGCTCTGTACGCGTTTTTCTCGTCCATATCGACACCTCGCAAAACAGTACAATATCCCGCGAACAACCTTGCAAGATAGAATGGCTGGGAAACCTTCAATAGCCACTACTCATAACGGACAATCGAATTTGACAATGGCTGAAGAGGATGCGATTGTCCAATACATTCTGCAGCTGGATGCAAGAGGGTTTTCGCCTCAGAAGGCTGATGTGGAAGATATGGCAAATCTCTTACTGGTCAAGCGCCATGCACGACGCGTCGGCAAATGTTGGACTACTCGGTTCATCACGCGACGACCAGAGCTCTGTACGCGTTTTTCTCGTCCATATGACTATCAAAGGGCCTTGAAAGAAGATCCTAACGTGTTGAGCGCGTGGTTTCATTTGGTTGCTACGATGCGTGCAAAGTACGGTATCCAAGACGGTGACCTGTACAACTTTGATGAGACAGGCTTTATGCTGGGCATGATTCGCGCGGGGATGGTTGTTACACGCTCGGATCGGATTAGCAGGCCGAAGTCTATCCAGCCTGGCAATCGGGAATGGGCTACAGCAATTTGTGCTGTTGCGGCAGATGGCCATATCGTGCCGCCTTTCCTCTGCGTTGCAGGCCGATTCCACCTAGCCGCCTGGTACTCTAGCGGCCACATCCCAAGCACCTGGGTTGTGAAGACAACCCAAAACGGCTGGACCGACCACGATACGGGTCTGGAATGGCTTAAGCACTTTGATCAACAGACGAAAGCTCGTCAAAAGGGCCAATATCGGATGCTTGTGCTTGACGGACATAAGAGCCATATTAACGCAGAATTCGATGAATACTGCAAGGCCAACAAGATCATACCACTCTGTCTACCCGCGCATTCGTCGCACTTAACGCAACCACTCGACGTCGGTGTTTTCAGTCCGTTAAAGAAGGCATACGGCCACCAAATCTCGTTCCTTGCGCGAGCCAACATAACGCATATTACCAAGGACGACTTCTTCCCCGCGTTCACAGCCGCGTTTAAAACAGTTTTCACGGAACAAAACATCAAGGGTAGCTTTCGGAGAGCTGGGCTCGTTCCTTGGAGTCCAGAAGCTGTGATTTCCAAGCTTGATGTACGGTTGCGGACGCCAACACCTCCTCGACTCTCTGACGGACAGCCCCAACCTTGGGTCTCCCAGACGCCCCAAACTGTTGCCGAAGCTCTTTCCCAGTCAATTCTCATTAAGGATCGAGTAAAGCAACACCAAGGAAGCTCGCCAACACCCATTTTAATGTCTGTCGACCAGCTAGCAAAAGCTACAGTTAGTGTTAGCCACCGGCTAACACTTTTAACGGGGGAGGTCAAAGCACTTCGAGGCGAACGAGGCCCTCTCAAAGCGCCGAAGGGCTAAAAGAACTCGACTACAGGATTCAGGACCTCTTACTGGGGAGGAAGCCAGTAAGCTTTTGGCAGAAAAGGGAGTGACTGAGGAGGATGGACGTGATGAAGTTGTGGAAGGGGGGCCATCGAAGCGGCACAAGATGGGTGCGCAGCTCTGTAGCATCTGCCGCAAGACTGGTCATAATGCAAGAACCTGCCCAGAGGCAGAGGATATGGATGATTTATCAGATTCTGTTGTTTTGGATTCAATTGAGTGTTCTTAGGGTGAGTTGTAGGGGTTCAAGTTTACAAGGTAGCGAAAAGTGGCCGAGCTAGTGATGTGGCCGAGCTAGTGATAAACTACGTTAAGGCTTATGCGATAATAACCATTGTTCCTAGACAGAAAATTTCGGAAACTTGTCTCCGAGGTGTGTAACATGATGTATAAATCCAGATTTTAAGGTTGATACGAATTTAAGAATACTAAGAGATTTGCACCAGGGTCGTTGGTTAATTGGCGATGTGAATAATTGGAATACGTTTAGCCGTCGGCATGGCTCTTTTATTCTTGGCTGAAATAAGACATTGAATGATGCCGAGTACTTTTTCGCAAAATGAAATCATCCCACCTGCGGCAGATGCTCCCATGTACTTGATACTGATAGGCTTGGCATCAGGAACCAGCAATGAGTTGCACGAATCATGTACAGCTTACACCCTGGTCACCTCACCCCATCAGCCATAAAGCTTCAGCTTTTCCACTGTGTGTAGATACAACGCTGGCAATAGCCAAGCAGTGTCTACGGCATTCACTGAAGCAAGATACAAATTGGCTTTCTTGGCATTGTATCGCCAAGGATGATGCCGAGGATGGGTGGAGAAAGATGAATTTGACAGGTCTTGGCCAAATCCGAAGACATTTCAGATGGAGGGACGAGTTCTCAAATGTGATACTGAGTACATGTATATCCAAAAATGGAATGGTCGGGTTGAACATTCCTGTATTCCAGATATATGTTTATGGTTTCATATGAGCTATTTTAGGATCCATGTCTAGTATTGCAGCAAAGCGCTACAGTGTGAAGTTTCCATACCGTTTTCAGCTGAGGTTCCTCAGACCAATAGAATATTCCAGCAAACGCTCCACTCACACTCTTCAGTAAGTAAACCTCCATCTAATCATGCACTGCCGGCCTATGCCTTGAAGCACCGCTGCGGCGCGGGTGTGGCTCGAATGGCGTTCTTAGTTCTGAAGGATACTCCGTAGTTTGTAGGCAGTCCCCATCTTGGCGTCATGATGATCACACCCGTACTACTAAGCAGCATACATAGAGAATGCACACCCATGGCTTCTCAGGCTTGGCTCGTCGTTTAAGAAGTGCAATATGATCCTCTTACGTTACATTGACTTCGCTATGCACTTGCTTATACTTGATGAATAGCGTTGCAGATACCTATTGTGGTTGTGGCATGACCGATGAGACCCATGTGCATGTGTTATTCTCTACCAGTACGGAGTACGGAGTACGTAGTATCATCCGCTTGAATCCCAGCCAGCCACATGGACACCCATTTCATTCTACATCGATTCTCAGACATATCGCGCAGTAATACGGAGTAACGGCCCGATAAATCCTTCCGCGGATTCTGCCACTGTAGGTTCCACAGCATAGTAGTCCTGAATAAGCAAGATTCACTAACGGAGGAATACTTATAGGAGTAAACGACGATGGCTATGCGGCACACGGAATACGGAAACCGGAAAACGGCACGAGAAACACATGACAAAAATGCTGACTTATCTTTTACGCGTGTATTCGTATGCTCGTACGGAGTATACGAGTCCTTTTACGTGTCTTTCGCAAGCGCTATTCCGGGCCTTTATTTCCTTCTCCGTTATCTCTAGTCGGTCGCCCGCTTTACGAGTTGAAATTGACATTATCCAAACTATAGCCATTATAGGTGGGCTGGAATAGGCAGGTCGATAGCCGGGAAGCATTTCTTATCATTCGGGTACTTGCGCTTGCCGTAAGCAACCAATGACAGGGGTGAGGTGGACACTATTGTTCAGTGCCATTGTTAAGCTTTGTTTATCGACCTGCTCGAAGCAGAATGGCCAGTTGAATAATAACCTGTCTCAGTGGACCCATCTCGGGCGGTACCCCGGGCTTGGCTGATCTCCGACCGACACCTTGGCGGAAAGTTTGTTGTGCGCCCAGAATACAACGTCTTCTGGTTCTGGGGCGTTTTTGGAATGTGCTGCATATGACTAGAGTCGTTGTCCAATGTTCTCATCTTGCAGATGAAGTTATACGAGTACGACGCTCCGCTAACGGGCTTTGGAACGAAAAAGGAAGGCCAACCGTGGCCATGTCTCCGGGATTGCGTTGTACGACTCGTATGACTGCCCACTGGTCCACCTGGCCGTCGAGATAAGAGGCTGTGGCCCCATAGGCTTTTTTTCCGTTTCGTATACTGGCTAATACGGGGCATTACTACTA
Source organism: Dryadomyces quercus-mongolicae (assembly GCA_002215975.1). Lineage (NCBI taxonomy): Eukaryota > Fungi > Ascomycota > Sordariomycetes > Ophiostomatales > Ophiostomataceae > Dryadomyces > Dryadomyces quercus-mongolicae. The sequence continues at coordinate 629,791 of NIPS01000010.1, read as the reverse complement.
ACGTCGTGCCAGGGTCGTAGTGGATATGCGAAAGCGAAGACGGGGGGGGGGGGGGTGGTAGCATTGGTAGAATCGATAGAGAGCAGACAGTGCACCAGGAAATACCCCAAGAGTATAAGATATGCACGTAGTCCCAGCCAACATCACCGAGCTCCTACGCTTCGCGTCCCTATCAGACCCTCAAGGCCCTTGGTGCTTCCTTGTCTGTCCACCATGCCGCTTATTTTCCGGTCCAAGAAGACAGACGCCCCCGTCGAGATCAACGGCGAGGGCGTCGGCAGCACAATCCTCCCCGAAACTGGCAACGAGAAGGTTGCCACGGCCACGCCTGCGGATGAGCTCGCCGATGCCGAGGCAGCCAAGCGGCTGAAGCTCTTCCGTCAGCAGGCTCTGGCCGATCCCAACATCGCCACGGAGGACATTGATGCCGTCGACAATGCCGTCGGCGTCAACGATGTCAAGATGGAAACCGAGCTTGTCCAGGAGTTTGTCGACGACTCGCCGTACCCAGAGTATGTCCCTTGAGCTTCTCTTTTTTTTCAAAAAGAAACTAACACAAGGATAGAGTCCGTGCTGCCGTCCACAACTACGACGAGGACCTGCCGGCCAACACAATCCGCGCCTGGGTCATTGGTATGCTGATGACCACAATCTTCTCCGGTCTCAACTGCCTCTTCTCGCTCCGGTCGCCCTCCATCACCATTACATCCATTGTGGCCCAGCTGATCGCCTACCCTCTCGGCGTCGGCTGGTCCTACGTCTTCCCGGACCGTGTCTTCAAGGTTGGCCGCCTCGAATTCAACTTCAACCCCGGCCCTTTTAACTACAAGGAGCACGGTCTTATTGTGCTCATGTCCAATGCGGCCTACGGCGGTGGTGCCGGCTACTTCACCGACATCCTGACGGCCCAGGTCGGCTTCTACGGCTTCGACTTTGGCTGGGGCTATGCCATCTGCCTGGCTCTGTCGACGCAGTGTGTCGGTTTCGGTCTCGCCGGTATTACCCGCAAGTTCCTCGTCGAGCCCGCGTCCATGATCTGGCCCACCAACCTGGTCAACACCACCTTCATGTACACCCTGCACGACCACTCCAAGACGGACCCGGCCAAGGCCAACGGCTGGACCATCAGCCGGTACCGCTACTTCTTCTACGTCTTCATCGGCTCCTTTGCCTGGTACTGGATTCCGGGTTTCCTCTTCCAGGCCCTGAGCGCTTTTGTCTTCCCGACTTTCATCGCGCCCAACAACGTGACGGTGAACCAGGTCTTTGGCGGTTGGACCGGTATGGGTCTGCTGCCGCTCACCCTTGACTGGACCCAGATCAGTGGCTACAACTTCTCGCCGCTCATTGCACCGTGGCACGCCATCATGAACACGCTTATCGGCGTCATCTTCTTCTTCTGGTTTGTCGCCGCCGGCATCCACTGGACCGGCACCTGGTACGCCGACTGGTTGCCATTTAGCGACTCTGGCAGCTGGGACAACACCCAGAGCGCCTACAATGCGAGCCGTATTCTGACGTCCGACATGCGCCTCGACCTTGACGCCTACGAGAACTACTCGCCGCTGTTCCTGTCCACGACCTTTGCGCTCTGCTATGGTCTGTCCTTTGCCGGCATTGCCTCTGTCATCGTACACACGGCTCTGTTCCACGCCCGGGAGATCTGGCAGCGCTGGCGCGACCGCACCGGCACGCTTGACGACGTGCATGCCAAGATGATGCGCAAGTACAACCCCGTGCCCGACTGGTGGTTCCTGTGCATCTTCTTGCCCTGCTTCGCCCTGTGCTTTGTCAGCTCGTACGTCTGGGACACCGGTCTGACCTGGTGGGCCATTATCATTGCCATTGTCATCTCGGCCGTCTGGATGGTTCCCGTCGGTATGGTCCAGGCCGTGACCAACATCCAGATCGGTCTCAACGTGTTCACCGAGTTCATCATCGGTTACATGCTGCCCGGCCGCCCGAACGCCATGATGATGTTCAAGACCTATGGTTACATCACCATGACCCAGGGTCTCATGTTTGTCCAGGACATGAAGCTCGGCCACTACCTGAAGCTGCCGCCTCGGACCATGTTCTTTGGCCAGATCATCGCCACGGCCTGGGCCTGTATCGTGCAGGTTGCCGTCTTTTACTGTAAGCTCGATATTTGCCCAAATAAATTCTTCACCCGCTAACAATTCCAGGGGCTATGGGTGCTTTGGAGGGTATCTGCACCAGTGACGCCGTCAGCCGCTTCACCTGCCCGAGTGGCAAGGTGTTTTTCACTGCATCCGGTACGTCAAATTCCTTTACCATTTTCAATGTCAGCTGCTAACCTCGTGCAGTCATCTGGGGTCTCATTGGTCCGCAGCGCATCTTCTCTGGAAGTGGTCTCTACAAAAACCTCCAGTACTTCTGGATTGCTGGTGTTGCACTGCCCATCATCTTCTGGTTCATTCAGCGCCGCTACCCCAAGTCCTTTGTCCGCTACCTGAGCGCCCCCATCATCTTCTCCGGCAACGGCATGATCCCTCCTGCAACGCCGCTGAACTACTTGGCCTGGGGTTCCATTGGTCTGTTCTTCAACTACACCCTCCGCAACAAGTTCCGCGGTTGGTGGATGCGCTTTAACTACATCACCTCGGCCGGTCTCGACTCGGGCCTGGTCATCTGCACCATCATCATCGTGTTGACGCTCAGCTTGACCAGCACTGAGGCACCCAGCTGGTGGGGCAATGTCGGTGCCCTTAACACGCTGGACTACAATGGCAACAGCTGGTACACAACCCTGGCCGAGGGCGAGAAGTTTGGTCCCGCGTCGTGGTAAATTGTGCGTGGGCTATGAAACTCGAGTAATGTCGGGTTATAATGTGATGATATGAGTTTGATAGTTGAGCATTTGAGTACCTAAATGAGCATAATGCAATCAAACTATTTGATGAGATGAAAAATGGCATTGATTTCTTGATTTCTTGATTTTCCTGATTTACGTTGTAGAGGGTCTGTTAAGCGTTGTAGTATATCCAGGGGTGTGTCAAAGCGACATCAAACAACCAAATCCATGTAATCTTGGAGTTAACGTAAAGACATTTGTCATTCAAGGCTGCACGTGATGTTAACACCGAGATCGCATGTACATCAGACCACCGAGAACGCGTCTCATTCCTATCTAATTGATAAGAGTCCTGTAAGACTCTTTGAACTTACCTAAATCTAAGCATTATATTATACAAAATACTTCTATATCTACTCCTTTCGTCTTAAATAAGGCGACAATATTCTTGGGCACGCCGTACGAATACCCGTTTCCCTTATACTGTAAGTGATGCGGAATATTCTTATTCCGTCCCGACGTGCCTCACTGGAAGAAATACGGAGTACTGGATCTTTTAAACAAACTCCACATTCCATAGGGCCGTCCAATCAACAATGATCATCATTTATACCATGAGCCATCGTATCCAACATGAGGTACAACGGACCACTTCTGCGGTCCCATAAAAAGTACAGCGTACTATGGAATAATCATATCCCAGACCTAGAGACTTTTCGACAACAAAATACACCACATACAGCATATGTAGCCATAGACTGTGAAGGGCTTCATGGACACAAACGAGGCGAATTGTCAGGGGTCTCAGAGATTGGAGTGGCTGTTCTCCTCCCTTCTGACGACAGAAAGAGAATCACATCTCCGCCTATTACAATACAGGAAATCACGGAACAGCACAGAATTCAGAGCTACTCGTTCCGGATAAATGGGCGGCACATTTCGGACAACGCGTTGAAAAATAAAGAATCGGCCTGCTTTTTTGAAACGGAATGGGTTGAAGAAAGTCGAGTTTAGGAATCATTGGTTGCACTGCTTACTGCCATCCAAGAACAATACGCGGCTGAACATGGAACACGATTGTCCATGGTTCTCGTGGGATATGCCATAGAAATGGAATTCACAATCCTCTGCTCCAGTCTTCCTGAAATACTGTCTGGTGGATTTTTCTCGAGCTGGTTTGATCTCCAAGAAATGGTGTACAATATCTGTGGACAAAGGCCGAGCCTTATCGATGCACTCTTGGCACTTGGGTTTCCTTATGGACATTTGGTTTACCGACGAAGAGCAAACCAACACCGAGCAGGCAACGATGTCGTCCGTGAGCTTGTCGTCCTCGTTCACATCTTGCATTATGCATCTTTACCAAGTACGGCAACACAACCTTTTCAACACCCAACCCGCCCGATCCGAGAAAAGAAGAGGAGAGTCAAACCACTTCCATGTAGCCAAAATCGCTCCGCGCCGTTTGATCGGTATCCATTTACAGTATCTGTTCGGCTACAGGAAGGAGGTTCCATGCATGCAATGGCCAGAAATGCACACGCTTTGTGCCAGGCTTTTCCCAAATATCATTTTGACAAGACAGCCATGACGCCAGATGGGAAGTCTGGCTGGGTATGTCTAACTACAGAACAAGACAGGGATGCATTCATAGCCGACGTAGCAGATAATTTAGGGCACGTGTGGAAAGTACGGGCTCTCTCTGTGACGAAAGAGCCAGATCTCAATGTCCGTCGCAACCGCAAGAAACTGTCCGACAGACGTCTACATGGGCACGAGACAATACAAGAAACTAAGCGACAAGAGCGACTGGCGTGGAAATCCATGATGGAAAACATGGAATGCCTTTCCTTGGGTGCCGACATGGCGAACATGGAAGAAACTCAACTTACAAGATTTAGTGAATAAACGCCAAGCCTTCTGATTTTTAGTGGGAATAGCAGCTTTGGCCGGCGGCCAACACACGGCCAGTCGGACTTAGTCTCGCGTTTCCACTGTTTACAACTATTCGAATGTACACTTGTTTGAATTCTTCCAAGCTGTCTATACAATGCTATTTTCTACGCATTTTTTTCTTCATTTTACAGAGTCTGGAGCCAACGGACTCTACATCCACGAGCCCCATTCGCCAGGGTTCATGCCGGTGGCCGTGCGGCCCATCTGACCTGTCAGAATGCGCGAGCGGTTGCGCTTGAGGAATGTGCCGTCGCCCTTTGTACCCAGCAGGCCGCCATTTTCACGGTCCCAGACACGCTTTCCGCGCAAGAACACATACCGCGGCCAGTTGCGCACCGTCATACCTTCAAAGGGTGTGTAGTCAATGGCGTGGTGCAGGATGCCATTGGTGATGGTGGTGCTCGCGGCCGGCGAATCCGTCGGGTACCAGATGACAATGTCGGCGTCAAGGCCCGGCTGCAGACTGCCTTTGCGGTCGGAGAGGCCATAGAGTTGGGCCGGGTTGGTGGATGTCAAGGCGACGAAGCGCGGCAGCGAGATGTGAATGGGACCGCCGTTGGCGGCCGGGGGTCCCTGCTCGGGATCGTAGGTGCGGTGGAAGAGCGTCGGCAGACGGGTCTCGATGCCGGGTAGGCCGTTGGGGACGTTACGGAAGTCGATGGTGGTGGCACCGGTATCGGCATTGACGACGCGGCCACGCTTCTTGCCGTTGGGATGGTCGTAGAGGCTGGGAGCGTGGTCGGACGAGACGACGGTGTAGGTGCCGTTGGCCAGCTCGGCCCAGAGCTGCTCGACATCTTGAGGGCTGTGACGTAGGGGCGGCGCGCAGATGTGGCGGGCACCGTCAAAGCCGTCATGCGTTTCGTGGCCGTCGTGCGGCGGATGAGAGTGCAGGCGGTCGCTGGTGAGGTAGAGGTAGTGGGGACAGCTCTCGGCGTGGATGGGCAAAAGGCGGGCCTGAGCGTCGCGGACGTGGCGCAGAGCGGTGGGCGCGGACATGTGGACGATGAGGATGGGGGCATCAGTGACCTCGGCCAAGCTGATGGCGCGGTAGGTGGCCTCGCTCTCGGCGATCTGGGGACGGGCGACGGCGTGGAAGAAGGTCTGCGTGTTTCCTTTCTTGACGAGGCGACTGAGAGGTGAGCACAAGCGAGCGAAGCGAGGACAGAGAAACTTACGCGGTGATCTGTTCGACAATGTCGTTGTTCTCGGCATGGATCATTGTCGTGATGCCGAGACTGCGGGCGGTCATGAGAATGTTGAAGAGCGAGCCGTCATCGAGCCGCAGTGGTTGGTATGTCATGTACAGCTTGATGCTGGTGATGCCGTGGGCCGGCAGTTCCGGCATCTCCTTCTCGAGGACCGTGTCGTTGGCATTGGTCAGGATGACATGGAAGCCATAGTCACAGTACGAGTTGCCCTTGGCCTTGGCATGGTAGGCCTCGACGGCCGGCCACAGACTCTCTTCGGCGCGCTTCTGCGTGGCAAAGGCCAGGACGGTCGTGTTTCCGCCGGCCAGAGCCGAGCGCGAGCCGGACTCCCAGGTGTCGCCGGTTGGCGAGTTGTCCTGCTGGATGTGGGCGTGGGAATCGACGCCGCTGGACGGTTAGTTTCAGAAAGAGAGAGAAGAGACCAACAAGCCACTCACCCCGGCGTGATGTAGGCGCCCTGGGCATCGACAATCTCAGTCTGACTGCCGGCCTCGAGGCCCATGCCGATCACGGCGATTTTTCCATCCTTGACACCGATTTCGAGGCCCAGAGGCAGCACCTCGGCGGCGGTGACCTGGTAGTGTGTGAGACGGGAAGAAGAGAATGAGACAGAAAATGTGTGTTGGGACTTACAATGCGGCCGTTGCGAATAATGAGGTCCAACATGGAGATTCAGAGGAGAACTACCAGATGAGATGCATTGTTAAATCAAACGAACCAGGTTGGACCCGGCTTGTCATAAAATACGACCAGATTGGTCCTGGGCTGACCGGGCCGCGGATAGATAAAACGGCCAGCAGACGGACGATAAGAGACAGACGGCCATCAACAAACTAACTGTATTCGTTGGTAACCATTTTAGGTTACAGTAGATTATTAGACTATTACAGGATCTCTATATCCTCCACTGCATACCCTTGACGCTGCATTTCCTCTACCATGTTGCCAACTATTTCTCTGATCGGTATAATATAGGAAATTCCAATCTGGTACTTTTCTCCTCTAGAAAGAGTACCAATGATCCTTTGGTGCTGGTCGTACACCGGGGCACCGCTATCCCCACGGACGGAAAATGGCGGAACATTGCCGTTGATGTCTAGAACCACGACAAACCGGGCGACGAGGCGAGTCTCGGCTTGGCCGCTGAAATAAGTCATCCGTACAGAATCCCGAATGCCGTTTAGATGTCCAACCGTGAATCCACTTGACCGCCCGTAGAGGGCAACAAGCGGCTGTTCATCACTATTTTGGTGTAGGGTTTCTTTGATGGTGGCCCATTTCCCACACGATCGACCTCTTATCACAGTCTGCATCATAGAATCCCGGAAATCCGTCCTGTTCAATTTGCTGAAATAGGGAAATTCATTTGATTCTGGGTCAAGAATCTCCCAGAAAGGCGGCACAGCCCGGAATTCCCCATTTCCATTTTGAAAACGAGTTTCATCAAGCTTGACGAGGGCCCAGTCTTGTGTATAGGCTGCCGGACCAGACGAGGACAATCCGCTGGATGCAACGACTTTGCCGAGTCTGCAGTTTCCCTTGGCCGCTTCGGCTTCTTCCGCAAATTGTCTCATGCGTGCATTCCTTTCTTCTAACTCGTTGTGGCGTGTACGGAGGGTGGCCAGTCGCGGGGAGTCGGCGCCGTTTCTTTCTCCGTCGTGGATTTTGGCTTGGGACTCTTTCAGGATTCTTGTAAAGAAGGAAACATTGTTTCTCTTGTCCAATGCAAATTTCTCCAGGTCCGAAGCCGCAGAGCTCTCGACCTGTACTGTTCCATCGACTTCAGCGTTGTATTTCTCTGCCCGAGAGAAGACAACGTGGTGCGAAAGAATAGCAGCTTGGAACGAGGAACCATCTTTATCGGTGACACGGACAAAAGGCCCTACGGTCCCACAACGCGCGGACTGTTCACGGCTGGCACTGGCCCCTGGAAACGGTAGACCGGGATGCATGCAATATTTTATGTTGTTGCCATTGAACCATGATATGCCATCGTTGGCAAAAGCGGTGACCATGTATGCAACCTGGATGGGGACATGAGGAAACGAGGCGCTGTCATTGTCAGATTAGAATTTCTTGAGTGGGAAGGGTAAACTGCACGTACTTGGTCAGAATAGTAGCGATTCTGGCTACAATGGAGTTTGCTGTGGAAAGTAGACTCAAAGCATGTTCTTCTTCCACGACGACGATCACGGAAACGGGATTTTCGCAAGGTTCCCGACCAACCCATCCCACACGTCGGATCCAAATGCTCTTCCATTCCATTGCGTCGGCAGCTCTTTCGATTTCTTCGTGGACTCCGTCAAAGGCCAGTGCAAGAGGATGAATTGACTCGATGGGAAAAAAATGAATAGCCTCAGGCATTGTTGATGGTTGTAATGATGGCCATGGCGGCTCTTCTCGGGGATGTTCAGAGTGGGTAATGCACACCAAGTTGGGTGTAGACCCAGCATAGAATTTCACCATACAATCTGCGGGTTCTGAAAGAATTCCTGGCTCCTTTCGTGTGATCGCCATGATTGCTGATTGCTTGAAAATGATAGGTTTGATGTAGGAATTCAATGGATACAAAATAGCCTTGTACTAGATTATGTTCTCTTAATACTAGGACTTTGTGCAGAAAGCTTGTCACAAATTCAAACCCTCGATAATATTGTATCTCATCCATGTGGTGGAATAAGCAACCTATTGTAGATCCAAGTGTGGCTGCACATGTGGCTGTGCACCCACCTTCCAGTATTTATTTACCTTGCAATGAATAAAGAGAGAGAAGAAGAAAATGATAGGGGAGGGAGAGAGGAGGTTCTTTTATAGATCTCCTGGAGGCGTCTGGGGAGGTCGTGATTTCCTCTTCCGGTAGGGCCGTCTAGTGTGCTTGAAGTGCCCCAGTCGGTCCTGCCTTGGGATGAAGTTGCTAATCGGATGAAGTGATTGAATCTCTGAAGTCTTCAGTGAAGGACTTCAGTCTAAAGTGATGTCTTTGCCGTGATGATATTCACGGGACAAAAAAATATTTTTTGTGCGTCTTAGACTACTCACAGATGACGTAGTAAGCAGTCCTAAGATAAGGCCTTACGTGCATCAACGTGAGTAAATAACTCGACGAAAGAATATTTTCTGAAAATAAAGAATAGATTGAATACCCTCCAACTACTGCGTACGTGAGGGAGTTCACAAGGTAAATAAATACGGCAGACGATGTTAGGCACTGTGATGAGGCATGGCAACCTGGATTATTGGGGTGCGGTTTACATGTGGCGGCTGTGCCAATGAGATGTAGAAGATATCTTTTAGTCATGAAATGAATGCCGAGTCGCAGTAGGAAAGCTAAAGAATCCAGCTGCATAACCGAAATCACCCAAAAACGCGGTTTCCTTTACCTGACGCCTAATATGCGTAATGCTACAAAACAATGAAAAGCAAGCAGATGCAACAGATACAGAACCGCCTGTCTTTCCCTCTTTTCTAGGATGACACCGATCCAGAGTTGTCCGCGCATGTCCATGGCAGCGTGCCACCGGCTTCCTTATAGGAATTGATGATGCTCACCACAGAACCATACGTGCCGGCCACGGTCAGGAAACAACCCAAAACAATGATGACAACACTGAACACCACCATGGCCATCCACTTTGGTTTCCGCTCCACTTTGCCCTTGGCCCAGTTGTCGTAGAGCCAAATGGCGCCTGCGGGCTGGAACATCATCAAGCTGCCCAACAGGGCGCCGATCAGCGAGACCAGCCCGCTGAAGACGGGAACGCCGCTGGCAATGACGTAGGCGACGATTGTGGAGCCAAATGTGCAGCCCAGCCACATACTCCAGTGCAAGGGCGAGTTGTCGACGAGGTGCTTGGAGCCGCGCAGCAGACGAATAAACACATACTTGCTCGCCATGTGGGTGGTCAAGACCGTGGAGACGATGAGGCCGGGGAGGGCAATTCCGTAGCAGATTTTCTTCAAGAGGACACCAGCCGAGCCGAGGGCGGGCGAGGACACATACGAGCCGCAGTAGTAGTAAACGACGCAGCCGACAACAATGTAAAAGGCGCTGACAATGCCTTGAGCGACGAGAAGGGAGCGGGAGTAGAGGTGGGGATCACGCATCTCGGCCGCGATGGGAAGAAACGCTGGGATGGCACCGTAGGCAAAGATGAGCGAGCAGACGGCCGATATGCCGTCCGTGAAGCTCGGGCTTCCGGTGATCTTGTAGTCGGACTGCCAGGGACCGACCTGAGGGGCCGTAGCAGGCCGGTCCTGGACGCCCACGGCGATGGTGAGGATAAGAACTGGATGTCAGTAAGAATTGTAGTCAGGACTGTGCGATTTCTCAACATACTGGATGTAAAGATACAGATCAAACCGGTCCAGGCCAGCCAGCTGATTTTGCTTAGGGTTTGGATGCTGCACATCAAAAAGGCCATAATAGCAGCGACAGCCATGAATACGGCCGTGCAAGCGCCGTGTTCGGAGACGGCATTGAGTCCAATGGAGATGCTGAGCAGGCCAGAGCCGGCAGCACTGAGCCAGTCTATTGTGGTCAGTATGATCCAGCGCAGAGCTGATTAGTTTGCTCTAAATACGCACACAAGTAGAAGCCAATGCCGTAAAAGTTCCTGCCGATGGAGCCAAACATGAGCCCAGCGGCATCGTCGAGACCGTAGATTTCCCGATGGTTCAGCTTGAAGACGCCCATGGCGTATCCGGACCACGTTGTGACGATGCCCATGACGACGAGGCAGATGACGCCTGGGATCATGCCCAAGGTGTCGAAGACGCTGGGGATTGACAAGACACCCAGACCGAACTGGGTCTTCATCATGAGGACGGCCGAAGCAATCCATCCCACGCTCCGGTAATTGGGTCCTTCCTGTGTGATGGTGCCAAAGACGGCATCTTGGATGGGTTCGATGACGATTTCGCCAACGGAGGCCCCAGCATCTGCGTCGTTCTGGGCCTTTGGGGACGACTCTATGTCCCGTTCATCTTTTTGGCCCATGGTTGTGATCGAGATGCTGAATGATTCGAATGAATGGCAGGCGTTGTGTTTTATTCCTTTTTCGTCCTGTTTCTTCTTGTTTTTCTTCCTTTATTTTCTTCTTTTTTCTTCTTTTCTTCTTTTTTCCCTCCTTCAACACCCGGCGTGTACCTATATCTCGATGACGTACAAGTTCTCGGTCGATGCAGCAAAGATAAAGACCGCGAAACAATTCGAAGATGTGTACAAGTCAGTACACAAGAAGATGTGGAAAAGAATGTGCGTACAGCAATTGTACGAAGATGGAAGAAACCCAAAAGGAAACGATTGATGACAAGAGAAGAAAAGAAAAGAAAAGAAAAGAGAAGCCAAACTAACAAGGAAGGAGCAGCATGTCCTCCCCCAAAGGCAAAGGAAGTTCTTTTTATGACTCGCAGTCTCTCCTGTCACTCCTTCCGTTGCTTCGTCTGGTGGTTAATCCACTGTTGACTAAAAACATACACACAGTGCAGGTTCTGTCAGGTACCGACCGGCGCCATATGGGGTGCTAGCAAAGACCAGGTACCACTGCTCGAGAAATGTACGGCCGAGGCCGCAAGTCGTGACATCAATCGCTTGGAAATTTTTACCACACAGAAACCCGCACGGGCTCCACACGGAAACGACAGGACGGGTAGACGCCCCAGAACCGGCAAAAGGGCGACCGAGAAGTAGCCTGAATGCGACCAGGGGCGAATAAAATAAAAAGCGAAAATAAAAAACGGGTAAAAATAAATGAGAATAAGTCCGGCGAACGGCCTCGCGAAAAAACAATTGCATGGTCATGGCGAGAGGCTGTGAGTCAAACATGTGGCAATGCCGAAGTCGGAAGTTTAGAGGTTATTCTCTTTTTTTCTTCCTTTTTTTCTTCTTTTTTTTCTCTTCTTTTTTCTTGTTCTTTTTTCTCTTTTGCTTTGTTCGTTTGTTCGTTTGTTCCTGTTCACCTGTTCCTATTTTTTTCCCTGTTTTTTTTTTTACGTCTTCTTTCCTGTTATGGCTTCTCTAGTTTTTAGGCATTCCAGTGACCTGTCAGCACTATTAGTGTCCGCACTATTAGTGCATTTACCACGCTCTAGTGCATTTACCACACTCGACGTTCACTGAAGATGAGTCATGGCAGCTACCACGCCACATTGCTGCAAGACAGTGGATCTTTCCGGGGGTCCTACAGTACGGTCCAGCGGAGCCATTCTGCATGGCATGCCAGTCTTCTAGAATATCGAGCAAATGCATGATTCTGCACAAGCCCCTGCTTCTCTTCTTGCGTCACATCCATTTCGCACATTGCCCATGACGGAGAGACCCGGAAAATGGGGGTACTCTTCCGTTACGTAATCATCACTCGGAAAAGACTTCAACCGTCTTGCTTCCAGAGAACACAACCACTCGATATCTCACATCTTTCGATTGTGTCGCCAGTGTAGATCTCTCCACGATCGTCTACCGTCCTCCTGCAGCGCCCAGCTGCAAGCTAATTCAAATGTAAAAACTCGTTTACCACTTACATATCAATTTGAAACAATGCTATTCGCCCTAAAACCAAGATTTGGAGAGTCATGCTTGTTCCATGCAGATCGCCCCAACAACTAGAATGGTCCAAGGTGTGGTCAACTGCGATATCCTTTGTCCGCTTTTACCACACATGTCCCTTGCTTTGCTGGACCCCAATCACATTGATATCCCGCCACAAAAGAACACCCACCAGGCCAACCACCCAGACTGCCGTCGCTGCCGTCAACATCCATGCCTGGGCGTCGCCATAGGCGTGCTGGATGGCCATGCGCGTTGCAGACCCCATTGGGTACGACAGCTGAGTCGCCAAGTCGGCATAAATCTCTTCCAGGTTGGGCAGGGCGTCTGCTGGCAAGTACACCGCCAACCGCTGGGGAAACACATGCTGCCAAACGGCCGATGCCACCGTCAAGCCAACGGCACCGCCAATATTTCCAAACATGCCCAGCATGGCGAGACCCAGAGCGGCATGTTGATGAGCCACAGCGGCCAGTATGGCTACCTCGTCGCAGATCATGATCACCCCGGCAGCAACCGCAAGCAAAAGCTGGCAGACGACAACATAAGGAAGAGGATCTGAGCCACGGAACACCAGCGTCCACATCATACCGCAGCCGGCTGCGCTCATCGGTACGCCCACCCACAGACACGCCGGACGAAAGCGGCCGCTGCGATGGATCAATACGCCAACAGCCACTCCGCACACCACTGTGCAGACAGTGTAGGCCTGGACGACGTAGCTGGCACCGGCGACGTCGAGCCCGTAGACCACCTGCAGGTACGAGCCAAAGAAGCTGTTCCAGCACCAGAAACTGGCAAACAGCGCCGCAGACAGCAAACAGGCCCCAAAGGCTGTACGGTTACGCAGGAGAGAAGCCGGAACGAGGCCCACGGGTGTAACAAAACTCTCCCAGACGACAAAGACGAATCCGAGGACGCAGCCACCAGCAAGAAGACCAATGACGCGCGGTGTATACCAAGGAAGATGGAAGGGCAGCAGGAGGAGGACGAGACTGGCGGAAAGCAGAAGCAGTCCAACGGCATCAATGATGCGGAGGCTGTGAAGGATGGATGACAAGGCAGAAGATCCAGACGGCGTGCTCCATGGTTCCATTTCCGGTGCCAGTCCCATCTTCTGGGCCCGTGCATAGTTCCACCGCAGCAGCACTACCAGCGGCAACGTCGTCGCCGGCACGAGCACCGCTGCCCATGCAAACCCAGCCCGCCATCCTCCCGGCCCACCGTCCCTCAGCAGCCATGCCGCCAGTGGTCCGGCCAGCCAGCACGTGACCAGGTTCGGCGTCGTCGCGGCCACGGCCTGCACAAGACCCCGGCTGCGCAGCGACGACGTGTCCGCCACAAGCACTCCCAGACTGTACTGGATGCCGCTGTTGCCAATTGTCTGCAGCACCTGTGCGGCTGCATATGACATGACGCCACCGCAGCCTGCCATGGCCGCCAGCCCGGCTGCCGCCAGCACCACACTCCACAGCAGTCCCTGGGGTCGGCCGGCACGGTCAAGCACGCGGGCCAGCGCCAGGTTGGCTGCTCCACCGACAACTCCGCTCAGAAGGCCGACAGCGGGTGTGGTGGCATGGGCAGCAAAGGCCGAGGTCACGTAGGGTGTCAGGATGGCCGTCGTGGCCAGCAGTAAACCCTCGACGAGTTGGGCTAGCCAGATGAGGACATAGGCGACGATGAGAGCCCGGCTGGTCCAGGCGGCTGTGACGGCCTCAATACGTTCGACTCCAGGGAGGCCATGACCGTCAAGTGAATCGTCGATAAGGCTCTCCTGGTCGGCCAGACAATCGTCGCTGTCATTGGCGTTCAGCGGCGTGTAGGCGTCGGGCATGATGGGCGGGATGAAGAGAAGCGGAAGAGAAAATAGAAGAAGATGGGCCCGGGAATATATGGCTTACATGGCCGTAAGACTGCGGATAGTAGTGGAGCCGAAACTTACTCACGTATGAAAACTTGCTCATATTCGTAAACGCCAAGTCCTGCATGAAAATCTTACTGATTGGAGTCGCTGGTTGTGAGATGCGTTGCAACGGTGGGGGCTTAATATTTTATTTGATAAACTGTGCTGGCCCTGTGTACTTTGCACAGTATGCACGAGTAAAATAACACGTCGAAGCATTCTTTTCTTGAATACTCGACTCATGGCGCCAGTCTCTTGGGCGTGCGAGGGTAATACGCCGCAAGATGGACGCTGGGCAGCGCCAGAGACCATGCCACCACACGATCCAGACCAAAACCACCTCCACCATGCGCAGGCACACCGACCTGCTGGAATGTCCCCAAGTACTCCTTGATACCGTGGCTCTTCGGGTCGACTCCCTTGGCGCGGATACGCTCCTCAAGCTCGACCGGGTCGTTAATACGCTGACCACCCGAAAGCACTTCCTGCTTTCTTATGAACACGTCAAAGGCGTTGGTCACCCGGACACCATCGCCCACCGTCACGCCAGAATCGTCAAGCTTGGCATAAAAGGGCCGCGCCGTCTCCGGGAACTTGTCAATGACGTAAAAGTCCGTCTTGTACTTTTGTCGCACAACCTCGCCAAGTGCCTTCTCTTGAGGCGTGCTCATGTCTTCATCATCCCGCACATTGGCAAACTCGGCAGGGCCTTCCTCTCGCAACAGCTTCTGTGCCTCGGCGAAAGTAAGACGGACTTCCTTGCCTGGCTCGGGGAGGAGGAGCGGCTCCGAAGGGTAGACGGACCGGACAGTCTCGATCTCCGTTGCACAACGCTCTGATTCTGGTTAGACTTGTGTGAACATTTCTCTGAATGGAGAAAAAGACTGACCTTGGAGTCCACGGAAGATGGCCAGCAGCACACCCTCAATAGTGTCCAGAACTTCCGTGTACGAATCCTTGATTTCCATCTCCAGATCAAGACCCGTAAACTCCGTCATGTGTCTTGGCGTGTTGGAGTTCTCGGCCCGGAACACGGGGCCTATGCTGAACACGCGCTCCCGGCCACCGGCAATCTCGAATTGCTTGTAGAATTGAGGCGATTGGGCGAGGAACGCCTCCTCACCGAAATAAGGGAGTCGGAACACATTGGCACCGCCCTCGGACGCGGCGCCAATGAGGCAGGGCGGCTCGAATTCCTTGAAGCCGCGAGCTTCCAGATATGCCCGGTAGATTCTCTTCACTTCGATGCGGATATCGGCAATGGCCTGCTGGACAGGAGCGCGTTTGTGCATGGCAATGTTGTCGAGATGCGTGATCAGGCTGGCAGCTGGTGGCGCCGACGTCGTCCCGGCAGCAGCGGCTTCCTCGGCAGCCTTTCCGGCATCAGCCTCGGCCACCGTCGCCTTCTCGTCGCTGAAGTTGACAATAGGCTGGCTGGCCGTCTTCATGGTCATGCCCAGCATGGCGGGTGCCGGTGCAAGCACAAAGCACTTGGTGATGTGCAGCTCGAGACCCGAGACGCGGCAGCTCTTGACCGGTTCCAGAGGCTGCTTGACCTTGGCCTGCACCGCGACATAGCTCTCGGCGTTGATGCTCGTGACCCACTTGACCATCTTGCGGCTGACCACGGCAGCTGGGTCCTCTTCAGAAGCCACAATAATACCCTGGATGTCCCAATTGCCTCCCTTGCGGAGCTCAACAAACCCCATCTTGGCGCTCTGCACGCGAGACGTTTGCAGCCATGCCCGCATCACAACCGTCTTGCCAATGTAGCTGTCGTCCAGAGAACGGATTTCGACGGATTCGGCGTCCGGGCTGAAGAGACCAGTCGTGTTCGGCTTGTTGCCATAGTTGTCCTTGGCCGGATCGTCCTCGAGGCTGACGGCAGCGGCAGCTGCTGCAAGCTCTGCAGCACGTGCAGCTTTCAGGGCCTCCTTCTTGGCCTTGGCCTCGGCCTTCTTGGCGGCCTTCTTGGACGGTGCGGCACTGGATTCTTCCATGGTGACTGGTGTTTATCGACGTTCGTGATGGAACTTTCCTCTAACAAGCACAGAAAAATGTCCAGGGGACAGAAAGGTATAGGACAAAGCGTCATATGATTGCGGGGTTACAGTGGAGGGGCAGGCCGGAAAGATTTTCAGGTTGCCCTAGCTTAGTTAACTTTAATTCACGTGATTCTATCACTTGATTAGGTAAGCACACAGCAGACTCCCGGCCTGGCCAAGGAAACATCCAGCCGGTATTATCTGTGTTGTATATTATGCTTCATGTAAGTGAAAGTTATATCCAAAAGGCACTCATAATGACTTGTTGTCATTACTGTGGCCAGTCCCGGTTCCAAAAGGGGGTCGATATGGACTAACACCAGGTCAGATAGGGTTGACTGAGGACCAGTCACAAGAGTATAAGTCTAGATAGTAAATGGGTCACTGAAGCTCTCTTACTTGGTGCATTATATTAGAGGAAGTGGAAGAAATAGATAAAATATTAGTAACTTTGAAAGGAAATTGCCCAAGACTGATATTGTGAAGTTATGGGGACCCAATGAATTGAACGATTGTTAGAGACCTTGGAATGATGTGAATTCATTCTTCCTTCTCCATTCAACCCCATGCTTGTGTGGTAGAGTCAATAGATCAAATGGTCTGTAGTGAATATGACGGTTCTGGTATTCAAAATGACCCAAATGCCGCAGATCAAGCAGGCATGGCTGGACTAATCTGATGAGTCTCTGGAGTGCTGCCCTGAGAACTTTTCTTCTGGCGATGGTTGTTAAAGACAAGTTTGGCGGTCATGATTGTGGTCACCACAAATAGCAGCCATTCAACCGCCCCGAAGACTGTTGCAGCCTCCAGCAGCGCACAGCTACTCTCTCCCACTGAGCACGCATTGGTTCCTATGTTGACAGCCACAGCAATGAAGCCAGCAAGCCATGAGAGAAGGGCCACAAACTCAACAGCAGCACGGGCATAGTCAACCAATGCACGGCCCACAAAGAAGAATTCGGTAAGGACAATGAATAGAACACCGAGAAACGTCCACGCGGCACAGAACAATAAGAAGCTCCATGCATTCGGGACGCCAGTGTACAATTCCAAGTCACCAAACCAGGTGTGTTCCTCGGAGGTATAGCCGTGAAACAAATAGACAGCTTGGCGGGTTAGACATAACAGTTAGGAAACACTGATTCTTCGTACGTACCGTGGCCGTCCGTTCCCATGACAATGACAGCAAAGATGAGCTGGAACGCTCGTAGGACAATGTAAACTTTCCCCATAATGAGTAATATCAGAGAATGTTCTTATTTAGTGAAGTGAATGCTGTTTAAGAAAAACTGTTGTAGGTGATGAGCACACAGCATAAGAGGGACTGGCAAAATAAATAGAAATTGAAACCTGATCACGACGAAGCTGATGAAGATGCCCTTACGTAGCAGTGACCAGGCAACATAATTCTGCAGGTCCACCTGTACGAACGCACCAGACATGTTTATTTCGGTGATTTAAACGGCATTCTACCTATTGGTACAAAGTATACTCGTGAGTACTCGTGGGATGGATGTGCTAAATGCGGTAAGCTGCATACCTTGACACTCCACTTGTACGAACCGGCCAATTAACATACTGCCTTCAGACCGAATCTGACATCAGCCCCTCGAATCCTACCATCAGCCACTCTCTCCGGTCGCAAAAAGTCCTCGGGATTATCCTCTACTTTAAATAAAGAATCTTATCTGGCTATCATTAATTATTAATCGCCAACTATAAACGTCATGGACAAACTTGAGAAAGAGAACGCCAAGATGGCCAATCAGGCTTGGAGAAAGAAGCCTCGGAAATTCGCCCCAAAGTCGAAACTGGGCTGTAAGACTTGCAAGTGAGTATGGGCACGGTGTTTCTTGAACCCCTTGAGACTGACACTCTACTTCGACACATCTCAGGATACGCCGAATAAAATGTGACTTGGCACAGCCTTCGTGCTTGAAATGTAAATCAACAGGTCGCACCTGTGATGGTTACAATGAATGGCTCCTTGGATCAAGTCATCATCACAGCGACAATACCAACATACCGGAAAACTGTGGCAGTCAATTTTGCACGTCGGTCACGCAATTCCGTGGCCTAGGAACCTTGATGACTATTCCAGTAACGGATCCCACCCAATCAGACGCAATGCTTTTTTTCGAGTACATTTCCATTAAACATCTGGATGAACACAACCCTTGCGAACACTGGCGGAAGACTCTCATGTTCTTCTCGCATACCATACCGTCCGTGCATCATGCCGCTACTGCTCTGGCCCTCATTCATCGAAACTACTATGACGGCAATTCCGGTAACCGTGTTGATCAATCCCATGCTGCCTTGATGCACTACAATCGCGCCATACAGCTTCTTCTGAACCAGAAAACTGCCAACAACGCTGAACTAACAGCCGTCACACTTTTGGTTTGTTATCTCTTCACCTGTTTTGACCAACTGGCCGGGAACTATGTACAAGCAACAAATCATCTTCGTGGAGGCGTGGAACTTGTACGCAACATAGACAAAAACGGCAATAATGCACCTGACGATTTCAAACACTCGGATTTTCACACGCTCATCGACCAAGTCACCAAACGAATTCATCGTCTCGATATGCAGGCTGCGACATTTCTGCTTGATTGGACTCCTGTAGTCATTGACGAGACGCCTCTGTCCCAGAACCTCCCACTTCCTGTCAATGTCTTTCACTTTCGGTCTCTTAACGATGCCGTCGACCACCTTCAGATCCTTGTCGCGCGGGTAATGCGACTACGTAATACGATGTCATTGCCACCAACTTCGTCCCCTTCAGCACAAAAGGACATAGTTCTCGGGCAATTGGAAACGTGGTCACGAGTGTTTGAAAACATGTTGCAACACGGCCAAGACGGCAGCTCGTTGGCAACATATTCAAATAGTACTTTTCCGCGCATATCACTTTTACGGCTGCAACACGCGATTTCATGGATCTACCTCAGTAGTTATGGACCCGGCGGGGAGATGGAGTATGACAACTTCTTACCCAAGTTTCAACAATGTGTGGCCTTGGCCAACGACGTAGCGGCGGCACATGAAAGGTATTCGGAGTCTCTCAAGCCGACTTTTACTCCTGAGATTGGACTGGTCCCTGTACTTTACATAATTGGGGTCAAATGCAGACATCCCATGGTTCGACGCGAGGTTTTGTCCATCTTGAGACGACAGTCAATATGGGAGGCGGTTTGGGATAGCATCTCTGCCGCCAGGGTGGTGGAGCGGGTCATTGAGATTGAAGAGTGTGGGTCAGGGGACGGGAATGCAGTTTGTAGCATGGGACAGATCCCTGTATGGCAAAGGATCGAAGATTTGTCTTGGGTTCACCACAGCCCTGGGCAATCATGCAAGGTGGACATCACTTATACATTTTGTACGCAAGAAGGAACGTATACAGAGTCTCTCCTGTACTCTATTTAGGGGTAGAAGGATTAGATTTGGGTCCATACATCCCGCCAATCGCAGAAACAGTTAACAGCATGCGATTTCAAGGGCATCCAGTGGAGGGCATTGGAATTCTCTAATTTGATTAACCTTAAATAGCTTCGAAAAATAAGAGTAAAAGGGGTTATGTTTTTATTGCTCCACAAAACAGTTTGCATCCGTATTGATGCCTGATCGCATCCCTACTATTAAGAACCGGACAAGAATCCAGCGAGGAATTTAAAAACAACATTGAAGAGCAGAACGTCTTGCTCTGGGTTCGTACATACAAGTATTTCTATGAGCCAAGGCTGCAAATTCTACAAAACAGATTAATCGCCGGGCCGATAATCCTTCTTGGCTGCGCCTCCGATGGTCGCGTGAATATACTTTCTTTTTCCATGTTGCCGAGGAAGGGTCGCAAAAAGACACTGTTTTCGGATGTAAAAGTGGACCATAAGTCAGACGAAGTGAGATGCAGAGGGTCTGTTGAGCACCTGGCAACCAGGCCAATGGGAACCTTCCCGTCTTATTTACGTCAAAAATCATCCCATATCCATCGGGCACGGAACCAGCGGAAGAAAATAGCTTCATACATAATCTATTTTCGCCCTGAAGTTTCTACACCCAAACCCGTTCACTTCGCAACAATGCTATCACAACTCATCATCACAGCCTTGCCCTTACTTGCCGTGCCCATATCGGCGCTCACAGTACTGAGTGACGTCTTGTATAATGGTACAGTCATTGCAGAAACACAAGCAGGGGCTTTGGGGCCGGATGCGCCAAAATTGACACCTATCACGGCGAATGACACATCTTACGACTGGTAAGGTGACTTCTTCTTTTCGTCTGGTTTGCGCATTAACTTGTGGCGTTCGCCGCACAATAGGTGGTACTTTGATGCGGTTTCCCAGAAGAGCAATGCCTCTCTGTCGGTTGTCTTTTACGATGCCGGACCAGATGGCTTCGTCAACACGTATCTCACAGGTCCTTACACAGTCTCTCTGGTCGGAGCATTCGCGAATGGAACCCTATTTGACATATCCATCGATTCCTCTGGCGGCGTCGTGTTGGACTATGAATCGCCAGACGGAAGCATCACCGGCTGGTGGCTCGGTCCAGACAATGCCGGCTTTCTGGGCACGTCTCTCACTGACTACAAAATCATTATCGACGCCCCAGAAGTTGGCGTGGCAGGATTCATAAGCTTGCAGTCTGTAAGTATACTTGGCACTCCTCAGACTTCATGACAACTTTTAGCTCATTATCTCCTTTCTCTTCCGGAATTTAGGTCGCACCTCCACACTTTTCCTGTGGCCCTGACGCCATTGGCTCTACCGAGGCCGTTATCCCGCACATTTGGTGGTCTAACGCTGTCCCGGACGCCATTGCCGTGGTAGACTTGATCATCGATGGGAGTCCGCTGGTGTTCGCAGACGGTGTAGGTTACCATGACAAGAACTGGGGAGATGCGCCCTTTCTCGAGGCCGTGTCATCTTGGTACTGGGGACACGCTCGCATTGGGCCCTACAGCATTGTATGGTTCGATGGCATTGGCAGTGATGGTGTCGAGCACGCCTCTGGTTTTGTATCCCAAGACAGTGAGATTCTCACGGCGAACTGTACGGCTGGTGCAGTGGTGGTGCGGCCGTGGGGTGACAACGATACGTACCCGCCGCTTATAACGACTGGGATGATGGAAGGGCTCGAGGCAACCTTTACGCTGGACAATGGAAGTGTGTTCGTGGCCAACATTACGACTGGACTCCCTCTTATCGATGTCGGAGCCTACATCCGTACGATAGGCACAGTTGAAGGAGGTATTGTCGGGGGGACAACCTATACGGATGGGCGTGCCATGTTCGAGGAGTTTAAGCTGGGGGTATGAATGGATAGTAGAGCTACTTCTCTTCTTAGCAGCGATGTTGCCATCTCTGCTCTATTTTTAGGTGCAGGCTTTCAGAGATGGAAAAGGTGATGGACTTTTGAAATAATTTAGGAAACATATTTTAATAAACACATTTCACCGATGTGTAATTCTAGATATCGAAAATAATATTTATTCACGGAGTACATGAGGAGGTACATTTTGAAGGTACATGCGTCATGTCAGATGTCAGCTGGCCTGAATTATCAGGAATCGGTATAATATTGGTTGTGCTCTCTGATTGGATTTGCAGCCCGACAACGCAACCGCTGTTGTATTTCAGGCACCCCGCGCTCGCCAGTTTCTGAATCCTTGACCAAAACTTTCTCAGCTTCACCTCTTTTCCCTTTCTCTTGCATACGTGACAAACAGATATCATGGGCCGTGAACGAGACAAGCCTCTAGGCTACGCCACGAGTACAGCCGACTACGGGTCTATGCTGTCCTTTAATACACCAGAAACATCCGACAGCGAGGAGCCTGAATGTGAATCAAACGATTGGGGCATAATTAAATGGTGCAAATTCTGGCTGCTTGTCATATTTGTATCGGCCATTGCGAGCTTTGTCGCATCAGTCTACACGGTGAATTTCTCGTTTCTTTGCACATATTCCGTGCCTTCTAACTCGATGGTTGTTTCAGGCCAAGATGACCTCTGTGCAAAACTTGTCGACTATGAAGCTGCCTACTGATGTATGCAGCTTCTGCACTACTCCCGTACAGGTTAGACCTACAGAAACAACGAATACTCCCGCCAAGACGACAACCTCACATATTAGGACTCCCACTCCAGAGAGCCAGCCCGTTCCAGAGAGCCAGCCCGTTCCAGAGAGCCAGCCCGTTCCAGAGAGCCAGCCCGTTCCAGAGAGCCAGCCCGTTCCAGAGAGCCAGCCCGTTCCAGGAAAAATATATTTTATGATAAACAAAAATAGAAACGGGTACTTGGCAAGTAAAGATGGATGGCTGGAGTACATTCAAACGAGAAATGGCGCGTGGAAGCGTTCGCAGTGGCGTTGTACTTCGAGGGGTATGTATCTAGGTTTTCAGAACATCGCCGACGGGAAGTTCCTTGGTAAGGAAATTCTGGGGCGAGTCATCGCAAAAGCTTCTTCCATGAGGGAATGGGAGTCGTTCGTTGTTATGCATCAAGAAGATGGGTATCATCTTGTGAAGCAGAGTGGTGGGGAGTTTGAGTATAATTGGGGGTTCGTTGAAGCTAAGGGGACCTGAGAACCAGCCACAACAGCCGGGGAAGAGTATACCGACTCTTTGGTAGCATTGGAATTTGGAGTTGAAAGAGTTGTGCCAATTTGTATGAATCGTCCTTATATAAAAGAGGAATCTTGTCAATTTTAACCCTGCCTATCCGATGTGGTCGGCCTGAGATAGCTTCATGTATGGAACGGTATTGACATCTTTGGTTGAGCGCTATCAAATGTGAACTCTGAAACTTTCTTCATAAAGCCCGGGATTTACTATACAATGATGAATTTTTGCTTTGTGAAATCACCGGCTTCATAGTCTTTCATGATACTGCCATGCATAATTTCCCGTGGCCAGGCAATAAAGCTGTGCATATTCGCGAAAACATTAACAGTGACGACCTTCAAAAGCAATGGCAGTTTAGTAAAAGAAACTTACCATGACCCGACGAAGAGCCAGGAAGAGCCTTTCGGGCGCAGAATGTAAGGCACATTTCCGCCAAATAGTGCACAAACTGCATCGCCTCGGTGGACTAACGCATCCGAGCATGCAATGTAGTGGTATTTTCCGTTGTAAATTTCGAAACATTTCACAGTGATATAGTCGTCAGCCCCTGGTAATTGCTCCGAGTTGAAGTTCATCGGGGGAAATAAAGATTGGAATCCGAGCCATTCCAGCCAGTACGAGTGTCTCTCAAATGTTTCCGATGCGCTTGTGAAATCCCAACAGATTCGTTTCCCGAGCCTCAAATTATTCGACTTCATACGGGAAGTCATGTCAACAAATTGTACAAACGCTCCGATTATAAAGCCTTCCACAAGAATTGATTTTGTATCGAAGCAAAAATTACACCTTGCGGTGGAACCATGCGTGAATGAAATCCTGTCCGTCCCAGCCCCCAACCACTGGAATACGCGCTCTGACATGTCACACTTACCGCTAAAAATGCAATTCTTTTTCAAAGGCATCATCCAATCAGGTGTCCATGAAGGCAAGGTCGAGTCGGTTCTAAATAGAATCCTGTTCCTCTCCACCTCAGATAGAAAGTCGAGACATCTGGTATCTTTGAAAACAAGTTCTGCGGTCTTCATGTACACCTGGTATGCTGATTTTGTGTAATCGGCACAGAGCAGCTGTCGACGGTCAATTTCTTCGGCAAGACCCAAGATGGCATATACCTTGTCCCGCTTGTCTGTCGCATGGCGATTTTTTGACAGGAGCAGAAGACCAGTCAAGGCACTCTGGCCGGGACGCTGTGCGGTTTGTAAGGATGAGCACTCCAATAACGTAGATTTTAGAAGCCACAATGTCGTTAAATATTCTGAAGCCCGATTAAATAGGAGGAAAGGATTGGTTTGAGCACAATAGGGGGTGGCCTCGAGAATCTCATCCATAAATGTTATGCAAGTCTTGAAACATGTCGTGGCTTTGCGAACATGTTCCCAGTCAACAGCGTATGGGCCGCATACCAGCAAAACTTTCCTTGCGAGAACAACCTCCTGAACCACCCAAATACGTTTCCACCACGCCGTTTCTAGGAACTCTGCCAGGGCCAGCCAATGACCTCGGAAAGATTCGTGATGGATGACGTGGTAGAGGTATCCAGTGGCAATGCTCGCTTCAGAATCATACAAATTGGCAAGGCCAAGCAACAGGCGAACCGCGGGCACAGTACATTCCGATGCTCTTCCCAGCCACACAATCACCTGGGACGCACGACCGTATATGTGTCTCATCAATGAAACTTGTTGCGCCCGCTCGCTATCGTCTTTCTGATTGATTCAAATCGCGTCAACCCACAGCAACATTGGAAACGTGAAATGATTGTTGTGAGTAGGGTCGGCATCGTCCGAAGAGCAGTTGCATTTGCGATCACAACAATACAATCGATTGGTTCTCAGATGCCGAAGTGCATCCTCCAGATTTGCAGTCACTGCCATTTTTTTGCCATCAACCAAAATATGCGAGCTTGGAGTTTCTTCCCCCCACACATAAGACAAAGCTTGATAATCAAAGTCCCAGTCGAGGTTCATCTCTATTATAGAGCACCGGACAGTCGAAACATTGCTGGGATTAAGCTCCTCCAGAGAGATCAATCGAACAGCGGTCGTGCTGGATAGAGCCTTGTAGGTGAATGTTGCCATTGTTTTCGTAAAGTAAAAAAGAGCAAATATTTTGTAATTTATCCTTGACGTGGGCGTCAGTGTCAGACAGGTCATGGGTCCATACGTTGTATTTATGTTATTTCATCGTTGCAAAAGCACAGCCATGTCGAATAGGAAGATTATGGCTGTGCATACTGAGGCGGTGTCAAGAAAATGGCCAAACAAATGCAAACAAGTTCGGGCCATGGCTAGGTGCACATGGCGCACAAATAAGAAAGAAGAGAACTTGGTTATGCGCCTTCAGATCATGCCGTCTCTGGCTTCGGCTTTTAAACGGAATTTACATCTTACAAGATGCCAAAAAGAACGCACACGTACTACTTCGTCCTTATTTGTACCCGACCTCCGTAGATCAGTAACAAGTAGTGCAAAGAGTAATCACGGCCATATATATCACAACTACAATTATTTATGCCACGTACGACCATAGACACAGGAAAATACGGGATCCCGTCCGCTCTCCCCTAGTCAAACCCGTGATCGGCGGATTAGTAGTTGGGTCGGTGACGACCAGCGAATACCTGCTGTTGTACGTTTTTTTGTCTTTCCTGAATTTTTGCAGGGAAATCTTGCAAAGAACAGTTTGCATGGCGAAGCGTCTTGAGATCGTCGTCTGATCGATGCTTGCTTACATAATCACCCATCGTGACGAACCTGAACAGCGACCAAATAGAGCAGAGGACTAGTATGTTCCGAGCAATGCTGGACTGATGCCTAAATTATGGGTCCAAGCGATTTGAGGACCGCATAACTACACGTATGATCTTTACTCTGCTATGACCCCTTTTTGGTCGCCTTTCATCGCTGTTTGTCGGTTACCTCCTCGCCGTCATGGACGTCGACCGCTGTGTCGCCCTGCACAACCGTTTATATGAGCTGGGCCGTACAGGGGCCAATTTGTCTGATGGTCCGGAAAGCTCCCCCTTGGTGCGCCGGCAGAGCTGGTTCGACTTGTACGGGGCCGCAGCCGAGACCGAGCGTGCACGACTGGCACTCGGTTCGCCCTCGTTGGTGTCGTTTCTAGAGCAGGCTTGGGCCTGCGACGACGGCGACCACAATCTATTTTATTTCGTGAGCGGCCTCAACACACCGTCCCGGCTGTGGCTGAACCACGCGGTGGAAAACGAGGACGCATCGGACATCTGGCACGGGTCTGGGCGGTATCTCACACTGTACGCAGCGACCAACATCGCATCACACCCGGACGGTGTGGTGTTTGACTTGGCGACCAATCGGGCCATTATGCAGATGAGCATCTTCGACAGCGACATGACCATGAACGGGCGACAGCCCTGGTACCCATTAGAGCGTGTGTTGGAAGCTTGGCTGGACATGGTGGCCTGCGGCAAGGTGGAGGCCGTGCCAGAGGAAGAGGAGAACACAGACACAGATCGCCCTCTTCCCCGACGCCTAAGTACGGGCGACCACCCCCCCTGGATCATGCACCCCTTTAGTCAACAGCAGCTCGACGAGACTGTCGCCGCGTTTGAGCAGCTTGCGGCCGCTATCGAAGCCCGTATGCCTGAAGCAGAACTCAACACACAACAGACAGTCCTACAAGCTCCTCTTCTGTCGGAGGCCGCCATGGACGCCGCCGGTCTACCCGACGAGTCTGGTTTCGCACGCTCCTTTCTGCGCCGCGCTCGCCGTCCACGTTTCCGCTTTGTGGCCCCGGGACTGGAGCTGCCGACTGCCGAGACGTTTGCCGCCCCTCGACAGACCTTTGTGCCGCTGCGGCGTCTGGACTCTGACGGACACACGCGGCCGGAGGACGCCAAACCCGAGGACAGCAACGGCTTCTTCCTTGCTCCCATCCTCCTCTTTCCTGCTGCTGCCACTTCTGCCAACATCGCCCCCGAGTGCCCTTTTGACTGGCCCTACGACAAGGGGCAAGTCGACGGCTGCCCGGCCGGCCTGTACCTCGAGAGTGTCGACCGCTACGGTGGCACCGTTTACGAGGATGCCGCGCGCTTGGTGCTGCCATTTGGGATCGGCATCCACGGGTGTGCGCGCACGGCCGACGGGGTATGCTTCGGCAGCGAAACGAGCGGCGCGGCGAACGCACAGGACACGTGCAGCGACTTGTACCAGCCCGGGTACGTGCCGTTTGTGGAGCAGCACCCGGCGCTGCTGGGGCGCATCCTACAAGCGTGGACGCGGCAGGTGGAGAGCGAGCAGTGGGCAGTGGACGCAGAGGGGGTGAGCGGCGGCATGGACAAGTGGCGCGAGGCGGACACGCCGTTGGGGTGGCAGTCATATGTGATGCCGATAAGTTGGTGAGCTTCCTGAGGGCTACGGGACCTCATAGAGCTATCATAGACATTAAGTAGAAATTCTTATTAGGACTAACTATTGGATCGAGTACTGCGTACCTTAGATTGGGGTTATTCAGAGCGAGCGTGGCTGAAAGGGCACGAGAAGAACAGAGACAGTAAGTCGAATTTCGAAATCTCATGAGGGCCTATTACTTTTGAAATGAACTTTCAGACTGTTTATACCATTTCAAGTATTCATGATAAAGCTAACTAGTAGTTGTAATTCATGTGATAATTTATCCGTCATACATAAGAAATATTCCATAACCCAAATGATGCCTTTACCGAAACTAATGTCATTTCTCTTGTTTCCTTAGTCCACCAACTCAGCATACCGCATCAAATCCTCGTCCTTTTGCAGCATCGCTAGCTCTTCTTCATACGTCCCCAACACAAATTCCACACCTCCATCCCGCTTCAGCGGAAAGACCACCATGAAACGGAAACGGCCGTTGCCACGGTCCACCTGCGGCCGCAAAGTCTCGGGCACGCCACCGTCGCCAAAAAAGGCGTCACCAAATCGGATCTCGTCCGTCGGGAACAGCATCATGTTCGAGATCATTGCATTCATATGCCCGCTCACCCCCATATTCGCCGTCGAGAACCGGCTATGGTCCGGCAGTGCCTGCAGCACCGTCAGGGCGTCGTGCACCACCCGGGATGTCAGCCGCGTCGCCCCTTCGTGCAGCACGCCGGCAACACGCGCCAAGCTCGTCTCGTTACTGCACAGCGTCGCCACCGGCAGCGTCGATCGGCTCATCAGCAGCACACTGCCCGTGTACGATGCCGGTAGCTGCGACGAGAAGTACGGCCGGCCATCACAGGGCAGCTCAAGAATCGACATGTCCTCGTCTGCTCCAACTGTTTCGCCAGCCACACGGTACCGAGCCCGGATGGACGACCGCCACATCAGTGCCTGTAGCATATCACTAATCGACAGACTCGCAGCTCCTTCGGCCTGGCCGTTCTGCAGCACGTCCTGGCGCAGCTGTTCCAACTTGTTGGATGGAATCTGGAACATGGTCGTCCGCAGGCAGCGCTCAGCATGCGGCAGCGGCCACACGTTGTGCAGACGGTACACTGGCCGTGCTGGCAGGCCGCCTTCTTCGCGTGACGGATGTGCCATGGCCTTCTCGGACAGCGGGCCTTCGTCGGGCGGGAAGAAGGGCAGGTAGCCCCAGATGCCGGCATCGATCTCATTCAGCGGCCGTTCCCAGCCCTCCTGTTTGTGCAGAATATCAGGCAGGCTGTGGTTGAAGCTCTCGGGATCGAGCCATGCGCACGTTGCCGTCAGGTCGCCCTGCACGAACCGGCAGTTCTCTGCCCACGCGCGGACGGCCAGCAGAGCTCCGAAGCCGTCGAGACAGCAGTGGTTCAGGTCGATGGCCAGCAGGCAGCCACCGCGCACAAAGTTGGCCTGGCCTACGAAAATGTTGGCTGGCATCTGTGGGAACGGATCATCACGCAAGACGACACTGTCAGGCACGGCCGATGGTGTGAATCCACCGGCTCGCAGCTCTTGGAAGGATGGAAGCACCTCGGATAGATCCTTGTACACAAGGCGGTTGTGAACCGAAGCCAACCGGGACAGAGGTGGCATCGTCACGCAGAGGTCTCCCGGCACATAACCGATCTCCTGCTCCGAGGACTGCATCATACGACCGCCAAGCACGGGGATCATGTCGAACGTGCGGTTCAGACCTGCCTGGAGGTTGGCAAATGCGTCTTCGAAGCTCACGCCATCCTTCAGCGGCAGATACAATACCAGTCCCATGCCATGGTTCGGGTTCACGTAATCCAGAGCATTGAGCCGGAACGACTGCCGTGCCTGATGTTGGGCAATGGCATTCTTCAGCCAAGGCACCTGACCAGCAGCCTGATCACCACCGCCTTCACGCTCTTCTCGCCGTTTCTCATCGGCAAGGCGACGGACTACTTCCGTGAGCTGTGCCACTGTCGCATTGGCATAGACATGTCGAGGTGCCAGGCGGTCGCCGAGGCCCGTTGCACCTCGGATACCCTTAACAGCGGCAAATACACCAAGCGAGTCGAGGCCAAGTTCAAAGAGGTTGGCATCTGCATCTGCCTTCTCAGCTTCCGGCAGGGATGACGCCAGAATCTTGCGCAGACCACGCTGAACTGCCTCGGTTGGCCCGTCAGTGTTGAGGAAAGACACGGTACCTCCGACGACATCGTCGTTGCGCGAACTGTAGAATCGCTCTAGATAATCAGCGTAGAGCTTCAGTGTGGCCGCCCGCTTGACTGTGCCCTTGTCGGTGCGGAAGAAGGGCTTGTCAGGCGTAGCAAAGGTGACAAAGTCTCGCAGTAGCTGGTTCTTGTGCCGTGATGTTTCGTTGGCCTGCTGCACCTTGGCCCAGATGCTGTCGAGCACTGACTCATCTGTCTTTTTGGAAGGATCCACCAGTTCCACCAGCAGACCTGCTTGTGGCCGCCCTGTTCCGAAGACGAGACAGCCACTGATTTCTGGGTGTGTCGATACCAGCGCTTCCGTCTCGAGTGGTGAAATTTTGTAGCCGCTGGACAGCACCACGAGATCGTCACTGCGGCCCTTGAACGTCCACAGGTTCGGCTTCGTCGCGTGCTGCACGTACAGGTCCTTGAAATTGATTGACTTCTTGTCGGGAAACGTGTGGAAGATGCCCTGGAAGAGCGGCCAGTGCTCGTTGCGGTGCACCCAGTGTTCGTACGTATCCTTCTCGAGCTCCTTGAACTCGAAGCCAGAGTACGGGTGGAAGCTGAACCAGAACCAGTCCTCTCGCGCCGGAACCAAATTCCCGATAAAGAGGCCTTCCGTCGTGCCCGTCAGGTTGAGTACCCGGACCACTTCGTTGGCTTTGCCAGCGCTTATGGGGCTTACTGGACCGCCCGACGCACAGATAAACTTGGACCGCCGCAGCTTCTCAAGAACGTCGGGCGTCTCACCCACTTCGTCTGCCAGCGATGGAACCATGCTCCAGATGTCAATGTTGGCCTGATCGGCAAGTTGCTCCACCAAGTTAATGTTGGGCAGCACGCCCACAGGACCCAGAACGCAGTGCAAGTTGAAGAGAGCAGGCATAAGAATGTCCATAATAATGCCAGCACCCTGTATGGTCAGAATGTACGTCTTTGAAAGAAATGGAAAAAGAAAAAAACTTACATGACTCATGGGAAATGCCGAATAGATTGTGTCTCCATCCTTCCAGTCTGTCGTCCATGGCTGCAGCCCACAATCACCCTCAACTGGCGGAAGAAGACGCACGGCATCCATCGTTCCAATCAGTCCGTGAGACCATGGAATCGGCTTGGGAACACCCGTAGTCCCAGACGTGTGCAGGTAGCAGAATGGGTCGTTGATGGCTTCGTCAAACGTCTTGGTATACGGAAATGGTTCCACGGGTGTGTCCGCCAGAAGTTCATCCAGAACAGGCAGCTCAAGAATATTCATCTGTCGCTGCTGAAGCATATCTCGAATCAGTGGCACCGGCTTGACATCGCTGGCATGGACCCAAATGTTGCAGTTGGTCGACTCGAGAACGACCAGTGCTCCCTCCGTGCTATTCTTGGGCGAGAGAAACAAAGCCTTAAGCATGTTAGCTAGATTTCATTACATCACGTACTCTCGTTGTACCTACCGCATAGCCAACCTTGACACACGCATAGGTCAGGAGAATGTGCCGGATGTCGTCTGATTAGTCAGCACGATATGTCATCAGAAGCAGGCACGAGAGTGAGACTCACGGGGTCCAATGTAGCCCACCGGCTGGATCGATTCGGGCTTGCCGACATGTTCATGAAGCCACCAAGACGTCTTATCTACTGCACGCGCAAAGGCTTGGGCCGAGACACGGCGGAACGAAAGCTCGTTGCCGGCCACGCTCGTAAGCGAAAAGACGATGCGGTCGGGCTCGGCAGCCGCCAGACTATCCATGATCTGTGGAATTAGCCGTCTCCCGTACGATACGGAAGAGGTCATGGATTCATTGCTGGCATTGGATTTGATGGATAGTGCGGAGCTCGTCGACGGCCGCTCTGCTTCGGATCCAACCACGGAGGTGTTGTCAGTCACCTCGGTCGCCTCGCTGGTCGATGCCGAAGATACACTTAGAGACGACGCTCGCTTGAGATACGCAGCTGTGCTCAGCTGACGAGCTGGCTGCAAGTAAGTCGCTGTGGCCTCGCTGATGCCCTCCTCGGCCGTCTGCGGCTTCTCCTTGAAATAGCTGGGACGGCCATCCACGGTGACGAGTTCGAGACGGTCATCTTTTGTGAGTTCGCCCATGGGGGCACTAACCCACTCGCCACTGGCCATTTGGGCGACGCTGCAGTGCCAGGGTGTCGTGAAACCGGTCTTGGTGTTGAGTAGGCTGACGGACACCTTGTTGCTGAACATGGATTCATGGATCGACAGCCGCAGATGGTTGGGAAAGGCAGTCTTGACAGCGCGAGCAAAGGCCTGGAGAGTTAGATTTCGTCAACAATATGGACTGTGTTCACTCACGTATCCTCGGATTAGCATTTGCTTGGCAATGTACTTGCAGTCCCGTCTGTATCCGTTGGCCGTTCGCTCCACTCCACGAGGGTAGATGTACTTGAGATCCGATTCCAGGAACCTCTTGTACCCCAGGTAGGTCAGCTTGGTGTCTGGGTTCGTGGCGATCTCCTTGTCAATATCCAGGTCCTCTTTGCCATGCTTGTTGAGAAGCAGGCGACGGAAATTCGTGCAGTTGGCCACATAGGTGATCTCTCTCATGTTCTCGAGATGCGGCACCTGCAGAAGATCGCGCATTCTGGCAAAACCAATATTGTCAAACTTGTTCTGGACGGCCATGGCCCGCAGGGCTTGGCCGTATGCCCATGTCTCTTGATCCGTGATGCACAGCAGATCTACATTGCATTAGTAAGTTTCTGTGGATACTCCTACAGCGGTTCTGTATTACCGTTGTACGTGATGCCGTCCGACACGATCGTCACCCGTGCACCAGGGGCGTACACTTCTTGTATGCGGTTGCACATGGTGTTGAGGCGATCGAGCGCTAGCTCCTCCGCTTTGTCGGGAAGGCTGCCAAGCACTTTGTACACCTTGTTGGCCGACTTGAACGGAAAAGCAGGAAGGCAGGCTTCGACTCGCGTTTGTGCTTCCACAAATCGGCCAATAACAGCCAGAAACACGTCTGCATTTCCCTGCCATCGGCTCTCTGCATTGTCAAACTTGCGGAGTGCATAGTCAAAGAAAATATCCAGAATTAGGCGGGATGTTTGCAGCACCTTGTCCGCCTGGGACATGGTGTTGTTCTCGGTCGAAGTGGCCTCCATTTTATTTTGTTGTTTGGTTAAAATTTAGAATATTGTGCTGTAAAAGAAGCAGTAGTAGAAATTTTCTGTTGGTTGCGGATGGTGGGAGAATCGAGAACACAAATGGACGAGGTTTCTGCTTCATATATATATGTGCGGCCGGATGAAATGTGTGTGCTGATGTTCATAAGATCGTGAGAATGTCACCGCCGGCCAAAGGATCCTCTATTAATAGGTAGACACCCCTTTTTTCGCATACATAGCCTCAGCATGCGAATACAACACAACCACGAAAGTTGGAACCCAACGAAGAAAGAGTGTGCCATCTATCCGGAGGAATAGACATGCATATTGGGGGCTTACGGCCCATTTGAATTTATATACTCCAATATTTGTCTACACGTGTTTTCGTCGGGTAGAGCACATTTGAGGCAGATCAAGGGGCCATTGGTACGGTACTCGTAAGTTCTACGGGGAAAGTTGGGGCCGTTCAGTCTACTGCCAAGAAGATGTGGATGAGAGCATATTTGAGTCAATTTTATCGTTGCATAAACCCTGGCTGGCCCTAATTGCAATTTTTTGCGCCCGGAAAGTACGGATTTTGTCAGCTTAATATTTTAAAACTCTTTCCATAGCACGGAGTACACGGAACCATTACTCTTCTCTTCCGAATGTTTACGTGGATTGCCACTCAAAGTACCAAACATTCCTGGTGACGTTGCTTAGTAATCATGCAGTCTGCATGTAAGTGGGCATTCCTATGAGGAAAATCTCCATGCAAGGGCCTGTTCACCAGTCAGCACAAGTGGATTCATCGGGTACAGTCCTCCATACGTGATACGGTTGTTCGGTTGGGCCGAACCAGTCAGTCAGCCTTACTACATCTGATCATTTCAAAAGGAAAAAAAGGCAAAGAAACAAAATCCAGTCATATTCTGAACATACACCCCTCCTCACGCCAAGATACAAGCTTTCAGGTGGGGAATACAGTAGAGTTACGGCACGCAAAGCACGTATTAGTGGAGGAACTGATCATATGTGCTCCTTACTCCGGACTCCGTATACTTTAAATACCATTAGACCTATTTATAGCAACCGCCGAATGTTCGTACGCATCCTACGAGCGATTTTACGGATGGCCATGACTGATATCTGTACAGATTCAGAGACATTTTGTTTCTGCGTGGTCACGGATAGTTTCGGTATTGGCGCGCTCGTTGATGAAACGTTTTCTTGGATCACGATGCTTGGCATGATCAGCCGGCTGTAAACGCCCCCACCAGCCTCTTTTAGCAGCATGGTTTATTTGTTCTGGCTGCACGGCCTCTCCGTGCCGTTGCCACACTCTAAGCTACCGGATCAGCCAGAGAACAGATCCATCTGATTGGGGAGGGGATAGAAGTAGGAACCGTCATAACACCGCATGATGTCCTGTAACCAAACGATCCCAAAAGGTCTAGAGGGTTCCATGCACAATATGTCCCTATTCGGCGATCTATACACGGGGATTACGATATTGCTGACTATGCAGAATGTGTCCGGCATTGCTCCGTGCTTATAGGGATTGGGGTGGCCAATTCCGACTATTCCCATCACTTCACGGCGTCTACTGGTCCTGAAAAGGCGGAAATGCATACGCGTCAGGTAGCAAAATCCCTCCTGAGCCGAGGTCACATTTGCTGTGAACATGAGCTACAGTAGTAACGGACCCCTCGTCGTTCTTTGGCTCTTGGCAAAGCAACGCGGGGGCGGAAAGGCCAGGGATATTATTAGGTTTTGTTTCCTGGAGGCAGATATTGAGAAGAAGCTTGATATTCTCGCCAAGGGCAATAAACTCTTGTCTTGGAGAGAATCAAACTTGGCACTCGGGATATGGAAGAGTTACGGAATGGAAGATCTACTGGAACCCCACACAAAAGGTGCCGTCATCTCGTCGCGCATGCCGGGAGTGTGGAGAATAAGCAGCAGGCAAATGGAAGATTCCGTATTACTCAGATTGGAAGGATTACGGGACAGAGTGCACTTGCAGGAACAAGACTAAATAGGAAAGTCGAAAACATGTTGGCCTGCCGGATTTCCATCGTTACAGAAACGTCAGAACTAATGATGACTTGCATATTGCGGTAGCTGTGGCGAATAGTTCGCACTTCTGTAAGACTTCTGTGATATTACAGGGTAGTTCTTCCGCTTCCCGAAGCATTCTTACTGGTCTGTTTCGCCCCATTTTCGACCTGTCGACTCCTGACATATTTGAATTAGGTAAACTGTGATACGGTAAGTACTTTTTGGAACTACACGTCTACGAGTAGTTGTTGCTTTCCTTTATTGCATATATTTCTGTTTTGACAAATTGTCTCGCAATCTGCATAATGGTTAGTTAAGCATAGCAGATGTAGAAAAATACCAAATTGCCTTTTGCCCGTCCTCAGCAACCCCTATATCGGCGCAATCCTGGTTGGCACCTCAGACAATCAGTAGAGTGGACCCAGATTCTTCGCAAGGTGAATATGGGGTATGAATGCGGAGTAATACTCACCGTGCATCCTTCGTATATGAATATCTGCGAGACATCTCGAGCTCGGTTTCCTCTTCTCCGGTTATGCCAAGGCTCCATTTCGTGTTATTTGGCATCGTATGAATTAGTACGGAGTAGCTGAAAAGCTCCCGAGTAGGAAAAGACCAGCGTCACCGCTTCATGGCAACGCAGAGCACAGATACAGCATATCTCTTTTGTATAAATTGTCGTAGTCGTACTCTCCAGCTCAGGTAAATTCTCTACTCTGCAAGCCTACCTCCATGGTTTTCTCATCCTTGCCTCTTTCTCTATTAACGTAGTTTATCACTAGCTCGGCCACATCACTAGCTCGGCCACTTTTTCTAATTTCATCAACCTCAACTTCAACACGCGTTTCTTTCCACCACAATCATGCCAGGTCATACAATTGAGTCTCGCATTATTCTTGCAATGAATGCAAAACGTATGAATCCAAAATCAAGCATTCGACACCTCGCAAAACAGTACAATATCCCGCGAACAACCTTGCAAGATAGAATGGCTGGGAAACCTTCAATAGCCACTACTCATAACGGACAATCGAATTTGACAATGGCTGAAGAGGATGCGATTGTCCAATACATTCTGCAGCTGGATGCAAGAGGGTTTTCGCCTCAGAAGGCTGATGTGGAAGATATGGCAAATCTCTTACTGGTCAAGCGCCATGCACGACGCGTCGGCAAATGTTGGACTACTCGGTTCATCACGCGACGACCAGAGCTCTGTACGCGTTTTTCTCGTCCATATGACTATCAAAGGGCCTTGAAAGAAGATCCTAACGTGTTGAGCGCGTGGTTTCATTTGGTTGCTACGATGCGTGCAAAGTACGGTATCCAAGACGGTGACCTGTACAACTTTGATGAGACAGGCTTTATGCTGGGCATGATTCGCGCGGGGATGGTTGTTACACGCTCGGATCGGATTAGCAGGCCGAAGTCTATCCAGCCTGGCAATCGGGAATGGGCTACAGCAATTTGTGCTGTTGCGGCAGATGGCCATATCGTGCCGCCTTTCCTCTGCGTTGCAGGCCGATTCCACCTAGCCGCCTGGTACTCTAGCGGCCACATCCCAAGCACCTGGGTTGTGAAGACAACCCAAAACGGCTGGACCGACCACGATACGGGTCTGGAATGGCTTAAGCACTTTGATCAACAGACGAAAGCTCGTCAAAAGGGCCAATATCGGATGCTTGTGCTTGACGGACATAAGAGCCATATTAACGCAGAATTCGATGAATACTGCAAGGCCAACAAGATCATACCACTCTGTCTACCCGCGCATTCGTCGCACTTAACGCAACCACTCGACGTCGGTGTTTTCAGTCCGTTAAAGAAGGCATACGGCCACCAAATCTCGTTCCTTGCGCGAGCCAACATAACGCATATTACCAAGGACGACTTCTTCCCCGCGTTCACAGCCGCGTTTAAAACAGTTTTCACGGAACAAAACATCAAGGGTAGCTTTCGGAGAGCTGGGCTCGTTCCTTGGAGTCCAGAAGCTGTGATTTCCAAGCTTGATGTACGGTTGCGGACGCCAACACCTCCTCGACTCTCTGACGGACAGCCCCAACCTTGGGTCTCCCAGACGCCCCAAACTGTTGCCGAAGCTCTTTCCCAGTCAATTCTCATTAAGGATCGAGTAAAGCAACACCAAGGAAGCTCGCCAACACCCATTTTAATGTCTGTCGACCAGCTAGCAAAAGCTACAGTTAGTGTTAGCCACCGGCTAACACTTTTAACGGGGGAGGTCAAAGCACTTCGAGGCGAACGAGGCCCTCTCAAAGTGCCGAAGGGCTAAAAGAACTCGACTACAGGATTCAGGACCTCTTACTGGGGAGGAAGCCAGTAAGCTTTTGGCAGAAAAGGGAGTGACTGAGGAGGATGGACGTGATGAAGATGTGGAAGGGGGGCCATCGAAGCGGCACAAGATGGGCGCGCAGCTCTGTAGCATCTGCCGCAAGACTGGTCATAATGCAAGAACCTGCCCAGAGGCAGAGGATATGGATGATTTATCAGATTCTGTTGTTTTGGATTCAATTGAGTGTTCTTAGGGTGAGTTGTAGGGGTTCAAGTTTACAAGGTAGCGAAAAGTGGCCGAGCTAGTGATGTGGCCGAGCTAGTGATAAACTACGTTAATCAAAAAACACCTTTTCAAAATGGGCTACGAAGTCACTGTTCTGGTGCTGCCTTTGCATGCGGAACTCGCACAGGTCATCCCCTACCTTCCTGCACTCCCCAGGGATCTGGGTGCTGTTGCTGTCAACGCAGCCACCAGCTCCACTGCTGAAGCCATCTTGGAAAAGTTCCCGAATTTCCAGTACAAAGAGCACACTATCACCGGCCCCGATAACAATTCTGTGATCTTGGCTGTGTTCAGCCCCAAGGAACCCTCGTCCAAGACGCTTCCGTGCATCTACCACATCCACGCCGGTGGCATGGTGCTTGGCAACCGTTTCACAGAAGTTATCGGCATGATGTCGGTTGTCCACGATGTCACCGAGTGCGTCTTTGTGTCTGTGGAGCACCGCCTGGCACCCGAAACGCGGGCACCAGGACCAGCAGAAGACTGCTATGCTGGCCTCCTCTGGACACATGAGAACGCTGGCCTCCTGGGAATTAACCCCTCGGAAATCATCGTCTGGGGCCTGTCTGGTGGTGCCTGTCTGGCGTCGGCGGTTGGCTTGATCGCCCGCGACCGGAATTCGGTGCCCATCCGGTCGCTGATGCTGCTGTCGCCTATGCTGGACGATACCTGCAGTACGACGTCCCACAAACAGTTTGAGACGGACAGTCCGACGTGGACAAACAACTGGAACCGGACAGCATGGAGCCACGTCCTCGGAGAGAAGTATGGCACAGTCGATGTGACGCCGTACGAATCACCATCGCGTGCTACGGATCTGTCCAACTTGCCGCCGACGTACATCGACGTGGGCGAGCGAGACGTGTTCCGTGATCCTGCTGTGAACTTTTCCAAGACGCTTTGGGGTAGCGGAACGACCTGCGAGCTGCATGTGTGGCCTGGTGCCTTCCACATATTCGACTGTGCTGAGCACTTCAGCTGGTCGGTGGGCAATGCAGCCAACGAAGCCAAGCAGTTTTGGCTGAAGAGGATGTTCTCCGTGTAGATAGTTACCCCTTTGAAACGATTATACTTTAGCCTTCTAGCTTTATTCAGTTAGGAAATTTAGTCGAGTCCATACGAATGCTTTGAATGTGCAACGTTTCTGCGTTGTATTTGACGGGTCCCACTTAGATCGGCTCCCGCGAATCTAGTCTGGGTTAGAGTTTTGCTTATCCTACGAAAAAGGTAAGCTGTAAATAGGAATTTCGTTCCCAAGGAGCTGAAAAGGATTCATGGTCAGGCCACGGATCAAGTCCGGATGGAGAAACGCAATATAACATGCGGGGAACTGTGATTCTATCTCGTTCCGTCAGCTCGCAAGAAACACAATCTGTTCAATATGGGAACTGTACTCCGTACCCCATAATCCGCAGTAACTCTATTTCGCCAGGCCCACACTCAGATAACTTGGCCCCCACCATCTTGTCTCAGCAGGTATTCAACGAGTACGGTGTATGAAGAAGCTGATTACTCCATATTACTCGTATTTAGCATCCTGCGACTTAGGGGACGCACTTGAGAACATGCATGATCCTAGTCATAAAACAGCCATATGACCCATATATGTCGTAATACAGTACTACCAGATTTGCGTATTCTGCAAGAGACCCCCTTCCTGTTTAATGCTTACGAGCATACTTGGAAATAGGTATTCTGTACTTCGTATTTTGGTTTTATTTCAAATACCGGCATATATTTGGTTGTAAAGACCCACTAACGTGTGTAACTAGGGCCATGTTTTGTAGCCATTTGAGAGTTTCCTAAAATGGCAGTCCACGAGTCCATCTTACACGGCCCAAGGCTTCGTCCCGAGTCTATGACGCAGAAAGGTGAAATAAAA
Organism: Dryadomyces quercus-mongolicae; assembly: GCA_002215975.1. Lineage (NCBI taxonomy): Eukaryota > Fungi > Ascomycota > Sordariomycetes > Ophiostomatales > Ophiostomataceae > Dryadomyces > Dryadomyces quercus-mongolicae. The sequence goes on along the minus strand of NIPS01000010.1, from coordinate 590,456 downwards.
AGGAAGACTTGCAACTGCTTACCTCTTCTTTTTCGCTGCATTTCCCTTCACACAACATCATCACCATGCCTGAATTTATCTTTGTTCTCATGCACTGGGAAGTCCCCCAACAATGGATCGACAGTCTGGCTAAGATTGACCCTAACATCCGCATCGAGTCACGCGTAGTCGATATGTATTCTACAGAAATGCCGATCGATATCTCGGACGAAACTTGGGCCCAAGTCACAGTGCTCTTCACATGGAAACGTTTCCCTCCGATGGAAAAAGTGCCGAACCTGCGCTACGTGCAGCTTCTGAGTGCCGGATGTGCCCAGTTGCAAGGACTGCCATTGTACGAACAGACAACAGACATTGCTTTTTGCACGTCCAACGGTGTGCACCCACCACAGATTGCGGAATGGGTGTTTTCCACATTTTTGGCCTTCCAGCACCACAGTGAGCAAATACTCATAATCGTTTGGAGATCCTTTCTAACAAAAAAAGTACCCGAGTATCTCGATAACCAAAAAGAATGCAAATGGGTCGACCCCGTTTCTGACGAGGACACAGAAGATGCCGTTGGCCTCCGGGTGTAAGGAACAGACACTCATTTATCAATTTGTCGGCAAGCTAACAAACCCAGCGGTCTGCTTGGCTATGGCGCTATCGGTCGTCAATGCGGCCGCGTTGCCAAGGCCCTGGGCATGGATGTCTACGCTTACACGTTGCACGAGCGCTCTACACCATCTGACTGCCGCAGTGACGGATTCTGCGAACCGGGCCTTGGAGACCCCGAGGGCATCTTTCCATCCAAGTGGTTCGCGGGTCCTGACAAATTGCATGACTTTCTGGCCTCGGACCTCGACCTGCTGGTCATCTTGCTGCCACTTACCAACGCCACGTGCAACATGATCGACCGTCATGCTCTTCAGCTATTGGCGAAGAAAAAAGCGTACCTCAGCAATGCTGGTCGTGGCGCCATTGTTGACACAGATGCAATGGTTGATGCTCTCAACACGGGTCTTCTCCGCGGTGCTGCTCTCGACGTCACCGAACCCGAACCACTCCCAGCCGACCATCCGTTGTGGCGTTGCAAGAACACAATCATCACGCCACACTGTAGCGGCAATTCGACGCACTACAATGAGCGAGCACTGCGTATTTTGTCCTACAACCTTCAACGGCGCGCCGACGGAAAGGATGTTATCAACCGGGTCAATAAAGAACTAGGGTACTGATTGGGAGTGCGTTACTCATGAGAATCAAGAGGGGGTCCACCAAATTGGGCCGAGTCAGTCTCCACTTCCTTGTAGATAAGGGCCGTGCGAGCAATAAACACTGGAAACGAGATCGTCAACAATTGCATTTGTACGATCCTCAATCCTCGAGCCTTGACTGGGCTGAGTCTGTATTCTTAAAGCCTTGGCTTATATAAAATGAAAAGGCCACAATTTTGTTGGAGTTCTCCTTCCGGGATCCAAAAATTTCGGATTAGGTGTGAAATTGTCCAAAATTGTTAACTCGACGAAAAAAAAATGGCAAAATCTCGCAAGGGAAAATCAGGGACATACAAGAGACGACAAGGTATTTTTCCACCAATGATTTCAGCAAGAAGACCCCAGAGTGCGAAGATAGATCTTCCATATTTTGTCTTTCTTTATCCACCATCATTCAGATAGCCTCGTTCATCACTAACTCTATTCAGATGAGTTGACTCGGCCTGATTCTGGGGTAACATGGTAGGCTTTATTGTAGATATGCCTCTTGCTTAAGTAATGCATCATCAAGACATATATATGTGTTTTTGTAAACGTTCTTTCCAATTAAACACTTGGACATTATTCTCTTTACATTCGGCAACATCAAGATGGAATCACAGAAAGATCACTCCGAGGCCATTACCCCGGACAACCCCTTCGGCAATGGCCAGCAGTTGAAGCGAAAGTTCGGCTTCCGGGCCCAGATGGGCATGGCTTTTATTATTCTCACGTATGAATTTCGTACTTCGCACTTTGCTATCTTGGCAGAAGCTAATCCTTGCTTGTTCAGAACGTGGACTTCGATGGCCTCCTCGATGAACATTGCTCTACCTTCTGGTGGTCCGGTCGCCGTTATTTACGGTCTGATCGTCTCAGGAATTCTGACCCTAACCGTCGCCCTCAGCCTTGCCGAGATATGCTCTGTTTACCCGACAAATGGCGCCCAATACGAATGGACTGCTGTCCTGGCACCTCCAGAATACCGCCGGTTTCTGAGCTACATGTGTGGATGGGTTGTTATGACGTCCTGGTGGGCTCTTGCAGCAACAGGACCATCTCTCTTTGGTGATCTGGTCGTTGCTTTTATCGAACTCTTCAACGACAATTACGAATTCCACACTTGGCATCAATTCCTTTTGTATTCCTCTGTGGAGGTTTGCGCTTTGGTCATCAACACATTCTTCACGGCCGCCATTCCTCTGATGAGCGAACTTGCATGTATGCTATCCTTCGCTGCAAACCAGCTGCGAATATTTGCTGATCAACAGTCTATCTTTCCATGAGCGGATTTGCTGGAATATCTATTGCTCTCCTCGTTACTGCCCGTGGCTCATATCAGAGTGCCAGGTAAGCTAACTTAATTTTAACAAAAAAAAAATCATTTCGCCTGTCGCTAACACACAAAGCTTCGTATTCTCTGGGTTTCTAAACGAGACTGGCTGGCCTGATGGTATGGCTTGGCTTCTTGGCCTGCTCCAGAGCTGTTTTTCTTTGACAGCCTATGATGCGTGAGAACTTTCATGATACCCTTGTTATTATTACCTGCTAATAAACTCACAGTGTTGCTCATGTCACCGAAGAGATGCCGTTTCCCAGAAAGGATGCACCAAGGACCATGGTCTTGGCTGTTATTACTGGAACAATTACGTGCGTTGCGTTGTCTCTTTTTATCTGCCAACACAACAACTAATAACCATAAAGTGCCCTCATCTTTGTCATCTGCACCCTTTTTGCCATTCAGGATATTGACGAGGTCATCAATTCGGGATTTGGGTGGGTGTCCCCAAGGTCCGCTTCGCATACGCCTTGACTAACAAATTGAACTTAGACCGATCATTACCATCTTCTATCAGGTATCAGGCTCCAAGGGTGGAGCAGTTGGCTTCTCCGTTGTGATCATTTTCATTGTCTGGTTTTCAGCATCAGAAGTTGTTACGTCATCAGCACGACTTACGGCAGCTTTTGCTCGGCACGGAGGCCTACCCTTCAGCGGCGTGTATGTTTCCATGGATATGTCTTAGGTATTGCCACTAACAGAGATAGATTTACTCGTGTCAACAAAAGGCTCGATCTTCCTCTGAACGCTATGTTCCTCACAAACGCAATGGTCATTGTCTTCGGACTGATCTATCTGGGCACTTCTGCGTATGTTTCACCTTCATATATTATCTACTACAGATCGCTAACCATAAATGAATCCGCAGTGCTTTCAGTGCAATTGTCAGCGCCTGTGTGGTTGGACTCAACATCAGCTATGCCATACCCATCGCTCTTCTTGTATTCCGCGGTCGCTCTGCCATGGCCAACGCCGAGTTTAGCCTTGGACGTTTCGGTTACGCAATCAACTTGATTGCCTTTCTTTTTTTGGCATTTACGTGAGTAACTCCACAGGCATAAATTAAACATAAAATATCTAACACTTTAAATAGAACCGTATTGTTTGTCTTCCCGTCAACAGCGAATCCGACAGGCTCAACGATGAACTACAGTTCTGCTGCTCTGGCTATTGTATTGATTTTTGCCCTTGGTAAGCTTAAAATCCACAAACACATCCAAGTCAATGCATTAACATAGAGAAAGTGTATTGGGTACTCATAGCCCGCAAAACCTACACGGCACCTCAACTTCTAGTCGAAGTCATCAGTGGAGAACCTGTAGAGGGGTCACATGAAGATGGCTGTGTTCCGGTAGTGGCAGACTTGAGCTCAAAATCGGGTTGCCTTGACGTAAGCAAATGAACTGCTGTGGCTGCGTGAAAGGGATATAATAAACTATTCTATATCAGAATTTTATATATTATTATCATGAATTTGTCTCGTGGTCAAAATAATGTTGTCATATTATCTTCCTAATAAATGTACTTTGATAAATTAAAGATAGATAGATATAAAATCCTTAACATCTCTCCTTTAAAAAATCTACCTTAAAACCCAGATTTAGCCACGGAAGATTTTTCCAAGCTATCATGATTTTTTTTTTGGTAAAATACAGTCCTCAAGAGGTGAAGTGTTGAAGGTTTGATATTATCAATTACTAAATTGAGTTAAGCCAAAAACCTATTACGGATTGACTCGGCCCTTTCCCCGCAAATACTCTCGATAACAAATATGCATGACTTCAAATGCGTCTTTTCAAATTATCGTATACGAGTCCTATCAAAATCTCAGCTGTGTGCTATTGTGTGAAGTACTCGGCCCGGATTAGTAATTATGGGGGATTACACGGCCCGGCCGATGAATTCTTCTTTTTGTATGAGTCGTGGAAGGTTTACGCCCATTGCATTATATACATAATTTACGAGCCTAACAATCTTGGAGTCATGACAATGCAACAATCAATTATTCGAGCAGAACCGTATGTGACGCACCGTACGGTACTCGGTGAAAGCCCACTGTATCGCCCGCAAGACGATACATTACATTATATCGATGTATTAGGCAACGCTATCCATATCTTGCATTTATCCAAACCACTGAATTTCCAGACCATATCAACTCCAAAATCAGTAGCATGCCTTAACTTCACGGCTGATGGAGACTACATTGTGTGTCACTTTCATGGAATTGCGAAAGTTTCCCAAGACGGAGCTTGGCAAGAACTCTGCCAAGTAATTACTGCTGATAGGGCTGACCGTGTGCGACTTAACGACGGTGCTGTGGATCCAATGGGCCGTTTGTGGTTTTCCGAACTTGAGCTCGCATATTTGACACCGTATGGGATTCTTGCCATAAAATATTCTGTTTCTGCAGCTAATTTACTTTCGAATATAGAGGCGATGGTCCTCACACATTGGAAGGCTATGAGCCAGCCGGAAAACTCTACAGCTATAGTTCAGATGGTACTTTAAAAGAGCACGAATCATCAGGGATCATTTGTGGCAATGGGATCGGATGGACGAGTGACAATTCGACCATGCTGCTTACGGATTCTACCAAAAAGGTGAAAATAAGAAATATTGAAAATTGTTGTATTCGGCACATAACTAAACAAAGGCAGGTCATCTGGGGCTACGATTTTCAACTTAGTAGCGGATCTATCACGAACCGGCGTGTTGTTATCGATTTACGAGGAAACGACTACGAGCCAGATGGACTTCTCTTGGACATCGAAGACAACATCTATACATTTCTTTGGGAAGGGCGAGGTATACTCAAATACGACTTGTCTGGTCAACTCCTACAACGTTGGGATATAAATGCATGGCGAGCAACGCATGGAGCATGGGTTGGAAATATGTTTGATCAGATTATTGTCACAAGTGCTATGACAGATGATAAATCTCAGCGGTGGTCTGGTGAAGAAGGGGGAGCTCTTTTCAGGATATTCAATCCTGGTGGCCAAGGAAAGGAGAAGCACGTGTTTAAATAAAGACAGTTTTAAATATTTCTGGACAGTGAATAAAACAAGGGGGCTCAAGTATTACCATGGAATGTCCATCTGCTTACTAATCAACAATGCAACCTACGGATTCTCGCCAACATTACACAATGCACGTGAATCAAGAACATAAGCCTTGCATCTAATACATGCCGTCGAAGAATAAAGTTTGTCTGCCACCTCCAAAAAATTGTGCAGCGCTAAACAATTATTACAGAGTACAAGTTATGCATAGTAGAGGATGACAAGCATACTGGAGATGGCTACGATCATCAAGTGCAAACCCTGAGGCCAAACTCTGACGTGAGCATGTTTTACAGCCGACAATATTCCACTTACCACACGAGTGACTACATGCCAAGAACTTCCGGGACATGTATCATGTTCCGGCGAGTTTAATGACTAAGCATACACGGTCACGGATCACAAAACCGGTGTATATTAGATTCAGGGATCACAGATTTCAATATTTTATGAGCAGTATTGAGGCCATTACACGCATACCTGCATGGAACTTTCCAAGACAAAAAAGTGTCCAAAGCGCTGGAATTAAACTGATCAATTAGACGCGACATGATGGGGTTTTCGTGCAGGATTACAAAAAAACATTCGCAAACGTGCTCACACTAAGCCAAATGTATCAGAAGGCGGATACGATGGTTGCCCATACACAATAGATGCCATTTCATTCGCTCATTGGCTGTAGCGAAAGTAGAATACGGCTGGGCTTGGGTTTCGAATTCGTAATGCTGGCTGGGTTGCGGAATGGATCTCTATGGATATATGGATATATATGGATGTATCGATGGTTTCTTCGTGTATGTGTGTCATAAATATGAGGAGCCATTTTCTACTTTAACTCTCCAGTATCTCTTACTTCCCTGGAGATACCCGAGTCTTCCCATACTTGAACACACAACGCAGAGTCATGGCAAACGTCGCCTCGGCCTCAGAGAAAATTTCCGGGTTTCGGACAGAAGATATCGACGATGAATCCTCCTCCTCTTTGAGTCTAGAAGAAAAGGATGAAAAGGAAATCATCACGCACCCCGATGAAGTTACCCGGGATGCCCAGATCGGCGTGCAAAAGGCCGAAGCAGTCGCCTTGGTATGGTCATCGACCGCTCTGTACTCCGCCTATGCCTGGTAAGCAGAAGAAGAGAAAAAGACATACTCTCTGGAATGTACTGACGAATGCCTTGCCTATTGCAGGATATGGCTCTGTTTCTTCATCCTCAACATGCAGTCGACGATTAGCAACAACATGATCTATTACGTCTATGCCAATTTTTCCTCAGCGCCCCAGATTTCCGAAGCCTATATTCTCGCCACCATCATATCCGGCGTCATCCAGCTTCCCATTGCCAAGACTCTCAACCTTTGGGGTCGTGCTGAAGGGTTTCTTGTGTTTCTGGGGGTCTACCTTCTCGGTATCATCATTCTCGCGTCCTGCCACGACGCCCAGACCTATGCAGCCGGCTACACAATCTACTACACAGGTTACGCGGCAGTCAATTTTATTTTGAGCATCTTTGTCGCCGACACTGCCGGTCTGCGCAACCGGGCGTTTGCTTATGCCTTTATTGGCACGCCAACCATCTGCACGTCCTTTACAGCGCCGCTGGTTGCCCAAGCGTTCTATGAACACTCCACCTGGCAATGGTCATATGGCAGCTTCGCCATTATCATATTCTGCGTATTTACGCCATTGGCAGTTGTCTTTAAACTCTACCAGCGCAAGGCCGAGAAGATGGGCCTTTTTGTGAAGACACCCAGCGGCCGCACTACGCTGCAGTCGATTGTGTATTACTTTCACGAGTTCGACCTTGTTGGTGGCTTCCTCATCATGGCCATCTTTGTCTTGCTTCTGCTGCCCTTTAGTCTGCAGATCTACGGCTACAGCGGCTACTCATCACCGACATTCATCTGCATGATCGTATTTGGTGCCGTCCTCGTCCCCGTCTTTGCGATCTGGGAGAAGTACTTTGCCAGAACTGCCTTTGTCAAGTGGGAGCTCTTCCGAAAGCGGACCGTCGTGGGCGCCTGCGTCTTGGCTGTCATCATTTTCTTCAACTACTACACGTGGAACACCTACTTTTACTATTACGTGCAGGTGGTCTACGATCTGAACACGGCCAACACAGGATACATGAACCAGATCTACAGCGTTGGGTCTACTGTCTGTGCTGTGTTTCTGGGCATTTGGATCCGTCAGACCAAGTACTTTAAGAACGCCTGCTTGTTCTTTGGAGCACCACTGATGATGCTGGGCGCTGGTTTGATGGTGCACTTCCGGGGATCCCAGAGCAAGATTGGATACCTGATCATGTGCGAGATATTCATTGCTTTCGGAGGTGGCTCACTAGTCATTGGCGACGAGATGGCAGCCATGGCCGCTGCCGACCGTGAAAGTATTCCCATGGTCATTGCCCTGATCAGCTTGTTTGGAAGTCTCGGTGGTTCCATTGGCTACGCTGTTTGTGTGGCTATCTACTCCAACACCTTCCCCTCTGCCCTCTATTCTGCCCTACCCAACGAGTACAAGGACCAATATCTCGACATCTACCTGGGAGGCTCGACTACGCAGTTGATGTATCCCGTGGGCAGTGATGTGCGGGAGGCCATTAACTACGCATGGGCGGAGAGCCAAAAGTACGAGTGCATTGCGGCAGTGGTTATTGTTGTGTTGGCTTTCCCGGCCATTGCTATGTGGAAGAATTACAGTGTGGACCGGAGACAGGTCAAGGGCCGTGTCATGTAAGGTGTAGAGCATTTGCGATATGAAAGACGAATTCTATCTTTTTTCCCCTCTCAATTCAATGTTTGGTTGGTGTAAATGTTGGCCACAGGCCTTGTTAGTGCTAACACTGCGCTGTAATTAATTGTGCTATAGGTCGGTCTCCGCATCATAGCATCGGCACATTTACATAAGCAGAAAACTCCGGTTTCAGGCCGGTAAAGCGGTTCAATTCCAAGAACATCTGGACTAGTCAAGTGTAAGACGAAGAAATCCAAGAAGTCACTAGATGAACACGTGTTTTTACTCTTTTGACAAGTCGACATTGTAATTTTTTCAACCGCTTTCATCGTCGCCAAAAGTGTAGACGACAGAACAGACAACGCCTGCGTGAACTACATCCGTTCTTTTCCAATTCGCTCATATTCCAATGGCATCAAACCCTTTAGGCACTGCGCTGTCAAACGTAAGTTTCGCTTCAGTTCTGTTCGCAATCCTTTTCGGGTTCAGCCCTTTTTAGCATGATGTCATCTTCTCCAGCGAAAAATATTAAAAAAGAAAACAGTTTGCCGATATTACGGCGCAGGAGAAAGCTCTCACGCTGCCGCAATTTACGGCTGACAATGCTTTTGAACTCGGCATTTTTATCCGAAGTCGGCTGCGTGAGGTCAGCGAGAAACCGGCTGTCGTCAACATCGCGTTGGCCAACAAACATGTGCTCTTCCACGCGACATCTCGGCCTGGAACAGTACCCGACAACGACATCTGGGTGACTCGTAAGCGGAATTTTGTTCTGCGGTTTGGCTGGAGCACGTGGGCCGGTCGCCATTTCTTCAACATGGGCGACATGGAGCTGTTCAAGTCCAAGTTCCAGCTGGGAGAGACGGTCGGTGACTACGCACTGCACGGCGGCGGCTACCCGGTCTACGTCCGAGGTGTGGAGGGTCCCGTTGCAGTCATTACCGTCAGCGGCCTCGCCCAGGAACAGGATCACCAGGTCATTGTCGAGTCTTTGCAAGCATACCTGAGTGCGCAGAAGTAGGGCTAGAGACGACATACACTGTGATTATGTGCAAGAACAGAAGCGTCCTTGAAGTTTTGCCAAAGACAGAACAGTTCAAGCAGTTTTGGGCATACGAAATAGAAATTTCAAATACAGAATTTGTCTTTTATATTGCGTATGGTAATATCGTTCACTGTCTTGCTGGAACTTTACTTTCCAGCAACTACGGGGTTCGTCAAGGTCCCAATTCCGCCACTGATACCGATGCGTAATGTGGCGCCGTCTTTCAGGTATCGTGGAGGGTTAAAACTGTGTCCAATTCCGGCAGGCGTGCCAGTCAAAATGACAGTCCCTTTGGGAAGCAGGGTGTCCTATCACTGTCAGAACTTGTCGAATTCGCATTCTTGATTTTCCTACCTTGGATACGTATGCTATGATCTCAGGCACACTGAAAATCATGTTTTTGGTGTTGCCATTCTGCATCAGCTTGTCATTAAGGACAGTCTTCAGCTCGAGTTGGTGTGGATCTGGCAGGATTTCTCTGGAAACCAAGGCCGGACCCATGGGACAGAATGTGTCAAATCCCTTGCAGTATCCCCACTGGAGAATTCCAGATTGGACATCGCGGCAGGTAAGATCGTTGGCCAAGGTGTACCCGAGGACGTAGTCATAGGCCGAGGCAACATCCACATCCTTGCAATCTTTGCTGATCACAATGGTGAGCTCCACCTCGCCATCCACAGCATTGGGTGCTGACTTTGGAAGCACAATCGTGTCGGTCGGACCAATAAGGGTAGTCGATGGTTTCATGAATACTTCCGGCGTCTTAGGAATCTGCCCCTTCAGCTCGGCCTGGCTGGTCAATCATGGGGTTCCCGAAGATCTAACCACACCCAACTTACCACATGGTCCTTGTAGTTCATTCCAACGCACCGGATAGTGCCGACTTCGCTTGCAGATAATGGTGAGAGCAGCTGTGCCATGACTTCAGCTACTGGTATCAAATGCGGATATCAGATAACTCGTTCCAACACACCTTTTTGACAACCTTGGACTCCCCTGTAAAAGTAGAATCTAAAAGAGGCGAAGGGTCACTGAGGACTTTCACATTGACTGGTATGCCATTCAACACCGCAAGACCGACTGTGCTGTTAGTTGGGTCCCTCAATTGATTCTATCCAACATACCATCTATGCTCTCGTCTTCAGGCTCGCCACCGTATTCGTTGCCGTCTTCGGCGAGGAAGCGGACAAACCGTTTCCAGACCTAACATGTGATTAGTCAGAGTTGTATCAAGACGAAAGATAGACATACAGGCATTTTGATGTCCACCGAACGCAATGCTTTTTATTTCCTTTGCAAAAAGTGAGAGAAACAAAAGAAAGTCCAGGATATTTTCCAAAGATTTTACCATCCCAGAATCCTACAATATTTCATACTCTGCCGCCGACTCGGCCGTGATGCCGGATCTTGACCCATGCCAAACTTCTTATCCGCTGTCCACTCGGTAGACCCCACCGTAGTTTCGCCGTAGCGTCGGGATACCCCCTGTTGGCTTGCCGTAGCGCTGCCGTAGCCCCCAATCCTCCAATGAGAGCCGGACCGGTATCAAATGGTGTCGGCCGCTTGTAGACCAACAACGGTTGATGATAGCACAAGTTTGAATGACTTGCATCCGGTTGCCATTTAATCTTCTTCTACCCGGCGGCGGCATGAACGGGGGACTTTTTAGCCGTTCTTACTTCTTGCTGGACATCCTACGAGCTACAACCTTCCATCTTACCTCCTCTTTTCTCTTATCCACCTGTCAGCATGAGTGTCGTCGAGAAGATGTCCGATAAGGAGGCGGACCTTCGAGTGGTTGACGAGGCTTCGGGCGAGCCTGAACTCTATGTCGATCCCCAGAAGGAGAAAGCCCTCTTACTGAAGCTCGACATCTGGTTGGCTCCACTGATGACCATCGTCTTCCTCTGCTCGTATCTGGACCGTTCCAACATTGGAAATGCGGCCACGGCCGGCATGATCAGCGATTTGGGCATGACCAGTGTCGACCTCGGAAGTGAGACTCCTGTTTTCTGTTCACCGCCCGCTGCTGCTGCTACAAATTCTGACTCATCGAGATGCCGTGACGCTGTTCTACATTCTCTATGTCCTGTTCGAGGTTCCCTCCTCGCTGATGATGAAAACATTGCACCCACGTATGTGTCCCCGAACCCCTATCACCAGGTTATGCTCCATCTGACATACAAGGTCGCATGATCCCTGCCCTCATCTTCCTTTGGTCCATTGTCGTCATCGGCCACGGCTTCATCCACACACGCGGCCAGCTCTTCGCCCTTCGTATTCTTCTCGGCCTGTTCGAGTCGGCCATCTTCCCGTGCCTCTCGCTCTACATTAGCAACTTTTACAAAGCTGAGGAACAGGCACTGCGTGTGTCGTACCTGTTCGTTTCAGCAGCACTATCGGGTGCCTTTGGCGGGCTGTTGGCTTATGGAATTGTGCACATGGACGGCGTGCAGGGCATCAGCGGCTGGCGGTGGCTCTACATCATCGAGGGCTGTGCCAGTGTGGGTGTGGCCTTGTTCATTTACATCATGCTGCCTGACGACTTTGAATCGGCGCGTTTCCTGACGGAAGAGGACCGCGAGCTGATGCGTGTGCGAGCAAAAATGAACCAACGATACCACGGAAAGCCCGAATTTGAATGGGGCGAAGTACGCAAGGCCGTGACAGACCCGAAGCTGTGGATCAGCTGCTGGAACCAGTTCTGCGGCGACATCTGCTCCTTTGGACTGTCGAGCTTTATGCCGCTCATCATCCAGTCCTTTGGCTTCGACACCGTCACCACACAACTGTTGACTGTTCCCGTCTACATTTGGGCCTCGGCCGCCTACACGTTCGTCTCTTGGCTTGCCGACCGCTTCAAAGTGCGCTACTATCCCATGGTGCCAGCCGTCTTGGTGACTGCTGTCGGCTACGCCCTCAACCTCGGCGTGCATTCCGGCCAGCGCGGCGTCCTTTACTTTTCTCTTTACCTCATTGCCCCGGGTATCTACATTATCGTCGGCCTCAATGCCGCCTGGCTTCTCAACTCGCATGCCGGCTACTTCAAACGTGCTACGGCTATTGGCATGAACCAGACAATCGGCAACTCTGCTGGGTTCGTTGTGGGACAAGTCTTCAAAACCAAGGTCGACGGCAAATATCTGCTGGGTCTGAGCTTCTCGCTGGGTATGATTCTGGCCGGTGGCATGGGCCATTTTGCTCTCTACATGTGGCTGCGCCACCAGAACAAGAAACGTGACAACATGACGGAAGAAGAGAGGCTGGCCGAGATTGCGAACGGGAAAGGAGGTGACTTCCATCCAGACTACCGTTACGCTTTGTAGACTGCAGTTATTGCAAATATGAGGAATGTTAAATTGAGGATGTGCCCATGACAATTTAAGCCGTGATGTTACGGAGTATTATTTTTCTTCCCCNCATATCTCGATATCTGAAACTGTGCCGGACAGCATCTATCTTGTTTCTGAACCTCCGGCCATTGAAATAAGGTCATATCTGTATAGTAATACTCAAACCCTCCAATATGAGGGTTTTTTTATGACTAATGGAGCGAGTTAGATTCAGAGACTTCAACTAGAAGGATGTCCAAACATACGATCTGCGAGAATGGCGTGGCTTATCCGAAGGAAACGCGCTTGCAGGCGGAGGATTGCTGCAGTTTCGTGGCTTCGTAGGCTCCGTCTTGTGTGCTCTATTCATACCATCGTTGTCGGCGAGGAACTGCTTAAGAGGGCCTTCCAAAAGCCTCTCTCGCTCATCTTCAAATGCTTGGATGCGGGAAGATTCTTTGGCTTGCGCAGAAATTCTCGCTGACCCGCCGAGAGCCGCAATTTCAGCACGAGCAGCCTCGCGGCGAGCATTCTCACGCTGGTCGTCTAGGCGGAGTTGTGCTTCAAAGTCCTTGGAGCCTATATTCTTCCGTCAGTATGCACACCCGACCGAATAGAGAATAAAGTGATACCTACCATTACCGGTTTTATTTGGCCGCCCCTCCCGTCTCATCCATTTCTTGACAGCTTTCCAGCTGTCGGAAAGTGTGTGTTCTAGCCCTCCTATATGCCGAATAATATTGGTGTCAGATTCCTTGAATCGTCGGGGAGAGTCGACGAGACTCTCGAGGTGTGATCGAAAAATGTCCAGCATTTCGATCGTATCCTGGCCCACAAGTACTTCTACACTGAGAGTGTTGAGCACATGAAACTCCAGATCCAGTGTGGTGGAAGAGCCCATGTTTTGGTTTCCCAAGGAAAAAGTGGCATCAATCACTCCCGATATGTATCCAAGGCTGCCATCCGCAAATTGGACTATTTCGAATGCTGGCTCAATGGGAGTGTCCCACTTCTTGGCAAATTTTGGGCTCACAAGGTCCAGATCCGACCCCGTGTCGGCGCTGGCACAGACTTCCACATCATTGACACGACATCTGATGCTTTTCCTGGGCGAGTCCAAGCTATTCACACGCAGGTACTGCCATCCAAGACTTGTTTCTTCCACCATCCGGCCTCTGTATTTGCTGAGTGTCTTCGTTTTTTCCAAAAATTTGGACCCCATGATCACGGCCACGGCCAAAGATTTGAAGACATAAAAACTGGTATCGAAAATCAAGAAATCCGAGGGAGATCCAGCACCAAAAGAGCATCGTGCAGAGACAAGGCCTATCTCCTGAACGACCTTCCCGTTGGCCAGAATGAAATTTCTGGGCGTACATGCAGGCTTATAGATCTTCAAGTCAAGGTGCTCCACAATCTCCAGAGATATGATGTTCTCGTCGGAACCACTATCGGGGCATGCCATGATGCTCACTGCTTCATTAGAACCAGTGATTACGACGGGAAGGACAAGCCGTTTTCGTTTCCTTCTCGATCGCCACCTTCCAGGTTTGCCACCGTTTCCAATGGAAGAGCCCTACAGAGATAATAATGTAGTTAGCACTCTAATAAGCACTTTCTGTACGAGAGGGAAATTTTACAGGTTGTGAAGTAGGGCCTGCTGTCCAAATTGTCTGACTCGCTAGTGGCGGTGGTGCTGAAAATGGAATGCCATTGATGGAGTCTATGTCCATGTATATGTCCATAATAGTATGCGATATTTTCTGGGGGGGAAATCAGAGTGTTGGCAACATTTGGGGTTGGAATTTTGTTTACTTCCAGGTTACAATTCTGTCTAGTCTCAAAGCGTATTTGTATTGCTGCTTTTGAGGCGCAGTCACAGCCGCGTGCACGTTTTGGGAAATTCTTGCCAGCCAATCATTGGTCAGCACACAGGGTGACCTAGGCTTCCATTTCCGACAAATTCAGCTCTGGCAGTTTCGCTTCGTTTTATATGCCAAATACGGAAGACCTTTGTGCCTACGGTCTTTGAATGATCTCAGAAGTCTGGACAAAATATATCAGCATGAATACACGCAACCAGCCCATGTATATCGATGGCTTCCCATCTCTGGCAGCCTTTATTGCAAGCGACAGGGACAGGACGTCTGTGGTCTTCAAAAGGTTCAGCCGACTGGCGGCAAGAAATCTACTTTTATTGCAGAGCGAACTGGCCGACCTAGAATCCAGGCTCGATGCTTACGACAGAGCCGATCAAGAAAGCCGAGAGACACTACAGACCCTCCGGAACTGGGAGGACTACAAGGCCAGAGGTGGACAGAACTCCGATCGAATGCAATTAATAGCACAGATACGATCAACATTAAAAGAATACAGTGCGTTTTCTGCTAGAGCTCTTTCGAGGCATGAATTATTGATGATAGTAATTAGGAGAAGCTTTATTATTCGAAAGCACCCTTGCATCCATACCTCCGCCTGATAGAAAGACTTTAAAAGCCTTTCGAATCAACTTCTTCCATGGACGACCAGAGGATGGAAAAGGCTTTCCCATGCTTGGCGGACACAGCGCAAGCCTTTATGACGACGAAGATGACCTAGTGGCTTTACGGGCGTCTGAGCTGCCTGATAGACTCACCATGTTTGTGCGGGACAACTTTGGCTACTTATTCAAAGTACGAGACTTAAATCCCGTTAACAAGCAATGCTGATATTTATACGTGCATGCCAGGAAAAAGATGTGTATGGAGCATCTACAAGTCCGTCAGTGGGCTTTGCGTCTGGAAAAAAGATTGCAATTTTTATTTCCTATTTAAGCACCGTACTAGCTGCCTTGCTCCTCGTCGGCGCCATCCTTGCTCTTTACAACATACAATCGAACAATATCAGGCTGGGCTTGCTCGCCATATTCACCACCGCCTTTGCCGCCAGTGTCGGTTTGTTGACCAACGCAACAAGGGCAGAGGTCTTTGGATCTACGGCTGCGTAGGTTTATGGCATTTCTGAAGAACTTTGGACTTCCAATGCTAATCTGAATAGATATGCGGCCGTACTAGTTGTTTTTGTGAGTGGGAATCTTGGCAGCTGAGTTGAAAAAGTATGATTGGAAGTGACGGCAAAGTATATTCTTTTTTAGTCGTGGCAATTTATTAGCATTAACAAAAAAATGAGCCTCAAACATGATTGACGGGTGAGGTCAAAGCACTTAAAAAGGGAAACGAGGCCCTCTCCAAGCGCTGGAGGGCAAAATGAACTCGACTACGGGATTCTGGACCTCTTACTGGTGAAGAGGCCACTAAACGTTTAGCAGAAAAGGGAGTGGTCGAGGAGGAAGACGTGATGAAATTGTAGAGGGCGGCCAGCAAAGTAGTATAAGACGGACGCACGGCTCTGTGGCATTTGCCGCAAGACCGGCCATAATGCGAGAACTTGCCCAGAGGCAGAAGATACGGATGATTCATCAAATTCTGTTATTTTGGATTCAATTGAGTGTTGTTAGAGGCATGTTGCAGGGATTAAAGCTTGTAAGGTGGAGAAAAGTGGCCGAGTTAGTGATAAACTACGTTAAAAGGCGCCTTTCGTATTCCACCCGTTACAGTAATATTTACAATACTCACGAGATTTGTTAAAAAACAGGTCTCTTTGTTTTAGTATGGGACGTTGTGCGTACGCAACTTATGGGGGGTGTATTTTATAAGGAAGTTGGTAGTAGAAAAACCGATAACGTCTCGCGCCCAGCGCCTTTATTGTTTACTCGTATAGATAGATAAATAATGTTTTCATAAAACAAAAAGGGGTTTATTTCCGCCCCTTTTCAACTATTTAATACTTTTACACTTCCTTTACCGTGGACTCTTGTTTGTATTCCCGGGTCACGTTGATGATGCGACGCGCGCTGTCGTCGTCGTCTTCCTGTTCGTGTTCAATGATGTTTTCTTCCCGCTTGCGATCGCGATTCTTGCGACTGGCCTGTACGGTAACATTGAGATCACAGTCGTACGGGTTGTCGGGAATGATGTGTCTCTTGTTTCCAGTGCCACCAAAAGTTTGAAGTTCGTTTTCGTATGTGCATTCCGCCGAACTGTGGTCGCTTGCCAGGCTCTTGAACAGCTTCCGCAGCGAGGGCAGCGATCCAGCGAGGATGCCGACGCTCAGCTCGATGACGGTCCAAAGAATGATATTGCCGACTTTATCTGTGCAGAAGGGCAGAGGGGCACAGTTGTTAGAACATGTATCCAGTATATATAAATATATGTATATCATCCGATTCAACCTACAAAGCTTGTCCTCCGTCGTTGAGTAGGCGCTGATGTATGGCATACGAATAATTGTAGCAATCGAAGCGCTTTTGGGGGGTTAGAAAGCAGCATGGTGAGAAAAGAGAGAAATGGGAAAAGAGAGAAACGTACAATACTCCCACCGCAAGAACGAAATAGCACAAGAGCTTGAGCTTCAGGCGCATCTGCAGATTCCACACAAGAAAGGCCGGAAGAATTGCGACGACCCAATCGATGTAGATGTTGACGGACGAGAAGACGTATGTCGGTATTATAATAACATTGACAGAGATGCACTTGCCCTGGCCGTTCCACGAGGCCGAAAAGGGCACGCACTGGATGAAGACGACAATGAGGCCCATGATGGTCATGGCGATACTCAGGCCTGAAGCCAAGAACAGCGGGTATCGGTAGCGGCGCAGAGTGGAGATGCGGATGATGTTTACGCAAATACTAATCTTGACAAAGGGCGACAGCGTAATGTAGAAAATCTGCCACAAAGTGATCATCTTTTCTCGACTGTTAGGTTTTCCTTCCATTCTTCCTTTTTTGCACATCATACCTTTGCAGCCTCAATCGATTGTGTCGCGGTCAACTCGGCCTCGCGGGTGCCCAAGCCCGTGTAACAAGCGGCAATGACAAGGGCATTGTGTACAGTGTTGAGAACCTGCTGTGTGTTAGTTGGAAATGGGATCGATTGTAGAAGAAAACTCACTCCTGCCGAATACATCAAATAGTCCTCTAGCATATTCGCATTGGTAGCGACTCGGATGTACATTCGTAGTCCGATGATAATCCATGTGGTAATGGTGAAAAGGATGGTGACGGCAATGATGCTCCGGGCGAAGCCCTCTGGATGCACGGCCTGCCACGTTTCCGATGCGTCGGCCATGGTGTAGGAGCAATCGACCGAGAATGCGTTGAAAGCTGTTGTCGATGTCTACTCGTAAGACTGAATAATAACATCATGGATGGAGCAGGCCAACATTGGTGTTGTCCAGCAACTTTATGTTGGCAAGTATTTTACTGTACCCTTTTCGTTGGTCTTGGAAACGAAGTGGAAGTGGGCCATTCTAGGCGATGTGAAAAAGTTACAAACATAGGATACTATGGTACTTACTACGACTATATGTAATACATACGATACTATAGTAGTATCGTACTCTGTGGTATGTACTCGTACGTAGTATGGAAGCTCAAAGTCTCTAGACGAGGCGGACAACCAACAACCAACAACCAACAACCAACATCCAACTAGGGTGCTTTTGGCAAAATATAAAAGTGGGTTGTCCGGGTAAGCCACCCGGTCGATTGTCCACCTTGACCTCGTCTTAACGGGAGGCCCCACTTGCCGGACATCGGACTTCTACTGTTGGAAGAAAGTGGGCCATGAATGGGGCGGACATAACGGAATATCACAAGATCCAAGTGACTTATTATTGGCGGACTTTAGTAGTGGTTTAGGGACAAAAGGGTACCTGTGATCACAGAGATTTCTAGACGAGACGACTTTTCCCAGTCAAGCAATAACCTCAAACAAGTATTTCGTCAAGTGCAAGTATATGAGTAGGAAGATGTTTGTCAGCAGACCCGCCGCCATTCCCGTCCTATAAGTAGTAGAGAGCCTCGCTTGATGGGGACTTCCCGAAATCCGTACTTCACGTTTGCATGATCCCTGCATCATTGGCACCTCGGCTCCGTCTACTCATACGATACTAGGTCTGCAGGAGTGATTGTGTCACACTAGAATCCCCCTCTCCCCCTATTCATGCCCACTTTCTGTACAACCCCAGAAATCATAGAGAGTACGGCATCCCACAAAACCTCTCCGCAAAATACTAAAAACGTATTAGAGGTTCTGAATACGACCTGACATTTCTATGTCTGATGCAGGGGTCGACCTAAAACGAAAAGATAAGAATACTTTCTGGCCGTTTTTACTTTATAAAGTCTTGTTTTACTTGGCTACCTTCGTCTTCTGGTTTTCTTATATTTCCCCCCCAGTTGTGCGTGTACCATTGCTTGCAATTCTTGCGCTTCTTACCTCCAGACTTTTTTTGTTTGGCTTTCTTTTACAAAATGTCAGCTTGGGAAATCAAGGACAAGGTTGCCATTGTGACCGGTGCTGGTTCAGGTAAGATTATGAAACAATATATACAAAAAGAAAGAAAAAACCATGACCAGGATAGAAACACAATCCTTGTTATTGTCGCATTTCGCATGCTCTTCCTCTGGGGTTGTGACATTGGAGCTCGAGTCCACACCCTGTTAACTTACTGATAATTTCTATGCAGGCATTGGCTACCATTTGACCAAGAAGCTGTTGGAAGGAGGATGCTCTGTCGTCTTGGCCGATCTGGCATTGCGCCCCGAGGCGCAGGCCACCCTCAAGGCCTTCCCTCACCCACCCACCGAACCTGGCAAGGCATCGGCCGTCTTCCAAAAAACCGACCTGGTCGACTGGTCGCAGATCAATAAGCTCTGGACCACGACCTTGGAGACCTTTGGCCGCGTCAACCTGCTCGTGAACAGCGCCGGCTTGTACGAGCCGCCCTGTAGCGGCTTCTGGAACCCGCCAGGCATCTCGCCTTTGGCCGAGGACCCGGCCGATGCTTCGACTGGTATCTACAAGACGTACGCGGTTAACTCCATCGCCCCCATCCGCCTGGCCCAGATTGCCGTTGAGTACTGGCTGCGTCCCGAGAACCGCGCGCTCAACGGAAACATTGTCTGGGTGGCCAGCATGGCTGGCTACATCCACGGCATCCTTACGCCATTTTACTATTCCAGCAAGGCCGCCGTGGTCAGCATCTGCAAGTCACTGGGGCCGCTGAAGAAGATTGCAGGCATCCGAAATGTGGCCATCTGCCCTGGCGTTGTCGATGTGCGTGTTCCCCCTGTTCCTTGTGTTCCTTGTGTTCTTTCTGTTCCTTTATGTGTGCTGTGCTATACATATATACTAACCCTAAAAAGACACCCATTTTCTACCCTCCCTACGCTCGTGAACTCGTGCATGCCGATGACCTAATGCTTACCATAGACGAACTCATCGACGTTGCCATGAGCGGCATGCTGGACCCAAAGTACGGCGACGGCAACATCATCGAGGTCTTCTGTGGCGGTACCAAGGACTCCCACGAGGTCGTCACCCGCGAAGTGCCTCTCGACGCTGTCTATAACATGGAGGGTCTCGTCGGGCTGGCGGCCGGAACCCACATCATGACCAAGCAGGATGAGTTTGTGAAGCAGCTTGCTGAGAAGGGACTCGTCTTTAACTAGAGTGGTGAAGAGACAATAATAAGGCCATGATACCCTGATAACTGAACCTTACCGTGCACGTCCTGGATATCGTAGTCCACCCCCCTAGCCGCATGAAAAAGGTATATATAACATTACTGTAGAAATACATAAATATGACAGATTTTATCACGTAGGGCAGAGTACGTAGCCGGTGCCGAATATATAGTATAAAGCTCTACTTCCACAGGAAATATCGGCTACTATTTCTGTCATCCTCAGAATGGCAGACATGAATAAATGCCGATACGAGTACCGTCACCCTGCATACAACAAGGACTTGATACTTCCCCCCTCCACATTAAGATGTGTTTATGGAAACTTATTTATCTCACGTGCTCTCGTATTCCGCGACAACTATTACAACCTAGTTAAAACAGTCCTGCAAGCTCCTGACAGTATGGACCCGTTCCTGTGACCTGGCGAGGGCTGTCTGGATGTCCTTTTTAAGTGGTCTGGTGTCGATCAGGGGGGCTCTGTCTGCTTCTGCGTAGATCGACAGCACCATTATTCTCCTTTCCCTTTTGCAAGTCTGTTTCTTTTTTTCTTTTACTGACTTGGAATGCTTCCTACCGCCATTAGTTTAGCAAGGCGAGCGGGATATCAGCCCTCTGCCTACGAAACCACCACATTCTGCGTGTCCATCGAGGACAGGGAGTATCTTTAAAATACGTCTTTAAAATACGAAGGGTAGGAATGTGGAGGAAACGACTAACTGACCAAGGACTGGTCTTACTATGCTCCATTATGCCGCACCGGCAGCACAATATAGCATGATGTGCCCGAAGAGGTACTACGGTACAGGCTGGTCTGACAAACAAGTCGACCGCGTGGACCGGAACGGCAACGTGGCACACATGACCAAATTTTATGGCGTCCTGGAATTAATGTTGTAGGGGGCTGCGGCCGTGACATGATACATGCATTACGTTTGGTCAGCAACTCGCAGTAGTCTCTCGCCGGCAATCCCTCGCTGTAGCCACCTTATGACTGGCCCTATGTATTAATTTTCACGGCGAGGGGAATGTTGCTACTACTGCCGCCCTCACCTTAAAAAAGCACTAACTATGATGGATCTGCCTATTGGGGGGGAGGGGGGGTAAAGAGATAGTAAAGTACGCTTCAAACAGTATAAAAAGTAGCACAAGCTATGCAAGCCTATGCTACCCTGTCCGGAGGTGCTTAGCGCCCGTGTCAACGTGCGTGTTTAGCGCTTGTGCTCGCCCTAAAATACGACGTCGGATTGGCAGGGCTAAATGTGACAGGGTTCGTCTTTTATAACAGGGGCTTTCTTGATGGTCTTCATGTTCATCTTCGCACCGTGTCTAACCATGCATTGTAACATACCTATCCATATGCCCACTCCTGTCCCAATTTCCGCCTCTCCGTCTCACCTCGATAAATGATAAAGTTTGAATCAGCACCATTCTCTAAAAGAGTAGCAACCATGGCTGAGCTTGCAACACTTGATGGAATGCATCAAGTAGAATTATTATCATTATCATTATTATTATTGGTTTAAACGTCGATGATTCGGCCTCCCGAGTCCCACAAGGGCTCCCGGGGCTAGCTAAGAGCGCGACGGGATCTGCGGCCACCTCGGAGCTTTCCCGGGGCGCCGTGATCCAGATCATAGGCTGTGACACGGCCCCCCTCCCGTTTTGGGAGGGCGCAGTCTAGTGCTATCCTCTATCCTTTCTGGTGATGTAGTACTCCGTACTCCGTGCATAATAGTAGTACAGATAAGCTAATGCTGGGTCTGGTGCTATGCCTTAGGGGGCCTAGAGCTAGGCGGAGTGAGTCTAAAAAGAAAAGAAAACAAATCAAACAAAAGAAATATAAGCGAGCGTCCCTTTATTCCACCCCTTTTGTGTTTTACCTCTGATTTTAAGTCTTGAGTCCCTCTAAGAACCCTTCTATATTCCCGAAGCGTACTAGTCCAGGAGACCAGCAACGGGAGGTACGCCCCTGTCGGAATCCAGGGCCCTAGGTTACTGTGTGCAGGAATAAGGCGAAGATGTGAGGTTAGGCTGGGTCTTCTGGGACCGGATCGAGCCGTAGCCTCACTGCGGCGCAATTCCATTTTCGCCGAGCCATTTGGCAGTGAACTAGGTGTTCCGGCTCAGTTTGTGGCCGCAAGCACAGAGGCTAATATTCCGAGCCAGAATTAAGCAGAAGAGGCTATTCTGCTACAGTATGGCAGGAATTATAGATGGACATTCTGTTATGGCGTCTGTTAGGATTCCGCAAAGATTTCTTGCATTCTTTAGATTTCGGAATAGAGAAATCCGAATGTGTAAAAACGCATTTGTTAGGCCACACCAGACAACCTTTTTGCATATTTCTTTCGATGTATTTTACCACTTTGAGTTCAACCGCAAGGGAATTAAATCAGTCTCCAAAGTATTCCATCCGAGAACAGAAATGTTTGGAACGCATTCCAAGCATTTCCTTCAGGAGCTCGGAGGAGTCGGAAATGCTCTTTTCTTCGGGAATCATCATCTGCAGTTCATCCGGGGTCGTGACCATACTTTCAGCACTATCCTTAGAAACTTTTATGCGTGTTTCATGCATTGGAAAAGTCGTTTATACCCTGGCTGCGCTGCACGGGTGGCGTTTTGAAGCTGGCCAAAGCCCAGAGCACAATTTGAGATGTGGGTCAAATGGTGGCATGATCTTGAGTGCAAGTCCGAAAGATGCAGCGAATTCAGCCATTACGGCCAAGTCATGAAGCTTGGTATTGTTTGTAGGATGAAAGAGCGAGTCAAATTAATACTAACATACTCGAGAGTACGGAGCGGAGTGTGATGTATCGCACAGCTCAAATATGCTGTAAAACAAATAGATTTATGTGAACTTGGTTGTGAACTACATGGAAGCTTTGATGATATCTTATTATTGTCTAATAATGGGGTATCTATCCGAATTCCATGTCTAATCTATACATAATTAATATCCAATAACCCTACTCCGTATACTTTGTACTTCCTGATTAGAGACACGTATTCATATCGAAGAGAAACAAATCAGGCTGGCAAGTCGACTTGCACAGTCCGTCTACACAGCAATTTCGAGACGAGTTCAGCTTTGGCAATGCAGAGCACAAAGACGCCTCCGAGAAATTGCAAGCCGACCACTGCGTTAATATGAAGTCAGCAACACGAAAAAACAAAAACAATGAAAACTAGCAATACTAACAAATACAAAAAGATGGGCCTACGCCGATTCCATCAACCATCGGCACGATGATGGCAGTGGCCGTTGCTGATGCAATGTATTGAATGATGTACTTGCTCGTAACGACCTCGGAACGCTTCTCAGGGATGACCTCTACAGTAGTGATTAGTTAGCAATTGTACAGCAAAGAAACTCTCTGAAGCAGTCTACTACATACCCGCTGCAAAGGTGTTGATGGCGTTGTACGTGCCCATCAGGCCGGCACCGATCCAGAAGGCGGCGACAATGGGCAAGGCTAGCCCCCCAAAGCGTCGATCGAGACTCCAGCCGTACAGCATGGATGCCAAAGGCATGATGAAAAACTGGCCGCCCAGGCCGCTGTTGAGGCGGTCACGTGGAAGTCGCAGGCCCTGTCGCTTCCTGATATACCGCTTGACAGTGCGGTCGGACAGCTTTCCACCGACGACGCTACCAACGAAGAAACCTACGCCAGGGGAAATGTAGAAAAGGCCACTGACGAGGGGAGTGGTGAGGTTGAAGCGGGGGTTGACAACGTGGCGGACGCAGGTGAGCATTCCATACTGCGTCATGGCAAGAGTGCCACACGTGAGGTCCTAGGAATATTGTTAGATGGGGTATAGGGTCAGGTAACATGGGAACATACCGTGAGCAGAACCTGGGGTACTAGCAACTGCTGGAAGACTGTCCAGGGGTTGACCAGGTTTACAATGTCACGAGTGGATGGCAACGAAGGTCCTTTCTCGACCTCTCCCTCCTGCGGTACCACATGCGGAATATCGGGCACCAGCAACATCGACAGAGCAAAAACCAAGCCGGCCATACCGACTTGCAGCCAGTAAATGACACGCCAGCTCGTGAACGTGACAATGATGCCGCCAATGCAGGGGCCGAGAGCTGGACCCGCCACGCTACCGACCATGAAGAAGCCGACGGCACGCCCGCGCACAGTAGGTTCGAAGACGTCGGCGATGATGGTCTGGCCGGCGACCATGAAATAGGTACCAGTGAAGCCGCACAGGAGTCGCATGGCGGTGAAGATGGCCATGTTGGGGGCGAGGGCAGCGCCGATGGACCAAGCAAACATGGTGAAGATGGCAGCATTGTACGCCTTGCGACGGCCAAAGAGGCGGCCCAGCGGCAGCCATATGAGCGAGGAGAAGCCCATGGCGATAAGCACGCAGGCGTTGGTGACATTCAGGATCTCGACGGTAGTTCCGAACTCGGCAGCGATCTCGGGCGTGGCCGCCAGCAGAGACGTGCTGGAGAGAGTGGTGACAAGCGTGGCACAGCTCACGATGAGGAGAATGACGTACTTGCGCCAAGTCGGCATGACGAGGACGGGCGCGGCGGCGGCAGTGGAATTCGGAACATCCGGTAGCGGCGGAGAGAAGACGCCGTGCTCGACGTCTGTATCGTCGGATGTATCCGGAGACGACATGGTGGCGGCATGAGAGGCGAGGGAGAAAAAAAGTCTGCGAGGCTCACGAGAGATCTTGAGATAAGGATAGCCAGAACAGCGCAGGATCACCTTCTTAAAGGCGGAAAGAATGGGCTGGACCCGGACTGCCGGCGTCGGTGTGGGCCATCGGCGAGACACACCGCCACTCGGCACGGGGATTTTCGAGCCGAGCCACAGCGGCAAAAATGGCATGATCTTGCTGTATGGCGTCTTGGAGCTAGCGCACCGAAACCTTAATTTTCAGCGAGACACGAAGAAAATCAGAAACCAAATCACGTTCCATATAAGGACACATATGCACGAAGCAGAAAACAGTCTGGCTCAAGATATGTTCTTGTTTATTATGGAACGCACGACAAAATCAAACATGAGGTTGAATTCTCGAACTAAGCGGCAGATTTGTGTCCTCCTAAATTGGTTGGGTCGATGAATCAAATCACGTACTCTTCCGTCCTTTTCCCTCTCCCAATTTCTCAAGCCTTCTGAGATGCCTTCTTTTGGCATTGTGATGTTTCTCAGGCGTGACTATCCCCGAAGTGGTTGTCCTGGCTTGCCCACAGGACGTTTCTACTGTGGTTCCGTGGTGCTGTATTGAGCCACGTGCTAGTTATCGATGACAATCAGAGGCGACGGACTGCCACCAAATACAAGGTTGCTGGCGCATTTGCAAAGCTTCCATCTAGGCGTACAAACTTCTGGGGAAAACTAATCGTTATCAAATTCAACTCCTGGAGCAGAAGGCCAATTAACTGGCTGAGGATGCAGTATAATAGAGAAACCAGAACCTTGTCAAGATACTTCAATAAGACCAAAGAAGACGATAAGGACAGCTGCTTCTAACTGTACTCTGGAGACTCAACACATAATGATCGTAATACGGCACGATTGAAATTGACAATATCGACACTTTGGTGGTCTCTTCTCTCATACCCAGTTCCTATTTGCTTTGTTCTCAGAAGCTCCATGGATTCATGTTCAACACACACACCTGATGAACTTATTTCTGTTTCTCTATTTCGATAACCGTCTAACCAGTGCTACTTACCTTCCGAGACTCTCAATATGAAATAGTGCAAGCCCTCGAAACGTAAAGAAGATGACGATCAAGGCTCTGATACACAAATATACAACCCTCGCTACGCTGGGAACACACAGCAGGTTTGGGGTACGGATTTCATGAAGAATATGAGTGAAAACTAGATATTCCTAGTTCACGGTGGGTCAGGGAAGATCTTTGTAAGCCTCAAACCCTTGATTCTAGTGCTAATGAGCCCCAAAGATCGCTTACTAATCAGTCACGCACGTGTAAAAATGATTGACGCCAAATAGCACACACGAGAGATTCTGTTGGAGACCCACTTGGTCATGTGACCTCGTGAAGTCTCTGCACTATAGCCCCACTGCCAGGAGCACACTAGATAGCTTCTTGATTGATTATGCTTTTCCCATTCATCAGATTCGCAATGGTAAGACACTCCACCAAGCCCGAATTTGAAAAGAGCGAGGGTGAAATCGCCGTCCTAGATGACAATCATTGTAGTTTGGAGCCCCTTACTGGCAATTCCTTTGATTATCTTCGTTTCTCATTGATAATAAACCAAAGGTAATTTATCACTACAGTGCCACACGTCATCTTCAGCTCTCCATTCTTCCTTGGTCACACTGCAACTATCCAAACGACATGTAAATAGTCTCATCGGGATACGCAGGGAAAATGCCAAGATTATTATTTCGTACCGTTTTGCGTACTCTGTGATGTCGATCCCCGCATTTCGAGAGTTTTATTAGTACACCGCATCTCTGACCTCGGCAAACTAGGAAGTCATTTTTTTCCCGAGCCCGAGAATTATGTGTACGGAACGCACGAACTCTCCGACGTGCCGTGTAGAGAGACGAATAAGGATGAGAAGGGGGGGGGGGGGGGGGGGCGGGGGGGGGGGGGGGGGGGGGGGGGGGGGGGGGGGGGGGGGGGGGGGGGGGGGGGGGGGGGGTGCGGCGTCCGGTATAGGCCTTGCCACAGTTAAGAAACTGCTGGGCCTTTCGGCAACAGTGCACGCCCTTGATCGGGCTTCTGCACCATATCCGACTGTGGAAGCTCCAGAAAAGCTCCATGTCTACCCAAATATCGACGTGAGCTCACGTGAGCACATCTCTGCGACCTTCAAAACCATCATCGACCGCACGCCTACGATACATGGACTGGTCAATGCAGCGGGTATTTCGCCCTCGGGAAACTATGAGAAGGCTGGTGCAGGCTATGGGATCGAGAAGGACAGCACATATGAACATGTCATGGATGTCAATTCAAGAGGAACATGGAATACTGTCACGGAATTGCTCCACCATACACCGCTTGAGGGCGAGGCCAATTCGAAGACGAACTTGAGCATTGTTAACATCGGCTCCATAGCTTCGATTGCGGGGATTCCAACGATGGCGGCATACACTGCCAGTAAGCATGCCGTTCTTGGGTTGACGCGAACATGGGCTCTAGAATATGCTGCCAGGGGGATCCGGGCGAACATCATCCTCCCAGGACTAGTTCGAACGCCTCTCGGAATGGGTGCTGCAGAAGGCACGGATGAGCGCGGAGATGTGGCCAAGGCGATCATTAACGGGATTCCTATGAAACGGGCTGGCGAACCCGAGGAGCTTGCCAGCTCTATTGTGTTTCTACTCAGTGATGAGTCATCCTACATAACCGGCGAGTCTATCACCGTAGGTGGTGGTTTGCCCGCTTGATAGAGTATTCTTAGTAGAGTATGTTTTCGTTAATCTCTATCTTACTGGCATTGTCGAATGGTTTGAGACTCTTGATTGTCACGATCATGGAGTGAAATTACTGTGCCTAAACTCTGTCAGATTAAGCAGCCAAGAAAAGGGAAATGGAAAAAACACCTTACGCGTCATGTAGAGAAACGAAATAGATCTTAAACGATATGAACTTATGCGGCCCCTATGAATGCGTCAGAACTAAAGATTATTCTCTGTAGTCTGATATCATAGTAAATGATGTCTTTCATCTGGTAGTCGTTCTTACGGAAAGGAATGAAAGTAATATAACTCTCCACGCTATCATTTTGAGGCACTGCTCGAGAGTGTGTCTCTAGTGTAGGAAGGCACACATATTGTGGGATGCGTAGGTAAATTCACAGACTACCTAAAGAGGTGTGCTCTTTATAGAGCACAGAGCTGCGTATATCCTTTCTCCCAGCAGATGTCCGCTTTGGCGGCCATTTAACAGACTGTAAGACCAGTTTTCCCACTATACAGGTCTCATCTCGATGACACCTGAGTTTGTATTATCTCTTTTGTCGATGGAGACGGAAGTTACTTTCAATCCGGCCTTGGATGCCAACTCTGTGAAAATCTTCTCGTTACGTCTCTTACCCGCCAAATTCAGCATAAGAAGATCAATCGCAGCAATGCCTAGATCAGGCTTGTCAGGTAGCAGATTCTCATGGATTAGAATTCTGGAGTCTGGAGCACAGGCGGCGCGAGTCTTGCTGAGTATTTGGACGACTTCTGAATCGGACCAGTCATTGAGCACTCGTCGAATGTAGTAAACAAAAGCCCCTATAATGTGTCAGTGGGTTCAGATACTGTTCATTCTGTAGAGAATACCTTTGACCGGCTGCTCGTCAAAGAAGCTGTGAGGGATCATTTTTGCGGGTTTGAGGACCCCAGCTGCTTCTGCCTTGGCCTGTTCGATGACTTTGGCCTGGTCCTCTAACACGGCAGAGGCCGGAGGGATTCCAGTGTTCTCTTCGAGAATGGCCTTCAGGGCCTGTCCTTTTCCGCCACCAACATCTACGATGCTAGCCCTGTCCGCCTTTGCAGTCGGACTGGCAAAGTACTCTCCGATCCACTTGAAGTCATAAATGCCGACAATTGGCATCTGGTCCAGCCTGTAGCTCATGGCATCGTTGAAAGTCTTGGTCCGCCGTGGATCCTTTTCGAGCACTTCATAAAAGGTCTTGTCAGGCTGACCCACTGCAAAGCCGAACGGGGAGCGGTTGGATTGCTGGGGTTCCCGCCGACCATTCTGACTAAAGTACTCGGGCCATTTGACACTGACACCGACGAAGTAGTCGTAGATGTGGGGATAGAAATGGTTGGCCAAGGGTGTCTGGAAGAGTTTTGAAAAAGCAGTAGGCTCTATTCTTCCGGGTGCAGAGGACTTTAAGACTTCTGCGGGGATGAGGAAGTTGGTGAAGCGTTCCAGGAGCTTAGGATCGACACCTGTTTTCTCAGCGAGCTCAGGGAGAGTTGTGCCTTCGTCTGGAATGGCATCAAAGATGCGGTACTCGATAAAGATGCGCAAGATGCCCTGCTCAACCATGGAATAAAAGTACCCAAAGAGCGGAGAATCCGCATTGGGAAATCGGGAGGGTGGCAGTGACATGATGGGGAGGATGATATTTTTGCCAGACCACTTTTATTACATGGATTCTATTAATCGAGATGTTGCCTTTACAACGGTTAAATAGCTGGACAGTATGTGATTTCGCTTACACGAATTGACATGTTCGGAGGTTGCATGCATGTGTCTGGTGATAACCCGTGTTGGTGTGAATGGATTGCTACCGAGAAACTCCGAGAAACTCCGTGTACGCGCGCCACTTTCGTCACACCTAAGCGCTGCATGCTCGTGAGGAACTAGTGATCTGCATACGAGACGTTGGTTCTTGGTCCCAACCTGCAGGAACTGAATGGTTCGGGTCGTTGGAAATCAAAGACGAAACGAAACACGTTTGGTGGCTTTGCAAATTCAGAGCCAAATTGACACTATTT
Organism: Dryadomyces quercus-mongolicae; assembly: GCA_002215975.1. Taxonomy (NCBI): domain Eukaryota; kingdom Fungi; phylum Ascomycota; class Sordariomycetes; order Ophiostomatales; family Ophiostomataceae; genus Dryadomyces; species Dryadomyces quercus-mongolicae. The sequence continues at coordinate 560,681 of NIPS01000010.1, read as the reverse complement.
AGTGCAAAGATTTCATAAAAACTATTAGGACCATAAGGCTGATGAATATGCCGATTGTCTAAGAATTCTGTAGCATTACATGGAAACAATAACCTTCTTTCCAGAGATCTTTTTAGACCGCACATCGCGCATGCTTTCCATCACCGTACGCAGTCCACCATTCCTGACCATTAACGGATGGAGTTTGATCCTGCCCTCGGCTAGGAGCCGGTTAAGAGTGTTTGTCCAAGCATGGCCAAACTCTACGACGGCAGGGTCTACAGGTCGGTAGTGCGGCTCTGGCCAGGCAATCTCGTGGCCCAGAATTTGCAGACTAAGAATCCAGTCGGCCTTGACAACTTTCCGGGTCTTGGCAACGGCTTCCGAAAATGGTTCGAGTGCCGTGTATTTGCCCCCAGAGCGGCCCAAGGCCTGGTAACAGAACCGCATACTGTCTAGGGTCGAGATGCAGTCGAGCGCATACTTGAGGCTGTTGCGCGTATGTTTCTTGATATGCATCGTGCAGTCGGGGTCCTTGTAGTCAAAAACAGTTCCGGCGCCGTACTTGCGCACAAGGTCAAAATTGTGTGGCGAGCAGGTGGCGATGACGTTGTACCCCGAAAGCTTGAGCAACTGGATGGCTGCGGTACCGGTTGCCGAGGAGCCTCCGTAGACGAGAACCGAGACAGGCTTGGGGCTAGGATTGAGCGTGTATGGACCGCCAGGAAGTCCGAGACTGTGGAAAAGGGCCAGACCAGCTGTGAAGAAACTGGTAGGGAGCGATGCACCCTGTTCAAAGGTGAAGGTTGGTGGAAGTTTCAAGAGGAGATCTTCCGAGGCAGTGGTATACTCTGCAAAAGCGCCAACGTCGGGACGGAGTGGATTCTCGCCCATGACAGCTGTAGAGACGTGGTCGCCGACGTGGACATGCGTGACGTCCGGACCGACCTTCTCGACGATGCCAGAGAGATCAGTTCCTGCGACGGCCCCGGCAGTGACGTAGGGGCCGACCATCTTTGCGTCGACAGGGTTGACAGAAACGGCGTGAACCTTGATGAGGACATTGTGGCCGGAGACGGGAGGAAGTGCAAGGCCACTAGCGATAGTGATTCCGCCCTGAGCCGTGCCGACGAGAGCAGAGTGGAGGGATGCCATGCTGTCGAGGTTGGTTGAGGTTTGCTTTCACCAATAGACGAATAATTTGCAAGATTTCTCGATGGCCTGTCTGGCTCTATGTAGGGGATCCTTGGATGTGACATGGCGTAACCGAATGACATACTGGTCATGGGGGTCCGACGATCTCCGCTGCAACATCGGACACTCGCATGGACAGGGAAGTTCGGAGGCACTTGACTCAAAACAGCCTTGGTCAGTGCGTTCCGACAATGGGCTGTTGTTAGTTGTTGGATGATACATAGACCAACATGACCAGTTGGAACATATAATATATATATAAATGCATATATATATACACATACATTGGCAGATACAGGAAAGGGAGTGTCGTGAATATTGCTATTTTATTCGACATGATCTCCAACTATGGCATCGCAACATGAACCTATTGCCCTGATTGGCAGTGCATGCCGCTTCCCTGGTGGCTCAGAAACCCCTTCGGAGCTCTGGGAGCTCCTCCAAACCCCCCGGGATCTCGTGCGCCCGATCCCCCCTAATCGCTTTGATGCCGAAGCGTATTATCATCCAGATGGAAAGCATCATGGAACGTCGAATGTACGCCATTCTTACTTTCTGGATCAAGACCCGGCCGTGTTCGACAATGGCTTCTTCAATATTCAGGCCGGAGAGGCCGAAGCCATCGATCCCCAGCAGCGGCTGCTCATGGAGACCGTCTATGAGTCCCTCTGTGCTGCAGGCCAGACGATTGAGGGACTTCGTGGATCTTCGACATCTGTCTTTGTAGGCGTCATGTGTGATGATTGGGAAGGCATGATTGGACGGGATATCGAGACGTTTCCCCAGTATGGAGCGACGGGAGCTGCTCGAAGTATCATGTCGAACCGCATCTCCTATTTTTTTGACTGGCATGGACCTTGCATGACCATTGACACGGCATGTTCGTCGAGTCTTGTTGCCGTTCATCAGGCCATTCAGACTCTGCAGAATGGAGAGTCTGAAGTGGCCATTGCAGCGGGTGCAAACTTGATTCTGAGTCCTGGTAAGATGTCCATAACCCCCTTTTTATGACACTCCTAACGTCTACCACAGCAATGTATGTCTCGGAGAGCAAGCTTTCTATGCTTTCACCCCGTGGACGATCGCGCATGTGGGATAAATCTGTCGATGGCTATGCTCGTGGTGAGGGCATTGCGTCGGTTGTCTTGAAGCCTCTCCATGCAGCTCTTCGTGACCACGATCCCATTGCGTGCCTCATTCGTGGGACCGGCGTCAACCACGATGGCAAGACACTCGGTCTCACCATGCCGAGTGGAACAGCACAGGCGGCACTCATCCAAGAGACGTATCGACGTGCGGGTCTGGACTTTAACAAGGTCGAAGACCGTCCGCAGTTCTTCCAGGCCCATGGAACAGGAACGGCAGCTGGAGATCCCCAGGAGGCCCAAGCCATCTCGGACGCGTTCTATGCTGATTCCAAGACAGACCTCGATGAAAAGATGTATGTTGGCTCCATCAAGACGATTATTGGCCACACCGAAGGCACGGCAGGTCTGGCCAGTCTGATTGGGACATCTCTGGCCCTGCAACACGGCACTATTCCTGCCAACTTGCACTTCCACACGCTGAACCCCAAGCTTGAGCCATTCTACCGCCATCTCGAAGTGCCTACGAAGAGCATTCCGTGGCCGGAGACCCAGCCAGGACAAGTGCGGCGAGCCAGCATTAATAGTTTCGGTATGTATGAATGTTGTCTCAGAGTTAATATCTGCTGACCATTTGCAGGTTTTGGCGGCACCAATGCACATGCCATCCTCGAGGAATACGTTCCGGAGAAGAAGAAAGCCGTTGCACCCACAACATTGTTCAGTCCTCTTACGTTCTCGGCAGCCTCTGAGACGTCTCTGCGATCACTTCTGTCGTCATATGCAGACTACATCGACGCTGCCGGTGATGCTCTGCGTCTGCAAGACTTGGCATACAGTTTACAGACGCGCACATCGACTCTGCCTTACCGTGTGGCTATTGCAGCTTCTACCAAAGGCGAGGCAGTGGCACAGATCAACGCCATTGTGGGTGGCAGCTTAGACAGTACCATTGGCACCCGACAAATGTCCAGGGCGACTCCCAAGATCCTTGGCGTCTTTACCGGACAAGGTGCTCAGTGGGCACATATGGGGGCCAAGCTGCTCGAGATGTCTCCTTATGTGTCTCAGCGCCTGTCTGAACTCGACACCACGCTGGCAGCGCTGCCAAAAGGCGATGCACCCGCATGGACACTGAAAGAGATGATTCTTGCTGGACCCGAAAAATCGAGAATGGGCGAAGCAGCCGTCTCGCAGCCTCTGTGCACAGCAGTGCAGATCGTGTTGGTCGACCTGCTTAGCCTCGCGGGTGTCAAGCTGGAAGCAGTCATTGGGCATTCGTCTGGTGAAATCGGGGCAGCATATGCTGCCGGTCTGCTGTCAGCTCGTGATGCCATTACCGTTGCATATTACAGAGGACTGTACGCCAAGCTGGCAAAGTCACCCCATGGAAGCAAAGGAGCCAGTAAGTAGACCTCTTTGATTTTTGGCAAGAAAAATGCTAATCAACTGTAGTGATGGCTGTGGGTACAACTTTCGAGGACGCTGCAGAATTCTGTGCGCTCGAAGACTTTGAAGGGAGAATCCAAGTGGCCGCAAGGAATTCTCTGACGAGTATTACCCTGTCTGGTGACGAAGATGCCGTGCGGGAAGCCGTTGAAATTTTCAAAGACGAAGGCAAGTTTGCTCGACAGCTGCGGGTCGACACAGCCTACCATTCATCACATGTCGCTCCCTGCAGCGCGCCGTATCACGCATCTCTGGACAAGCATGAATTCGATAAGACGAGTCCAACTGGTGTTCAGTGGTACTCCAGCGTCTACGAAGGACAGGTCTTGACCGATGGCCGTCGACTGGGAACACAGTACTGGGTCGACAACATGGCGAGTCCTGTGCTCTTTGCGCCGGCAGCGACTCATGCCTGGTCTGGCAGTGGTCCTTTCGATCTGGTCATCGAAGTCGGCCCTCATCCGGCTCTCCAGACGCCCTGTCTCGACACCATCGAGGCTTTGTGCAAGGACCGTCCGCCGTACACGGGTCTCTTGGCACGGACCAAAGACGACGTGCGGACGTTTTCCAACGCCCTCGGCTTCATCTGGACACATCTGGGCCCTGGGTCAGTCGATTTTGGCAGCTTTGAGAGCGGCGTATCGCAAGATTCGACCCCGAAGCACTTCTTGACCGATCTGCCCAAGTATCCGTTTGACCACTCTCGAACGTTTATGGCCCTCTCTCGGTCGTCGGGCTTGCACATGGACGCACAGGAACCTCCGCATCCTCTGCTGGGCCGACGATGCCACGATCGCGAAACGGCCAACGTCGTCCAGTGGCGCAACATTCTCACGCCCCGGGAGATCCCCTGGCTGTTGGGCCACCAGATCGAGCACCAGATCATCTTCCCGGCCACAGGATACGTAGCCATGGCGATCGAGGCCATCCATGTTTATGCCACGACGACGAGAAAGTCCAGCGTCGGTCTGATTACCGTCAAAGACTTTGTTATTCACCGTCCACTGGTCTTCAACGAGGATGACAGCAAGGCCGAGACGCTGGTGGATCTCCGTGTGGTACAGCGATCCGAGACACATCTGGTAGCTGAATTCTCGTGCAATGCAGGGAGTGTTTACGACCACAAGTCTGTCCTGGTGCCTCATGCCGATGGGACGGTCGAAGTGACCCTGGCCACTCCGGATGCCCATACGATGCCCGGCGTGGACGTGGATGAGTTGAATCTCAGTGAGGTGTCTCCGGACCGGTTCTACAAATTCCTCGCCGGACTGGGCTACCACTACGAGTGGCCGTTCCATGGCATCCAGAAAATCCATCGCAAGGCAGACTATGCCGTCGGTGTGATGGAAGACCAGTCAGCAGCCAAGTGGGAGGATCGTCTCGTGGTCCATCCGGGCATGCTGGACACGGCCCTGCAGACATGCATGGCTGCTTTCAGCTGTCCTGGCGACGAGCGGATGAGAACTCTGCATCTGCCAACGGCCATCCGGACGATCCGCATCAATCCGTATTTTACGGCTCATGGCATTGGAAAGCAGTCGCATCTTGGATTCCTCACCGTCACGCAGCTGGACAAGAACGCCCACCTCCTGTCGGACATTCAGTTGTGCACAGCCGGAGACCCGAGCCAGGCATTTTTGCAGCTCGAAGGCGTCGAGTTTGTTTCTCTAAGCCCAGCCAACTCCAGCACCGATGAGGTCTTGTTTTCCTTTGTGGAAAGCAAGTTGGCCAACCCCGACGGCGACAAGGCCAGTGCGGCAGCAAAATTCACCCAGGAAGACTTTGACGTGTGTGCCGACATGGAACGCATTGCCTTTTACTACTTCCGAAAAATGCTGGCAACAGTGGCGGAAGGTGACCTGAAACATTCGCTTCCGCATTACCGCCATCTCTACGAATATGGCGAACACATGGTGTCCACGATTCTGCGCAGTGAACACGCACACATTCCGGCCAGTGCTCAAGACGATACGCTCGCGTACATCAACGGACTCGTCGACAAAAGACAGGACTGTGATGGTGTGCGTCTGGTGCAACGGGTGGGCGAAAGCTTGTCTATGTGCATGCAGTCGGGGTCGAGTATGGAGGACACGATCAAAGAGACAGTCTTGGAAGAAAGCCTGGCCCTCGAACAGATGAATGCTTGCATGGCCGAAATTGTGGGACAAATTGCAGAGCGGTATCCTCACATGAACATTTTTGAGATTGGTGAGTGAGAGAAAGAAGAGGAGGAGAGAAAAAAACTAACAGCACAGGAAATACCACAAAGGATATCCTCGCAAAAATCAAACACGCCTTCTCACGGTACACCTGCACCGAGACCCCTACACAGGACCTCCTCAAAGACTATGGAGATCGCATTGCGTTCAAGACATTCGACATGGACCAGAGCCCGCAGACGCAAGGATTTGTTCCAGGCACTTACGATTTGGTCATCTGTTCCAACGTCCTCCACACGTTCCGTGATATGGACGCCACAATGAAGAGTGTGCGCAGCCTTCTTAGGCCCGGTGGCTACGTGGTCATCCTCGAGAGGGTCGCCAACAACCTCCTCCGGACGGGATTGACCATGGGCAGCCAGCCTGGCTGGTGGCAGGGGGTTGACACAGGTCGGCCATGGGGTCCAATGCTGGACCTGTCGCAGTGGAATTCTCTGCTTTCAACATCTGGATTCAGCGGTCTCGAGACGTCGACGCCACACATCCACGATCTCGTGCCCTGGCGCGTCTTCTGCGCCCAAGCCGTGGACGAGCGCGTAACGATGCTTCGATCTCCGCTTTCCCGAGATTCCATCGAGGCCCAAGCGTCTTTGGCACCGCATCAGCTCGTGCTGGTCGGCGGCCAGACGCCGGCAGTGTCATGGCTGGTGGGCCAGCTGGCCAAACTGCTTCGAGATGTCTTCTCAGCCGTGCATCGTGTGTCGTCCATGGAAAAACTCGACACAGTCAACCTCATCGACGGCAGCAGCGTGATCTCGGTGACAGAACTGGACGAGCCTCTGTTTGCCGACCCTTCACCGGCCAAGTGGAACGGTCTGAAGAAGCTCTGGTCGCATGGACGGACGATCCTGTGGCTGACGACGGGTGTCCGAGATGATCATCCGCACACGCTCATGACGACCAGTATGGGCCGTAGTGTACGAGCCGAGAATCCCGGCGTGACACTCCAGTTTTTGGATCTGGACGGTATCAATTTGCAGACTCCATCTCTTGTTGCTGAGCAGTTTATGCGTCTCACGATGCTCAGCCGGTGGTCGGTAGAACGAGAAGCCGGAGAGATGCTGTGGTCACTGGAGCCTGAGATGTATGTCGAGAATGGAGCGCTGCTGATTCCGCGACTGTACCCTTATTCTCAAGCCAACAAGCGGTACAACACGGTCCATCGCATGGTCACGGAAGAGGTCGATCCGGCCAAAGATCGTTTGATTTTTGCAACCGACCAAGACACTCTCGAAGTACAGCTGCCTTCGCCATTGAGTCTGCCGAATCCGAGTCTCGTTTCAAACACTCCAGTTCGAACCATTCGCGTCACGCATTTCTTGCTTTCGTCTCTCCCCATGGCACCTGGAAGCCACCTGAGACTTGTGGCCGGCATGGACACGACCTCTCACGAGACAGTCCTCGCCCTTTCTCCCACGTCAGAGTCTCCTGCTGTTGTTCCTGTCCAGTGGACCATTTCTCTTCCGCGTCCTGTCGATGTCCTGTCTGCTCTCTCCGCTCTTTCGTCTTACTTGATCGCCCATGCGATCTTGCAGTTGGCCACCAGAGACACGCTCGTCGTCCACGAGCCGCATCCATCCATTGCCCGCTTTTTGCAAGACCTTTCACATGCCGAGTCGTCGATCAATGTCTGCTTCACAACGTCCCAAAAGACCAGCGGTGGAAACAACTGGATTTACGTGCATGAGGCCTTCCCGAAACGGATCATCAAGAATCGTCTTCCCTCGGCACCAGTCACGTTCCTCGATCTCTCCAACGATACAGTAACAGCAACAGCCATCACTCGGTGTCTTCCGGCCGGCTCTCAGATCATCGACCCTTGTGCTCTCGGATGGACCAGCGTGCATGTCACCTCGTCTGCGCCCGTGGACGAAATCACACACAACCTGCAGCATGCCTGGTCGACGGCCGTCCAGGCTCAGTCCACAGTCGCCCAGTTGTCCGTGGCCGCCCTCGACGAGGTCTCGTCTGCAAACAGTCGATGGTCTACCATTGTAGACTGCACCGGCCATGCTGTTCAAGCTGTGGTCCGTCCCATTGACGACGGCATGCTCTTCCGCTCTGACAGGACATATCTCCTCGTCGGCCTCTCGGGTGCACTGGGACAGTCCCTCTGTCAGTGGATGGTGGAGCACGGAGCCAAGCACGTGGTCCTGTCCAGCCGAAAGCCCCAGGTGGCTCTCGAATTCCTCAACCGCATGGCCCAACAGGGAGCTGAGATCACGGTGTTGTCTATGGACGTGACCAGCCGGACATCGGCGCATCAGTGCTACGACACGATCATGGCCACCCTTCCGCCAGTGGCTGGTGTTGTCAACGGTGCAATGGTTCTGCGGGACAATTTGTTTGCCAAGATGCCGTACGAGGACTTTGTCCAGGTGACGAACCCCAAAGTGGTTGGTTCTCTGGTTCTGGACGAACTCTTCCACAACACGGCCCTGGACTTTTTCATCCTCTTCTCGTCGGCGGCCGCCTTCCTCGGCAACCGTGGCCAGAGCAACTACGTGGCAGCCAACCAGTTCATGTGTTCGCTGACGGCTCAGCGCAAGAAGCGTGGCGTGGTCGGGTCAGCCATTGATGTCAGCCCCATTGTCGGCATCGGTTATCTCGAGCGCGACTCGGTCGTCGACGAATACACGTTCCTCAACCAGGGCTACCGGACCATCAGTGAGACTGACGTACACAACGCCTTTGCCGAGGCCATCTTGGTCGGCAGACCGACGTATCCAGGCAATGGTCAGCTCGTGACAGGTGTGGCGCCTGTTTATCTGGGCGAACATGCATCCGAGAGTCATTTTGCCGATCCAAAACTCAGCCATTTTATCCTCGAGCGCGAGGATGCGCCCGTGTCAACGGCCAAGTCGTCGTCTGCCCAGCCTGTAAGAGTACAGCTGGCAGCTGCCAAGGGTCCGACCGAAATGGCCTCCATTCTCTCTGGTAAGTATCAGTGATCATAGATTTTGAATGTCGGCTAATCTTCAGAATGCTTCCTTGCCCGACTACATCGGATTCTGGCCATTTCACCCGACGAGTCCATCAACGAGAAGATGACCTTTGTAGAACAAGGCGTCGACTCTTTGATGGCTGTCGAGGTTCGTTCCTGGTTTGTCAAGGAACTTGGCCTCGACTTCTCCGTCTTAAAGATCCTCGGCGGCAGTTCCATTGCCGACCTCTTAGCCGAGGCCGTCCAGCTGTTGCCAGAGGATGAGCAAAAGACGTCGTTGCCAGAGGAAACAGGGAAAAAGGCGTTGCCGTCGTCGCCGTCGCCGCCGTCGCCACCATCGCCAGCTTTGAGCAGAGAAGTCGACCATGCAAGCTCTTCTGCCTCGAGCACAGACGGATCGTTCAATACGTCCATGACACCACTGGACTCATCTCTGGACTCTCTGCCCGACGATATCACTTGCCGCATGTCCTTTGGCCAGGAAGGCTTCTGGTTCTTGGACCAGTATCTCGCCGACAAGACGGCCTTTAACATGGCCGTCATGGTCAAGCTGACTGGACCTCTACGTGTCGATGCTCTGGAACGTGCAGTCGAACTCGTGGGTGCCCGGCATGAGATTCTGCGGACTCGGTTCTTCTGGACTGGCGGTGGTGAAAAGCGAGAAGCTCGACAGGGCATTTCATCCAAGCCGTTGCTGCATCTGACGCACAGAAGTGTTGGATCCGTCGCTGAAGCCAACGAGATGCTCGTGGCCATCCGCAAAGAGCCGTGGGATCTCAGCAGTCGCACGACCTCCAAGGCCTTCCTCTTGACGCTGTCCAGTCAAGTCCACTTTATGATTCTGTCTATGCACCACATCCAGGCCGACGGCTACTCCTTTGGCGTCTTGTGGCAGGACCTCGAGACCGCCTACACGACGCAGCACCTGTCCCCATTGCCCGTCGAGTCCCAGTACCGTTCCTTTGTTCACCAGCAGCGGCTGCGCTTCGAGATGGGCTCCTTCGACGAGGACATCCAGTTCCACCGCGAAGCCTTGTCGTCCAACGAGGCATACCTGCAGCCCATCGAGCTGTTGCCCTTTGCCCCGTCCCAGGCAGCCCGACAGCCCATGACGCAGTACAAACAAAACGAAGCCACAATCCAGTTGAGTGCCGATCTGGGCGCCAAACTGCGAAATATCGCCCGCAAAAACCAGTCCACCACCTTCCACGTCTACCTTTGCGCGCTGCAGATGATGTTGTTCCAGCTGCTACCACAACGCACGGAAGACATCTTCTTCGGCATCGCTGATGCCAACCGTCTCGACAAGAACTTTATGCAGAGCGCCGGTTTCTTTTTAAATTTGTTGCCGCTGCACTTCCGCCGCAGCGAGAGCGCATCTCCAGAAGCTATCCAGACGGCCCGTGACAAGGTCTTCGGTGCCCTCGCACACTCTCAAGTTCCCTTTGACGTCCTCCTGCGCGCCCTGCACGTCCCACGGTCCAACACCCACACGCCGCTCTTCCAGGTCTTTATCGACTACAAGAAGATGGACCAGTATGGCGCCGACTGGTCCGGCTGCAAACTCAGCGACGAGACCTGGCGCAACACGAGCACCGGCTACGATATCGAGCTCGACATCAATGAAATCCGCGGTGTCGAAGCCACCTTCGGCATACGTCTCCAGGACACGCTGTATTCTCAGGAGAATGCAGAGGTCTTGTTGCGCTCGTATATCAGCGTCTTGGAATACCTCGCCGAGGATTCCAAAGGTCCCATCCCGGCCTGGTCAAAATACGACGTCTCTACCGCCTTGTCTGTTGGCAGAGGATGTCCTATCCAGCCAGAATGGCCAGCCACCATTGTCCATCGCATCGACGACATAATTACCGCCCACGGCGACCGCATGGCCATCAAGGACGGTCAGGGCGTCGCATTGACCTACCAGCAGATGGGTAAGCGTATCGACGCCATTGCCCATGCCATTGTGTCGTCTGGCACACCTGAAGGTGCTCTCGTGGGTGTCTTCCAAGAGCCAGCGGCCGACTGGACGTGTTCCATGCTGGCCATTCTGCGGACGGGGCGTGTCTACGTCCCACTCGACCTGCGCAACACCCTTCCCCGTCTGGCATCCATCATCCAGACGGCTCGGCCAGCGACAATTCTCACCGACGCCACGACAACCGACTTGGTGTCTACCATTGGCGCAAAAGACTTGACGGAGATTTTTGTGTCAGGAGTCGAGACAGACACAGAAACAGATACATTGCTGCCCAATCTTGCCAAGAGTGACGCTCCAGCTGTCATCCTCTTCACCAGTGGATCCACTGGAACACCCAAAGGCATCGTCCTGCGTCACGAGAACATTGTCATCCACGCCGAAGTCGAAAGCCATCTCTACGGATTCGAGTCTGCCCCCAACTTGACCGTGCTGCACCAGAGCCCCTACAGCTTCGATCTGTCCATTGACCAGCCCTTCAATACGCTCGCTAATGGCGGCTGCCTCATCATCGTCCCCTCCCGCAGCCGCGGCGACCCCGTCGAGGTCAGCCAGATCATGTTGCGTGAGCACGTGACTTATGCTTCCTGCACACCTGCCGAGTTCAACCTCTGGCTGCGTTTCGCCTCCGACAACCTGCGCCGCTGCAAGGACTGGCAATACGCCTTTTCCGGCGGCGAGGCCATGCACCGCAGCCTCGCTCTCGAGCTCCAGTCCCTGCATCTGCCCCATCTCCGCGTCTTCACCGGCTACGGACCCTCTGAGACCACCATCTGGATGGCCAAGATCGAGGTCGACTATCACGCCCTGCCGGACACCATCCCGACCGGTCGTCTGCTGCCTGCTTATACTTGTGCCATTCTAGACCATAGAGGTCGGCCCGTGCCCCTGGGCGTGGCCGGCGAAATCGTCATCGGTGGGCCCTGTGTCTCGGCCGGATATCTTCACAATGTCGAGTCCACTGAGCAAAAGTTCCTCCCCGACCCTCTGTTTGGGACTTCTCCCTCGTCCCGACTCTACCATACCGGTGACTGTGGTCGTCTGCTGGCAGATGGCACGGTGCTCTGTGAAGGACGGCTCGACGGAGACACGCAGGTCAAGTTGCGTGGTTTCCGTATGGAATTGGCTGAAATCGAAAGTGCCATTGTCCAGTTTGCCGACGGTGCCTTATCCCATGCCGTTGTGACGATGCGTGGAAGCGGTGACCAAAAGTATTTGGCTGCTCACATCGTCTTTGCCCCAGCTTTCCCGCAGGATCCTACGATCAGAGATCGGACCATTCGGCAGATTCGGCAGAACTTGCCTCTGCCTCCATACATGCGTCCGTCTGCCATTGTCACCCTCGACGATGTCCCCTTGACAGCACACAACAAGGTCGACCGCAGGGCCGTTTTGGCACTGCCCGTAACACCGGGAGCAGAAGCCGAAGCCTCCTCTTTGGATATCCTCAACGATACAGAGCGCAGACTGAGCGATCTCTGGCGTCAAGTCATGCCTGTTGATCCGGGCGAATTGGGCCCCCATTCTGACTTTTTCCTCGTCGGCGGCAACTCCATCCTTCTCGTCAAACTGCAGTCCCTTCTCCGCACGTCTTTTGCCGTCGCCCCGAAACTCGTCACTCTCATGGGAGCACCCACTCTCGGCTCCATGGCCACCGCCGTCGACGCCAGCCAGCCGAGTTATACCATTGACTGGGACGTCGAGACACAGTTTCCGGAATCCATTGCCTCCTCTGTGTTCCATGAGGCTCCAGCAAAGAACGCCAAGTCCAGGGACAACACGAAGACGACCGTTCTGGTGACCGGCTCTCGAGGCTATCTGGGACGTCATCTTGTGCCTTCTCTGGTCCAAGACGACCGGATTTCCAAAATTTATTGCCTCGTCCGCAATCCAGAAAGTTCAGAATTTCCAGAATACGACAAAGTGGTCATCCTCCGCTCCGACTTGTCACAGCCTCATCTCAGCCTCGCAGACGACGTCTATGCCACGCTGGCTGCAGAAATTGATGTTATTGTCCATTGTGCGGCCAACCGTTCGCTCTGGGACCGCTACCACGTTCTGCGGCCCGATAACGTCCTCGCTGTCCGCGAACTGGCCCTGTTGTCCCACGCAGCCGCAGCTGCAGGTAGAGCAGCTGTGCCCCTGCACTTCCTCTCGTCTGGGGCCGTCGCCACATACGACAATGCCCTGCGTATGCAGCCGCCCATCGACGGCAGTGAAGGATACCTCGCGAGCAAATGGGCCGCCGAGATGTTTCTCCGTCGGTTCGCCGCCGCCACTGAGACGCCGGTCTACATTCATCGTCCGGAGGCGGCGACTACAGAAATCATCGAAGCCGACGACGACGGCAAGGTCATGGACGAGCTTTCTTCCATCGCCGACCAGCTCGGCCTGCGGCCGGTTACCGACGACACCAAGGGATGCTTCGACGTCACGCCCGTCTCTTTCGTTGTCCACGCCATCCAGGAGGCCATTCACGACTCGATGACCTCCACAGCCACCAGCACAGAAGGCGACTCGTTGCATATGCTGCACCTCCCAGCCGCTGTGCGCGTTCCCATGACGCATATGCAGAAACGCCTCGGTCGCGACAGTGCTCTCGGTGAGCTGCCCAGCTTCCCTCTGTTGGACTGGTTTGGAAAGGCCAAGTCACAAGGCTTGAGCCAATTTGTGACGGCCTGGGAATTTATTATGGGAGCAGACAATCGGTTGGTTTCCAAACGATAAATTGTATGAATTTATTGTGTTGGTTTTTATGAGTTTTATGAATTTTATTGATTCTATTGGTTCTATTGGTTTTATTGGTTCTATTGGGCTTTATTAATTTCTCTTGGTTTTTGTTTTATTTTCTTACTTTCTTATTTTCCTTTTTATTAGTTGCTATTTTTAGTTCATTTACAGATTGACTCGCATCTTCCTAGAAGCCCATTCGCTCTCGAAGCAGGGCCTTGAGCCAATTTCCCTGCCGTATCAAACCGTTACTGTCCCCATCCTGCGTACTTCCTGGTGCTCTTCTGCAGTCCTCATCGAGCACCGCCCTCACCATTTCCAACTGATGCATAAACCATATGGAATATCTGGTCGAATTTGTTGGACTGGTCTCCAACTTCTGTCTTTTATGGTCCTGGCGCTCGCCAGAATCCTCACCGCCTACGGGAGGACTGACAATGCTATCCAGAGACTGAAACTCGTCGAGAAACATTTGTACTGCCATGTACATCTTGCTCCATGTTCTGTTGGACGATGAAAAGAGATCCTCGAGTTGCTGTGGTTCCTCGAGTTGTTGTGGCTCCGGCATATGTCGCAGACCACGCTGTATCTGGGAAAACATCATCATGTACAGCCTGCTCAGAGACGCATAACATGTAAGAACCAGCAGCATGGTTGGCACATCGGCCACGCCCGTCCAGTCTATCGGCCCGACGTTGGAGTCCAGGCTGGAGTCCAGGTGCTCCGATGGGGGCGTATTCTGGCCAATAGCCATAGCTACGGGCTGCAGCTCGGTGGGGGCTAAAGGTACCAAAGGTACCGACACAAAGGATGCGTATAGCGATGACGAAGAGGGTGGGTCGTGCAATAAGCACTGAGTCGTACTGGATGGGCTCGTCGAATTCGTCGAATTCGTCGACCAGAAGACACGCAAAAGGCTCGCAAACTTCCTTGTCAGCGCCAGTACTTGCCCGACAGGATATGCGTCCACGTCTCCGATGCTGCTGAGCCGCGAGTGGCCCAGATCCAGATCGCGGTTGAGCACAGCCGTCACCTCGTGGATCTCAACGCCTAGTGACGAGAGCTGCTGAACCATACAATGCCGATGCATAAAAGATCCGTCTTGCCAAGAAGCTGGCGTGTCGTTTAGAATGCCCAGTGAGGCCTGACTGACGGTGCTCGACTCGACACCCGAGGGATACGGAGTCCCAAGATTCAGGTCCAGGGAGGCCGAGGCCGAGGCAGATGTCGGAGGCGGCGTGCCGAGTTGGTCTGTGAGAGGTCCAAACATGGCGTTGGCAAGAGCATCGGCCATGTCATTTGGATCACCAGACATGTCCGTGTTGATCTGTTGAGGAGGCTCGACCATGTCTTCGGCCGCGTCGTTGGTGGCAAAAGTCCACAGAGGCCAGTCCGTGTACAAGCTGGACAGGGACTCCGGGGACAACTCTACGTGCATAGCCGCACAAGTGTTGTTGTTTGTCCCGGTTGGCTCCCCGGTGTAGCATGATGGCTCGCGTTCGTGCTCGTGTTCATGCTGTGCCCTTCTCGTCATCAAGGCTCTCCGACTAAAGACGCACAAAACCTTGGCCCGGACACATCGCGTGCATTGCTGAACGCCGGTCCGTTCCGTCTCCGTCTCGGATATGGTGCATCCGACCTTCTTAGCCCGGCAACGGTCGCAGGATGTTCTCAGGGATTGGTGTTCTGGCCTCGAGGCCATGTTCTTTGCTCGTGCGTTTGCCGGTTCACCGCTGCTCGCAGCATGCTTGCAGCACCAACACCCATGCCTAGCCCACCCAGAGCGGATCCAGCTTGAAATATAATTCTACAACCGTGCTTATCTGTGAATAGCGTGAACTGACAGGCCCATCGCAGCATGTACGGGAATTAAATCCTGTTGGCCAAGCCCTGCCGACACCTCGCCCTTTGTGGTTAAGCAGGACTCCATTCACCCTCTCACCGCCGGTCCTAAAAAAAGGGAAAAAAAACCTTGACAGAAAAACAGCCCTTGACCAGGGCCTGTTCCGGCACGAGTATGGTGTACGAATGGATGAATGGGTGACGGTGTGGCTGGCGCCTACGAGTACTCGTAATAAAAGGTCTTGGCCAACCGGGTTACAACGCTGCCGGCCCGGCGAAGTCGACATGTACTCTCCGTAGTGCCTCTTTCACACATGGACCGGCCTTACTAAAGTTTAATTCCTTACGAAATTAGACTAGGCGTTCTCAGGTAGGTAAGGCATGGCGCGATAATAGTGAGACGGGACGGTCCCATCCGACAATCACATTTAAATCACGTTTATTATGTACAAATTTCCTGACCTGTTTTTTCCCGCTTGCAAAGAGCCTAGATGCCAATGTGTCTCTCTACTCCGTACGCTGCTAACAATAACGCGTCAGACCCATGGCAATCGCACCAGACCCCATTGCAACCTACCGGGTACTCGTACGTCGTATGTCGAGTGGAGTACCTTGATGTCTTGTCCCCCGCTTTCAGCCCGTTCACGCAATGGCTGCACGAACATGCCGCTGACGTCTACGGAGTGCATACTACGTAGTATGGCCACTTGCGTACGAATTTAGCTTATCTTAAGTTTAGACCCCTTGTGTAAATAATAAATACAGAGTATGGAGTACAGGATCGAGCACAGATACAGAGCTTTCTCTAAACGAGTTATCCTTTTGCAGATACTCCCACTCTTAATCAAGAGCCTCGCTCCACCGGCCAACCAGATCACAGAATGCGTGAAAGTCCATGTTATGATAGATGACTAATGAGTCACACGTGGTTGTACAAAAGTAGAAGGAGTGTACTTTTACACGCAAAAATGAAAATAATCAAACTTCTAAACTCTCCTGTCTGCAATTATTAAGAACCCTACTGGTCTCTCTTTTACTTTTTGTGAAACGAACATAGTTGACAGACTCGAATCTGGTTTGTTCCACTTCAAATATGACAGAGTCAGCAGTTTCTCCCCCTTCGTAATTTCTCTGTCCATTGTCGGCTGCACCTGATCTGTCTCCTCTAGTAACCACCAGACTTAAACCTGGTCTTTGTTTCCACCAATCAACATAATCTGTAGCCCTGCACTATCGCGAAGGCCCTGCACTGTCTCCACTCCTCGGACGACCGCTTCCTGAGTTGTAGGACGGTCCGAGGTCGGGCACTGCGTCCAGCAGACAGTAAGAGCGAGACTCACTAGCCCCGTGGTCTAGACGTTTCCTGGTGCCAGGGTTCATGAAGCGCTCGCTTAGTTGGCGAAACCGAGCGTCATACGCGTCGGTCAATGGATTTAAACCACGCGCGCGCCGACTGGCGAATCTGGGGGCTCTCACACGCTCGTTTGCTGGTAAAATCTCTGAGCTCGGCGGATCAAGTCCAGGATCCCTTCGGCTCGTCGGTCCATCTCCTCTGAAGGCTTTTCCAGAAGCGCAAAGGACGCCGCAATGTAGTAAGCAAGGCGGTAGTATCGAGGGTCTTGGATCTCGGCGTGATTTTCCATAAATACCTCCTTGAAACTCTTGCGCGTGATGGGTGCAATGCGCTCCCGCCAGTCAGGAATTTCTTCGTGCATCCTGTAGACCCATTGATGCGTGTTCCACGGAAGGCAGGATTGCCCGAGAGGAGGAGGCAGGTCGAAAGTTTCTAGGATATGATCGGCCAACAGACAGAGTTCCCACTGAAAATGAATGGTATCCATCAGCTTTCAACCAAACGAATTGTCCTCCCAGTCATCCTCTCTCCTGACTAAGGACACCAGCATGCCACACATTGCGACTTTCTGGTCGGAATTCCAGTCCCCGGTGTGGGTGCACAGCCAAAGTCTAGCCATCTTAGCTTCATGACTCTGGCACATGTTGTCAATGATTTCTTCCGTGTGATCCGAAGGGCCTGCGAGGTTTCCGGCCTCTTCCGGTTCTCGAGAGGAGAGGGGTTCACGTTGATCCTTCCCTCGGCGGATCCCTGGTAAGGATAAATGACCAGCTTATTCCACCGTTGGAAACGGGTGTTGGGAATGTTGGTCCGCCCCATCCGCCAGCCAGAGAAGGTGAAGTCTCGCTCGTACCACAACCGACACGCCTGATCTCCGCAAACCTTCCAAATCTATCGGCAAAACTTGTTGTATGCCATTGTTTACGGCTCGCTTAGATCGTCAGGCTGGAAAGATATGAGATCCTCATCAATCGATCTACCAGCCTCAGGTTAGGGTTGAGAAGGGTTATGTTTGGCGTCTAACAGCTCGCTGGTAGTCGATGTGAGGGCGCTGACAACCGTGCTGGAAAAATGGTGCCGCAGGCACGGCCAATACATACTAAGGGAGCTTTTCCAAGCGTTCAATTTGGTTTTTGTATTCGCAGTCGCCGCGGCCGTCTGGTTGATACCTGGACTCACAACCCCCCGCTAGAGAAGCAGGCCGTCGTGACAAGAGTAACGCGAGAACCAGGGCACAAGACTTCCTTAAGCCGCGCCATACTCAGACCCTCGTTCTAGTTATCACTATCGAGCATAAGCTCGTGATAAGCACTTCCATGACAGAAAAGCAAAATGAGAAGGTGTTTGTTTTCCTGCCATGCATTCTCGGAATCCTTTTCAATTTCGGTAAGGAAACAAGCAACCAGTCTACCTTTTTCATAATAGTTACGGGGTAAGTTCATCCTTGTCGAAGACCTCCTGGCTCAAAACAACTTTGCGATCCTGATATGGATTCCCATGATAAAAGTCGCCAAACTCTTCGTTATACTGTTGCAGGAGTTTTGCGGGAGTTTGTACGGGTCCTGTTATTTATAGTACGTCAGTAAGAGGTGCTGGGAGAGCTAGTGGATATGGAATCAGAAAGATGAAAGTCCCAGATTTCCTACGCATTTGATGAGATTAAATACTGTTCTCTATAGTCTGATGTGTACGCCGTTAGTACTTGACGTCGCTGCTGTCTTTCATCTAATGTTTTTTCTTGCAGGATGGGATGAAAGAATACGTACAACTTCCGTAAGCCCGATCTTAGAGGCACCTAGTCCTTTGTAAGGATAGTTTAAAGCATAAAAATCAGAGAGAAACCAGCCCTCCGTCTTAGACTACCACTTATAATGCTATGATAGACCGCGGCAACCATGCGCATATTGCTAAATATAACAGGCGGAGTAGTCGATAATAAGGACATACTGGCTCGGTAAGTGCTAAGATGTAATGTAATCTATGTACGTAGAGAGTAAAGGATAAATAAAGGAATAAAGGTTCGTCAAGGCATTCTTACTGTTTGGTTAGTAAGTATTTTTGTGTTGCGGAATTGCCTGAGGATGATTCAGACTTCAACTTGATTACTCATCGAGTAACCCCGATTCTGCGGTATCTAAACGTATTCTTGCTCTATGTCGTCTATGAAGTGCAAGCGGATGTATGATCTAACCTCGTTTCAGTCCCTTCCCAAGAAGTTCTGAGCCAACCTCTGCAATTAGTTTCTCGTCCGGAAACGTCTTTTTCTTTCCCAGTATAGTTCCCTGTGCGTCTAATGCGCGAAGCAAATCCGCGAGGTCTCCGTCCAAAGACGTGCAATAAACCAAGTGGCCCAAAGCCAATAGAATGCCCCTGAGTGTATCTGCGGAGGTCTCCTCTTGGCCGATAGCCTCCACAGCAGACGCGGCCAGTTCCACCTGGTCTTCGTCGGACAGAGATTCCCCTGACTGTTTCCTTCTCGCGAGCCTGTCGGCCAGTGCGATATTGAAAAGAAGAGACGCAGCTGCCGCGCGAACGCTGGTGTGGCTGTCATCCAGGAAGCTGGACGCGACCAGCTGGACAAGTAGGGCACGAAGGGCGGCGTCCTTGAAGATTTCCTCGGGGAACAGCGGTGTCGAAAAGAAATTGCAGGCCATCTGCAGCGTGACCAGCCGCAGCGCGTAGGGCCGGTCTGTGCCTTTGTTGACAAAGCGAAGAACGCTGGATACTGTCTTGTGAGCGGTCTCTTCGGCAAAGTAGCCGCTGATTCGCGGGTCGACAAGACTGCACCGGAAGAGATCTACAACGGTGAAGAGTGTGGCGGGTGGCATGGACGAGACAGAGCTCTGGATAAGATCAGAGAGCCGGCTCACGTCCGGGATGACAGCAGCCTCGGGCCCCGATTTGGCGCGCTCCTCCAAATAATGCCTAAGCATCTGAACCTCGGGCTTTTGGGAGACCTCGTCTCCCATCTTGGCGATCAGCTTGTCCAGTGGTGGAACTTTGGCATATAGAATGGGCTGTGTGTTGGGGTTGGCAAAGCTTGGCAGCCGAAGTTTTTCGTGCGGATGGAGTGGGTTTGCCATTTCGATGAGGAGCCGCACGTTTCCCTGCAGCTGTGCCGGATCACCGCCGACCCATTCGTTCTCCTTGTCGCCCTTGAGGAAGGTGACAAAGGTAGGCGTGGCACGAACAGAATACAGACTGGCGATGCTGGAGGCTTGTGGTACAGAGATGTCGACCTTGATGAATATGGCCCTGTCGCCTAGCTCTTCGGCAAGCTCATTGTAAAACGGATACAGAGCTTTGCACGGTGCGCATGTGGCAGAGGTGAAGAAGACAACGGCGCATGATCGTTTCGCTTCATCCAGCAAGCGGGAGAACTCGGCCGGAGCAGTTACATTTTTGACGCTGTGCTTTGGGGCGGCTGGAGCTTGTGCGCTTTGCTGCAACCCAAGAATGGAGCCGTTCTGTTGTCGACCAGAATTCACGCCTTGTGTGAGCTGAGTGAAGAGCATTTGTCCCATTGGTGATTGTAGAACGGCCTGGGGCATATTGGCAATGTGCTCTGGAATTCCCCTGCCGACGAGAAAGTTTGAAAAGGAGTCACTAAAGTTGTTGCAGTTGTGATGAAAGAGGTCATATGCCTTTGCTTGGAGTTAGAAATCCGGTGTTGTCTCACAGATGAGAGGCATTCTTACCTCGAGCGTGAAGATGGGCCGCAGAGAATCGAGATACTCCTCAATGACACTCATGGATAAGTTTGTTGTTCCAAGGTGTTTCTTCTCCATGGGCTGTCCAAGGTGAGATGTCCCGGGAGTGATGGCAATGATGCTGCCGTCATACACATATTCACGGCCGTTCACTTCGATAGATGTGTGATACACTGCGTCTAACTGGAAGCCCAGAAGACCCATGGACATCTGGCGGGCCAGGCCTCTAGACAGGTCATAAACAAGCAGGTAAACATCCATATTAATTGTTGTCGTGTCTGGATTCACAAAGTGCACGAGCTCGATGAAGGGGGAAGTGATGAAATCTAGCCAATTATTAGTAATCTCAGGTAGCGAAAAAAGTTACGTATTCAATTGACACGTGATTATCTGCGGACGCTAGCCTATTCGACCAAGCGATGACTAATCTACATAACTCAATCCACCTTTGGCTGACGACATCGCCTCTCCTCGGCGACTCTAACCCATCGCTCCGCCCGTCGCCGTAATCACTTGGCCCGTGATCCAGCCGCTATCCTCGCTCGCCAGCCAAGCGGCAATACGCCCAATATCCTGCGGCTCGCCGCAGCGGCCCAGCGGCACGGTCTTGGCCTGAGCGGCCTCAACCTCCGCAGCAGTCCAGTTGGTGGTGGTGTCAGTGACACCGGCGGCGCGGATGAAATGGGGCGCAGCGTCGATGAACATGTCGGTGGACTTGATACCGCCGGGGGCGATGCAGTTGACGGTGATTCCCTCCTTGGCGAAGTCGCTGGCCAGTCCGCACATGATACCCTCGACGGCGGCCTTGCTGCCGGCATACAGCGCGTGGTTGGGGACGTTCAGCATGTGGACAGAGATGCTTGACATGAAGACGATGCGGCCGTGGCCTCCCTGGGGTGGATGAGCCTTCATCGTCTTGAAGGCCTCGACGGCCACGAAAAACTGAGCGGCTGCGTTGAGGTCAAACACCTCGCGGAAGCGTTCGGGTGTGACGTCGACGGCACGGTCAAAGGCCTCCATGCCGCTGTTGCTGATGACGGCGTCGACATGGCCGAAGCGAGCGATGGCCTCCTGAAACAGGCGCACAATGTCGGCCTGCACAGTCACGTTGGCCTGCACGGCGATGGCCTGGACGCTAAAGTCGGCCTGCAGCGCTTTAACGACGTCCTCGGCGGCAGCTGCTGAGCGCACATAGTTGACGACCACATTGGCGCCACGGCGGGCAATCTCGCGTGCAATGCCGACGCCAATGCCGCGAGAGGCGCCCGTGACAACGGCGACACGGCCTGCCAAAGTCTGGGGGAAGATGGAAGCCATGATGATGCTATGATGGTTTCTCTTGCTGTGTTGATGATGATGCTTCAAACAATGATCAGCGAGCTCGGAGCGTCCAGACGCTGGCTCTTATACTCCTCGAGTCTTGTCTCTGATGCCCTCTTTGGCTCGCCTTCGCTCGCTTTCGCTCGCCTTCAACAATGCCGTAAGCAGATGCATGGTCCATCATATCCCGTGTTCTTCTCCACCCCCAGTATCCCCCAATGCACGCTCGATGCACATCTTTAGCAATACGATCGCTCGATCGGGGATTGTATTAATAAGGCCGAGCTACAGCGTTGCCTCGTTCGGAGTTAATGGTTCATGAACGTCGGAAAGCCGGATATCCGGGGATATCATGATACCATTCCTGCATTGCTTCGAGCCGGCCTGATGCGAGGCCCGCTCCTTGCCCCTTCCAGCAGTCCGAGGCAAGTTTGATGTTACTCGCGATGTGGATTGGAGTGAGCAGAAAAGAATAAAATCGCGTGGTCATTCAACCAGTCAACCACCGAGACGGTGCGGTTAGGCAGACCGCCGAACAGCCGAGGGAGTGTCGAAAACAGTGACAACAAGGTAGTAATATTCGGCAGCAACAACCTCTCTTGTCAACTACAGAATTCTCAGTACATGTGGTAAGTCTAATGGATAGTCCATTCGTATTGGCGTAAAATGCATACTTCTTTACCTATAATAGAAGAGGCACGATGATCGTTTCTTGTTATTTTCGGCAACTTTTTTGCGCCAGTCTTTTGTCCATTTTTCCTGTCTGTCGTATTTTTCCAATCATTATATAGCTTTCTTCTCTTCTATGACTTTGTTAAGAAAATATATGTTTGTCTTGTATACTGTGAACCTTATACATCTTTTCTTAGCTTCCACTAAGCGTATCTTAAACAGCAGCCTCCTCCTCGTTTGCTGCAACGGCATTTTTTTGCTGGCGACGTCTCGACTTGTCATGGCTCTCGAAAAGTGTGAGCATACCGATGTCATAGATGACTTTAAGAGATCCGGCGGCAACAAACGACATCCAAAATAGATTGTTGTCGGCCAGGGCACCTGTGATGAACGGGCCCACGCTCTGTGCAATAGTCTTGATGACGTTGATCAGTCCCATTATGGCTGTCCGCTCCTCGGGTGGAATAATGGCTGCGAGAAAAGCGATTCGCGGCGCAACATCCATGCAGCTCGTGCAGGACCGAAGGACCAAGAAGATAACGGATACGTTAATGTTGTTAAAAACAGGGATAAGGGCTAGGAATATAGATGAAGGCAAATGCGTAAAGACCATGGTCTGCGAATGTCAGTGTGGTGTTCTGCATGCTATTCTCGAGACAAGAGCTCGTACCTTGACGTTGCCGAATCTCTTGGCAATGGACGAAGCTACCAGCATGGATACCGCAGAGATGATGCTTGTAGTAAAAAAAATGGATCCAAGTCTGCCTTCATCAAGGTTGTAGACAGACCGGAAAAAGAATGAGATCCATGACCTGGAATTGGAATGTTAGTAGAAGGTCGTATTTCAATGGGCTAGGATGCCCAACTTACAAAGCCACCAGCCCAGATCCGAGAGAGTCCAAGCCCAGCATCAAGCACAGCGAGATAACAAGTTTGGTGCTCTCCTTGCTGATCGCGCGGAACCCACCCTTCCTGGCCTTGGGAGGGGTTTCATCACCCTGCGCGGTGGCACTGGATGAGCTAGGCGTAGCCGTGCTCGTGCTCGTGCCGGTCTCCTCCGTCTCGTCGGCAGCATCGGCGCCGGGGCTATTGTTATCCACCAAAAGTGGCGTGGTCTCGACAGCCTCCGAGGTCACCGTCCTGGACATGTTCTTGGCCACGTCTTCCTCCTTGAGGCCGCCGTCCACTTCCACGTCGCGGCTTAGAAGCATCACCAGACACAACTTGAATACGCCAAGCAGAGAATAGCCGTAAAAGATGCTACGGTAGGCTTCGACCAGCGGCCAGCCAGCTCCAGACGGGATCGGCGCCGTCAGCGCGTGGATCACCCAGCCACACACCATTGTGCCAAAGGCCGTGCCGGCCGTGCCCAACAGACTGTACCAGGCATACACGTCGCTGCGCGCGTGCTCGTGCGTCAGGTGGGCCACAACGCTCTCCTCGATGGCGCGGAAGGGCCCGATCTCGTTGCCGCTGGGGCTGATGACGCCGAAGACGGCCGCAGCCAGCAGCACCCAGAAGTTGGCACTGGTGGCAAAGATAGCGCCGCTGGCGGCCATAAGAGTGGCACCGATGCCGAGCACGATCTTGCGGCCCATAGCGTCAGCAAACATGGTGAGGAAGAAGCTGATGGCGACGTCTCCGGCGAGGGTCAGGGTCATGAAGAGGCCAATGGCGGTCTTGGAGATGCCGAGGAGCTGCAGGTATGCGACGAGGATGAGTGTGGTGCCGCCATAGGCGAACAGCCGGACGAACCGCTGCAAGCAGAGGATCTTAACATCATGGTGGACGTGGTAGAGGTTGACCAGGCCGACTTCTTCAAGCACCCGGACCACGACGCCGGCTCCTATCCTGAAGGGTTCAGTCATGATTGCTGGGGGGAAAGTGACAAATTGGTTGTCTACTCCAAAGAACGACTTCAATCCGAAAAACGAGAAACAGTTATGTTTATCCCACAAGGCTCTCCCAAGCAGTAATTTTGCACCTCGTCCCACCGGTCGCGCCATATTATGTCGCACGATGGCCGGCGGTGAATGTCACGTGTGACACTATGTGACCCACAGCATGTATATTGAGTAGAGGGCCAGCTCCACGTTGTTAGAGGGGAATGCCATGTTTATTCCACCTCCATAATCTGACAATCAACGCCGAGATAGGCCCAATGACAGCTGCCCCAAGGCATAAAGATAGCTTGTTGTGCCCGGAGACAATGTAAAGGCATTTTTGGCAATGTTCTGGTTGCTGTCCGTGAAAGGATCAACATGCACGATCTTTTCAATTGGGCGATGCTGAGTGGTCCATTCTGTCTCGCTAGTGTTCAGCACGACTCCACAGAATGCCAGCCTGGAGCTTCTACCGGAGAGTGAGCTCTCTCTTACTTCTGCCACTAAATATCAAGGGAATGATTCCTAAACAGACTTTAGATAAATGGGGATCCTACACAAGATCCTACAGAACCCTACTGTGAGGAGATGTCGGCCAAGGCCGAACTCCTAGGGGGTGATCACATCAGAAGCAACGCAGGGCGGCACAGGGACGGCACAGGGCAGCACCATACGAAATAAGATATTTACAATAACAGGATTCGTCTTTTATATTAGGCTACTATACACGGCAAGGCTAGACCCTACGTAAAACCCAATGAAACCTTCAGCTGAATACCCCTCCCCAAAGACAGGCAATTCATTCGGGCACGGAATCCAGAATCATTGAAAGGGGGGGTCGGGCATGGAACCTCGGTTATGATGTGTTGAGCCCAAGCAGTTCTTCTCAGTGATCTGTCTGGATCTTTCATACTATCCGCACGCAACCCACGGTGAACTTTATGGCGATGGACTCCGGCACTGACGGTATTCCCTTCCAAGAGTCAGATGAATTCATTAGAACGCGTCTGTTGCCTTCTTCCATTCCTGGCATATCTTGGGATCATTACGACTACATCCCGGGTGAGCCGGCCATTAAATTGACAAAGACCGAAGATTTTTTACGGAAAGAGCTAGCAACTCCAGTTTTGGACGAGCTATTCCACAAGTTATGGCTGGCTGGGAAGAAGTCTGGCAGTAACATCGATGCGCTCCACAAACAGATCATTAAGGGAAGAGAGATTGTGCTGACGGAAGACTCCACACTTCATCTTGTCTGCCAAGAATCGAGGATTTTTATCAAGCCGGCACCCTTGTGTTTATTCAGGTATGATTTCTGGACGCTTTTCCTTGACAAAGAACCGTTGAAATCTTCTGTCCTGCCTCTGTATCACACAGAGCACTCTTACCGAGATGTCGCGCTGGGATTCATGCGATCATATGCCTTCCTGATCCAACACCGCTCAGATCTTGAACTGGCGAGACAACACCACCTCATCTCCGATATGGGAGTTATAAGTTGGAGCAGTTGGTCCAAGTTCATCGCCGGTTTCCGTAACGTTACAGATGAGCAAGTCGCCAAGCGCTACCGGTACGGCCAACTCCATCTCACGCGCCTGAACTGGGTTGCCCACCTATTCCATATGAGAAGCGGCGAATTCTCGTGGCTTTACGAAGAGTCCTCTTGGACCACCATGCCTTATCTTCGAGAGGTCATCATCCCATTGGCTTTTCTCTTTGCTAGTGTGTCGATCATTCTGTCGGCCATGCAGGTTCTGCTCGCTGTCCCAAACGACAGTCTTCTCTCTGTTGCCGTCGATCCTGGAACAGTGCAGCGTGCTTCTTGGAGATTTTCCATGAGTATGCTCGTCTTATCGACGGTATCTCTGTTCTTGCTAGGAGTAGTTCCTTTAGTTTTGATTGTTTCTCAGCTCTCCTGGTCCAATCGGCATACGGAGAAAAAAACGACGTGATATTGGATGATTAATCAGTCCGAGTACGAAAAGAAAGGATGTTCATGTTATCAAAAATTGGTCTTGTCGGTTTATATTGTATCTACGTACTTGAAGATTTTTATTGTCGGTTTTCCAAATTTCCAACCAGATCCTCCCAAAGACGAAAGTCGACCGGCTCAGGAAAACTGCCCGTCGGACCCAACCAGTTGTCAATCCAGTGTTCGTTGTCGTACATGTCACGAGACGAGGAGGGGATAGCCTGCGCTTGTTCCGCAGCTGCAGTTGAGGGCAGTGCTGTCGGTTCTGGTGGTGCTGGAGGGGGCGGTGCAGTAGGTTCCACGGCCGGTTCTGCCAAGGCTTCACGCCGGGCCTTGCGAGCGCTGGCAATACACAACTCAATAACCTTGACTTCGGCAAGGACAAAGTCGTTGGACCATGTGTCAGCGGCGAGCTTCTCGCAGTAGGCCTGCAAGTCTTCGAGGATGGGGCCGGTGGCAGGGGCGAGAGGCTCGCGGACGGTGACGATTCCGAGGACGAGCGCACTGTTGAAGAGATTGTGGGAGGCGACACTGGCTTTGAGGCGATCAGCCATGGACAAGTCACTGCGGAAGCTCAGCTTGAGCTGCAGGTCGGCACAGGCCGAAGCGACGCAGACATCACGGCTGAAGCGGAAGCGGTCGGTGACAGAGTCGAGGTCGAGCACGACGTATGTGCGGTGCAGCGTGATGCGGGCAAAGTGGAAGAGGGCGTGTAGATAGACACGTTGCCAGTAAAGTGCGGGCTGGCAAACATCGGTCGAGGTGTCGGCATGGTGCAGGCGAAAGACAGGCGGCAGAGCATCAGCCCAGGACACCAGCAGCCCATCGAGACGCAGCACGTTTTCATAGGCATGATAAGCCGTGCTTGTGGGTGCCTGCAAGCCGAAGCACTCGTCCTGGATGTGGCCCAGAATGGTGGAGAGGCTCTGCTGGAGGGATATGTAGTCGGGCCGACAGGCAGAGCCAGAACTAGAAGCAAAGGGTTCTCTGTCCTCGGAACTGCCTCCGGCCACTTGTCCGTGCATGCAATGCTTGTCGTGAATAACATACGGGCGGCCGAGAGCCAGGGCCAGCGTGCGGTCCAGTGTGTAGAGTGTGGCCCACAGCCGGCGACGGGTCTCGGAAACCTCCTGGGGCAGACGCCAGTGCTCGCCGTCGACGTGCATTCCTTGGGCTTGGGCCATGCGGACGGCAAAGCTGTTGGTCAGCCAGGCCTCCGCCTTGCGGCCCGAGAAGATGAGATAGCGCGAGATGAGGATACCGGCACGAACGAGGTCGGCACTTTCGCCGCTGAAGGTCGGGGCAATCACAAGACACTTGCGCGAAGCCCAGAAGAACTGTAGCGACGTCTCCTCATGCTCGAGCAGGGCCTGGGCCGAGTCGCCGGGACGCCGGCCGAGCAGCAGTTCACTAAATGCCAAGACCATAAAAAACAAAGCGAGCCAGCGCAGGTCGACAGTCAACAAGTCGTCGTCACCCCAACGACGGCTCCAAAAAGCTTCGTAGTGACTCAAAAAGGTCTCCTGGTGCAGGCCATCAAAGACCTCGTTGAGCTCGGCAAAGAAGCGGCCGATCATAGCATCGGCGACGGCCCGTGGTCGCGGCACATGGCCCAGCAGCTCCCAGATGTGGGCGTGTAGACTGAGGGCCCCGTGGTGACTGCTGGATGCGCTGCGTCGATAGGCGACGCTCGTGAGATGCACACCGACCTCTGGCATATCGGGCATGTTTGGCAGCATCATACCAGCCACGGCCTGGGGACCGAAATACGACTCGCTGTGGTACGACGGGGCGCCCCGCGAGTTCCAGATGTGGCCTACACGAGGCCGAGCCGTGACCGTCGCCGTGGCCGTAGCCGTGTTGCTGGTCGGCGTGGAGGTCGGCCGATCCGGTGTCCGTGACGATACATCAGATGGCCTAGGAGATGCAGCCACTATAGTAGACAGAGACGCTCTGCCTGCCTCGACTGCTCCATGGCACAGATGGGGTATCCTTCGGCGAGAGCAGTTGCTGCATGGCGTCTGCCGGTCACACTGTTTTGCTGAGTTAGCATATTCTATACCCGCTGCCGGTCATTTCAGTACTACTTTTTGCTTCTGTCTTCGGCATTGTGTGCATACGCCATGTGATCGGCGTAGTCTGGTGTGGTCCATTGTTGTGTTGATGTTGTGATGTTTCCCGTCTTATCAGTTACTTCGCCGACGCTACGGCAATGTCATGCTACTCTGAGATTTCCATATCCGGAGTAGACTACGGCGTATTCAGACAAGCACTGATAGCCTATTATACTTACTATAATACATCAAAGACTTCATTCTAGATATTATTACACTTGGATATAAGCGGTTTTGAACTTCTGCCGGCTATCCAGTATAGTATGAGAATATATGAATATTGCACTATAACGAAACATGGCTCTATAGACTTATATAAAGCTCAAGCATTCTTCATCTTTCAATATTCCCTGTCCGATTTCTGTCCAAAGCATTCTATTTTAATTCCCGTCATCCACACGCCAAACTATCCACTACCAACTCCAAGTCATTCATTACATACTCCATACCCAAAATCTCACTCTCTAATACTCCGCACTCCGCTTTTCACTTTTCACTTTTTCACGTCCCACAACTCTAGACCTTCTCGTTCGGCCCCGCAATAATAATCTTAATCACCTGGCCCTCCTTCACCTTGTTGAAGGCCTGTTCCGCCTGGTTGAATGGCACTGTCGTCGTCACCAGCTTCTTCACATCCACCTTGCCCATCGACACCAGGTCAATGGCCAGCCGGTAGTCGCCCGGGCCGTACCGGAAGCTACCACGCATCGTCACCTCCTTGGTACACATGGCCATGATGGGGAACGAGATGTCGGCAGCGCCCATGCCGCCCTGCACGTACGTGCCGCCGTTGCGCACGACATACTGGCTGGCCTGGATGCTGGGCGCCACGCCGGACGCGTCAATGACCACGTCGGCGCCCGCCGGACCCAGACCTGCCTGCTGCACAATGTTGCGCGCGTTCTCCTCGGGCGAGATGCGCTGGCTGAGATAGGTGTGGGTAGCGGCAAAGGAGCGGGCAAAGTCGAGCTTGGACTGGACAATATCGACGGCGACGACGGTGTTGGCGCCGTAGGCACGGGCAACGGCACAGCAGAGCAGGCCGACGGGGCCAGCGCCCATGACGACAACGGACTGGCCAGGCTCGACGCGGGCCTGGCGACCGACAATGTGGACGGCGACAGACAGCGGCTCGATGAGGGCGCCCTCCTGCAGAGAGACGTTATCGGGCAGCTTGTAGCAGAAGTCCTCGGGGCCGGTCCAGAAGCCGGTCAGAGTGCCGTCGTAGGGGGGCGTGGCAGCGAAGCGCATTTCCGGGCACAAGTTGTAGTGACCAGCCGTGCACTGGACGCAGCGACGGCAAGGGTAGCCAGGCTCGAGGGCGACGCGGTCGCCGACCTTGAGCGTGGAGACACCGGAGCCAATGGCCACGACGGTAGCGGCAGACTCATGGCCCAGGACCATGGGCTTCTTGACGACAAAGGAGCCGATGGCGCCATGCTCGAGATAGTGCACATCCGAGCCACAGATGCCGGTGTAGTTGACGGCAACCAGCACATCATATGGCGACTGGATGGTGGGCACCGGTCGCTGCTCATAGAACACCTCGTGCTGCTTCCTCAGCACAAACGAGAGGTTCTTTTTCGATCAGCACATGTCCATTAACCAGCCCCCTCTCCTCTGAGACTTACCGATTTCCCTGTAGTCGGCATGTTGACGTTGGATACTGCTTGTATCTTGAATTGTAGAAGAAGGCAAAGTTGACTGAGTAAGAGACTACGAGAGACACAGGAAAAAAACCAAAAACCAACAAGCCCAGAAAGCTGCCAGCCCCCAACTGATAAATACTCCCCAAGCTCCCCCTGTCAGCACGTGTCTGTCCGTCTGTCCGTCTTGGGCGGAGCTCCAAAAACAACGCCGTTTCTCGGACATCATGTCACTGCTAAGGTCACTGCTAAGACGCTCCGTATTTTAGCGGCTGCTCTTTACCCCTCATCACTGCAACTCTCCCCGCCATCGGGTCAATTCCAGCTATTCCACCCCGCGTTTTGCCCCTGATGCAGTCCTTCTTCAGCGTCTGTGTTACTACTGCATTTTCCCTGTTTTTTCTGCCTTTCCATGCCTTGACTTTTCGTCAAAATCCAGCTCACAATTAGGGGGTGCCCAGCAGACATGCCATACTCCGCGTCCGCTGGCAAACACGCAAAGAGCTATTCAGGCGCTATTTAGCGAGTTTACCCAGACATTTAGCCGCGCCAATCACACCACGTTAGGACACATCAGAAGCCGTCAGAAGCCCAATTCCCCGGAATTTAGCTCGCCCTATCCCACTGGATCACGATGTCTGCCCAAGATGCCGCGTCTGGAACTTGGTCTTTGCCGTCACTCCCCGGACCCCTAGGTAAACCGTCTCCCCCGGTACCACATCCACCAGGTTGTCAGCAAACACTACTCCTTCATTTTCACCCTCCTCATCCGGCACTTCAACCGCTACCCCTTTAACCGGAACCTCCGCACTTACTGCCACAGCATTGCCTGATTCGGCAAGTCTAACCAGAAGCTGCTTCGGCTTCGCCAGGTGGACGTATTTCAGTGGCTCTGGCCAGTTGACGTACCGCGCCAGCTGCTCTCCCCCTCCTGTCCGCATCAGGTAGGCTGCAACCACTGTGCGCGTCTCATGACCTGTCGTTCGGACCGGTACATCCAATTCTGCCAGTTCCGTCGACTGATTTCCCCCCAATGTCATGCAGCTCGCCACCACCTTGTCGTATGTGCGCTCACCGCTCCCCACGTCCCAGGCACGCACGACACAGTCCACTGTCACGTCTTCCAGCGTCAGATTGCAAGCCCAGATCTCGAGCTTGGTCTCTCGTCCCGTCTCCACACGCGAATATCGATCCCGTGTGTGGATGTGCTCCCGTCGTCTCATGCCGATGCTGATCGGCGCCATTTCACGCTTAATCGCGTAGTATGCATGCTTGGGCCGCAGGTAGTAGTCGCAGATGCTCCAACTAGTCACCGGCCAGCAGTCGTTGATCTGCCACACCATGGCCCCGCCACAGTACTCCTGGCCAGGACCCTTCCACTGCCGCTTCCACAGCCGATATGCGGAAGCCAAGCATTCCGCTTGCATCAGCTGCGTGCAGTATACAAACTGCTCCAGCGGGTCCGGCCCATAGCGTATGTTTTCAACCAGGTACAGGGCAAGCCGTCGCTCGTGACCGGCAGCCTTGTTGTGAAAGTCAACCGTCGAGCTTTGCGAGTACCGGTCCGCGTCATCGCGGCCCTGTGGCAGAAATGCATCGATCGTGCGGACGTGGGGAAATGCCTCCATGCCAAATTCAGACACAAAACGGCCGACAAGCTTGTCAAAATCTTGATATTTTTCTTGTGTACCGTGCCACACATTCCACTGGTGGATGTCACCCACCGTTGGGTCATGCGTATCGACGCCCCCACCCCACGGACTTCCATAGTGGTAATACGTGCCTGGGATCAGCTCCTCGCAGACATCCGCGAGAATCTTTTCGTAAATGTACCGTGCTGGGAAGTCTGTCTTCAGCCAGCTCTCGGCGTCCTTGTTTGCGTAGTCGTATGTGAGGCCCTCAGACTCCTGATACTGGTAATCTTCATTGTTGCCAGCCCAAATGACAATGCTTGGGTGGTGGCGCAGCAGGCGTACATTAGCCTCTGCCTCCAGACGAATAGACTCGCGAAAAGCTGGCCAAACTGGGTAGTTGCCGCAGCCAAACATGAAATCTTGCCAGACAAGAATCCCGAGTTCATCGCAGGCGTCATAAAACGCTTGCTCCTCATACAGCCCGCCACCCCAGACCCGAATCATACACTGGTTTCCATCGGCCACCAGCTTGACCCAGTCGTGGTAGCGTTTGGGCGAGATGCGTGGCAAGAAGTTGTCTGCCGGAATCCAGTTGCTTCCGCCGCAGAAAATGGGAATATTGTTGATCCGGAAGAAGAAGCTTGTGCCAGGTTGTTCCTTGATTGGCCGTTGCACCAGCTCTGCAAGTCGCAGGCCGATCTTCTTGCTGACAACGTCGACTTCCTGTTGTTTCTCGGCACGTCCCAGCTGCAACAACAGTGTCGCCTTCACCGTGTATAGTGGCTGTTTCCCGTATTTCCTTGGGTACCACAGTGCAGGACTGTTGATCCGAAAGGTGGCGTAGGCAGTGCTTGATGGATCATGCACAGCAATAGTTTCGGAAGTCACAGACGCATCGCCTAGAAAGACATCGAATCGAACAAACGCTGTGGCACGTTCTAGATTTTTCGGCATTTCCACTTCAGCTTCAGCCATCACTTTAGCCAGATTCAGACTCTCGTCTACGTCTGTGTGGAAAGATAGGTCGGAAATGCGGGCATCGTAGGTTTCCAGATAAATGGGACGCCATGGTCCGCACGTCAACAGAGTCGGACCCCAATCCCAGCCCTAGTCGGATGAGCATACATAAAAGGCAAGTATAGTCAAATGATTTCAACGTACCCAGTGATATTGTGCCTTTCGCACAGCAAGTCGTGAGTTGTCTCCGTTCCAGCAGCCCCATTTGTGATCTGGATATTGCTCGACGCGTTTCCAGCCACGAAGATAGGCACTGTCAAAGGTAATGACCAGTTCGTTGGTTGCACCGGCAGGGGCCACGACAGACGACACATCGATGCGGTACGGCAAAAACATGTTGTCGCTTTCGAGGATGGTTTTCCCGTTCAAAACGACCGTAGCAAAGGTGTCGAGGCCCTCAAAGGAGAGCACGATCTTCATGGCGGCCGTGCGTGCCGCCTCAGGAGAAGCGAAGCTCGTCCTGTACATCCATTGGCGCTCGCCCACCCACTGCACAAGCGATTCATTCTTCCCGATGAACGGATCTGGGATCTTTTTGTGTGCGAGGAGGTCGAGATGAACGTTTGTTGGAAATTGTGCGACGGGCAGCCAATGAGTATCGTCTTCATCGGCGGCCTTGAAAGACCATCCTGAGTTCACGGCGACGACAGTTCGAACGGCCATGGTTCTGTGAGAAGCTGATGTTTCAGCTGTGGATGAAACGCGTGATGAGTGGATGCTGAAAGAAGCGGAGTGGAGAGAGAAAGGTTGAAGGATGCACCGGGTCGTTCCTTCCGGGGATCGTCGGTGTTGAAAAGGCAAGAACAGCGGTCTGTGTAACTTCCAGATTCGCGGAATTGTGCCGTTCGCTGACCAGTCGAACTTTCCTCGTAAGATGTTGAACAGTCGCTTCTCCGCTCTAGAATTGGAGGTCACGGAATGGCGGGGTTTCTCACAACTAATACGGAGTATGGAATATCACTACCACTCTATCACTCAGGCCCAATTTGGTCTTTTGAGAATTTGAGAATTTGAGAATTTGAGAATTTGATGGCTACCAGTTGTTACTATAGATTCCAATCCTTTCTGCCAAATTTCGTCTTGAATATATCAAGACCCCAAGACCAAACAAAAATAAAAATAAAAAAGTATAACAAAAAGGCCAAATAAAACATCGTCTTTGTCATGCAACATGTCTATACCGCCAAAAAAACGCCATATATGCACCCGGCCGTAACGTAAGAATCATGGTTCCCATCAGCCATCATGATCGTGTGGCATTCATATCGTCGTCGCCTTCTAGTAATCCCAAAAGGCGGCCTATGTAGATTGTGTACTCGTGTGAGGCGCCGTGCGTCGAAGCCACGTCTGCCCAGAAGATATCCAGTTGGTCCCGGTTCAAATGCCGACGGAGAGCCCAGACCTGCTCGGGGTACTGGCGCACAAGGAAGAGGAGGTCCCGGTAGTCGCTAGTTGTGTCGCCACGGCGGAAGCTGTGGGCTTGCAGCTTGGCGGCAAGCTGATAGAAGAGGGCCAGCACGGGCACGCGGGCAGAGCCGTGGGGGGTGACAGGGACAGGCCGTATGGCCTCGGTACCGTAGCCGAGACGCAAATCATGGGGGGTACCCAGATGGCCTTATTATTAGTGTGAGGGTGACTGCAAGGGGCTCTCTATCTGCAGACTCACCTCCAATGATGATATCAGCACTGATGGTATACTTGCCCGTGCCGGGACACTGCGGAGGGTCCCATTCGCCGCCGGTATGTATGAATATCTGGATGCTGGTCTGGCCATGGGTCTGAGGGATGCATACACTAGAGAGGGAGAGTGAGAAGGGGGTTGGAAGAAGCGTGGGGAAGAGTAACAATGACAAAAAGTACTTTCCACGCGGAACCTACCGACGCTCCATCCGCAATGCGCGCTCTAGCTCGCCCATGTCCCCATCAATGGTCACATCAATGTCTGTCGTCATGCGGCTCCCGCCTCGCAGGTACACGGCCCAACCGCCCAGAAAGGAGTAGGGGATAGCATGGTACTCGAAAAAGGCGCAGAGAAAACAGGCCGCCAGTCCCAGATTGGTCACGGGCGGACAGCGTGACTGGGCATACAGCACACTGAACCGGTCAGTGTCGTACACTTCGGCCATGGGAGTGCTGTGTGCGGGAGAAGGAGGAGCTGCTTCTTCCACTTCTAGTAAGACGGCGGGCGCGTCCTGGTGGGTCATGCCGGGGCCGTAGAGGATGGGAGGTTAGAGGTCTTTTTGGTCTCTTTGACCTCTTTGGTCTTTGGGGGTGCGTCCGGTTGCGGGGTCGCAGACAGGGGGGGTGAGGGATTCGGCAGAGAAAAGGGGATGCGGGGGACAGCCAAGAACAGGGCGGTGCGAGGACTCGTAAGGAGCGCGAGGGAGTGGAAAGACAGAGAAGAGGCTCATTCTTCCTGTAGCCCAAAAAGGAGTGACTCGGTAAACAAATGAAATGAAAAGAAAAGAAAAGAAAAGAAAAGACAAAAACGGAGAAAGGAGGAGAAAAGAGAAGAGAAAAAGAAGAAAGAAAGAAAAAGAAAAAGAAAAAGAAAAAAGGTCAAACGAGCCGTGCAGATCACGGCATCTGGTTCCAAAACAGAGGAACGGAAGAGGACCGGAAGAAGGTGTGTGTGTGCGACCAGACCGAGGGGGCTGGCAGCTCGGGAGAAAAAGAAGCAAAAAAGGGGAGAAAAAGGAATAAAAAAGGGAATTTAAAAGAGACAAAAAAAAGCCCGCAACCAACGGGGCTCTTTTACTCTGTACTCTCTGTCTGTACACAACGCTGGATTTTTTCAGACCGGTCTCATGACGCTCGAGCCGACAAAAAAAAGAGTGCTATGCAGAGACGCTTTCGAAGGAATGGGAAGGATTGCAGAGGTTGACGGAGCAGGTTTTTTTGGGAGAATGCAGGAATGCGTGGTGCGGTCGGGCAGCCGCCCAATGGGCGACAAAACAGCTGCTTCTTATTCTAAAAACAAGCGCTGGCGGTCTGTGATGATCCCAGGAGACTACGAGTACTGCCAGGCGACCACCCAAACGACCAAAACGACCAAAAAGGACCCAAGTGACCCCAAGGGGACCCGAGCAACCGCGCGACCGCCCGAGCGACCCTAGGTGCATTGCGCCATTGTGTGCGGTCGCTTTACGAGGTCCCTGGATTGATGCCGCCCTATGCGCCCTGAGCCGAAAGAGCGTACTCCGTACTCGTACTTGTACCGCGGAATGGCCGGACAGCAGCTGCTGTGCTGGGCGAATCAAAAACCTGGCGCAAAGCGGCGCCCATAAAATGTGGCAGCTATAGCCGTGTGCGCTGGCAGCGAGGCTGAATGGGAAGCTGACGTCGATTGCCCCCACTGACGGAGCAATTCCCCTGTCTGGTCTGCAGTCGTCTCGGCAAGTGCATGGAATAATCAAACACGTCGTCTGCAGGTCGACAAATCGTGCGGATCCCAAGTATACGAATTCTCTTTTCAGACAATCCCGGCGTCTTTTTTGGTCGATCCTCTTGTAGATCTTGGGCACGTACGGAGTATCTTACGAGCGAGTCGTGCTCCGTACGGAATACTCCGTATGGAATACGCACACGAGTGCGAGTACGAGTACGAGAGTACGAGTCTGCGCGAGAGCTGCATCCCTTCATCTGGATCAATTCTGACTAACTCCTTCAGAGTAATTAGAAACTACCGCGCTAATGCAACAACGCGCAGACAGCTACCTAAAACAGTAATTTCCCGTTCTCGGCGCTCGTAATCCCCCCAATAGTTTTTTCTACACGGAGACTACGGCGGCTTTCATCTCAAAGGGTTCGATAGCTCAGAAACGTAATGTCATACAAGTCAGACGCAGGTATAGATGAACATGAAAAAACAAAGAGCAAAGAGCAAAGATTAAAAAGCAAAAAGTAAAAAGTTCGTGACTAAAAGCAAAGGGCATTAGGGCACAACGGCCAGAAGATAGGGAAACAAGAGGCAAAAAGCCGAGGCAAAAAAAAAAGAAAAGCAAAAAGCAAATAAAGCAACATCACGTGACCCGGCACTCAAAACCGGCTGTACAGAATATCAAGGCCGTGAACCTTTTCAACACCCACACGCATTTCGTCGTCGTCGGCTCGGCAGCGCAAACACCTCCTCCCACTCTCGCAGGGCCATACCACCTCCCCGCCGCGTACCCCGCCCCCCATTGCGTCGCCGTGCCGCACTGCCGCCGCCGCCGCCGCCACCGGCTTCGTCTGTCGTCATGTAGCTCTTGATGCTAGCTCCATCGCTGGCCCCAGCGTTCCAGCTCGCACCCGCGTCGCCGTACTGGATACCGCTCATCGGGTCGTCCGGGTCGATCTCGCCCAACTCGATCTTGGCCAGGATCATGCGGGCGATCCGGCTGAACACGTCATCGACGCCCTCACCGCTGAACGCGCTCACCTCCAGCGCCACCGGCACATTGACGTCGTTGGCCCATTGGCTGGCCTCGACAGCGCTAACCTCGCGACCCTCGGGTGCCACTGTCGCCTTGAGCTGCGAGCCGAGGCCGATGGTTCCGGTGCCGTTGCCGTTGCTCGTGCTGGCACTGGCACTGGCGCTGGCGCTGGCGCTGGCGCCGTGCATGCTGCTACTGTCGCCGCGTTCGCGCCCAGTAATGGTGGCGGGCGACGATGAGAGGATTGATGCCGACGACGACGGTGTCGGCGGCGGCAGGCTCGTGTCGATCAGTATGTCGGTTGCCAGGTCGAGCTTGTTGCCGACCAGCAGCGTCGTCAGGTTCGGAGATGCGAGGGCGCGCGCATCGTTGAGAAACGGCTGCAGACCACCAAACGATTTGTGGGAGGTAACGTCGTAGACAAGGATAGCGCCGGCGGCGCCGCGATAGTACGAACGCGAGACTGACCGAAACCGCTCCGTACCCGCCGTATCCCAGAGCTGTAGCGAGTTAGTCCTCCGTATTCTGTCCCGTCTATTGGACGTATATCAACGCACCTGCAGTTTTATCCGCTTTCTCCGCGCGCCGGTGCCGACCTTGATGATCTTGCTGGAGAACTCCACGCCAATGGTCTGCGATGACAACACACGCCACTCGTTCTTGACAAAGCGGTGCAGAAGACAAGACCTTCCACCAGTCAGCTTAGGTCCTCCACGTCTCTCGTTGGCTTGATCTGCGGTCTTCCGAGCCGTCCCGGACAAAGCCTGCGTCTCCGTGGCTTGTCCTCGCCGGTCGATGGGCAAACTCACTTTCCGGATCCGCTGGGGCCTAATAATATGATCTTGGCGAGGTAGTCGTACATGCTACCGAGTTCCTGGCGGCGCGGGTGCGTCCTGTCAGCGTGCTGTGCTTCTGTCTCCGCCCTTTTCCGCCCTCCCGTCGGCCGCGCTGCTCACCTGCTCACGTGCTGCCCCAGAGCTATCTTCGCTCGAGGCAGAGTGCCCACGCGGTCTCGTCATGCTCGCTGCGGCGACTCTTTGTGTCAATTTCCTTGCGTTTTCGTGTGCGTGCTTCTTGTTGCTCTTCTGTTTCGGACCTGTGGCGACTCTCTTTATCAAGTCGTGGCAAAGGCGAAGTTTCTCGAGGACGAGAAAAGATAACGTGGCAAGTATTCACGGTGGGATTCGGAGAATGCTAGTCGAATTGCATTAAAACGCTTTGGCTACTAAAAACACAAAACAGAGTGACACAAGTAGCAGGAAAAAGAATCTAGAGGCAAGAACCCGGACTCGCAAACTGGCGGAGGAGGCAAGGGATGGAGGGGACTGGAGAAACATGAGATCCGTTCCGTTTGCTGCTATCGACAATTTTCTAGATCATGTGATAATAGCCATTAGATAAGCGTCATGTGACCATCCTCGCGCGTATGCCACACGATCGCCAGGGATCGTGCGACAAGCAGCAGGAATGCAAAACACTTGCGCGGCCCAGTTGGTGAGAAAAAGGGATGCGACAGTCCATATGAATATGCCACTCCACGGCTGAAAGGCTATATAATAGCCACGTTCTCACCTGCTCTCTTGCACCACAGCAGCCCCACCGCTGCCCTGGCATCCCGTCCAGTGCCCAATTCGCACGTGGATTCCCCAGTAGATACGGGGTACGACTCGTATAGACGAGCAGGACCTACCAATCTTTGACGTGAATCGCTTCGGACCGCAAACTGGGATCTCATGGCTCTATCGAGTGCCCCACAGTAGTATTTCTGCGGGACTGCATGCCACGTTGAAAAGCAGGTCTTGTGCAGATGTCTCACAGAAAAATCGAACCGCCAGTACGACGATTTACGCGTAGTCGTGGCGGGAAGGAATGGCCGTTGTGCCGCTGGCATCCTCGGAAATAAACCAGGAGGCAACGCCTATGCCGCCGGCCAACCATTGGAGCGGTGTGTCGTGTAATGTGTGATGTGTACTCCGTATTACTCCATAAGTAATACCCAGTCTATAGGACGACGGTATGGATATAGCTGATCCAGAGTTGGAATCAAAGGGGCGTCCTCGTAAAATATAGTTGGTTGTAACAGGAGAAGTTTTTGTCTCCTGCTGAACCCGGAAAACTTGTAGACACCTCTGAGGATACTGAGGTCTACAGTCTAAAATCATAGCTCATGCTGTAGACCATTATGAATGGGAACAAGCATGTTAGCAATGTACTAACTAGTCTGGCCATAAATCTGGCTGGCCCTCGCCAAGCCTGCAGTTCCTGGCAGTCCGGCTACTTTGCCATGAAGCAAGCTGATAGACTGCCAGCGAACATCCCAGGACTCAGAGAAACAGTCAGGAACTATGCACATCCCGTGCTGGGGTAAGACATTCCGCTACGCCAGCACCCCGGCCCAGGTCGTTTCCCTCACCGAGAGTACGTATTCCTTGCAGAAGCACGCCTTACACGCAGCGGTTTGTGCGGGGATAAAAGCGCGAACAGTAGGCTAAAAAACAGGGGCCCTTGTCCCCGCGTCAGCCCCGCACCAGCGCGTCAGGCACGGAATACAGAGTAATCCGTACAGCGAGCGCATTTGGGGTGCGCTTTCTGCGCTGTGCGTCACGTGTGCCGAGGTTCAGAAGAAGGAGGAGTAAGACACGAGTAAGAGCCTTGGACAAGTCGCGCCTCGACCGTTTCCACTTGCACACACACAGACATAGACACCATGAAGATTACCGGGCGAACATTTATCATCTCGGGCGCGTGAGTCGGTCGACCATACCCCTGGACTGGAAAGCAGCACATGCTAACAGCGTCCAGCGCTTCCGGTTTGGGACGCGCCGTCGCCGAAGACCTCTGCCGTCATGGCGCCTCAGTGGCCCTGCTGGACCGCAACGAAGAGGACGGTCGCGCTGCTGCCGAAGCTCTGGGTGGTGCTGACAAGGCGCGTTTCTTTGCCGTCGACGTGACCGATAGCGACAGTCTTGCGGCGGCAGTGGCGGGCACGGTCGCGTGGACAGCCGACACGGGCCGGCCATTGGGAGGCGTGCTGCCGGCTGCCGGGGTCGGGTTTCCAGGCCTCATTCTTGACCGCGACCTACAGCCGCTGTCGCAGGACCAATTCGACTTTGTGGTGAGCATCAACTTGCGCGGGACTGTCGACCTCGTGCGCCAGGTGCTGCCACATTTGGCGGGTGCTGCCACGAAAGGCAACGACACCAATGACGGCGATGGCGAGCGCGGTGTGGTCATCATGGTGGCCAGTGCGGCGGCCTTTGAGGGCCAGATGGGCCAGGTGGCCTATGCGGCATCCAAAGGGGCGGTGGCGTCGATGACGTTACCGATGGCGCGGGACCTGTCGCGGCACGGCATCCGGGTCGTGACGATTGCGCCGAGCATGTTTGAGACGAGCATGACATCGGCAATGACAGACAAGGTGCGGGCGAGTTTGCTGAAGAGCATGGAGTTTCCAAAGCGGCCCGGGAAGCCGGAGGAGTTTGCGGTACTGGTGCGACATGTATTGGAGAACCCGATGTTGAACGGAGTGGTTATCCGGCTGGACGGCGCCAGCCGGATGCCGAGTCGGTTGTGATGGCACTGGTAGAGTTACATGCAGGGAACTCTACATGTATGATATCCCTATCCCTTTCGGCCGGTACTCCGTACTCGTAAGATTCTCAGGGCGAAAGTACGGGTATGCAACCGGTCTCGTATTCTGCGGGTACTCCGTACGGAGTACTATGGAGGACTTACCCCTACACGCACTCCTTTTACCCACAATACGAGTACGAGCAAGATGCTCCTTGCTCCTGACTGCTCACAAGTATTTCGTACTTTGTAGTATTTGTACAAACTGAATCTGCAGTCCGGAATCTACCTAAGCATGACCAATTCCACACGCATCACCGCGCCGTACCTGTTTGCTGATTCTTGCAGGCCTTCTCCACTACAATGCCACCCAAACGGTCTTCATGGAGCATCTGCAGCCG
Source organism: Dryadomyces quercus-mongolicae (assembly GCA_002215975.1). Taxonomy (NCBI): domain Eukaryota; kingdom Fungi; phylum Ascomycota; class Sordariomycetes; order Ophiostomatales; family Ophiostomataceae; genus Dryadomyces; species Dryadomyces quercus-mongolicae. The sequence continues at coordinate 519,553 of NIPS01000010.1, read as the reverse complement.
ATGGCCGCCGGGTGGGTGGCCTCCTGGACAGGGCGTCATCCAGACGATCCCTTGTGATTCGTCAGCAGAAGTTCGCCGAGCCAACCAATCACAACCCCTTAACCAAACAGGACCCACACATGTTCCCTAGGCTCCACTGCCGAGGTTCACAAGCCGCCCTGTTCCCCGGCAAACCAACCACCAGTTGACCACCGCTCTTTGTGTTTCTATTTGCCTCTTCGCCCACTTTCTAGCCTGAATGGAAAATGCGGAGGTGCTCGCGAAATACTCTATACCAATTTACTCCGTACTTTTTGACTCCCGATTCTCTCCTATCATCACTCCTTTTACTGCTTCCTCTTCTGTTGCACCGTTCTCCTGCGCCCGCGCATTCTCTCGCGGTGGTCCGACTGGTTCTTGTTTATCGCCTGCCCTCATCGTGAGCCCCACTTTCGGCACATTGGCTTTTTTTCCTCCGAGCAACGGCTCCATCGCATCCAGCCACCGAATGACTACGGCTCTCACTGTTACTCGACTTGCCTCCTTTCTGCCCGGAAGCGCGTCCTCGCTGGGTTGTTGCATGGTCCATCGACTCTCACGCGCTTGACACGTGTCGCTTTTTTTCTTTCTTTTTGGCTTTTCTCTCGTTTCAGCAAACACGTGAGTGGCCACAAGGCTCAGCTGCACTCGGAAGGGGAAAAAAAAAAAACGCAAATCAGACGACCAGCGTGACGACTTTGTCCCCTAGGGGCCCTGTTGGCACTGTTGCGTGAAGCGTGCGGCGCAGGTCTACGAACGAGTCATCCTTCGACGTGAGCAGTCGGCCTTTTCCCCTACCAAACCCTACAAGGGTTTTTTTTTCGTCGTCGTCGTCGTCGTTTTTTCAGCGTCGCCCAAACACGCCATAACAACAACACAACACACCCCAACCACCCGGCGGACCGCCGATGGCATCGCCGCCCAAACCCTGGGAGCGAAACCGCACCGCCGCACTGGCAGCAACCGCCACAATGACGGCCTCTACCTCTCCACTGTCGGCTGCAGCGGCTGCCACCAATGCTGCCAACAGCTCCCTAAGCTCTCTCACCCCAGCATCCACCTCCTCTGCCTCCACTTCCTCCCCTTCCGCCACGACCACACCCGCTATTCCTCCTATTCCTGCATCCCTGACCGCCTCCGTCAACCAGAACGCTGCTACTTACAGCCGTCTGGCAGCCCCGACAACCACCCCCATCGCCTCCCCCTACTCCAGCTTCAACACCAGCTTCACCTCGGGCTACTCGCCGTATCGCTACGGCAGTTACGGTGGATACGGTGGCGGCATGTACAACAGCTACGGCGGCATGAGCGGTATGGGCGGCATGGGCGGCATGGGCGGCATGGGCGGCCTCGGTGGTATGTACGGCTCCGGTGGCATGTACGGAGCCGGCGGCTACGGCGCCATGCAGCGCGATCCCAACGATCCCAACAGCCTGACCAACCGCTTCAACACGAGCACCCAGGCTACCTTCCAGATGCTCGAAGGCGTCGTCGGTGCTTTTGGCGGCTTTGCGCAGATGCTCGAGAGCACCTACATGGCCACACACTCTAGTTTCTTTGGTGAGCTCTCCTTTTTGTCATGTCTTCCTTTTTTTCGCCTTTCGCCTTTCGCCTCCTAACCAATCCAGCCATGGTCTCCGTCGCCGAACAGTTTAGCCACCTCCGCGACACCCTCGGCTCCGTCCTCGGCATCTTCACCGTCATGCGCTGGATCCGCACCCTGCTCGCTCGCCTGACCGGCCGTCCACTACCGGCCGACGCCATGGCCTTGACGCCCGCCGCCTTTGCCCGATTCGAGGGCCGCAGCGCCGCGCCCGACGCCAAGACCGCCCCTAAACCCAGCCGAAAGCCCCTCCTGTTCTTTGTGCTGGCCGCCTTTGGCCTGCCGTACCTCATGGGCAAGCTGATCCGGACAATGGCTGCCTCGCACGAGGAGGAGCAGCGCCGCCAGTTGATGATGGTTCAGCAACAGCAGCAGTCGCAGCAGCTGCAGCAGGCAACTTCGGGCACGCTACCACTGGACCCGTCCAAGCTGGAGTTCTGCCGCGTCCTCTACGACTACACGCCGCAGCAGGATGCCCAGCAGACGGCCATGGACCTGGCCGTCAAGCGTGACGATCTCGTTGTCGTGCTGTCCAAGGCCGATCCGATGGGCAGCCCGTCCGACTGGTGGCAGTGCCGGACGCGCGATGGCCGTGTGGGCTACTTGCCGGCCACGTTCCTGCGCAAGATTGAGCTGCCGACACAGCAGGGTCGCCAGCCCCAGCAGCTGACTTCGCTCATGACGCCGCGGCCGCCAGCCAGCGTCGCCGATAGCATCGAGAGCAGCCGTGCCAAGACGATTGTGAGCACCACGACAGCCGCCACCAGCCCAGTCTCGCCGTCCGCCACGGCTGCCGACCCTGTCATGGCCGAGAAGGTCGCTGCACAGAAGCAGAGCAAGGCCGTCGGTGCGGTCCCGGTAGACAACTTTGTCAAGTCGACGGTTTACCAGTAGCGAGGTGGTGTAAGGGGGGATTGGTCATGGGAGGTTATGGGTTCAGGATTTCTTTTTTTCTCTTTTTTCTTTACTTTTTTTTCTCCTTGTCTTTTTCTTCTTCACTTTTCTCAAAAAAAAGAACTCTCCTGCTTTAATTTGCGTTTTTTCCCCATTTTTCTCTTTCTCTTTTCACCTCTCGAAATCCACTGGCGTTGGGTAGGAGGGAAAAACACCGAGGATGTGCGAGCGGTGCGCATGGCTGTTGATTTGGGAACAGCGCACAGAATGCCGGATGTTGGGTGTCCTTGCTTGTTTGTCGTTTGCATTCCAAGCTCTGCTCGAATTGTATTTGCTATGATCATTCTTATATGTCTTATATGTTTATATTCTGCTATGCAAAATATGCCATGAAACTATGTTCATGCAGTGATTACTTCATATAGAAGTAGGTATCTTTTATGTGGTACATTCTCGTAGGAATGCGCCTGACTAATTAGATGAACCAAAAATGCAAGATATACAAAAAAATATCCTTTATGCGTTGAGAGTCCCCCATTCGCAGTCCAAAAGTTGCATCACTTTGTGGACGGGTAATACAAAAAAAAAAAGAAAATACAAGAAAAAATAAGAAAAAGAAAACATCCTGAATAAACTCAGAAAATGGATCGTCTATCGTTTGAAGTAGCTCTTCTCGACAGTCCGCATCGCAATATATGAGACGGCAGCGAAAGTGAAGGCCAGCTCGAAGCCGACATCACCGCCAAAGTCGCCACCGCAAAGCTTGCCAATCGGGCCGACAAACCAGGTCTGGGACATGCCGAGAACGGCACCCATGACGCCGAGAAGGAAGGCAATGATGGAGGCAATGCCAGGGGGCAGCTTGCTCGCATCGGTGTAGTCCTCCGGGTGATATCCGGAGAAGCCACGACGGAAGATGAAGTGCTCCGACAGCGAAATGCCCTCGTAGATGGCCAGCCAGTAGCCAATGAGCAGCATGAAGTTTTCCAGCCACGACTCGAAGTGGTCGTAGCCCGGAATGGCAATGGCAATGTAGATGCCGGTACCGATGAAGACCCAGAAGAAGCGGGGAATGCGCTCCGTCTGCTTGGCCAGGACCTGGAGCGACAGGGAGACGGAGTAGATGTTAGGGCAGTTGTTGGCGACAATGGACAGGGCGAGGATGACCATGCAGAACTGGCCAAAGCGGCCCAGAGGCGGGACGAGCACGCTTGCCAGCACACCGCCGACACCAGAAGCCTTATAAGCATCTGAGTAAGTAGTGTCGTTGACCGAGGCAGTCATGATTGCGGCACCCAGAAGCTCAGTGAAGACGAGGGGGAAGAAGAGACCGCCAAAGGTCCAGATGAAGATGGAGACACGCGAGCGGTTGGCCGGCTGGTAGACGGTGTAGTCGGCGGCATAGGAGCACCAACCGGTGCCAAAACCGTAGACGGAGGCGGCAAAGGACAGGATCGAACCAGCCTCAGACGGGCCCGTGCTCATGGGGAGCATGCTGTTGAACTTGCCAGACTTTCCAAACTCGCCAGCCACAATGCAGAAGATGATGAAGCAGGGAATCCAAGAATAGCGCTCGTAGGCGTGGACGATTCGGTAACCGAAGAAGCAGATGATGAGTGTCGAGACGGCAATGACGAGGATGCCGGCCCAGCCAGGCATGTCGCTGTTGACGGCGTTGAACAGTTGAGCGCCGACAATGACGTTGACAGACGACCAGCCCAAGCAAGCGAGGATGTTGAAGAAAGCGACTGCCAATTAGCAAGGGATGAAAATGCAAAATGCAAAATACGAGAAAGAGATGACCTACTCAGTTTGCCGGATTGGTAACCAAAGAAGAAGCGAGAGAGAACCATCTGGCGCAAACCGAAACGGGGGCCGAAGAGGGCGAAGAAGCAGACGGGCAGAATACTGAGGATGTTGAAGAAGATGATGGTCAGAGCCGTGTCGACGAAGCCCAGGCTGAAGACGGGAATGGACAGGACACCAATGGCAAAGGAGGACACGACCATGTTGGCCGAGAGCCACTGTCCTGTGTCAGCAAGAAGAGGAGAGGGAAGAATGCATGCGCTTGCACGTCAGAGAGAAGGACATACGACGGTGCCGACACTGCTCATGTTTGTGTCGGTACGCTCGTCGCTGGGCACGCGCTCAATGCCACGCTGCTCAACGCCCAGCTTGGCGGCCAGGCGCCGCATACGCGGGACGAAGCCCGTGCCAGTTGTGAATTGCTCGGCGCGGACAGCATTCTCGGCGCCGGTGTAACCAATGGCGATGTCGGTATCCGGGGAGGCGTACTTTTCGCCGCCCGACATCTCCTCATCCTTCTTGCTGAACAAGATGGCCATTGTGTGTGTTTGTGTGTGTGTGAAGAGAGAGAGAGAGAGAGAGATGAATCAGGTCAACCACATATGTATTCGTGTCTTATGCTGGAGAGAGGAGCCAGTGATCAACCAAATGGACAAAAGGGACAAAAGCAAGGCTCAAGCCAGCTTCTTATATGCAGGGGGTATGGAGGAAGCAGCTCTGACAAAAGATGCTAAAAAACAGAAGAGTAAAATGGCACGAGAGCTTTGGGACTACTGAGAGGGTCTAGCCCGGGTTAGTAAAACGACATCAGTGGCAAGCTGAAGAGACCACAGGGAGACGACGAACAGAATGGATACCAGGCAGCGGGAGACGCCGACAGCAGATGAGAGGGAGGGACGAAGAAGAATGCTTGGGCTGTAGGAGGTGTGGAGGCGTGTATGAATAGAGTTTAGGGGGAAAGGTGCAGGGAGAAAGGAGGATGCAGAGAGGCGGAAGGATTTCGACAATGCTTCTTCGCTTGTTCTATATGCACGATTAGCGCCCGACGGTTGGGTTTTCTTTTACTCGTTTTGTGAAATAATTCCCTCGACAATGAACTGGAGATACGAACTGTCAGAGCAGGGTTTGCTTAGTGTGCCGCGAAGTGGCGATATTGCGTACAAGCACTAGCAAAAATTCTGTTTCGTCACCACGATGGATCGTGTGGTTGTTGGTAGTTGGAAATATATGTTTCAGTGACGCAAAAATGAAGAAGACCGAGAGGCAAAAAACATGGATGATGTGGGAATTCAAGGGATGCAGAACAATGGCCAACTGGAGAAGGAACAAGGAGCCGCGGCAGGAGCAGGCGGAGCAGGCACAACAGGAGTAGTAGCAGGAACAAGAGCAGCAAAATTTGCAGGCACAATTTGCAGGCACAACCGTCTGCGGCGATTCCGTCAGCCGGCCGTTCTACACCAACAAGGAAAGAGGCGTCTGGCGACACGACGAGACGCCACAAAATAGGTAAGTACGAGTTACGATGCAGAACAACAGCGGGGCTGGCATCCTTCTCGGGGCAACTGACCGGTTCGTTGCTGCCGTTTTTTTCTTATTTTTTCTCGTTTTTCTCGCCCGCTGCTTCCTTATCTCCCCGAACACATACGAGTACTCGTAATTCTCTGTCGTATTGTGATGTCTTGTGCCGGGTAGAAATGCCGCGTTACCTTATCTTAGCTCCACTTCTTGCTGGAGTGGCACCCTCATTCGGCAGGTCCTATGAGCGACGCGGAGGAAAAAAAAAGGCTTCGATACATCCTTCTTGGGCCTTCTATGGGGACCATTTATCACGCCAGCCCGGCATGATCTCTGGGCAGCATCATCCTGTCGTCTTCTGACGGTCTCTCCGTGAGGGGAAAGGACACTCAACTTGCTGACAAAGATGACGAACGACAATACTCCGTACTCGTAGCTGCCGTGACAGCTCCCACACCTGGGACGTTCACCACCCTTGGCAGCGAAGGCTAAGCTTTCACCAGTTTTGCCTTGATAGCATGCGCCAAGCCTCCATTATCTCTCGAGCATGCGTAATTTCTATTGGCGCCATGCTTACAGCCCCGTCAACGCCACAAGACATGTCTCGACCTGGCCAATGGCTGACGTGCACCCTGGGCCTTACGAGGTCTGGCTGCGTGGGTGTAGTTTCGTATTATGTTCCTGTATTTGTCTCAGACGGTAAAAGGAAATACAAGCATATGTCTGTACTCTGTTACTCCGTACTTGTGTTTCATCCCTCCCCGGAAACCACTGTTCCCCTGTATTCCGTACCAAAAGGATCTCATAAGTCGCATCATCATCACTTGGATGCAACTCCTCGATATCTCTCCTGCGGGTGAATGCTCTCGTCTCGTGCGCTGCCAGCTAGCCAAATCACTGCTAGGTCTCCACGGGTAGCTTCCGTCGTCATGCGGAGCCGCCACTACTTTCCCTGTGGCCCTGACTGCATTGCTTGTCTTGCTTCTTCGCTGTCCATATACCCCAGATGCACTGCGAAAATTTCGTCGTTCAATAATCTCTTATCTCTCGCCTGCCATTGGCTGATCCTTTTGGTGGACTCGGCCTGACCTAACCAGATAAGACATCCCTTGATTGGTCGAGGCTGTCAGAGATAAGAATCACCCGCCATCTCCTTTGCGGGTACGTATCTCGGCGGTGCCGTGTCTTGCATCCTGGCCATCATACTCAAAAGTCCTTATTCGTAAGATACTCCGTACTTATGACCGAAAGAGCACGGGGTATCTTACTCCGCACTCTTACGGATATTCCATATTCATAACCAACAGCTACTATCAAGTTCGCGTACTCCGTGCTCCGGATTCCGTACTTTTCATGCCATGTAGAAAACGCATGGCTCAGTCTGCCAAGAGCAGAACGACCCAGACTCGCGGGACACCGACTGCATCCCACTGCCAACATATTCAAGCCGTGTCCCACTTTTATTCAAGCTTTCCCCCCCACGACCACCACACTACGAGGTACGGAGTACGAGGTACGGAGTACGAAATACTTCGTACTCCGTAATCCGTAATCCGTACTTGGCCAGAGCTTCAGCCCCGGGCAGCTCTCTGAAGAAGGCGGTGTCTCCCGACCTGCTCTACTCATATTGTGGCGGCCCTCGCCTCTTACTTAGCGGCCTTGTCCGGACTCCTGCCCCTGTCATGCTACGTCGGTCGCCCGTGCTGAGCATTAGCTACTGCTCACTACCACATTTTGGGCTTTCGAATTCCGTAATTCTCGTATTCATACAAATATATCTCGCATGTGGAAAATACGCAATATTATGCCGTATTGGGATGGCTTTTAATTCCGGTACCGGCAGACCGGCGGAGCCGAACCTGTGGGCTGTTGGGATAACCCGCAATTCAATCTAGACGAAAAGGCTGAAAATAATCTGATGAGCCCATCGAGGATCTCGCCGCCTGCCACCCGTTCCTGGATTTGGGCGGCCGGCTCCACAAGAAGGCGATTCCGGGTTCTCCGTACTCCGTATACTCCGTATTAACTGCATGTGTTATGTGCACATGACTGCAAAATCACAGTCTGGACCAAGCTATCCTATGTGGCAACGTGGTGGCTCGCCTTTGTTGCCATGCTGCCTAGTTTTCCTTGTCCAAATTCAAACATGCCATCAGATAACTGGGAAATTACTCCCCCCCAAAGTCGATAGCATTGCCGGTTGCAGCACCATCAAAAATAGGATTCTCCGATCTTGAACAAAAATTGCAATGACATGTCGTCTGGACGTTGAATGCTAAGTGATTCTAGACTGGCGTTGCCCAGCTTTTCTCATGGCCAAAACGGGATGCCCAGAAACTAAAGCACTTGGCAAAAAAGGCCAAGACACAACCCGTCATCAACGGATGCTACCGCACCCGAAGACGGGAAGCCGGTGTCATATTCTACGGGAGTGATTATTCACATCTCGATGTAAGATGTGAAAAAGGAATGAGGCTGTTCGCGTATTGTGTCGCTTATATAAGCATCATCATATATGCAGGCAGAAGCATCTAGGCAACACGTGCAAAGTGGGAGTTAGTAGTATTGCCTGTGCTAACCATCCCTATTTCAAGTGCTAGTTTCCCTAGCCAAGTTGGTGGTTGGTGCATTTTTGTTCACAAGACATGCTGTGATATTTTTCTCAACATATGAATTTCATCTTTCAAAATCCTGTTTTTATGAAACTCAAGTCTGACTTTTGCAAAATAAAAGGATGACTTGCCTGTTGACTTCAACGGATTTGCAAGTTGCCTACCTGATTCCTACTTTCAGGTGCCGCGGTTGAAACTCATTACCAGCGAAAGGTAATTTCTCATAATATACTGGTATTTCGGCATTTCAGTGTTTTCCGCGAGCAAACGTCCAATGTTTCGATCTCTCTCAACAGTATGACACGTCAACATACTATATAGGCAACGTGGAGGAGTCATGCGTCTGATTTAGCTCAAGGATTTGTATCCTTGCCTTCTCAGGTTGAGCCAGCCATGGCGTGACAATGTGAGTGGCCACGTTGTGATAGATTGCGAATCAATAACCCTTCAATAAAGCATCCACCATTTTCAGACTTGCCAAGCATCAAGCAGATATCCGGCTGTCGAGAAAGAGTAGGTGAAGACAGAACACCTGAGACGGCAGAACGTATGTTGCTTGTCGTCAGCCCAGATTGGCTGGAGGATGGCGCAGCCTGGGCTGACAAGCTGAGATGGCGTGATGCATGATGCTGCATCTGCTTTTCGACAGGTTACCTTTTACCTTTTACGGAACCGTGGGGATCTGAGATCACCCCAGCTCCCCTGCATCTAGGCAGGATTCAAGAAACCAGACTTCACGCTCGTTTGGTAAGTGGGCAGCCGATTAATATTCATAATAAAAAGAAACACAGACCCATGGCCAAGAGGGGTATTGTGAAAACACATCTGCTTTTTCCCGATCCACAGGAAAGGTGATCAGCCTGGATAAATCTGCTTTTGTTGATGAAAAATCATAACATCGCTTGCTCGTCGTAAACCATGCAACGTCCCGTCCCCCTCCCCCCCAATTTATTTCCTATTTCCTTGCCCCCCTCCACAGACCGTTCAGCCGACCGGCCGACCGGCCGGGGGGAGGGGGACCCTCACAGCCGGATGTATGCCTCCTCGTAGCGATAGCCGTCGATGCGGACCTCGTAGCCGCCGGTCACGCCCACTTTGGACTCGAGACGCTTGAAGCCGACAAGAGGCCGACGCACGCGCACGGGGGTGCCATCGTCCAGCATGCCCTTGCTCTCGATGGTTGTCTCGGGGTCAAGAACGGTCAGGATGAGCAGTACGATGGCCTCGACTGCGAGGACGATCCACACGGGGGGTCTCTTGACACCGTAGGCAATGGTGATGCCAATGAGGGTGCCCGTAAGGGCCAGGATGATGACGACGGTCACGCATTGCGGCCACGGGCGACGGTACATGGTTTGGGCCATGGAGAAGAAAAAGTTTTGCGCGTCGGTAACGAGCGCGCACGCGCGGTGGTATTTCTCGTATTGGGCAATAAGGTTATTTTTTCCTTTTTTTTCGTCACGTCCAGTCTTTTTGCTTGCCTTGGCCAGTGGTGATGAACGGGTGCAGGCCGGTTGATTAAGGTTGATAAAGGGGACCTGACCTGGTGAGCGGTTTCAGTGTGGGTGGGACCTCTTGCAGTAGTGGCCGACGGGAGCGGCGCGCGATGGAAGGGCCTCCGTATTACAGGGGGCGTACGGAGTACAGAGGAATTTTTAGCGAGTGTGGGCAGGCTGTGTCGCCTGAAAGTGACGTAAGCGGGGGCGTGGCGCCTGTGCTACACAGCAGCCAGTCAGATCGCGATTCACTGCACTTCACTGCACTTCACTGCACTTTATTACAGGGTGCAGGATTGGGTTATACGGCCACAGCCCGGATGCGTCGTCTCCATTCAGTCTGCCTGGCGAACGGAACACGGAGTAATACGGAGGAACAACCGCCCCATCTTACTTTTTTCAACACTTGCCCTTACTGGGCAACGGCATGCCGCGAGGCGCAAAATTCTCGAGGCCCTGATTGACGCTGCTGTCTTGGAACATGCCGATGGAGGCAAAGCCAAAGGTCGCCTGATGCGCCTGATCGTACATCTGTATTGACAGCACGTGCTGGCCCGGCCACGATCGGCCCATGGTGCACTGGACCTCACGCTCGATCTGGCCAAAGGCGGCGGCGCCGTCAAATGAAATGGATGCCGCGTCTGCCTTGGAAGCTGCCGAGTCGAAACGGCCCTCCATGAGCCCCGACGACAGCCGTTCCTTGCGGTAGTACTCGTCGCGCTTCTCGTTGGTGCCGTGATGCGTGGGGTGGCCCGCATACGAAACCGTCAGGTGCAGGGCGGCGCCCGAGTCGCGCGACGTCAGCTCCATGGGGCCATGCCGCACATGTGTAAATGCAAACATGGGCGCCAGCGGATGTTCGCTCGACTGCCGTCGTGCCAGCGTGTGGCTCTCGGGCGCGTAGCCGACAAAGGAGACGGCACCGTCGACGGCGAGGCTGCGCAGCGCGCTGTGCACGATGTAGTTATGGGCTTTCTGGTGGATAACCTCGTCGTCGTCGTAGTCGTAGTCGTCCAGTCCTCGCCGGCTGAACGTATCCAGGGCAATGCGTTCGAGCCCCGAGTTGTCCCAGGCGTTGGCGGCAACGCCCAGATAGCCGCGTGATTTGGCCAGGTTCTTGGCCGCCGAGGCAACGCCACCGACACCGACAATGGTGCTGACAAGTCCACCAACGCAGTACAGGATATTGTCTGCCTTGCCCTCAGTCTGGCGACAGCCGGAAATGGTGCCGGCCAGGCCGATGCCTGTCAAGGCCAGGTTGAAGACCTGGTACAGGGCGCCGAGGACAAAGGGAATGGCCAGGACGGTTGACTGGTCGCCGGCAAGGCGAACGTCGCCCATGGCCATGATCTCTCTGCTCACGGTCACATCAGGATCGCTGAGATTCAGGTACAGACCTTTCCACGTGGCAGGATCGTTCATGGGCAGAGCGGTCCAGTTGAAGCTGGCAGGTGTCCACTGGTCGACGACAGCCGCAGCTGGGAGCACGAGGATGAGGCCCAGGACAAACCCGAACTGGAATTGGATCATGATCACGAAGACAATATGGATATGGCCCATTCCATGCCATCTTGTAAACTTTCATGAATATCAGACTGTTTTATATCCCAATCCATCTACGTGTATGTCAGGTCAACACAAGATTTCTTTGATGCTGACGGTTCTACATGTAAGCCACTGTGTCGTGAAGGACCGCTGGTGTGCTTCCTTTAATGCCAATAATCAAACAGCACATGTTCTGTCTGGTCTGTCTATCAAGAGGCTACGGTACACAAGAGGCCTCCGCCCAACCCAGCAAATCCTTTTCGTGAACCAAGCCACGATCCTGTCTCATCCTGTCCACATTGCTGATGCGTCACGTTGAAAGGCACAAATGCAAGACATACGATACACGAGCGGCACATCGAGCCACTTCGGACATGCTGCCGTCGTTGGCGCCGCATACGCCGTACAGCCTTGTCATGAGGTCGCATCACGTGGTGGGCTGTATGTTCTTCATCTCACCGGACTACTGTGCCCCAGTGGATATCAGCCTAATTTCACCATATCCATGCAAATGGCACCATTGCACCTGCAAAAATTTTGGGTGCCAAGGCGGTCCCGGCCTAACAAGAGCCTAATCGAAACCTGATAGCCGTCTTATAGTGGATATGCCCCTGTAATTACAACCTTCCGGTGGTCTGTCGACAGACCACCGGGAGATATGACGCGGATGGGCGGTCAAAGACGGCGAAACCATCGCCGTATAAACGGCGTAGAAGAAGAGCTCGACAGCAGGCTCGGGAGCCCGTGGGTGTCCTGCAGTTCCGAAGACCACAAGACGACTTACACTTGTCTGAAGCTTGAAGGCTTCTCGTCCTTATCAACAGAATTATCAACGGAATTATCATAAGGATATACCCTGGGTGAAACCGGCCGGCGCTTATCAGTGCGCCGAAAATTTTCCGGTTCTGTTTTCCGTGTTCTATTATTTTTATTTATATTTTGTTTGTTGTTTTCAAACAACTGCCCAATATGGCGTTGTCCTACAAGATTGATACTCCGGATATGATGCCACTGGATGCCTGCATCTGTTTGCGGGATCTAGAGCGGGTGGCACGCCGCAAGCTGACGCCACGGGCCGCCGCCTACTATTACAGCACAGCCGACTCAGGCAAGACTTACGACATCAACCAGCGGGACTGGGAGCGGATCCGGTTCCGGCCGCGGGTGCTGCGTGATGTGACCAAGGTGTCGGTGCACACAGAAATCATGGGCGCCGACGTCAGCCTGCCGGTGTTCATTGCCCCGGCAGCGGCAGCGGGTCTCGGCCACCCCGACGGTGAGCGGTGTCTGGCTCGAGGCGCCGCCCGCATGGCCATTGCGCAGTGTGTCAGTTCGATGGCGTCGGTGCCGCCGCGGGATATTGCGGCAACATTCTGGGAAGATCCGCAGCGGCGCGGAGGCGCCATCTTTTTCCAGCTGTACATTCCGCGCAAGAAGCAGGACGCCGTGAAGCGCATCGACATGGCCAAAAAGGCAGGATTCCAGGCGCTCGTGCTGACGGTGGACGCCAACGTGATGGGCAAGCGGGAGACAGATGAGCAGTTCAAGCTGCTGGATGCAGAGAAGAAGAAGGGCAAGGGGAAGGATAGGGCTTCCAAGAAAGAGCGGCCGCTGCCACCGGTGCCGGGCCAAGAGCCGTCGACGTTGCGGGTGTTCCACAATGCGACGCTCGAGTGGGCGGATCTCAAATGGATCCGCGAGCGCTGGGGTCCGAAGCCGCTGATCGTCAAGGGCATCCAGTCGGCCGAAGACGCGGCCGAGGCGGTGCGACACGGCGCTGATGGCATCTACCTCAGCAACCACGGCGGGCGGCAGCTCGACTATGCGCCCAGTGCGGTGCAGACATTGCTGGAGATCCGGCAATACCACCCCGAAGTCTTCAGCAAGGCCAAGGTCTACGTGGACGGAGGCGTCTGGCGTGGTGCCGATGTGGTCAAGGCTCTGTGTCTGGGTGCTTCTGGCGTGGGCATTGGCCGTGGATTCCTGTTTGCTCTGAGTGCGTACGGGACCGACGGTGTGATCCGGGCCATTGAGAGTGAGTCATCGCCCATCCCCTTTTCTGATCCTTTCTGTCTCTCCCCCTTTTTTGTCGAATCATGTGCTGACTGACCGCCAGTTCTGAATATTGAGATCCAGACGACTATGCGGTTGTTGGGTGTGACAGATATTTCGCAGTTGAACGAGAGTTTTTTGAATTTATCCGACTTTGGGGTGCAAGCAAAGCTGTGAAGAGACGATGGGGAGTGCCAGAATTAGAAATAGTACTAGACAGGCGGAAGATCGACATAGAAAGAATGCTACATCTCGTATTTCGCGTACTCCGTTCTCCGTAATCCGTACGATTATAGTGGTTGAGTTCGTATCCGACCTGCTCGTAATGGTCTGGACTCTGATTTCTCGTACTCGTATTGCCAAATGCGCCGACGGGTTGGAACGCAGTCAGTTGGATTACCAGCATTCCATCATTGCGTCCTGGCAACCCTGCATGAAGGCGGTGGAATGGACGGTGGAATGGCAGAACTGGAGAAAAGGCAGAAATGGCAGAAAAGGGCACCCTGTACGGAGTAATGCACCCTGTAACAAGGGGCCTATAGTAGCTTACATAAACACGTGATAAGTACTTTGTACTCGTACTGCAGGGCGTTCCTTGCTCGTACGGCGTACGCGTGGTGGGCCGTGGATCTGCCCGCGGGCTCCAGGAAAGATACGAGGATAAAAAGTGACGTCAGGGGGGATGGCCTGCCGTGGGGAAAGAAGCAATTTAGGAAGGAGATAGGAAATGAAAGGAGGGGGCGATCTGCAGGCAGGGGTCCGAAAGAACAAGAAACAGCGCGTTTTTACAGGGTTCGGGACAGCGTACGGACGACTTACGGATGGATGACTTGCGGACACTCTTCTGTTCTAGCACCTTCGAGTTTAGCACTCCAGCACGGATCCAGGGCTGCTGGCACAGATGCTGGCACGGATGCTGGCACGGATGGCCATCACTTATGGGGCGCTCTGCATGGTCACCGCTGGTCACAGGTACGAAGAGTACTGTGTAATCCGTACCCTTGAGAAATACGGCAACAGGGCTGACAAGCCGGGAGACCGCTGCTCTTTGTGATCTTTTTTAGGGTAATACTCCGCAGTCTTTTTTTATCACTCGTGTTGCGAGTTCGTGTTCGCCTGCAAAAAAGTACAACCGGCTGACTTTTCCCGACCTCGTCCTCGTATTGACAACAAGGTGTCGACGGTGTTTGTACTTGTGTGGACGGGGTTGTGTGTCGAGTCTTTTGTTTCTTGTTTCGACGCACCTGATTCGCCGATTGTCTTTTCCGACTCTCACACCATCTTCTGCCAAGCACCCGGCTGTTAGCGGGTCCATACGACGAGTACGAGTACGAGTACGGAGTAGGGAGTACTCCTGCTTACTCGTACAGGTCTGATTATTTGGCTTCAAGTTTGCAGACATGTGTTAGACAAGTGACTGAATCCTGTGATTCTCATACGAGTTTCGTACTTTGTATCTCCTCGGCTGAGTTGTCGTCCCAACATCCCATACATGCCCTGGTCTTTGCCGTCCATCTCAAACGCATCTTATCTTTCTGCTACATCGAAGCAGCAGCCTTTTACTGATACAACGGCCCACCAGTCACGTCGTAGTAGCACCCGTGGCATCCGATCTAAAGTGCCTGCAATTCTACGGCGTAGAGATTTCTTACACGGCCAAAACGATCGAAACGATCGAAACGATCGAAACGACCCAAACATTCAGACGATTATGCCTGCATTCTTCACATGTGGGGGTGGAAAGACACAGTCCCCGGTCAACGCCAGACTCTGCGCTTTCGGCATACCTACCGTAGTTCGTATTAGTGACCCAACCCGGGCTGCGCTGGCTTCTTCAGCCCTCTCCACAGGGCCTGTCTAGGGAGGAGAACGCGTGAAATTTCACGCACCACCCGGACAAAAAGGCCCGCTTATCGAAGGAGGCCAACTCGCTAAACTCGACCCAGCTCCATTCCATACACCAGCCCCCCCTGCCCTGTCTTGGTCTCCTGCTCTTTCTTGTCTCACCCAGCTGAGTGACGGGGACGGTGGGGGGCGTCTTTCCCAGCAGTAGCCAGGACTTGCAGGAACCACACTAATCAAGATAAGCAGGTCCTCGTAGAATAAGCATATATCACCAAGGCCTTCCCATTTTTTGGTCCTCCTTTTTCTTGGAGACATTTACATCGAACACGCTCTTGTGCACCCTGCTCCTTCGCTTGGACAATACTGTCAATTTATACTCTTCAGTACCTCACACTCTCTCTTCACTCCCACTATGCAACCTTCTATGCTGCTGCCGGCCTTGACGGCCCTCCTCGTCTCTCTCTCTTCTCTCGTTCAGGCCACACCTGTGCCTTGCCCAGAGGTACGCCAAAATAATCGTCCTTTTTTCATCTGAACTTGCATTCCTAACATTTTTAGGCCACCGTCGACATGATCCTCAACGGCAAGATGGCTCCCGATGTCTGCTGCAATTACGGGATCTGCAAAGGCGACATCCTGACCAAGGTCAAGGCCCGATAAGATGCGAGAATAAAAAGGCTTCCCGCAGGCAATCCGAAGAAACAAAACCCACTTCTGCGGCGGGTGAAGCATTTCTCATTCTTTGCATAAATCTTGGCGTTCTCTTGGCTTTTTTATTCACAACACGGGCTCCATGATGGCATTACGATGAACACACACAAAACGAGCACGGGCCTCTTTCCTTTTTTTCATCTCTATTTCCGGGTGTCGGTTCTGGCACGACGCATACGAGCAAAATGGAGTACCGGTGTATCCTCGCGGGGATTTCCTCGAGGATCCCCCACTCCTTGATCGGAGTTGGAACGCATACATGTTTTTAATCCTTCAAAAAGAAGGGCCGAACAGAAGGGGAGCTGTTTCTAGGAGTTTAGGATTGGTTGATTTACAAGCACATGTTCTTTTTCTTCTCTGGACAGACTTAGTCGTGGTTAAAGAGAAACATATGACACTCTTGAAAGAACCCGACTTGTGTGTATTTCAGTACTTTTTTCCCTGCAGCAAAAAGGGATGAAAAGACTTTTCTGGCAGCTCCGGCGCCGTCTCGCTTTTCCTTCCTATTTTTGCTTTTTTTGCCCCAAATTCAGGACCATCATTTTTCACATTGGAATGTTTTGTCTATTGTAGACCTGTAGACCCGTCGTCAAGTGGAAAAATAGCCGACAAGTTTTCAACAAAGGAACAAAGAACACATGTGAAATCCACGCATTCTGTCAACGATACGATACACTAATACTGACCGGTCGGCTGTCACGGCCCGCAACGCTTCCACAAAGAACGAAGGATAAAGAGAGAAGAAAGAAGAAAGAAGAAAGAGAACAGAAGAAAAGGTGATGGCCGCTTACATAAGCGACCCCGCCTGGAAGGCCTCGACACCCGCCGACCAGGTCGTGCTGTCAATGACGAATCCGTAGTTATTCTGGCCGTCAGCAAGAGTCAGCCAAAGGAAACAAAAGAACAACACCTACCGCCACGTTCCACAGCGACACGGCCTGTCCACCCGGCGTCGTCGTCGCACAGCAGTCAGCCACCGCCAGACAGTCCCATCCCCCGTTGTAAGCGTCGACCAACGTGCCCAGCACGCACTGGTCCGTGTTGACACCTGCGAACAGCAGCGTCCGGATGTGCGGCACGTCCTCCTGCAGTACGCGCCACAGGGCCACGCCCGTCGGCGACCACAGCCCGGACATGCGGTTCTTGGGCACGAGCAGGTCGCCGAGATCGGGGCGGACTTGAGCAGCCAATCCACCGACCGGGTCTGGCTGTCCATCAGGGCCGCCAGCGTAGACGTCGCTGTTCCATTGGCCGGCCATGAGCATACGGCCGCGGCCGTGGCCGAGATCGACGCCGAGGCCACGATCCTGGACGGTTGAGCCGCGACTGAAACCATTGAGGATGGCGGCCGGCATGGACTGGAGGTCGGCATCGGTAAGGCCCCAGTTGAGCCAAAGGATCTGATAGTCAGTCGGTGTTCTTGTTCTTCTCACTCTGGCCAAGGACGCCAACCTGCACGCCCACTGCGCGACAGTCTTGAATCATCCGCAGGAGCGGCGACACGGCGGCCAATCCTGTCGGGTGATGGATGCACTGCGGGTCTAGAAAGAAGTTTTGCATATCGACAATGACGAGCGCCGTGCGCGCCGGCGCCAGGGCGATTTTGCGTGAAGCCGGGCCCGTCGGCTGCACTGCCTGCACGGTCAGCGGACGAGCTGCGCCGCGTGCGAGATCGTAGATATGCTCGGCACGATGGACAGTCCACTGATCGCCCTCGGGGCCTACGATGACGGTGTCGTCCATGGTGGGTCGTAGAGGAAGAATGGCAAAAAGCAAAAAGCAAGAAGCAAAAAGATGTCAGCAGAATGTCTGGATGTGCTTATCTTTGATATCTTGGTCTGCCGCCCAGACCTATCGTGATCCAAGTCCCCAAGAAATAGAAACAAAAAACAAAAGATCCCGTGTGTAAGAAAATCCCCAAAGCCGACCGTCGGCTTGTCCTGCGCAAAATTCCAGCCGCTGCAACAAAATCAGACAAAACAAGCATGCGTTGAGATATGCTGTTACGGAGTACTCCGTACTCTACTCAAGAGCCACTGTCCGCCTTAGAGTCCACCGCCATGGCCGTCTCCGGCTCCGTGGCCACCAACTTCTCCTCGGCCTCGGGTGTCTCTTTCCATCTCTTAGTCGGAATGGGCGCATCCAAGTCTTCCTCAGCCTCGCGCTTCGGCGTCTCCGGCATCGTCGTCGCTTCTGCGTCGTCTCCTGCTTCGGTCGACGGGACAGGCTCGTCATGGCTGCCGGATTGGCGCACCGGAACTGCCGCTGCCGCTCCTGGCAAAGGCACCGCCTTGCGTCCTACGGCCGCTTCCATGTCGATGTTGTGGCGGCCAGACTGCGGCCCCATATCGGCGGCGCCAATCTCTTCAGGTCCTCGTGCATGCGGCACCTCGTCTTCCTCTTCTTCCGGCTCCTTGGCCGCAGCATCGGCGTCATCCATCACTTCGTCGGTTGCCTCGCCGCTCGCTACTGGCTCGTTGGTCTCTTCCTCCTCTTCGTCTTCTGGCCGTCCGTGATACCGGTTCCCAAAGTTGCCACCTCCATTGCCGCCCGAGTTTGCAGCCGCAGCTGCCGCCCGGGCCAGCTGGCTCACTGGAACCACGCCTGCCTTTTGCTCTTGCCGCAGCAGTTCGCCCTGTGTGATGCCCCGTGACTGTTGTTGCTGTTGTTGCTGTTGCTGCTGTTGTTGCTGTTGCTGCTGCTGCTGTTGTTGTTGCTGCTGTTGCTGTTGCTGCTGTTGCTGTTGCTGCTGTTGCTGCTGCTGAAGAGCCGCTGCCTTGGGCATGGCGCCGTGACTCGGGATGCCGTTGACGGACACGCTGACGGTCTCGATACTACCGACGCCGTTGGGCCCATCAATGGTCTCGGTGCTTTCCGTGCGCACGTGGCCCTCAATACGCTGAGCTGGCGATGACTGTGTGCCGATCTGCTGCTGCTGTGGTGAACCTGCTGCGGCATTCGGAGCCGGGCTGGTGCCAGTGCCAACAATCGTGCCGGTGCCCCCCATGGCTGCATCGTCATTGTCAGAGCTCGGCGGGCTCGAGCCTTCTTCGGTGTGTTCGTCAGCCGAGCTGGACGTGCGCGCGCGCAGCCAAGGAATGGGTGTCAGCAAGGCGCCACCGAGAGCCTCATCGCTGCCGACATTCAGAGAAGCGAGGGCACCATCGGCCAGGGCAGAGGCAGGGCTAGCGGCGGCAGATCCGTTTGTGGCGGCAGCAGCAGCAGCACTGGAACCGTAGAGGATACCGTTGGCCAGCAGAGACATGGCGGACATGTCGGGGACGGCGGGAGGAAGCGGGTAGACATTGCTGCCGCTGGTGACGCTGGTGACGCGGTCGACGGCATGCAGGTAGGCAGTGAGGCTGCGGTAGTGGCGGCGTGGAGTCAGGATGAGCTCGGCGACGCGCTGGATCGTGTGGGGAGGATATTTGGCAAAGGAAGTAGTGAGGGTAGCGATGATGCGGTTGAGCATGCCGGCGACCTGAACAGGCAGGACGGTGGACTCGGACTCAGCCTCGGCCTCGGCTTCTGTGTGAGACGAGGTGGGCGACGAGGCCGGGGCTGGGGCACGGCCGGGCGAGGCGACTGTTGTAGAGGTAGAGATCGGAGGGGCTTCTGGAGTGGTGTTTTCCTTGTTGGTGTCTTCCTGGGAAGAAGGGCCGTCGGATGTGGGGTCAGTGGCAGCGGCAGAGGTGGATGCTGCGCCATTCGCCATCGATGGAAGCAGCGGCGGCAACGCAGGCAGCGGCGACAGCTGCAGGGGTTTGGGGGGTGGAATATTGGGTATGGGAAAGTCATTGTGTGCAATCTGGGCAGGTTAGTCGGCGAGTACTCAAAGGAAGGAGAGAAAGCTTACCGTTTCCAGCCGAGACACAATGGTGCACAGAAGGCGTGGCCACAGCGCGCTGGAGAGGTTAGAATGGGGTTTGCGAGAGGAAGCCATAAAGAGTTGAGAAGATGCAAACATCGTGAACTTTTTGGACGATGGAAAGACAAAGGCTAAGAGAAGACGGCGTTGCAACTTACTAGTCAATGCTGCCGTCGGCGGCCAGCTTCTGGAGGAGATCCTCGTCGGTCTCCATGATGGGTCGTGCGAGGACGAAAGTGTACGAGGAACCGGACAGACGAAGGGCGTCGAACAATGGATCTTTGACGATGCTTTTTGTGTTACCAGTATTACCAGCCTTTTGCGCGGATACGCGCAATGGTCAGTGCACGATAAGAATACAGTGTGTAGACTGTGCATACAACCGATAACACGGTATAGGTCACGCGCGCAGTGAGACATGCAGCCTCCGTTTCTTACTCGTGCTCCGTATTCGTACTCCGTACTCCGTACTCCGTAGGCCAAGACGCAATCTCGCGGCACGGCAGGACAGCCTGGCCAACAACTCGTATTTCTTGGCTCGTCTCGCACCCTGCCCCGCGAGGCTTGTCGACGTATCAGAAACGTCTCCGTGTTGTGCCCGCCTCCTTCTTGGCTGCGCCACGAGCGAGGACTTTTTGATTTTTGATTTTTTTAGTGTTTTTCTTTTCAGGGCTTTTTAGTGGATAGACTTAGTGGATAGAAAGGGGGGAGGGGGAAGGGAGGGCACCGCCACCGGCGTTCGTTCGTTCCTGAATGCAGGGCCGTTGCATAGCCCGTATTTTTAGCTAGCGGCCGGTAGGCGTTCGAGTTAGGGGTCCCATAAACTCCATCCCCTCCATTCCAGCGGGTGGGTGGTGTTCTCATTCATGCAGATGGCACTGTAGCAAACCACACTGCCATTGCTAATTAACTAATAAACCTGCTGGTCGGCTTCGCCAGCGAGGTACGACTCCTGTTTCTTACGACGCCTCATTTCCAGCCTTGTAGATTCGATTGACTCGATTGACTCGGTTCGATTGATTCTGCGATTTTTGATTTAGCTGCGATTTTTGACTTTCGACTTTCGACTTCGACTCGACTCTCGACGCTCGACTCTTCACTCTCGACTCTCAACTCAACTCCCGACTCTCGTCTCGGCTTTCACTCGTCTCGTCTCCTCCTGAACCCCCCTGTCCTCGAACACCAACTTTGCGGCGTGTTTCATCTTTTTCTACCGGCGATCGCCAGGGAGAAGGCCGAAACCAGCGAGCCAACAAAAAAGGAAGCCAGCATCTGCGCGACCGAATGCGAATATCGACTTGTCGTCTTGTTTGATTTTCACGTCCTTTTGCTCTTCTGCTTCGGCTTCTCTTCCATTCTTTTTTCTCAACTGCATTCTTTCTTCTCTTTTTCTCTCTTCTCTCTCTCCCCTGTCATCCCGCCAGCGCGTTACGAGTACGAGTCAGCGCATCAGCCAAGTCCCGCTTTTCCACCTCCGCAATTCTCGTTTTTCGATAGTCCTCCCTGTCGCTCATTCAACTCGATCTTCCGAGTCAACAATTCGTCTCGCACTTTTCTGCGTCTATTCTTCATCGTCTTACGTTCCGTCTTTGCCTTTCTGTCTACGTTCATCTTTCGCCTTCGCCTTCGTCTTCGTCTCCGCCTTTGTCGAACGCCTTTGTCTACATTCCTCATCCATCGTCCTCCTCCGTCTTCGTCTTCTCTTCGCCTTAGCCTCCGTCCTTCTCGTCTTACTCTCCCTCCCCGACCGTCGTCTCGCCGAGGCGACCTAACATCCCTTCCCCCAACAAACCCCTCAATCGCCGCCCTGGCGCCCCGACTAGACTCCAGGCGGTCATATTTGGCCGAACCTGGCTCACAGCTACCTCCCAATAACAACGGCCACTACTATCGTCCAGGCATCGCTCCCTCAGACCCTTCCAAGCTGCGACTCAGCATGGCAGACTTCATTTCCACAAAATGGGCAAAGCTCTTCTTCCTCACGACCGCCATCCAGGCCATCCTCTGTCTCTCCTTTGAGGCCTATGTCTTTGCCGAATTCGAAATGAACGTCAACCAGACAAAGGACACCAGCCAAAACAACTCCTACTACCGATCCATTCCTACCTTCTTGACTCTCTTCATCTTCGCCTTCTTGTACGAGCTCGTCCTCGTCTGGGACGCCCTGCGCCTCAAAAACACTATTCAGATCATCGGCATCTGCATCGCCAACCTCGCCTTCCTCGTCTACACGGCCATCCAGACAGACCAGATCGACCTCGCCCTCCAGTCCCTCAGCTCCATCAACGCCATCAACGCTGACCTCGGCAGCGACGGCCTCTGGAACCATGTCCGCCCCTACCTGATCGCCATCCCCTGCATCATCTGTCTCGCCACCTTCCTCATGGGCTTCATCTCCTGGAAGCTCTACCGCGAGTTCGCCTGGGACATTCTCAAACAGATCGGCGCAGACTACCGCATGAAGAAGCGCTTCCTCCACTACCAGATTTACATCACGCTACTCAAATTTGACTTCTTCTTCTTCCTCGGTTTCACCGTCCAGTTCCTCGTCATCGTCACCAGCAAGACCGATGTCGAATTCGGCTTGACCGCTGCCGCTATCCCCATCACCATTGCCATCCTGCTCATGGCCGCCTACTTCACCCGCCACGAGATCAAGTTCGGCATGGCCATGAGCATCGTCCTCTACCTGTGCGCCCTCGCCTGGTTCTTCTTCAAACTCGTTCGCATCTACCAGCCCGGATACAAGGCGAACTACGTCGCCGTCCAAAAGTCCCTGACGGCTTTTGCCGTCTTGACTATTATTCTCATTATCCTCACCATCACAAATGCCTTTATCTGCATGAACAACTTCAACCGAGGACTCAAGAACCACATCCTGCACCGCACCGGCGCCGACGAGAAGTCCCAGTACGATGCCCAATCGATCGGGTTGAGCGACATCAAGCCCGCCCCATCCCGCATGACCATTGACTAAACCAGGGACCGGCAACATTCCCGCGCTGGCCTGAATGGGCTGCAACCCCGTCCTCGTTCCCCTTTCCCTCTTCCCCCTTCCCCTGTCCCCTTTCCCTTTTCCCCTTTCCTTGCGCTTTTTGCTTTACTGTTTTTTTTAAAAAAATTTGCTCTATACTCCACGGAGTATATATAGCTGTCACCCGACTATCATCTGGCCCTGGCCCTTTGTTTTCATTTTACGACTTCACGATGGTTGGGAAATCTTCGGGGGATGCACGCCCGTCAGAGACCGAGGCAGATGCGGCACCGTATGTTATTTTACTCTTTTTTTTGTTGTTTTCTTTGTCTTGCGTGCCATCTTCCTTATATTTGCTTTGTTTTTCTGTCGCCTTTCCCATCTTCGTGTATGTATGTTCGGGGTCTGTCCAAGTAGTTCCCTTTTCCCTTTTTTCCTTTTTCCTTTTTCCTTGACTGGGCGTTTTCATTATATATATATATATAGGGGCCGGGAAAAGGCATCGGATGCCTTGTGTCGACCAATTGCTATGGTAGCTCGAGCGAGGAAGCCTTGTTTTCAATCAAAATCAAAATCAAAATCATTCAAACAACTGGACTGTTCCGTGCTGTTGTCGTAGGAGAGGATCATATTCGCTTTCTTCGCTGTAATATTGAACATTCGCTATAGTACCGTCATCTTCCAGAAACCCAGCAGCAGAAACTCCCACATGTGCCAAGTCCGCTTCCGTGGTCCCGTGCCAAAAACGCCCATCCCGAAGACCAGAATGCAAAACAAGAAACAACAAGAAAAAAAAGCATAATTTCAAAACCATGCCATCCAGGAGGCCTCCATGACCGGCCTCTGCTCCTCCACTCTCCACTCCATATATTATATTCAGCACGTCCTCAATTCCTTCTGCGCCGTGGCCGTAGACTTCTCGCCCGCAGCTGATGAAGAATGAATCTCCACCGGCGGTCACGTTGGGATCGGGTCGGTTGGCTGGACACAGTGTTCCGCTCCCGGACGCCGGCCCGTCGACCCGACGACAACCAGTCCCGGATTTCCAGGAGGCGCATGATCTCTAGGCGCAACTGTTCACGCTGCAAGGCTCGCACGGCCTGTCTCGATCCAGGCTGGTCCTGCGGCGGGGGACAGCGCTCGCCGTCCCGGAGTGCGCAGCGACCGGGGTCCTACAAGATGATCTTCCGCGCTTCCTTTAGATTGCCCTCCATCGGACAGTACGGACACTTGAACTTGCTTCCCTTGGCCAGGTTCTGCAGCGAGTCATGCGCCAGCACGTGGCCACACGGCAGCCGCATCGGTGGGTTGGTCTCTGTCGTCTGCTCCTTGGAGACGGGACACACAAATATCGAGTGGTAGAACATGGACTCGGGCAGCGGCGTCTCGAAAGCCAGCTCGTCCGACGACGTCCACTCGGTCCGCTTGCTGCGTGTCGCCCCGATGAACTTGATCAGCCGCGGCAGTGCAATCGTGCCCGCCGTCGCCGCCACGTACAGCGGCGACTCGGCCGACAGACCCAGCAGCGAGCAGAACTCGCGCGTAAACGTCGCCGCCACGTCGTCAAAGGCCGTGCTCGTCTCAAACACGTTGGCGTACGGCGACTCCTGGATGTTGGGAGCATAGACGAGCGCCGCTGCCAGGCGCTGTACCTCGTGCAGGTGGCGGTCCTGGAACCGGCAAAAGTGGTCCCGTGCATACTGGATGGCCGGCCCGGGATCGCTCGCGGCCACGGCCACGGCCGGCGTGGCGTTGTCCGTGCACGAGGCACCGGTAGTCTTGACTAGCCAGAGGAACTGCAGCTTGCACAGCTCAAACTCGAGATTCGAGCCCCGCGTCTCCAGGGCCTCCGAGTTGGCCCGCGCCCATTGGATGGCCAGGGCCAGGTCGTGCGCCTTGATGGCCTGCAAGATGGCGTACATGCTCTGGAACTTCTCCTGCAGCTCCAGTGACTCGACCTGTGTAAAGTTGGAGACGCTCGCGGCCGAGGAGGAAGCGGCCTCGTCGCTGGTTTTGTTGTCGTCCACGCTGCTGCCATGGGCATTCGTCATGGCCGTATCGGTATCGCTATCGTAATCCTTGGCCTGCGATGGCACCGACGAACCTTCTGCACTGGCCATTTCCCGGGCTTCTTCCATGAATGTGCTGGCCACATCGAAGTGGCCTTCTCGCAGGAGGTGCATAGCAATGGCCCGGTTGATAAGGGCAGGGTGGTCTGCCATGGCATCGTGATCGGTGGGGAGGGCGGTCGCTGGGAAAGACTGAAAGAGTTAGCCATGTCATTTGTCGAGCGGGGGGGGGAACCCAAAAGTCTGACGCACCTTGTCGAGAGTTTTGCCGAATTCTCGCTGTGTCTTGGATACGGCCTTGAGGTCATTGTTGACGGTTTCGAAGCCTTCTTTGACGGGGTTTTGGAGCTTGGTCAAGATGAGGCTGGCGGCGTGAGGGTCTTGGTCTGCCAAATGGATGAGCAAAAAGAATCAAAGGTGTGCAAGAGATGTCTCACCTGCAGCAATCTGCTCTCTTGCTTGCATCAGCCGGGCGATGATCTTGTCGACATCGGCCACAGCCGACGATAGGCGAGCTTTCCGGGCGATCTGGGAAAGCTCCGCACGAAGCTTTGGCATATTATCGGCCATACTGGGCAGTTGTAGAGATGGCGACGAGCTGGATGGACAAGCTTTCGGAGTGAAATGGTTGCTGAGCCGAGGTTGGGTCGAAGATCAACGGTATCTTGCTGTCACTGCCCCCTTTGCGTACTGGGTACTAGAGGGACAAAAAGAGTTAATACATGTGGTCTTGCCGTATATGGGCATTAAGGCATGACGAGGAGTAGAAGCGGGAGAAGAGAAAGATAGCGAGAATGTATGACGCCGGTTGGAACCAGATGGCTGTTAGTCAGCGGAGAACAGTATTATACAGTGTTTACTTTGTGTGAATGGATATTCGCACAATGTCACGTGCAACGGACCAATGGCCAGAGGCCGCCAACCGATGACGCAGGTCACATGTCGCACATAGCTTCTGGCGAAAGCATGGCATAAATGCCTGTACTCGTACGGATACTTGCACGACCGACCTGCCCGCCTTACTCCTGACGTGCGATCCACCACACGAGAAGAAGAATCGTCAACCATGACCACAACTTGCCCCAGACGATCCCAGCTGTCGTCGTCGTCGCCGTTGTCGACGTCTTGACGCCAAGTCATCTCTACACACCGACAGAGCCAAAGACGTTTTTTACGTTTTTGTTTGGCAACTCACCCTTTCAGTTGACAGACGGACCTCCCAGTCGTGAGGACGACAGCTCAACCATGCGGCCAACAGCTGCGCAACACCGCCACAGTAAGAGCCGGCTCACCGCTGTCGCCGACACAGCTCCGCAACAGGCTTCGGAAGCTGCCCGGACGAGAAGCAGACCTGCCAGCTCTACCGACATGTCTCCTGCACAGGCGCCTGCTCCGCAGCGGCGGCACATTATCACGCCCGACCCCGTGGCGCTGATGTACGTCCCCCCCTGGAAGGCATTTTGTTCTTTCCTAACAGTCTAGCTATCTCGAAGGAGACCCGTCGGTCAACGTGGTCGAACGTCGAATCTGCCTCGAGGGCTACGAACTGTACCTTGTCGAACAATGGGCGTGCTCACGACAGTCGCCAACACTCGTCATCTCTACGTATACGGGCGATCCGAACCACTCGGTGGTCGTGGGCGTTCTCTCGGTGCCGGCAGACGATAAGGACTGGTCGCCACAGCTGCGCATCTACTTCAAGACCATGCAGCAGTACCATGCCCGGCCCAAGGAAACACAGTTTGGCGAGATCATGGCCACGAACCTGAGCAGCTTCCCGTCGGCGCTGACCGTTATTGCCGTGCCCGACGGAGATCTGGGCAAGCACCGACACGATTTCATTGTCAACGAAGACCTCAAACGCCTTGGCTGCTCGGGACGTTCGGCGCTGACGTTGCTGCCACCAACACGGGCGACACAAGAAAAGTTCCAGTCGCTGTACAAGACGAGCGACAAGATCCCCTTTGCCGAGTCGGTGCTGGAGCTCATCAAGATGTGCCAGACGGCACTGTATATCTTTGGCCTGCTGGGCCCACAGTACATTGACGGGCTGCTCTGCGACCTGACGGAAAAGGCCATCAATGACTGGTGGACGGATGTCGGGGTGGAATACTACAAGGTCGAGCCGGCAGACGGCATTCTCGGGCCCACGACTGTAGCAGCACTGCTCGGCATGTTGATGGGGGCGCGGAACCGCCTGGCCTGGTATGGTGCGCCGGTGGCCAAGGATGTGTTTGACCTCGAGGCGACAGCCAAGGGCATTGACTCGTTCCAGAAGGCGTGTAAGCTAAAGCGGTCGCGACGATTGGACCACGAGACGCTGCGCAAGCTACACAGCATCAGTGCCAAAGCAGCGGCAGGTGAGGGCGGCTGGGGCGTACAAAAGGCCGTCAAGTCGACGATGGAAGGGATTGGCGGTAAGCGAGGCGAGATTGTCATCGGCATGGTGGGCGGCAAAGACCGGGGCAATATTGGCGACATTGAGACGGCGGATATGGACAAGTTCAGTAGTCTGATCTCGGGAGAGCGGGCCAAATGGCTGTGGTACGGAAAGCCACGGCGGGCAGGAGGTGTGCCGGCGCCATCGGGGGCCGATTTGCACGTGGACAGGGAGGCACTCTTTGGACGCGAGGAGGTGGAGGAGACAGGCGTGACGGCGGAGACGGACGGCACACCGCAAAAGAAGGACGACCGGTCTGGCGTGTATCTGGGCGCAGCACCGGAGTCGGCAGCTAGTGTGAGTGACGGCCCGGGCGACCGAGAACGTGACCGTGACCGTGACCGTGACCGTGACCGTGAACGAGAGCGAGAGCGAGAACGAGACAGGGATGTGAAGCGGAAGACAGTGTTCAAGAGTGTGGCCGGCAAAGTCAATGATGCACGATCGGGGCTGGGGCGGATCCGGGATGCAGTAGGAGGCGGTCTACGCGGCCATGCAGCACGGCCATCACGCGACGAGGCTGGTGGTCTGGGAGGTGGTAGTTTTGGTCCCCATAGCGGTGCATCTGTCACAGCCTCCCCGGGTGTCGTGTCGGGTGCGCCGTCGACTGGCTTAGGCAGTCTGGGGCAGCCGTCGAACTCGGCGATGTCGAGCCCGACCATGGTTGGTCGTGCCTTTACGTGGAAGAACAAGCCAGAAGAGTATCTCAACGCTCTACGGAAAGAACGCGAAAAAGACATGTCCGAAATAGACGTCCGAGACCGAGACGACACATGGGTGCCGGCACCGCTGCCGACGCGCCTGGATCTCGAAAAACGGCAGCATCACGACATGGCCCTCGCGCGGGCATCGATTCTAGCGCCTACAACCGTTCCGGGCTTGGCACCACTAGCCCAGGACAAGGCGAGTCAACTACGGCGAAGTATTGCATCGACGGCGGCGACATCGGCAGCCGGATCCGTGGCCGACGAGGCCGACCTGCAAGGGCCGATTCTAGAGGCTGAACGGACGGCAGGTCCAGGAGTGGTTGGGCTCTTGCGGCGACACAGCATCGCCGTGGGCAACATGCGACACCAGCGACCGTGTGAGGTGGCCTGGCTGCGACGACTGTCGTTTAGTGCAGCCGAAGAAGCGGTGCTGCGATGGCAGGAGATTGCGGACGTGGGCGGCGAGGAAGAAGAGGAAAACGACGAGGCCGAAGCGGCAAATGCGGCATTGTCAGTGGCCTCGTTGACGGTCAAGCGGTGTCTATACCAGCGAATGGCGGAGCTGCGCGACCGGTTGGGCCCAGTTGTGACGGAACGAGTGCTGGCTCTCGAAGCACTGGATGTGCTGTACGCGCAACAGGTGGAAGAAGCCCAAGGCATCTATGTGCAGCTGTCAGAAGTGCACGAGCGACTGCAGCTGAGCAGTCAAGAGCTGCTGGGAATGGAGCGGGCACAAGCGACAGAGGCGATTCGCGAGGTGGAAATGCTGATGGCCCGAGTGGAATACGAAATTGGCGCGCTGGCATCCAAAGTACAGGACGTTGAAGACGGCGTGCAGCAGTTTGCTGAGCAGGTGGACGACGTGGAGCGACGGGCGGACGAGCTGAAACGGCAGCTCGAGACGGAGAGTTGGGTGCACTGGCTAGTGCGAACGTTGACGGGCATTGGCACGGGTCCAAACATTATCCAGGACCGAAGGATGTGAGGGAGACTGACGAGAGAGACAGAGAGAGAGTGAGAGACATAGACGGATGGAGTTCATATCACGTGACACAGTCATAGTCACAGGCAGCATGCCACGGTCGACCCGGTCTGGAGTTTGGTTTGGGTCTGATAGAATACCGGACGGCAGCTAACAGAATACATTGCATTGGACTTTATACCTGGATGCCTTGGATCTTGATGCATTGGATCCTTACTTATGCCTGGATCTTATATCTCGTCAAGCCTGTTGTCTAAGAGAAGAGAGGAACGCCCATATCATACAGAGAAAAGGATTCCGTCCAGCCTGCCGCTCATTGCCCAAAGAAGCCGCCAGCACCACCGCCAGCACCGGACCGTTGCTGGGCTTCTTTCTGCATCTGCTCTGAGATGGTCATGTGAACCGAGAAGAACTTGGCGGCACACCGGTCGAGACAGACACTCTCGCCCTTGTTGATCTCGCCCTCGCGGTACTCGCGCGGCACGCACTTGGCCGTGCAGTTCTTGATAAGCCTAGAAAGTTAGCAGTTGCGCTTCCAAGTCGCCGCACTCTGTCAAAGTCCTCCACCTACCGGTTGTGCATGTCGGCCATCATCTTCATCTCGGCCTCGACAGCGGCGATTTTCTCGGCCGACGTCGGCTGCGGCCGGCCAATACCGAAGAAGGACATGTTGACAGTGGGTAAGAGCAAAAAAGGAGAGCAGATGGATGTCGGCAAGCTGGTCGTCGCGTGCAGTCTTGTCGGCAAGAGAAAATCAGTGACGTTTTTTCGCATTTTTTGGTCGGTGGGGCTTTTTGGTTCCGTAAGCTCAATGGCATCTGTGATTGGTCGGTGCTTTTGTGGGGCATCAGCAGAAAGTTTTCAGTTTTCAGTCAGAGCTTTGCCAGAGCTTCAGAAGTTTTCTTTCCTCTACAACAACAAACCCAACTTTGGTGAGTGGCTTCCGACCTTTGCTTTCTTTTCTCCCTACATGATGAATCCTGTGTACTTAAGAACCGTTGCGACTGATGCGGCTTGCCGCTATGATCACAAATGCCAATTTTCTGATATTCCTTTCTTTCTACTGCCTTTTTCATCCTTTTTCAGAACACAGCTGACAGTTTCAGATGTCTTGACCCATGGCAGGGCTCCTCTTTTTGCGGCCCTATGCGGCTCGGAGCCTGCGCTCGCTGGCCCCGACCAGCCGCAGCCAGGCTGCCTACCTGCGCTTCTACCAAGCATCCTTGGGCCAGCCAACCTGCTGTGCCGCGTGTGTCCAAGCGGGCAGACGGGCCTACGGGACGGCACAGAAGGACAATGACAAGAAAGACGAAGAGGAAGACGTAGAGGACCGCTCGGCCGTGGCCTTGCGCATCCGTGAACTGCAAGAAGCCGACGCTCTGCGGTATCCGCGGTACGAGCCACAGGCTGAGAGACTGTCGGTGCCAGCATTCCGACACACGTTTGCCGGCGTCGAAGCAGCTTCTTCTACTGCTGCACCTCGCGTCGAGCTGAGCGGCCGCGTCATGTCTGTGCAGCGGCTCGGTGCCAAGCTCTTCTTCTTCAAACTGCTCAACGAGGGCGAGCAGGTCCAAGTCATGAGCAACTTGCGGGAACTCGTCGACACAGACGACATCTCAGTCTTCAAGACCGCCGCTCGTCTGCTGCGCCGTGGTGACCATGTCGCCGTCACCGGCCGCGCCACTCGTACGGCCACCGGCGAGCTGACACTGGCTGCTGACGCCCTGGTGCGCGTGCTGTCGCCGGCGCTGGCGCCGCTGCCCACGCGACTGCTCGACGGCGACACGCGTGCTTTGCACCGCCACATCGACCTGCTAGTCAACCCGGCAGCGGCGGCGGCGGCGCTGCGTCTGCGCGCCCGGCTGGTACACACGCTGCGGACCTTTTTTGAGGCGGCACGCTTTGTCGAGGTGCAGACGCCGATCCTGGCACCACAGGCCGGCGGTGCTGTGGCGCGGCCGTTTGTGACGGCTGGCGAGGGCGGCGGCACGACAGCCGGCACCGAACCGCTCAGTCTGCGCATTGCGCCGGAACTGTGGCTGAAGCGGCTCGTTGTCGGCGGGTTGGACCGGGTGTTTGAGATTGGGCCGTCGTTTCGCAACGAGGGCATCGACGCCACACACAACCCCGAGTTCACGACCTGCGAGTTTTACGCGGCATACTGGACGCTGCCACGTCTGATGGCCGAGACCGAGCGGCTGCTGGGGCAGCTGGCAAAGGTGGTTGACAGTCAGGACAGTCCCGATGGCCCACACAGTCCAAACAGTCCAAACAGTCCAAACAGTCCAAACAGTCCAGACAGCGAGGCCCCTCAGATCAGCCCATCGGTGGCGCTCTGTGCAGCAGGTGGTCCGTTTACGCGGCTCGAGTTCCTCCCTGAGATCCAGCATGCACTGGGCTTTACACTGCCCGACCTCGAGAGTCCCGACGCGTACGAGCGTCTACGGACGTTGCTCCTGGAACATGACCACTCCACCTTCCTCGACGGCAAGGAAGGCGAGGATGGCAGCGGCGACGACGGCGGTGGCCGGCTGGCCAAGCTGCTGGACCGTCTGGCCAGTGGACTGTTGGAGGCACGGTCGGCGGCCGACAGCGACGGCCCGCTGTTCATCACGCACCACCCGGCATGCATGTCGCCGCTGGCCAAGAGTTTTGTGTGCGCCAAGACAGGTCAGCGTGTGGCGGCGCGGGCAGAGCTGTTTGTGGACGGCCGCGAACTCGCCAACATGTACGAAGAGGAGAACGATCCGGCCGAGCAGCGGCGCAAGATGGAGCGGCAGGTAGCAGCGGCAGTGGCGGCGGGCGGCAGCGGCAGTGTGGACACGAGCTATGTGGCGGCGCTGGAGTCGGGACTGCCGCCGACGGGGGGCTGGGGGTGCGGTATTGAGCGGCTGGTGATGCTGTTTTCGGGACAGCGGCGGATTGCTGACTGCCTGAGTTTTGGGACGCTGCGTCACGTGGTGGCAATGGCGAAACAGGGATGAGTCACGTGACACCTACGAGAATATGTCAATGAGTAATGATACACGACTTATAAGACTGGAGGAAGATTTATCTTACCAATTTGCATCTGGGCCTTCCAACTGCTTTATATTCACAAAGAATGAAAACACTGGCGCGAAACCGTCGACCGAAAGAAGAGGCTGAGCCCTCGGGTATTTGGTCGAACAAGGATGTCGAAGTCGACGATAGCAACGACTGTAACAGCCCAGAACTGCACGAACCCATGGTGGGCGGGCTGTCGGAAACAAGCGTGGCCATCAAGACTGCGCTGAGTGTTCTGGCAGAGTCTGTTTACCTGGAAAACGCAGACCAGGCCATTCGCGAAACCACAGAGGCTATGGAGCTCCAAGTGCAAATCGTGGACGGCATCCCGAGCAAAAGAAGGCAAAGACAAGGGCCGTGGCTGCCGTGCTGAAAAATGCCGTCGTCACTGTGATCAACACCATGGCGACGATCCCCTTTGATTGTGAGGCATCCGGCTTGCACGTGGGAAGAGTGGCATGCCATACCAGTTTCTCGCGAGCCGTCGACGAGACGCCCAAGTCGTGCCGGTCACACGTTGCCAAAGACCTGAACTGGATTCTACACCATGTCGCTTATGCAATCTGGATTGTGCCACGGCCGAAGCGTATGGCTGTGTCCTTGGCCCTGAACACGGTCTTTTCCGAGCTCGGAAAAGCTGTTGTCGAGGCCCCAAAGAGAGTTCGACAGGAGATTGTGAGAGAATATCTGGAATACATTGGCAAGGTATCTGAGGCTGTGCGGGCCCTGGCAGAAAAGAAGTTGGAATGCGCAAGACGCGGCTGTAGATACCGCAGGGGTTGTTGTAAGCATGTGTAGAAGCTTCTGGTATTTCACTTTCAAGCAAAATTCGGATCTCGCTTCATCTGAAGGGATCCGTGGTATTCATTGATTAGTCAGCATATCATCGTTCATCTACTATTCCGTCTCTTTTCTACAGCCTCTTATACTTTTCAACCTCCGACCCCCTATCCCTCAGTCAACCAACCGTGTAATGCTCTCCCGCTTGATCACACTGTTCTGCTTGTCGTCTCGCGATACCCGGTAGAACGTGTCGCAGAAATCCGAACACTGCATGTGCCGCAGAAACTCTTCGTCGTGCGTAATCACAATCAACTGGAAATTCGCCTGTGCCTGTCGTGCTCGGATAATTGCATGCAGCGAAACCGCCAACGACCGGATATTGTCGCTGTCCAGGTTCGTTGTCGGCTCGTCCAGTGCAATCAGTCCGCAGCTCACTCCAAACGACTCGGCCAGTGCCAGCCGGATAATGATGCTCGCCAGCACTTTCTGACCGGCCGAACAGCGTCCGCGCATATCCATTTCCGTATCTTGCTTGACCATACACACGCGATAATTGTAACTGCGTTTGCCCGTCGCCGTTTCGTTGTCGGACCGGATCAGGATCGTGTCAATGTCTGTGCCCTGATACGTTGCCCGCCACAGCTCGCCGGCGATCCGGTTGACCTCTTCCATCTTGAGCGCGTGGTACTGCATAATGGCCTTGTCGAGTGCTCCCGCATACCGTCCGAGATCGTCAATGGCCGCCCGCGTCGTCTCCACGCGAATATGCGACTCTCGGTACCGCAACTCGGCGTCCCGGTACTCTTGTTCGTATTCGCCCAACAGCCGCAGCAGCTCTTCGTCCTTGGTCTTCATGCTGCCCCAGATGCCGCTGCGTTCCGCCAGCAGCTTACTGTGCTGTACTTCGAGCCGTTTCGCTTCGCCCACAAGCCGGTCGTAGTCGTCTTCGGCTTGTCGTTCGCCCAGTTCGGCAATCTCGCCTCGCAACACGTCCAGCAGTCGCGCGTTGCGTCGGTAGTTGATATTGTCGGCAATGTTCTTCTTTTCCCGGTCGCTGTTGTCCATCTCCGTCTTCATCCCGTTCACCTCACCCGCCATCTCTTCGGCCGCCCG
Organism: Dryadomyces quercus-mongolicae; assembly: GCA_002215975.1. NCBI lineage: Eukaryota > Fungi > Ascomycota > Sordariomycetes > Ophiostomatales > Ophiostomataceae > Dryadomyces > Dryadomyces quercus-mongolicae. Next base: position 485,475 of record NIPS01000010.1, on the reverse strand, counting down.
CTCCGTCTCGGCCATCTCGGCCTCCAACGCCGCCATCGCCCGTCCATTAGCCACCAGCAGCGCCGGTCCGCCTCGTTCCACGTACTCCTGCACTTCCTTGTCCACCATCCGCAGCTCGCTGACCGTATGTGCTACGTCGTCTCGCTCCACCGCCGCCTGTCGCTCCTTGTCTTGGCCGCGCTGCAGCGTGTCCGCTCGTATTGTCCGCGCTTTGGCAATCTCCGGTCCCAAGGCTTCCAAGTCGACATCCGCCTGCTGCATCGCTTCCCGCTGTTGTGTCGTCTCCTCTCGCTGTGCTTGCAACTGTGTCGCCAGGTCGGCCTTGCGCTCGGCCTGTCGCGCCGCATGGGCAATGCGGTTCTTCAGCTCGCTGCGTTCCAGCTCCAGTCCGCTGACGACGTCGCGCATGTGCTGCCGCTCTTCGCCTAGCTTCGCCATCCTCGCCTGTGCCGCCCGCAGCTGCTCGCCACAACTGGCCTGGGCCTCTTGCACTTCTTCCGCACTGCGTGCGGCTCCGCCCGCCGCCGACGACGCCGACTGCGATACCACCAGCCGCTCAATCTGCTGCTCCGACTCGGCCACTTCCCGCACTGCCTGCGTAATGCTGCTCACTGTCCGGCCCATCGACTCGACATCCATCCGCTTCTCGTCGGCCGCCTTGAGCTCGGCATCCTCGTCCTCAAGCCGCCGCACCAGCCCGTCCCGCTGCGTTTCTGCCGCCCGAATCTCCTGCTGCACGCCCGGCTGCTCCGCCTGCAACCGCCGGTACGTGTCGTGCTGGCCACGCACCGCCCGCAGCTGGCCCAGGCTCTGCTCCAACACGTCCTTTTCTTGCTCCAGCTCCTTCTTCTGCTTGTCGTCCAGGTTCTTGGCAATCTTCTCCAGCAGTTTCGACCGCTCACGCGGCTGCTCGGCAAATGATCGATCACACAAAGAGCACTTGTTGAACCGGTTCAGCACCTTTTGCGACTTGGAGTAGTAGTCCTTGAGATGGTCAAACAGGCTAATGTCCTTTTCCGCCGTCAGAATCTCAGACTCCGTGTTGTCCATCTCCTCCTGGTAGTCGTCCATCGACACCGACGTCGCCTCTTCTCCCTTCACGTCCCGCAGCACTTCCACTACCGCCCGTTCACACCGCTCCGCCTCGCTTGCCATCTTCTTCTGCCGCTCTCGCATCGTCGACAGCTTGTACTCAACCTGCTTCAGCTCCTGCTGACTCGCCTCCACCTTGCGCCGCGCCCCTGTCACTGTGGTCACATGCTTCTCCAATGCCTCCTGGAAGGCCGTCTCCGCCGACGCAGCCTCCCACGCCGGCCCCAACACGCCGGCCAACTTCTCGCGCCACGTCGAAGTCAGCGTATCGAGCCGCCGTTTCCGCTCCACGAGCTCCTTCTTGCGGAGGTCTAGCTGCGCCCGCTCCGACGCCCGCCGTGTGCACTCGACCAGCTCACGCGTCAACCGGTCACTGTCTTTCTCGAGCTGCCAGATCTGGCCGTTGACCTGCTCCAGCTGGCTGTCCATTGCCGCCGTCTGGATCTCTTCGCCGGCCTGTTTCAGCCGTGCCTCCACGTCCGCATACGTCGACTCCAGCACGGCCTGGGCCCCCTCGTCCACGTCCAGCTTCTGCATGTCGCGCTGCAGGGCCATCATCCGCCGCTCGATCGTTGCCATGCGCTGCTTTGCGGCCACTCGGTCTTGTGTCCGTGCTGCTTTGCGCGTCTCCAGCTCTGTGATCACGGCCGTGTCCTTCTCCAGCGCCTTGGCATGCTCGCGCTGCAACCGCTCCAGCTCGCGTTTCTTGTCCTGCAGCACTTTTTGGATCCGCTCCAAAAATGCCCGCACGTGGCTATCTGCGAGCTCCTCGCTGTCGTATCCGCGGATCTCATGCCGCGCCGCTGCCTCCCGCACCATCTCCACGCGCGTCTGCACTTGCCGCTCATACTTGTCCTTGTCCGACTGCAGCTTGCCTTGTTCTGCCTGTCGTTCGCCCAGCGCGCTGCGCGCCGCGCTCAGCTCGCCCTGCAGCTGCCGGTACTCGGCCGTCTTGGCTTCCATGTCCTCGCGCAGCCGCTCAAGGTTGCCCTCGTACTCGCGCAAGTGCTCCTCGAGCCACTCGTCCGACTCTGTGCGCATCTTGACAATGCTCTCCTTGAGCTCGAGCATTGTCTCGTTGCGCACCTCGTACTGGTCCTGCTTGCTCTTGAGCTCCTGCACAATGCCGAAAAACGAGTTGGCCTCTTCGCGCCGACTCTTGGCCTGTGCCTGCACCTCGTCCATCTGCCGCGACAGGTCCTCGCCCTGCTCCCGCAGGTCTTCGATCTGCGTCTGCAGCGCGGCCAAGTGTTTTTCCACGCGCTGGCCCTTTTCCTTGGCATCCTTGTTGGTGGTTTCGAGCATCTTGAGTTTCTGCAGCTCCTCGCCCTGCTTCTTGCGCACCACCTTGAGGTTGTCAATGGCCTTGGTGTACTTCATGGCCTCGAAGATCTCGTCAAACTTTTTTTTCAAAGCCGCCGGCTCACTCATCGGCCACAGCGACTCGTCCTGGTGGCAGAAGATGACGGCATCCAGGATGGCCGGCGACACGCCCAGGTAGTTGGGCACGAGGTCATCCAGTTCGCCCACCTTAGTGGACAGACCGGTTCGTTCGCCGTTGTTGTAGATGACGAGCGAGCCGTCCAGTGTCTTCATCGCCCGCTGCGTCTTCTTCATGGTGAGCTGCAGACTGCGGGTCACGACAAGTTTCTGCCCGACAGTCGACCGGAAAGACAGCTTGACCTGGGCCAGGACTTCCTTCTCTCCACACAGCTGCCAGCCGGGTTAGTATAGAAGACACGTGCTTGTCAGCCAAGGTCCTCTCTTCACCTTTGGGTCGTGTATAAAGGCGCCACCCTTGCTGTTGGGCGGCTGCTCGCCTGTCGTCGCATATTTGAGGGTTTCGATGATGGTCTAGCAGGTCAGCCGATGTTGTGTTCGATTTCTGAGGGCACGGGACGCACCGTTTTTCCAGAGCCATTGTAGCCAACGATGAGGGTCAGTGGAGTGTTGAATTGCATAGACTCCTGGACCGCAGGGCTAAAAGATCGGATTCTGATATGTTAGCGAGAGAGGAAGAGGAAGAGGAAAGGAAAAGAAAAGAAAAGAAAAGGAAGAAAGGAAGAAAAGAAGAAAAGAGAAACGAACCCCCGAATACCGAGTTTATCGATTTTAGCTATAACGTCAGTTTCTGATCACACTGGATAGACAGAAGAACATACACCTGTACGTGTCAGTCGTTGAGCTGTAGCAATTCTGGAAACAGGAACTCACATGATGAAGATTTGCGTCGCCACGCTGTCCAGAGTTCCTACGACGAGGCTGTCCAACGCGTCCGATATAGCAGTATTTTTAGCGCGTGTCTGCCTGGAGCAGCGCGGACTCACGGGATACAGCGGGGTACGGTGCTAATGGACAGTGCATGATAGGTATTAGCACGCATCGTATGTTCGACGAGAGGGCAGGACGGTGAGTTCTCAGACGGTCATGTGACAGCACACTTATCTTGTTTGCTCTAATTGGTTGCCTGCGTCGGCCTGCTTCTTACGTATTACTCTCTTGTACGCCTCGCCTCCTCCGCAGCGGACTGCCCTCTCCGCTCGCCACACCCATCGCACAGCCATCTACAAGACTTCCACCTTGCGATTGCCTGTCTGCTTTCGTCTGGCCAGCAGCTTATGGCATGTACCAAAGTGCCAGAGTCGATGCGCCTCCGCCTTGTCCTTCGAGAAGTCCGGTCGACTGGTTGCTGCTTACGGGTCTGAGACCACGAGCGGTGACGTCAACGGCGCATTGATCTCCATCTAAGCTCCTGAATCACGGCTACCGTGGCCGCCTTGCCGTCATGTCCGCTGGACAACCGCCTCCCTTTGGGCCCGGGGACGGCGATGCCACTCCCACAGCTGCCATAGCCTTTCCGGTTCGTCTTAGATTCGCTATTCTTTTCATGTTCCTTTTTTTTCTCTCCCATGCTAACTGAATCTTGCAGACTTCCGGGTTGGGCCTACAGCCTCAGGACGACGCCATGATGATGCTCTTTGACGACTCCGCAGCTCTCTTCAACGGATTCCAGGACTTTCAGGCTCTCGACTCTTCTGCCGATCCGCTGTTTCCACCACAGCTTTCCGCTGGTCCTTTTGCACCCACACCCGCCAGTGCCTCGGAGACGCCCAAGAGCAGCGATGCCAGCGGTAGTAGCACCATGTTGCGGCGGACAGGCGACAGCGAGAGCCACGGAGACTCGCCCATTGGCACGGGACCCGGTGCCGGACCACATCCCACGACCGATTTTGAAAACGGCGCCGGCACCAGCAACAGCAGCAGTGGCAGTGGCCCGCACGGCAGTACACTCACCGAGTTCACCAAGCGCAAGAACTGGCCCGCCAAGATCGTCGAAGAGCTGTGCGACCTGCTGCTGATCATCGAACCCAACGGGCGCATCCGCTTTTCATCCGCCAAGTTGACCGACCTGCTGGGCTACACCCAGGAAGAGGTCATTGGCCAGCTGCTGACCGATCTGGTACATGTGGATGACCGCGCTGTGTTCGTGACGGAACTCAATGCCTGTATCGCCAACGCCACGCTGCTGCGCATGTACTACCGTCTGAGACGCCGCGATGGCACGTACGCCGTCATTGAGACAGTTGGGCACGCTCACATTGCCGACTCACACTTTGCGCCCAACCCGGCCAACAAGTCTGCTTTTTGCCAAGCCGTCTTCCTCATGTCCCGGCCCTACCCAACCAAGAACGGCCGGCTGCTCGACTCTTTTCTCGAGCACAAAATGGAGAACGAGCGGCTGCGCCGTCGCATCGACGACATCCGCCATGAAGATGCCTCGGAGGATCTCGAAAACACTATTCACACACAGAACGTGACGAATTTGTGGCGCCAGAGCATTGGCTCGCGCTCCGATGACACCGGCGTGCCTGGCACTCCCGGCACAATGGCCCCACCGCCGCCGCCGTTGGCTCTATCGGCGTCTGTTGCCACAGCCGGCGGACTGCGCAACGCGGCACTGACGCGCGAGAATCTCGAAGGCATTGCGGCGCGGCCGCCCGACTCGCTTCACGACAAGATGGAACGGTACAAGGGCGTGGCCGAGCCGGTGTCGAACGGCGGCGGCGACAAATTCCGACTGGCCGGGCCGATGGGCACGGCAACACACGCAGACACTATTGAAATGTTGACGGGGCTGCGGTACCAGGAAGGTGAGCGCAGCAAAGGACTCTCAACGGGCAACCGGAGTCCGCGGCTGATGAAGGGCGACGCCGGCATTGCGTTTTCGGTAAACCGGGAGCAGCGGTCGGGCGAGAAGAAGAAGAAGATCCGGCTGGCAGAGGAATACGTGTGCACAGACTGCGGTAAGTATCTCTTACCTCCTTTCTTTTTGTCTGTCTTCACGGCTGACCAGCAGGAACACTGGAGTCGCCCGAGTGGCGCAAAGGCCCCAACGGGCCCAAGACGCTGTGCAACGCGTGCGGGCTGCGTTGGGCCAAGAAGGAGAAGAAACGGGAGCAGACGACCGAGGTGGGTGGGTCTGGCTCGCCGGTTCGAAACTGGGACGAGTAGGATGGATATTGATTATTGATTATTGATTATTGATTCCTCTTTGTTTTGGGTTAGGGGGGGAGGAGGCGGCGGGCTGTATTCAAGAGACCCGATACCACACGGTGCACACAGCATACACGGAGGCAGGACAGGACAGGGTTGTTTTTGTTTATTTTTGCTTTTCTTCTCTTTTCTCTTTTCCTTTTTCTTTTACATGCATTCACTTTGCACGGTCGTTTTGTATACGCAGGGAAAACGGCGCTGCAGGATTGTTTGGGGGGAAGTACACGTGAATCTCGCCAAGGCGAAGAAAAGTACAGCACGCACGCACGCATGGATGCGCGGATGGCATGGCGAGACGCAAGGCTATTGCGCATGATAATATAGAAGCCAGGTCAGATATACGGAATATATGGAGCCATCGCCATTCTTATTGAGATGTCTTCTAATTTTGCCGTTATCGTTTTGTCGCAGCGGTGTGGGTTGAGAGAAAACGGAGACCAGTGATATGGGGAGGGTGACATTCGAATAAACATACACAGTACAAAGCAAGATGGAGATCCAGATGGTGTTTCAGATCCTTTATGCCATGCAGGTGTCACGTTTTCGGGGTGGTGTGCTTGAAACCAGACACATGGAGTTTCTAGTTTGTACGAGTTGCTAATAGTAGGACAAGTTTCGAATGCAGTGCAACCTTTGACTTGATAACTATTGCAACTTTTGGCGGCTTGGACAAGGTTAGAGTTGCCGTCGAAAGTTTTCGGAGTACTCTGTAGTTTTGATCTGATTCTACAACTCCAAGAGAGAATCTACAAAGTAAACTTGCACAAAGTAAACTTCACTTATAAGAACAGGGACAGCCTCCAGCTAGACACGTAAACCTGGAAACTAGCTGCCAGCAAAGAGGGGGACCATACGCAGAGGCCCGAGAGCGAGCCAATGGTAACAGAACGAGGTGGAGCACCCCTCGCTAACAAGAGCTTGACGAGGGCAGCTGTGACGCGTATTAAGGCCGGCAGCCCCTCGCTTGGAGCTTGGTTTTCTTGCACCTTGCAAAACCAAGGAGCCCAAGGAACCCAAGGAACTCAAAGAACCCAAGGAAGCCCAAATCGAGTATTTTTGTCTTCTGTTTCTGCTGGTTTTATTGTCTTCTGTTGTTTTTGCATCTCTCTCTCTCTCTCTTCTCCATCCGATTCTTTGCACAATGTGGGGCCACGAAAGCAACACGCAAGGTAAGATGCGGTGTACGGAAGCGTTACGAGTATTCCGTGATACCCAATCTATGTCGATCTCGCGGGGGATCGTGGGCTGACTTCCTTTTTGCAGGCGGCAACTATGACCACGAGGAGGACGAGGACTTGCGTGGCGCCGCGTCTGCGGCTGCCCAGTACGGCGGTGGTGACCGTGGCATCTTTGCAGAGGTCCTCAACAAGGTGGGCCAGATGAAGAGCAACCTTGCCAACGAGAGCATCGACCAGGATGGTGAGTTTTTTCTTGTGCTTCTCGTTTGGTCATCTACTAACACCTCAGACGCCGTCCAGAGCCACAAGACCTACTACGGCGAACAGAGCAGCGGCAGCGAAGCCTCGGAACGCAGCATGGGATCGGCTGCAGCCATGCAGGCCCTCAAAATGTTTACAGGTGGTGGTGCCAGTGCCGGTGCCAGCACGGCTTCGACGGGCGGACAGAGCCAGTTCATCGGGCTGGCCATGAGCGAGGCCAGCAAGCTGTTTGACACCCAGGCCTCGCAGGGCACGCTGGCAGCAGGTGCCAACAAACAAACGGTGATCATGCAGGCGGCTCAGACGGCGCTGCAGCTGTTCCTGCAGAGCAAAGGCAGCGGCAGCAGCGGAGCGGCAGGCAGTTCTGGCGGTCTGGGTGGGCTGCTGAGCATGGCGAGCAAGTTCATGTGAGAGTCCCGTTTCCAGGGTAGCGTCCCGATAGTGAATAGACGAGCATACGAGTACAAGTATGAGTACAAGTACGACTACGTGGAGCCTTTGCCAGTAGAAGAGGCCAAGTTGGTCAATCTCACGTAAGCCATACCAGTCTCAGCGGGTAACCCTCAGACCTCGGCACTATAGCTAGCGTCTGTGGGGATATAGCGGCGATCCGGGGCGTCCTTATAAGGCAACTGAGAAGCAGAGGTTGTGCCATTCCAAGCTCCCAAGCTCTTAAGCTCAAAGGCCAAGTTCAATGGCGTCACTAATATGCCAACGCATAGCTTCCATTCCTGCAACCACTCGGCGTTCTTTCAACAGCCAAGAATACCTTTGAAGCTATGACTAATTGCTCATGACGCTTTCGGCCATCTGACATGTGAATAATGCATTGTCCTGGTTCCGGCCTGGTCGAAGCCATCCGGAATTTCAAAGAATGCCGGTCACTGCACTTATACGGCCATTCCCTGCGTCACATACTTCTCGTACAGCTCCGGATACCACCGTTTGCCGACGTCCGGGTGACTGACGACCCGGTTGCGTAACTGGGCCTCGCCAAACTGGAGGGTCAGTACATCAGCACATCAGTACATGGAACACTTTGAGATCAGAAGCACGTACGCAGGAGAAGCGTGGCGACAGAAACTCGCTCGGCACGTCGACAGCCCGCTTCTTTCGGTCGTCCGTGGCCGGGATGCGGGCGGCAATGTGGGCGGCCGATTCCCGCAGCTGCGGGTTGGTCAAGTCCAGGCGCACAGCCTGGAAGAAGGGAATGCTGTAGCGCACCGTATCCGTGGGCGAGAGCACGCGATGTGTCGTCGATGGACACACGCCACCCGTGATGGCCTCGAAGCCCTGCTGCACATTGACAATGAGGCTGCCGGAAACGGGTGGCGCATCAATCCACTCGCCGCCCTTGCTGAGCACCTGCAGTCCGCCGACGGCGTCCTGCGACAGGAATGTGAAGAGGCCCGTCGAGTCCTTGTGCGGGCCGACGCCCTGGCCACGAGCCTTCCCCGGCATGCCAGGCGAGCCGGGCCCGCTGGGCGGATACTTGACCAGCTTAAGCCGATGCATGCGACCGAGAAAAGGCGCAAAGGTATCCGATGGCAGCGCCAGCGACTCGGCGACAAAGCCAAGGAAGAGGCGCGAGATCTCGTCGAGAGCCGCCAGATACTGTTCGACGGTGGCGCGGAAACCGGCGAGATTGGGATACTGGCTGGGCCCTTCCAGCTGCTTCCAGGTTGGGTCGCCTTGGCGCCAGACGGAATCGACCGTAGAGCCAAGGTCGAATTGCTATAGTGCACGATGGTTATCAGTACCCTGGCACAAAAAGTACACAAGGAGGTCTTCCTATCTTTCCGGGCAATACCAAGACGGCTATAGGCCCAAGAAGGAAAGACTCGGCGTACCTCCCGCAAATCTGTCTGTGCCGCTGTTGTCTCTGCGCCAAGAGCCGTATACCCCAAGAACGAGGGCGAGTGGAACATGTTCACCCGCTCTTTCTCGGCGCCGGGCAACGCAAAGGCTGCGGGCAGCAGGCCGTGCATCTCGCTAATCAAAGGCTATGTGTCATTAGTCAGAGAGATCGACGATGTCCACACACACAGTACAGAATGCAGAATGCAGAATGCAGAATACAGAATACAGAAGACAGAATACGAGTACGAGTACTCTGAAAAATCCTCCTCACCTCAACGCCCGTATTCACGAGATACAGAAATCCCACCCGGAAGAGTGCATCCTGCAGATTGCAGAGTTCCTGGGCCTTGGTGCTCGGCTCTCTGAGACGGCTAAAGTCTACCGTCGGCACAGATGTGAAGTCTCCCATGATTGTGTTTGGGTCATACGAGAAACAAAGGCGTCATCGCATGTGGTGTGCCGGCTTTGTTCTGAATTAAGCACCGTGTGAGTAGGAATTCAGGCGGCATCGACACTGTGCACCCAAGAAATGCCAAGCGTGTTGGTTGGCAGGGTTTTCCTCCTACAAAGTAAGACAAGAGCAAACTTAGTCATGTGAATACTCCTCTTGTCTTGAGTGCATAACATAGTGTCTCTGTATGAATTAGCATGTTCGTTGGCTATCGTTAAGTGGTTGTATGGCTTACAAGTTGAAAAGAGAAACACTTACAACTGGAAATAGTCTTTGCTTGATTGGTATTTTCGGAAAACTAAAACCAGAAATTCACTCGCAAAATCGATAGTCCTCGAAGGCCAAGAGAATTCTAGAAGTCCTCCGCTTTGTACGCATTTTATCGTCAAATGGGCTTGGCCCTAGCTGATAGCACTTAAACCCAAGTGGAATAATGCAACAATGGAACCTACCACGGCGACATCCGTACCTTGTCTGGCGCCAAGTCGAGCTTCAAGATAGGATGGCAAAATTCCACCCTGCTAGTGCCGGAAAAGGAAACTCCAAAGCGATCAGGTCCCACGACATGATAAGCACCCAGCTCAACGAGGTAGCATAAGAGGTACGCAAGCTCCCCACAGCTCCTCCATTGCAAATCTCTTCACTGCTCTGTCCATCTGCATCTGCATCTGCATCTGCATTGTCCCTTCTCCCCAGACCTCAAGATGAAGATCTCCTCCACCCTCGTTGCCGCTGCCGGCATCACTGCCGCCTCCGCCAAGAAGGTCTTTATTGAAAATGACGGCCTCAATGCTCTGCAGATGCTGTTCCCCCTCTACGGCGGCTGGGAGGTCCTGGGCCTGTCCATGTCTTTTGGCTCTGCCTCCAGCGTCGACTCCCTCGGCATGGCCTACGACGTCCTCACCACGTACAACCTGACCACCTGTGTCCCGCTGTACCTGGGCGCTCAGCAGCCCATCATCCAGACCAACGAGACCTTCCAGCTGCACAACAGCCTCTTTGGTTCTCCCGTCTGGCAGGGTGCCTGGGCTCCCACCTATGCCGATTCCCACAACTTGAGCGACATCAGCTACTCGGACGTCCCGGGCGCCGTGGCTCTCATTGAGGCCGTGCGCACGCACAAGGACACCGACCCGGTCATGATCTGGGCTGCCGGCATGCTGACCACCGTCGCCCAGGCCATCAGCCTCTACCCCAAGCTGGTCGAGGAGGCTGCCGGTCTCTACATCATGGGTGGTTACATTGACAACCAGTACGCCCAGGCTACGGGCGATGCCCTGCAGGTGGACATCAACACCGACATCAACCTGATCCAGGACCCCGAGGCTGCCCAGATCGTCCTGACCGCTGGCTGGAAGGAGCTGGTCATTGGCGGTAACGTCACCAACTACCTCGGCCCCTCTCAGGAGCTATATGACCGCATCATTGAGAAGGCCGGAGGTCTGGATGTCATCAACAACAACACGTACTTCTCCGCTCTTCAGAGCATTGTCTACACCGGAAACTACACGGAGAACGCCCTCGACGATCAGAAGATTCTGCCCTTCTGGGACGAGGTCGTCTCTTCTTTCATGGTCTTCCCGGACCTGGTCAAGACCAGCATCCCGGCTTCCGTGGCTGTTGACACCAGCTTCTACTCGCCCTTCTACGGCTACCTGCGCACCTGGGGGGCCGACTTTGCCCCCAAGGCCGGCTACAAGGTTGGCAACGCCACCATCATCGACTCCATTGACAACGACGCCTTCTATGACATGATGATCGACATCCTGTTCAGCGACTGGCGCGAGTACTGCCAGATTGGCAACTCCACCTCTTTGGTGGGCAAGCTGGACGGCTACTAGATATATCCCTCCGTAATATAGTATTAGAACAGTGAGGGAATTTTCTGGGGCTGGGTTGTACTTGTACGGGACGCTTCTGTACATACATACATATATATGATTAGTCAGCACAAATCAACAACATAATATTTTTTGAATCTAATTGGTTGCGTTCGAGTACGGAGTACGGTGTAAAATACTCGGCCGAGCTAATGGGTCACGTGTCTTATCGATAAGCTTTTTTTTTTTTTTTTTTTTTTTAATCAGCTGTCAACGGTCATCTGGACTTTCTGTTGCTCAACCACACATCATGGATATCTTGAAGGTGCTCTCGCGCGGCACGAAGCACGGTTCTTCCGGCACGCGATGGGAAAGCACGCTTTCCGCGGCGGCGAATTTACCGTCTGCCGGCGCACACACCAACCCGCAGCTCTTCCACGACGCCGTCGGACAGTCGAACAGCAGCCATAGCAAAAAGCGAAAGAGGGGAAGCGGCAAGGCGGCCAAGGACGAGCAGGAGCAGGAGCCCGTGGAAGAAGAGAGTGAGGAGGAGGAGAGCGATGCAAGCGAGCTCGACTTCTTTGCGCCCCGCGACGGAGCCAAGGCGGCAGAAGCATCTTCGACCAAGAAGGAGAGCAAAAAGCAACACAAGAAGCGCCAGTCGTCTGCGCCGAGCAAGACGGTCGAGCTTGTAGATGAGGACGAATGCCGGCGCATTCTACGGTCGCATCGGCTGAAGCTGACGCTGCTGACCGACAAGAAGGCAGCCAAGGCGGCGGTGGAAGAAGAAAATGAGAAGAAGAAGAAGAAGAAAAGCAGCAAGAGCAAGAAGAAAGCAGAAGAAGAAGCGAAAGACACCAAGGACGATAAGGTACAGGTGTTTCCACAGCCATTGACGGCGTTCTCTCAGTTACGGCACACATACAGCATCTCGCCACGGCTGGCCGACAACCTCGACCGGCTGCTGTATCGCATCCCCACAGAGGTACAGATGGGCAGTCTGCCGCTGCTTCTGGATCCGGAATTGGCCCTGCGCAATGCGACGACGTTGCCTGAAGGTACCAATGTTGGAAAAGAAGGGGGTGTGGACTTTATGGCGGTCGCGCCGACGGGCAGCGGCAAGACACTGAGTTTCCTGGTCCCTTCGATCAACAGCGTCCTAAAGAGACGGGCAGACGACAAGGCCAAGTCGGAGTCAGAGCCAGCCCAGCAGGACGAGCATATTCTCCACACAGTGGTTGTGGCGCCGACGCGAGAGCTGGCGCGCCAGATTGCCAACGAGGGCAAGAAGCTGGCCGTTGGCACAGGAGTGCGCATTGTGGCCATGAGCAAGGGAATGCGGGTACAGGCATCGGGAGGTGATGCTGTGGATAGTGAGGCATCGGACGCCGGTGAAAACAAGGAGGATGAGGATGAGGATGAGGACGAAGACGAGGACAAGTCTGAAAAGGCTGGCAAGGTGACGGTCACCAAAGCAGATATTCTGGTGACAACGCCCATGATGCTGCTCAATTTTCTGTCCGAAGGGTCCAAGACGCTGCCTACAGTGCGCACGCTCGTGCTGGACGAGGCCGACGTGCTGCTGGACCCGCTGTTCCGCGAGCAGACGCAAGGACTGTGGAACGCCTGCACGCACGCCGACCTGCAGACGAGCTTTTGGTCGGCGACCATGGCATCCAGCGTCGAGGAGCTGGCCATACAACAACTGGGCATACGCACGACGGACCAAGGCGACCCGCGGCGTCGTCTGCTGGTGCGTCTCGTCGTCGGTCTCAAGGACACGGCCGTGCCCAATGTGACGCACCGCCTCGTGTACACGGCCACTGAGCAGGGTAAGCTGTTGGCGATGCGACAGCTGCTGCACCCGTCGACGAGCGTGTCGGTGACGAGTGCGGGCACTTCGCGTACCGAAAGCACCGAGGCCCTGCGACCACCGTTTCTCGTGTTTGCGCAGACGGCCGAGCGCGCCACAGCGCTGCACGAAGAGCTGCGCTACGATATCCCGGCGACGGCAGGCGGTGCCGACCGGCTGGGCGTGCTGCATGCGGCGTTGTCGGACGGGGCGCGGGCGGCCGTGGTGCGGCGGTTCCGAGCAGGCGAGGTGTGGGTACTGATCACGACGGACGTGCTGGCGCGCGGCATCGACTTTGCCGGCGTCAACGGCGTGGTCAACTACGACGTGCCGGGATCGGCAGCGGCCTATGTACACCGAGCCGGACGCACGGGGCGAGCAGGACGACAGGGCGGGCTGGCGGTGACACTGTACACGAAGGAGGACATTCCGTTTGTGAAGAGTGTAGCGAATGTGATTGCGGCGAGTGAAAAACAGGCGGGAAAGACTCTTGGGGAAGAAAATGGAGGCATGCCGCAGTGGCTGCTGGACGCGCTGCCAAAGGTGGCCAAGGCGGACAAGAAGCGGCTCAAGACACAGGGAGTGGCATCACGGCGGACAGCCGGTGGCAAAGGCAGTGCACGAATTACATCGAAAAGTGCGTGGGAGCGTCGGAAAGAAAACAACCGCCGGGATGCCATTGCGAGCAGCAAGCGGCGGAAGCGGGAGGCGGAGAAGGAAGAGTGGGCGGGATTGGACTAGGAGAAAGGAAAGGTCTTTGAGCATCGGAACATCGGAACATCGGAACATCAAAATCAAAATCAAAATCAAAACATAGAACATTGCGAATTGTAGAATCGCTGGCGTCTCGTGATCCATTACATAAGAATTCCATTTCTCTATTTTCCGTCCCTGCGCGCCTTCCACGCTTACCACGGGGCAATCTCGCCCGGTTTCGGCTTCTGCATGCGGATGACCTTGTCGCAGTTGAGCAGACACAGCGGGTCGAAGGCAGCCTTGATCTGTAGGGGTTAGTCATACAGCGGCAGACAGGGAAAGAGCCCAGTGAAGCACTTGCCTTGCGCATGGTGGCCACGGTCTCTTCACTCAGCTCGTGCGGAAGGTAGTCGCGTTTGACGAGGCCGACGCCATGTTCACCCTGTACAGTCAGCTTCTTTCCTTTGTTGTGTCTGTTCTTTCTCTCTTCTCTCTTTTCTCTCTTCTTTTCCTCCTCTTCTTTTCCTCCTCTTCTCTCATCTCTTCTCTCTCCTCTCCCTCCCTCTCTCTCTCTCTCATCACTTACCGTCACTGTTCCCTCCAATTCAATCGCCCGCTTCACCATTGTGTGCACAAACTCCTCTGCATCATGACGAGTCTCCGGACCGTACAGCACAATTGAGTGGAAGTTTCCGTCGCCCACGTGACCAACAATGGTGCCGACAAGGTTGTGTTTCTGCAGATCTTCCTGGACTTCCTCAATGATGTCGGGCAGACGGCTGATGGGTACGGCCACATCACCCGTCCAGACCCGCTGACCAGGCGACCGAGCAGCCATCGTACTCCAGAGAGCCTCCTTACGAGCACTCCATAGCTCCGCCTGTTCTGCCTGAGACCGGGCAAAATCAAACGTCCGAGCTCCAGCAGCTGTGGCTGCAGCCTTGACAGCGTCGACCTGCTCGCGCACAGCCCGTGACGAGCTGCCCGCGAACTTGAACAGCAGCGTTGGCACTTCGGCCCAGGCACGTGACGTGGCCCCGGCAGCATTGATACAGCGCATCTGAGGGCCGTCGAGAATCTCAATGGCAGCCACGGGCGTGCCCTCTCCGACGACACGGGCAGCACAATTAGCAGCCTCCCGGATCGTCCCAAAGGCTGCCACTGCCACAGACGTCTCCGTCGGACGCACCGCCAGCTTCAGCGTGGCCTCGGTGACGAGACCCAATGTTCCCTCGGATCCAATCATCAAGCGCGTCAGATCGTAGCCGGCCGAGCTCTTGCGTGGCCGCTGGCGCGTCTTGATGACGGTGCCGTCAGCTAGCACTACAGTCAGTGACAACACCCAGTCGCGCATGGTGCCATAGCGGTATGCATTGGTGCCGCTGCAGCCCGTGCCGATCATGCCGCCAATCTCAGCGCCCGGGCCCGGATCCGGCGGGAAAAACAGTCCCTGGTCCGAGAGGATGTCGTTCAGCGCTTCCCAGCCCAGTCCCGGCTGCACCACGGCGTCGAGGTCCGGCTTGTGCAGTGCCAATACCTTGTCCATGTGTCGCGAGAAATCTACCGCCACGCCGCCGCGCGTGGGCGCAAAGTGACCCTCCAGCGAGGTGCCTCCGCTGTATCCGGTCACGGGAACGCGTCGAGTGTGGCACACCTTCATGATCCGGGACACGTCCTCGGTACTGCGCGGGTACACGACGCAGAACAGCCGACGCGATGCCGCTGTCTTGTCGCTCTCGGGCGGCGGCGTCTCCTGATGTGAAGACCACTCCGAATTCGTGTGCGACTCAATATCTGACTGCAGCGTGCTCACGTTCTCTTCGCCGACAATGGCGACAAAATCCGCCCATGCCGCCTCCAGCTCTGCTCGGTTGGTGTTGTGTCGCGGCGGGCGCGTGTGGTCCAACGACAGCGTCGACTCCGGATCCGGATCGCGCGGCGCCTTGTATCCGATATAATAGCACACGGCACCGACAAACAAGAGCACTGGGCTGTCAGTGTATGCGTTTCTGGGCACAATTGTGTCCACAGGACTCACTGAATGTCGTGGCGGCATTGCGCGCCGTCGCAGACTCCTGACGCTCTTTTGCAGCCTTTTCTCGCTGCGCCTTCTCGCGCGCCATGCGCGTGCTGATACTCTCGAGCATCTGGCCCCGAAAACTTCGACCGTCGTTGTCTCCGCTGCTGCCAATGTTGCTCTGCGGCGGCTTAGACGCAAACAGGCGCGCCTGTACCAATCGAGCACCCGCCATCCTCAAAGCTGCCCGCGGCACCTGTCGGACGGCGAGCGGGGCGCGCCGACCAAGATACTGGAGCATGGCCATGAGGAAGAACCGAAACAAGAGGCGGATGAACGCGGTCAGGAGGTCAATTGGCCAAATGGGGTGGACTGAGGAAGCAAAAAGAGACGGTGGTGGTCTTTTTCAAGTGTGGAATTACGAAGTAGGAAAAGCCGATCCTCAGCCGCTTACTTCTCCACAATTCGGCCTCCCCACAACCCTTCATTCGCCGATCCTTCCGTTCCAAGCCGATTCCACCATTTGTTGGCCCTATGGCATCTTGAAACTCGGCTTTGAACGGCGTTTTTTACTCGCAGCATCAAGACGATAAGGCACGTTGTTGATACCGCGTGATTCATCTCCATAATAGGAGTTTATTGTACTATGGAGGGGAAAACTGCAGTATAACGACTGCTCTCATTCTCATCTTCACTTTTCAACTCCTCAACTCTTCAACTCTTCAACTCCCTCAACAACTTCTCAATCTCAATCTCAACTTCAATCTGTCTTCCAATCTCAACTCCAATCTCAACTCCAATCTCAACTTCAATCTCAACTTCTCTACCCCAAATCACTCGTTTCGGTTGTGTCCGGGTAGTAAAAAGCAACGAGACTGATGATCACATAAGTGGCACATAAAAGTGCACCCTCCAGATAATTGCTGCGCCCGTCCAACACAAGGAAGTTGACAATAAAGGCCGACACAAACAACGATACCGTCTCGAACAACGTGAAGTACAGTGTCATCTCGCGGTCCATGATCCAGCCGAGAATCACTACCAGAGGCGTTGTGAAGAGTGCAATCTGAATCGAGCTGCCCACGGCCACACCAATTGCAAGATCCATCTTGTTCTTCATGGCCACCGTCACGGCCGTCACGTGTTCAGCTGCGTTGCCCACAATGGGCAGGATGATGAGTCCGATAAAGACCTCACCCACCGAGCTGGACTCGATCAGTCCGTTGATGGAATCCACCATGAATTCAGCACATACGGCAACCAGGCCTGTCGTGATCAATAGCATCAGAATAGCAGCTCGTCGAGACAATACAATATTTCCTTCTTCGTCCGTGTCGCCAGTTTTCTGACCGGCTTCATTTCCGTTCTCGCCCGACAACGCGTGTACACGCAAAGCCGGTATATGCGCGGGCGGTAGAGCGCCTGGCTGCCGGAATTGCATCTCATTGAGTCGATCTGGCAGAGAATTGGTCCGGCGAATGCCATAGCGGATGTGCGGAATGTGGCCAGTCGGCACTGGCGCCGCAGCGGAACCATCAGCCGTTTGCGTGAAGACCGTTGGAGCCAAACTCTTGGCCACGGGCCGAAGCGATATGGCGCGCAGATTGAAAGCCAGGCGAGCCAACTCAGAGGGTGCGGCCGTGCTGTCATTGTCGTGATTGCGGCCATGGCCGTAGCTGGTGTAGCCACTCAGTTCCTTGTTTGCGTCGAGATTCCGGTCGGCACTCGAAAGAGCAAAGTCTACGCGGCGAGTCTCCCCCGGCACTCTGGTACGTAGCGACGTTGCAACTTGCACATCTTCGAGGATGATGTTCTCAGTGGTCGTGCCAGCATCGAGAGATACCGGCGTGCTCGACTTCTTGTGCTTGTGATGATGACGGAGAGAGCGCCGGTAGCGATGTTTCTTGTGGTGGCGATGGTGAGATGTGTCATCTTCGTCGATGGCCTCTTCGTTTCGATCCAAGGAGTGCTGGCTGGATGCTAGCGCTTGACGCCCCAAGGGCGTCTCATTGTCGGGATGTTCTTCGTTACCGGTGGTGGCAGTGCCAAAGGAGGACGTGCGCGTGGGACCATCAAAGATTCCTTCTGCCGTATCCTGCGAGGCAACACTCGACTTGCGTCGGCGTCTGTTCCGAATGGCACGCCGGACGCGCTTCTTCATGGTGTCACGCGAGTGGCCAGAGCTGTCCGAGTCCGAGGACGAGGACGAGGATGAGCTGTCGTCGGAGCTCGAGGAGTCGAGCCATGCAGCAGCAGGACCAGGTGTTGCTTCTTCGTCAATGATGTACTGAGGCGTAGACTCGTACATGTAGGCATGGGACTTGAGCTGGAAGAGAAGGTAGATGCCATACACCAGAAGCAGGACGACACTTGTTCCGCGACTGATCTTGAGCGACTCTTCGTCGGCCGTGTCCGTATTGTTGAACGATGCATGGAAAGCGGTCTGGCATGTCAGCCAAGGGAAAATGACGCAAAACACAAAACACGGCATGTTATCTTACCGGAAGGACGAGGCTGATCACACTAAGACTCAGCAGACAAGCACTCATCTGGGTGATGGTGCTGTTATAGATCTAGGCGGGAGTCAGCGTGACATACACGAAGTTGGGACACCAAAAAACGAACCTGTTCGCGGAAGCGAAGACCGCCCAAGAGGAAGCCCATGCCCAGAATCAAAAGAAGATTGGACAGGATGGACCCTAGAAGCGATGCCTGCACAATACGGATTTCATTCTATTTCCATGTGTTAGTGCATGGAAGACGACGTCCAAGGAAACAAGGATGACCTACCTTGACAAGAGCAATTCTGTTTACGGGAGGTCGAGGACGAAGAGTGGTTAGTGAACATGTGGTACAAAAGAGGCTGCAAAAAGCAGAGAGATACCAATGGCTGGCAGAGCTACGCTGGCACGAAAAGAAGAAGTAAAAGACGAAAAAGAAGACAAAGAAAAGGGGCCACGTTTGGACTGTTGACGCGATTGATTGGAAAAGGGCGGGTGGCAAAAGGCCATCCTCTCGCTCTTGTCTCGAGTTTTCTCGCGGTTGCAGACATACATGCTGAGCGAGTTAGTGGATGAAGGAAGAGGGAGGAGGGAAGAGAAGGGATGAGGACATACAAGATGATCAATTCGACAGCATTGCCAAACGTCACATTCAACAGCGCGCCAATGGAGTCACCCATGCGGCGGGCCACCGATTCGGTGGCAAAAGCCAGCAGGCCAGCCAGAGGGACGATGGCGATTGCGTTCAAAGAGAACACGACTGCCGGGGAGGCAGACGACACGCAGCCGGCGGCGATGCCGGCGGGCACGAAGACGAGCAAAAAGTTGAGCCAGCTGGACAGGATGATGCCCTTGATGGTGGCGACGAGAATGCGGGCCATGGCGGTGATTTTGCCGACCAGGCCGTGAGACTCGTGAGACTCGTGAGATTCGTGAGATTCGTCAGATTCGCCATGGGGAGGATCTGCAGGGGGATCAGAGGATGCAGGGCGGACCTCCGGCTTCTGAGCCGGAAGAGACGACGATGCACCCGTATCCTCTACGACAGGCCGCGGCCATGCATTTTCCAGGGAGGCAGACGGCCCGGACGACGCCGGGGACACCGAAAGGGTGTGGGTGCTGCCAGAGTGGTTGTCACGGGAGGCAGACGGCATGCCGGCGAAGCCGCTGCCAGAGGCCGCATGGCCGAGAAAGTTACTGCTGTTGACATTTTCGTGATTCGTGTTTTTGTTCTCGTCCTTCTCGTTCTTGTTCTGCTTATTCTCCTGCTGCTTAACCTTCTGCTTCTCCGAGACGTCAAGACCAGATTCGCTCAAGGAGTGGTCGTTGGCGTCGAGTGATCGCAGTGAACGATGAGAGTCTCCATCCGCTTGGGTGCTGAACAAGCGTATGCGATTGATATGGAGCCTGTCCGGTTGGGGTTCCTTCATCGAAATGGGAACAGTGGGTGGCAAAGATGCAAGGAGGCAAAAGGGCAGAGATAAAGAAAAGCAAGTGTTGATGGGGAAAATGGGAAAGGAGAAGAGAAAAAGAAGAGAAGAATGGAAGGAGGCGAAAAGGGAGAAGAGACGAAAGAGGGAGAAGACAGGACTCTTTAAAGGCAACAGCAGCTCTACGCAGTACGCAGTACACATTACGCATTACGCATTACGCATTACGCATTACGCATTACGAATGATGGGGGATCCGAAGACTGATGGTCAAAGGCCATGACCAGTCCATGCAGGCCTGCACATGCTTGCATGCCGCATGGAGATACGCAAGGACGCAAGGACGCAAGGACGCAAAGAGGCAAAGAGGCGAGAGAGGGAGGGAGGACGAAAAAAATGGGACCGTCTGGGTGAAACGAACTGCTGTTGGTCAGAAGCGCCATTCGAGGCCGAAGCTAAGGCGAGGGTTCCAGAGGTCAGGTGGCCAAACGCCCCTCTTGCCAAGATACTTGTTGAGCTTGTATTTTTGGTACCCAAACTGTGTGCCAGAAACTTGTGAGACTTGGCTGACTTGGTCGACTTTGGTCGACTTTGGCCGTCTTGGCTGGAACTTCTTTTTCTTGGCGACCAAAAGAGTCGTACCCAAAGATAAGCGGTGACTTTGAACACCGGAGAGAGAGCTCTAGTGGACCCAGAGCTTACACACTAGGGCTGCCGTTGGGTGAACACAGCCTCTTACACGGCCACAGCAAGGTGTGCCGGCCAGGAGACCCCCACTCGGAGGCCGTTGCGAATGTAACGATACGGAATGACGGAGGTGATTTAACGGAGGACGGCCTTAACGGAGGACGGCTTAACGGAGGACGGCTTAACGGAGTTCATCCCGTTCCGTTTCCGTCTCCTATCTTCTGACCAAGACGACACGCAACAGGTGGCACGAGCGATGATCCAAGCGGTGACTCGTATCTGGTTCTCATGCACGAGACCCAGCTTATCACACATGGCCGCGTCCACGATCTCGCAAGGACGACTCAGAATGGGATGTCGCCAGACTCTTTGCGCCACAGCGGCAGAACAAATCCCTGCAAAGAATACAAGAGAGTACTTCTTCAAGTACATCTTACACATCTACGCCCATGGCCATAGATACCTGCTATTACGAGGACGCCTGCCTCTTCTATCTGCAAATATCCTCGACTGCAATCTTCTGTAGAATAAAAACTCCTCTCCTCCCTTCTAAACCTATGGCAGCTCATGAATGAAAACAAAAGACAATTCATCAGTCAGCCTCACACAATCTCCTTCACGGCTGAGCTCATGTTTGTTTCCTGTTCAATACATTGTCCATATTATTCTCTCCCTCTTCTGCCCTTCCTCACAAAATGATGTAGTATCTCGAGGAGCTCCACATGCCAATAATACCTGCCGCCAAACACCTCTCAAACCATACGAAAAAAAAACAGAACACAAAACACAAAAAACAAAAAACAAAACAAAATGCCCACCCGCCAAGTCAGAAAGACACAAGAAACGAAAATATAAAAGAAAGGAATAGGGGCAAGACTCGGACTGGTCATCAAGAGTAGTTGGCGTGATGGGCGTCGTGTTCCGGCGACTTTCTTCTCTCTCTTCTTTCCAGATGCCCGTTCTTCTTGCCAATCTTATTACAATCACACAATAAGATATCCCAAATGATTAAACAAGCCTAGGAAACACACACACACACACACACACACGACAATGATAGTAAACACGGGACGAGGAGGGTATGAAGATCAGGAGCGCAAGGCAGTGCTGAGTTTTGTAAAAAAAAAAAAAAAATTGGTAGTAAAAAGTGTAAACCGAAACAAAAAAAAAGAATGGAAAATGGAATAATGGAGTAATAAAAAAGCAGAAAAAAAGGAAATGGGTAAAGAAAAAAAAAAGAGCAGGGAGCATACGTTCTGAAATGCTGTTCTCTTCCCTTGAGATTCTGTCAGCATGTCCCCCAACGCCAACACCCCATAATGACAACAACAGTCCCAATCCCCCCTTTATTCTCAGCCCCAGTGCCAGAAGGCTGCCGATAGCCCCTTTAGTCATCGCCGCCTCTGGCTTTCCCACGCCGGCGGAAGAAATCCATCACCCGCCGTGCTGCCCCGCTGCTGCCACTCCGGTCGTGCGGCTTCGCAAAGTCGTCCGTGTCGTACGCATCCATGAACCGCTTGTTCTTCTGGAGAACAACACGTCCGCTCCGGCTGCTCGACCGCCGCGGGTCCTGTCCCTGCATCCCTCCCTCCGTCTCCGACATGTACGGCGCTGACTGCGGCGGATTATGCTGCGCCACATTATCCGTCCCCTCCGGCGTCCCTGTTTCCCGCTCGTACCGACTGTCCGCTACATGGCGCTGCTGCTGGTGCTGCAGATGATGTTGCTGCTGCTGCACGTGCTGCTGCTGCTGCTGGTGTAGCTGCTCAGTCGGCGACGAATCGTATGCCTCGTCGTAGTTCTCCTGGCTGCCACCACCACCACTACCCACACGGGCACTTGCCGGCTCCTGCACGGCGCCTTCCGTCGTGGAATCCGGCGTCTGCGTTTCGTCTCGGCTCACACCGGCCGACTTCAGCGAAAAGGCACCCGGCAGAAACGAAAATCGTCTCGAGTGTGACTGCTTCTCCTGCGACGTCTGCGAGGGGGCCACGCTGCCCGATCGTTTCTTGCCTAAGCCGAGAGTCAGGGACCGTCTGGACTGCCGCGCTGCCGATTCCATAGACGCACGAGGTTCCTCCCCATTGCTATTCTGCAGAGATGCTACCGTGTTCGACATGCTCACCGGCGGGTACCGCCGCGAAGACAGCTTCTCCCCGCCCATCGACTGCCGCTGCTCCGACCGCTTGCGGTTCTTCCCAAAGAGCGACCCGTTGCGGCCAAGCAGCTTGTCCGTAATGTCGCTCAGAGTATTCGACCGCCGATGGCCCTTGCCTTCCGAACTATGACCAGCTCCATTCGCATTCGCATTCGCATTCGCAACAGGCTCACCATTACCATCGCCAGCGAGGTCGGTCGCTGCCGGCACCAACTTTGGGGACGCGCTGATGCTTGGGCGTCCAAAGCTGGACTCTTGGGGACTGGTGATGTAATTCCGGGCGCTGCCGCTTGCCGGTTGCTGTATTCTTCCGTGAGCATTCGTCCCAGCTACAGTAGGAGGAACAGGCTGGCCAAATGAGGCACGGTTGGGGCCAGTCCGCGAACCAGTCGATGTCATGGAGCCGCCAGTGATTGGGCGGTTGCCTGTCCCAGGTGCCATGTATGTTGCCTCCGATGCTATCCGGCTCGCCCGGGTCGTCGCTGTGCTGGGAACCGTGGACGCGGAAGAGTTGGGATTCCGGTGTGTGCTGGGCGGCCGCCGAGATTCCCGCTGCGGCTTCGCATAGACCTCTTTGGATACTGGCGGGTCGCGGGGAAGCGGCTTGTTGCTGCTGCTCGACGTTTGGTGTCCGGCAATGGCAACAGGGCCATGGGCGATGGGGCGCGACCGCGTCTTGCCGTTTGTCGGCGTCGACTGTGCCTCGCCGCGCTGGGTTTGCGTTATCGGCGCCACATATTCCACCTGGACGGTCCTGCGCTTGTTGTCTTTCTGCTGCTTCGCCACGACAACATCGGCCTCGGGGTCGATGTTTCCCTGTTTGCTGGTCAAACCACCAATGGCAGAAGACACGACGGCCTTCTTGGAGGCTTCGCGCACAGACGAGCTACGGCCCAGCATCGAGCTCTCTCCCGCCATATCCTCGGCACTCGGAGTAATGTTCTGGATGTCACCTGGGCTGGTAGTAGAACTCGTGATAAACTCGACAACGCTCGCATACTCGCTCAGCCAGCTATGGCGAGCCACCTCAAAGAGATCTGCACGTTTCCGCGGGTCGGGAACAAGGATCCGTCGCAAAAGGTCCCGGGCATGTGGTGTGACGTATTCAGGAAAGGTCAGGGGTGTGTTGACAATGTACTTGTAGAGCAGGTTGATATTGTCGCCCTCCGGGTTCTTCGGATCGTCGTCAAAGGGCAGATAGCCCGCAAGCATGGCGTACTGTTGCGGTCAGTAAAATCCTGGAGGGCCGCCATGCAAAACATACCAGAATGACACCACAACTCCACACGTCAACCTTGCGGCCCGTGTACAAGGAATCGCTGACAACAAGCTCCGGCGCCGCATAACACGGACTGCCACAGCTTGTCTGCATAAGGTCCGCTTTCCGCATGCCGTTGGGCTTGACACGGTCAAACCCCATACGCTTGACCCATTCCCGATCGGCGAGGTTTGCCTCTTCCTCTTCGGCCAGCTCTTCTGTGGGGTCAAAGGTGTTGGCAAAGCCAAAATCGGTAATGATAATGTTGCGATTCCGGTCGAGCAGCAGATTCTCGAGCTTCAGATCGCGGTGCACAATGCCCTTCTTGTGCAGGTAACCCACACCGGAAATGAGTTGGGCAAAGAGGCGGCGGGCAGAGTGGTCCTTGAGGTAGCGGTGGTTCAGGATGTAGTCAAACAGCTCGCCACCGGACGCGTACTCCAGAACGATGCCATAATGGTGCTCGGACTCTTCCATCTTGTGCAGCTGGACAATGTTGGGGTGGTTCAATTGCCGAAGGATGTTCACCTCGCGCATGATCTTGGCCATGCGGGTTGGGTTGCTTCCCAGGGTGTCCTTCTTGATGAGCTTGATGGCCACCTAGATGCAGGGTTGGTTGGGTTAGCCATCTGGAAAATGTTGTGTAACAGGAGGGGGTATGCATACCTGGACGCCGCCTTCTTGCTTCCAACCCAACTTCACTTTACCGAATTCACCCTCGCCAATGGTGTTGCCAAGGATGTACTCGCCGAATTTGATTTGTTTTTCGCGCTTGGAGTGGTCATGTCTACTCCGGCGATGGGTGGGTTCAATGTGTTCCGGGACGGGGTTGACGGCGACAACTGGCGGAGGTGCAGCCTCGTCATAGTCCTCAGCCTGTTGTTGCTGCTGCTGCTGTTGTTGTTGCTGCTGGTGGGCCAGAGCGAGGCGGGTCCTTTCTCGCTCAATGTCGATCTCGTCCCGCGAAACGACCATGGCATTCAGGATTTCACTGGTCTCGCGCACAGGTGCGTGTGCAGACGAGCGGTCCGCAGCCGAAACGGTGCGGATGGGCATGGTTGTCGAGGTAGTTCTAGTCGAGGTAGACCGGCGCTGTGTATAGTCTTCCGGGGCGGCTTGGCCTCGTTGTCTCCGCTGAGAGGATTCAGAGGTGCTGGTTCCTCGGGCTTCGCGGCGCCGTCTCGAGTCGGTGGGTTGGGGCTGTGCCGATGCAGCGGAAGCCGAGGCAGAGGAGGGCTGGTCATGGCGGTTAGAGGAAGTGCGCGGGGGTGCAACAGGTGCATGACGGCGGCGGTCGGAGGAAGCAGCAGGGCTGGAGTGGGGGTAGTCGGACATGGGCGCGGCGGCCGCGGTTGCGGTTACCGCAGCCGAAGGAAGAGGGGAGGAGGGGGTGTTCCGGGAGGGCCGGGGCGAAGAGACGGGAGAGACGGAAGAGACGGAAGAAACGGGAGGAATGGGAGAAACCTGCTGCTGCAATGACTGCTTAGTGACATGATACGGAACGCGGGCAGACGAAGCGTGCGATGACGTGTAACGGCGGGAAGATGTCGGCAGTCCAGCAGGGGTGTGCAGTGCAGCAGAAGACATCTTCCAGGCAGCACCACGTACCAGAGATATTCAAGCGAGTGACGGCACAAACGGCCAGGCCACAGGGCACAGGGCAAAAGACGGTGAGATCGGGCCGTAAGACGATCTCGCGCGTGTTTTGCAGGAGGTTCTCGAGAGGAGGATCGGGCGTGGCGGGAGGTGGAGAAAAGAGGGAGGAAGCCGGCGGGCAGGAATGTTGTTTGCCGACGAAAAAAGGAGGGCAAAAAAGGAGGGAGCTCTGAGCACAGTGTGCGGTGACGGGTGGAAGCGTTTCTGTCAGCCCAATAGCACGGCAAAAGGCGTTGGAAAGAGAGCGGGTGTCTGAAGCCGGGGCGAAGTGCCAACGGCGGCGAAAACAAAGAATGGAAGGGAAGAAGTACCGTAGTGCGTACGGGAGTAATGGAGCGCGGGCTGCACAGCAGACAAAAATGCGGCAGAGGTTCAGAGCTGTAGCATTTTGCGAGGGGAATTCCCGTTCTGGTCGTATTAATTTCGCTTTCGTTTGTTGAGTGGCAGCGGATCGTCGGTGGAGATGGGTCGAATTAGGTAGGGAATGGGTAAACCAATGTTCTGACCTGTTCTAACCTGACCTTCTGGGGTTCTGGGGTTCTGCTTTCTGGGTTCTGGGTTCTGGATTCTGCAATCTGTTTTCGTTGGACGATATTGTTGGACAATGTCGCTGACGGCCAAGACAAGGAAGCGAGACGCAAGGGATGCGGATGAAGAGAAGGGATAGAAGATGTAAGAGGGCGTACTCGTAGAGAGCGTGGAGAGCGGTGGACGGGGAAAAGGAGTGACGGCTGGTTGAGCGAGACGCGACACGCCAAAATTCCTTTCTGGGAACCAGTGTTTATGCGAGGCTGGCCGGGCCACCCAAGTGCTAAAGGGTGGTCAATGCTCAGCGAGAGCCACAGCGGATCTGGTGTGTCCAGGCGAACTCGGGGAGAATAGGGTACTCGTAATGGTGTGTAATGTCGAGGGGCAGACAAGTGGTCGACCAAAAGTGGCAGACAAAGTGACAGTGCAGCACGAGACTGAAAAGTGAGAAATCCGGAATGGAGAGATTAAGACACGTTTAGAAGGTGGATACGGTGGTCAATAGGGGGAGGGCCGCCCGAGTACACAATCGATACCTCGGCGCGTGCTGGTGGCCGCGAATGGTGGGAGGTGAAGTACCGCGAGACGAGAGACGAATGACGAGATGGGGAGACGAGAATGAAAATGACGAAAATGACGAGAAAAAAAAGAGGCAAAAGAGGGAAAGGCAAAAGGCAACGACAACGAGCAATGAGCAAAAAAGGTAACGGGCAAAAGGCAAAAGGCAAGAGGCAAGAGGCAAGAGGCAAAGCAGATTGGAAAAGGAGGAACCAAAGACAGCAATTTCACAATACGGGTAACGACGACCCTGCATCATTTTGCTGGGCAAGAGCGGTACTTGCTAGCCGTGCAATTTTGATTTAATCTCGCTCGTGGGTCGCGGCGGACCCACTCTTCTAGACAGGGGGGGTCGAGGAAGCAGCGACTGAGCTGCGGCGATCGTCTAGAAGAATACTGTGTACGGGATTCCGGAGAAAACCGTACGGATCTGGTAAATGCATATGATCTTACAGGGGAGCCCTGCGAACGGAGTACGCCGTATTAAGGAGCTGGGAGGATACACGGAGTACAGGACTGTGTGTAATATACGAGCACTCCGTATCCGTACCCGTGCTCGTACTGCTACAGAGTACTCACTCGTATGCACACAGCTGCACGCATAAGGAGCATCACGGACCAGCAGATGAAACAACCCTTTGCATGCCTTTCCCAAGAAGTGATGGGTGGCGGAGACGCTAAGCGGCGCTAACCGGGCGCTGATCGCCCTACTGTGTATGTCAGCGGACGGAATTTAGACTCGGTGAGAATACAAGGCAGAATGCTCCTACGGATTTCATGCTCAGTCGTAGGTGTAATGGTGAGCACCTTATGCGCTGCGACTGCGACTGCAGAATGCAGAATGCAGAATGCAGAATGCAGCATGCAGGAGAAGATCCAATGCGCCGAGACCCATCCGCAGGATATCCGCAGGATGGAGCCGCTCATACGGAGTCAGGGCATCTTACGTTGCATGCAGCCGCAGACGCGTTCGTTCATCTTCTTTCTGTTCTCGTTCGTTCCCTCGGCTCTACCGACGTGTCGTTTCCGCGCACCGCTGCGCTGGCCAGCAGGAAACGCGATGTGGGCTGTGGGCTAGGCTGTGGGCTGGGCTGTGGGCTGTGGACTGTGGATTGTGGATTGTGGGCTGCAGCAGGCGGGCGGCAGGCGGGCGGCGGGCAGCTGGCTTCGAGCAGTGGGCAGCGACAGGGTTTCTCGTTGGTCTGCGTCCGGAAAGTCTTTTTGCCTGGCCAGCGTGGCCTGATGCCGACAGGACGTCTGTGGATCTGTCAGCGAGTCACCTTCCTGGCTGGTCTGTATTGATTATGCGTAGAAGTAGGATGAGTAGACGTAGGATGAGTAGACGTAGGAATACTCGTATGCTCGTATGGTATGCTCATACTCGTACTCGTACACTCCATGATCACAATAAACACAGGGTTAATAAGCTCCGTTTCGATCTGCTAGCAGGGCTGAACTAAGCATCATTCCGTCATGGCCTAGACTGGGTCGCTCCTGCTGCGCTCTGCATCTCCATCCGTAATCCGTACTTCCCTACTCCGTCCTCGTCCGACACTGCCGCGTTCATTCGTCGAACCTTCCTGCAGCTGCAGCACTCGTCCCCTCCCCCTCCTGCCACTTCACGCTGGCCAAGTCGCAACGATCGTCGTCCGCCAATCAGCGCCGGCATGTCTCTCGCCACATGTGACAAGCCCGGCTCACCGTTTTTCTCACGCCGCACACCACAGCCGGAATCCAGAATCTGGAACCTGGAACCTGGAGTCTAGGGCCCAGAGCCTAGAGCCCTGGAGCCCTGGAGCCCTGGAGCTTGGATGTCCTACCGCTCTGCCGCCCCTCCGCCATTCCGCCATTCCAGATGCCAGATGCCAGATTTCAGATTCCGCATTCCGCATTCCACATTCCACATTCCATATTCCAGCATTCCATCATTCCATCATTCCATCATTCCCTGTCCGCCGCCCATGCAGCCTGCCGTTTTATCTCAACGGATCGTTTGAAACATGGCCATTTGTCTTGCAAGTTCTTCCATTATTGTAAAGTATACCGTCTATGCTCCGTATCTTACCTTATCTACTTGATGCGCTGACTAAGCAATATCCCGTCCCTACAGCTTGATCGTCACATCCAGCGTGTCCAGTGCCACTGCCACCCCCGTCAGCACCGCTCCGTAGCCCATGAGGATCCCCAGCGCCATGGCCGGGCTCACGTCCAGCGTCGGCACCGTCAGGTTCACCAGCCCCGTCAGCAGGTTCGCCAGCAGAAACACGGCCAGCCCGTTGCGGTTGTACGCGTGCAGCACAGGACTCGTCGCCTCCTTGTAAGCTGCTGCCTCGGCTGCCGTGTCTGGTGCTGCCGCAAACGCCGGAAACACCCATGCCTCCACCAGCGCAAACACCGTCAGCTGCACCGTGTTGAACGACAGCACCCACAGCACGTACGGCAGGTTGGCGAGGCGCCGCGACTCTGTGAGCCCCAAGCCAAAGAACTGCCCGATAGCCAGCTGGTGCAGCACTGTCCAGAGAACCGCCCGGGCGGGCAGGCTGTTGAACCGAAGCCCGCCCTTTTTCTCTCTTTTCTCTTTCCTGTTGCTGTTGCTGGTCACCCGGTCCCGCCCCCAGATAGACCCCCGCGGCAGCACGTACATGCCCGTGTCCTGGCCGGCCAGGAAGATGGCCAGGTATCCGATAAAGCTAAAGAGGCCCTCGCGATTCTGCGACAGCAGGTTGACGCGCGGTGCCGTCAGGACAAACGCCCGCAGACTCGTCTGGTCGAGGGCCACCTCGTACAGACCGGCGAGCACAAAGGCCAGCACGGCATACGAGGGCACAAGCTGCAGGGCCGCCTGGGCGACGGCGACAAAGGGTGGCAACAGACCCAGCGTAAAGAAAAAGTTCCAGTGCACGCCATACTCGGTGACATGTTCGGCGTAATCCAGGCCCTTGACGCTGAGCAGGCGGATGACGCCGAGGACGAGCAGTGGCAGCGAGTGGCGCAGCGAGATCAGCAGCCGACGAGATAAGGAAGCGTTGTTTGCGTTGTTTGCGTTGTTTACGTTGTTTGGGTTGTTTGAGTTGTTTGCGTGGCCCCTCTGCTCCATCGCTCGCTCCTTGAGCACCGGGCGCGCCGCCACGACGCCACCTGAGAAGACAAACGAGCCCACGCCCATATCCATGAGCGAGGTGCCCCAGGTCTCCACCTTGGCGAAACGCCGGGGGAAGACGCGGAAGTCGACGGCCAGAATGGCTAGACAGGTAATGACCAACATGCATCCCCGATAGGCTGTCAAGAACGGCTTGATGGGGAGGTCGCTTAGGGGACCCTTCTTGCCACGGACATGGGGACGACTGTTACTATCACCATTGCTCTCGGGCAGGACCCAGACAAAGAGCGACAGGGCCAACAGGACAGCGCCCAAGACGGTCGGCCGGCCAGAATAGAGCGTCGTGGCCAGTAAGATGGCGCCGACATTGAGGAGAAAGTCGACAACCAAAGCAAGTGGCGTGTATGGCCGGAAAAAGGACTGCCGTCGCTGGAGAACGGACCAGGCCAGGAGGGCAATCTGTTATACGAGTAAGATACGGCGCCACTTGCATGTACGGAGTACTCCATATGAACTCCATATGAACTCCATATGAACTCCATATGAACTCCATATGAAGCCTTCTAGAAGCTCTAGGAAAGGGGGGGCAACATAAACAAAATGGAAGCCTACCGCACCAGTGCGGAGACGATGACGAAAAAAAGGGACTGGTGAAATAGGGGGCAAAGACAAGAAAAGGGAAAAGGGGAAAGGAGATAGGGGAAAGAGGGCCTGGCGGGGCGAGCGAGGCGAGAGAACAAAGCCAATTCTCCGTGCTGCGTAATAGGCCAAAGGCAAAAAGGCGAAAATAGAAAATACACAGTAGTAAAAAGGGAAAATAGCAAAACGGCAAAAAAGCCAAAAGGCCCAAAAGCAACAAAGCAAAAGCAAAAGGAAAACAACACTAACCGGAGCAATTGCGGTGACGAGGTTGACTTCGCCTGCTGATCCACCCGAGAGTCCTGAAACAAAGTCTTCCTTGAGTTTCTTGTAGTGAGCAGCCGAAGCGGCGGCGGCTGCACCTGCGTCTGCCATGATGTCGAGATGGTTTGCTCCCTTCACTCGGAGACGTGTCTTTTTTGACCAATCTGGTCGACGACTGGTCGACAACTTGTCAACAACTTGTCAACAACGTCAACGACGTCAACCAACCACACGTTTCCTTTTGGCGCTTTGCCGCCGGTTCGGAACAAAGAAGGAAGAGAAAGGGGGGGCTTCGTATCCGCCAAGTGTGGTTATGTAGATCGGTTTTTTAAAACCTCCCAGCAGAGAATCGATTTCGTGGCGCTCGCTCCGTAATGGTCGTACCGCCAGGTTCTGCCACGTTAGGCGCAGTTCCCAAAACCAGTCGCGTGCGGCTGAGACAAGCGGCAACGGCCCCATATAATCCATCAATTCACGTGACTGTTCGATATCCTTCAACAGGGCATTCCTTTGAAGCAGCCGGAGATGCGCCACAATACGGGGGGAAGGGAGGGGTTTTTTTTTATTTCTCTTTCTTAATTTGGCTTTGATCGCGCTGCCGATGTGTGGGCATGGTTCTTAGTTCTTGGGACAAGCTAAATAAAGCAACTCGCTTGGCGTACTTACAGGCGCCGCTCCTCCAACGGTCGCGTCTGAGGAATGGTATTTGGGTATTTGGGTATTTGGTATTTGGTATTCAGTCCTTGGGAGGGAGTCAAGACATCTTATTCGGTACTTCTGGTAAATCTCGTGCACGGCTGTCATCTGTGAAGTAAAACGTAGAGTTGCAGATCGCAGAGCTATATATGTGTAAGCATATATTTGCATCTGTTTCTTTTCATGTTGGTCTTTCTTCGGCCTCTTTTTGATTTTCTTTCAGGTCCTTTGATTTTTCTGTTCCCGTATCCACCACCACACCGTTTTCTCTCCTTTCTCCCGCTCTCGTGTTGGTTGGTCTGTCCCCCATCTGCGCGGCTAGCTGCTCCGACCTGCAGATGTCGAATTTTATTTTCTTTGTCGTCCTGGGTCGTTGGCTCGACACTTGGCCCAATAGACAACCTTTGTTCTCCACTCGTTGCATTGGCGCAGCCCCGGTTTCAAAGACGGATGGAGGATGATACCTGCAGGTCCCTTTCAACCCTTTCCTTGTCTTTTCGTGTCTTTTCGTGTCCTGTGCTGTGTGACTGTTCGTCGGCTTTGTTTTCTTTCTGCTGGCCGTTTACTAGTCTCATTTGCCTCCTGGTTTTTTCTTTCTTCCGCGTTTTCGTTCCCATCCTTTTCTTTTTGCCCTGTGCCCTGAAAGAAAGGAGATGCTGCACGCTCCCACAGCCTGCACACCCCCAAAAGTCCAAAGGCCCAAAAACCCAAAAGCCCAAAATGCCGTCTACCGGACCCAAGCGTCGGCCAAATTAAAGAAGTCCTCAAAGGAAAAAACTATGCTGGGTTCTTTCATTTAATATTGCTCTCGGTTCCCGGCTCTTGCTCTTCGGTTTTCTTCGGTATTCTCCTTTTCTCTTTCACTTCCCTGCTCACGTCCTATTAATATCCCATCCACCCCTGAAACAATCTATCCCGTCTCTTCTGCAGCCATATCCTCCGTCCTTGCTTCTTACTGTCTGGCTTTCCTCTTCACTATCTGCTTTGTATCGGCCTCACCGAGATTTCCCTTTTCGTCTCACCGTCTCACCGTCTCACTGTCTCACCACACACAAGCCCAATGATGTCTCGTCTATCTCCAGAGCACGATGGCGGCACGAACAGTAAAGAAGATGCTACAGTCGGCATCACCACTTCTTCCACCAGCCAGGGCGTTGCTTCTCATGCCACACCTACCATGCCTAGCAGATCCTTGCTTACACCACCGCCGTCAACGGCTCAGCCTACGGACCTGGCAGCACGGATGGATGCCTACTCTTTGAACAGTCCTATTGCCACAAGTGGTGGTGGCAGCCTGCACAACAAGGTCAGAATGCCTTCACCACCCGTGCAAGAGCAGTCCTTCTTTGCCCAGAACCGGGCCATCTTGCTTTCGGGCCTGCCCCTGTCACCCCGGACCACTTCTGCAGAGACAACCCATCAATATCAGCACCAGCCGAGACGTCAGAGTGTGCGTGGCCCGCCCAGTCGGCGGTTGACACCGCTCGTCACGCGCAGTGGCAGCATAACCATGCAGAGTGCAACTGCCTACAGTCCGATCCGGCCGTCGTCACCACGGGTCATGTCGTCGTGCGTTTATGTCCGGGCCACGAGTCTGCGTCGGCCGAGTGCCGCTTCTTCGCGGGCTGTGAGCGAGAACGGCGAGAACGGCGAGAACGGCGAAAACGGCGAGAATGGCGAGAACGGCTGGAACGGCAATGCTCCTCTCCAAGACGGTCAGCTGTATATTTGCGCTCTCGTGCGGCCCAACTCGGACGAGAAGCCATACGCCATCCAGCGGGTGGTCGACCGGGAGGCGTTGATCCGGTCGTTGCCCAAGCCCGAAGGACGCATGGCAGCTCACGTCAACATCCTGCCGTCACCCATTGTGGCGCCTCGCTCGCCGCTGTCTGGTCTGCCACCTCTGCGCAACAAAAGCAGCAGTCCCTTGCCAGCATCACCGGCCTTGAACAAGCGGACGTCACCGCTCTCACCAGCCCTCGCCAGTCCCTATACCCATGCACGACGTCCCAGTCGACAGCATAGCCGGCAGAACAGTCTCAAGGACCTGCCGGCACCGCCGCCGTCTCCTGCCCAATTCCTCGGTGACGGCGGCATTCCTATTCCCATCCGTGAGTTCTTTTTCTTTTCCTTCTCCTTTTCTTTCCTTTTCTTTCCTTTTCTTTCCTTTTCTTTCCTTTTCTTTCTTACTAACATCTACAGGACCTCATCTGGCATTTGGCGTCTTTCCAAGTCTAGCTGCCGTCATTCTCTCGGGTCATATCCGGCCAGGAGACACCATTGAACAGCCCATGCCTCATCCTGAAGCTTGGCAGGAGACAGTCGCTTATGCGTACCAGGCGCATGGCGAAGTCTCCGAGGCTGTTCGGAAGAATATCGAACATCTCGGCGGCCGGGTGGAGTGAAAAGTATTAATTAATGAGCCATTGGGTTTCTCTCTTTTTTCTCTGTTTCTTTTGTATCTCAGCTACCGATTTCCGGTAGTGGTACTTTTGACGACGGCCACTTTTCGTGTGATGTTGTGACGCTTTGATGATATATTACCCTGTATGAACAAAGTTCTTTTTTCTCTCCTATGCCTTGGCTTAAATTACTCGTGTGTCGTTCTGCGCTGGTTCCTGTGCCAGAAGCGCCGAAAAAAAGGGACCGTCCTTTGTTCTTCTTTGTTGGAATGCCGCGCTGCTTACGTATTCATCGACGGCGTGTTACAGCTGAAGCTTGGCACTCGAAACGGAGTACTTAGCACCCGCCGTCCCCTCCGTTCCCTCCTTCCCCCCTTCCCACGCCTTTCCACGCTTTCCCATGTCTTCCCATGCTTCCGCCAGGGAGAAGTCACATGGCTACGCGTTCTGGTCTGCGCGATTCGCTCCTTCCCCCCAAACCAGCCAAGCCAGGGCACTTTCCTATTTAGGAAATTTATTTTGAAACTCCCAGCGTCGGTGACCTGTCCGTTTTTCCCCACCAAGTCATTCCGCCAGGCCTCGCTTCTGATAGGTGGCCTCTCGCTTAACGTCAGGCCACTGTCTACGGGCAGCCTGAGCCTGAAGTATTTGTCCTGTGACTCAACTATTCAGTACTACTGTCCAGTAACGTTGTCCAGTAACGTCAGGACGTATCTTGCCGGTCAGCTGCTGTGCTTCAGACGCGACGTGCCTGCATTTTTGGCGAGCCGCGTTTCACAGAAGGAAAAGAAGCCCAAAAACTGCAGTCGCCCAGAAAACTCAACGCAAATGACAAAAGACAGGAGACAAAAGACAAAAACGCAAAACGCAAACCTCAAATCAGCAAACAGAACTGCAAATGGTCATGCAACACGCACC
This sequence comes from Dryadomyces quercus-mongolicae, assembly GCA_002215975.1. Classification (NCBI taxonomy): domain Eukaryota; kingdom Fungi; phylum Ascomycota; class Sordariomycetes; order Ophiostomatales; family Ophiostomataceae; genus Dryadomyces; species Dryadomyces quercus-mongolicae. The sequence goes on along the minus strand of NIPS01000010.1, from coordinate 450,899 downwards.
AGACCACACTTCTTGCTCTCTATCCCCAGAGATCCAACCATTACGCATCGCCTTAAACAGAACATCTCCGTCCTCTGCCTATGATGGACGCCACTCCCCGACCGCTCGTCTGGATCAACGGCTGGCCTGCCGTCGGCAAACAGACTGTAGCCCAGTGTCTTGTGCAGATCCTCGGCCAGGATCGTGCCGTACTCATTGACGACAACGAGTTCACTGACCATCTCGAGATGCCGGCCGAGGGCGGTCGCATGCGCGGCAATAGCGTGGGCAAGGATCGCAAAGACCGCAAAGACCGCAAAGACCGCAAGGACCGCACGGATCCCAGCAGCGGTGGCGCTCAGTCTGACCCCCCGACCCTCGAAGAGAAGCAGGCGGCCTGCTTTGCCAAATACGTCGAAGATCCACAGGCGCTCGGCCGCATTGTCATCTTCACCGACAGCCGTGCCGACGACGCCACCGGAGCTGCCAGTGCCCGATTATACGAAGCGGCAGCGCGGCGGGCCGGTCGACCGTTTGTGCCTGTCTATATGGAATGCAGTCTCGAGGCCAACCTGCGGCGGACGCAGACACCGGAGCGACGCTGCAACCAGTCGTCGAGCAAGGTGTGCAGTCCGGAGGCGCTGCGGGCGTTGCGGGCGCAGACAGACGGCCGTCTGTACCGGTTTCCGGCGGACGAGTGGCTGGGGTTGTGTGTCAACGTGACGGACCAAGGGGCGCACGATACGGCCATGCAGATCCTGGCGTTTGTCAACGAGGCCTCGGACCGGCACGATCGAGCGAAGCCGAGTGCAATGGCATCAGAGTGAGGAGGAGTGACCATCTGAGGAGCACGGAAAAGTGAAAATCATTTGCGGACATGGAAGCCGCCGGACGGAATGGGGTTTGCTTTTTTTATATGTTACCCTTCTGCTCAGGAGCAGAGTTGAGCGTGTGCTTGAACGACTGCCAGGCGCAGGACAGCGGATTTTTTTTTCTTCATGGTATATCTCAGACCCTTTTGCAGTCTGCAAATAAAGGATGGATTCCTTATGAACGCTGGCCCATCTTGTCCGCGGGATGCCTATTGCCTGTTAGATAGACTCAGACCTGATGTGCTGTTATAATACAAACTGAGCCTGTGGCAGACCGTCAGCATTTTACCGAGGAAAAGTGGCAGTGGGTGGAAATTTCAAACAAGCAGCCTCCATTGACAGATCATAAGAGAAGAGAAGAGAGACTGAAACTGAGAAACAGCCATCAGCTACAAGTACGTACACGCCCTTCTAGACTCTATAGACTCGAGACTCGCATGAATTGCGTAAGCCTCCTCGTATCGCAATTGTGATGAGCAACAAATATGATGCTCCCCAACCAACCAGTCAGCCAACTGACAGGACAGAACAGAGGGTGTATATAGCAGAAAAGGTGCTGACCTGCAGGTCAGACACACCTGCAAAGATACGCCAGAACCATGTCATGCAATGCAACGCAAGAAAAGCTTTCATGGCTTCACACCCTCAACCCTCTCGTCCCTGTCGTCCCCGTTGTCCCTCTCGCCCCCTCTCCCCCACGCGAAACTACCGGAACGGACGGATGGCGAGGCCGTGTTCCTCCAGCGCGGCTGCATACATGGTACGTTGTAGCCAATCTGCAGAGAACAAAAGGAAATGGAGAAAATAAGACCAGCTGGCAGAAAAGAGCGCGCATGGTATAGGCACTAGTCAATGTGGAGGCTGCGCCCAGAGGACGCAATGGAAGGAAAGAGAAAAAGAGAGATAGAGAAAGAGAGAAAGAGGCAGAGGCAGAACGTGTCCGCTGTCCGTTGCCTACCGCCACGAATATTGTCCGTACGGAGTCCTCCACACTCCGGTACAGGGTCTCTGTCTTGGCCAGCCAAGAAAAAGCACACCACGCCCTGTCTGCGTAGCCTGTGAGGTTTCTGCAGCGTAGAGTTGCAGCAGGCCCAGAAAATGGCCAGGCGTGGATGGCACTAACAGTGGCAGCATTACAGAGTACGGAGTACGGAGTACTCCGTACTCGTATCGTACTCGTACAGCATGGCCGGCCACTGTATCTGTGGAGCGTGGCTGCGGCTCAGGGGAGCCAGCAGACGAGCGAGACCCATGAGCCGGGCCTTTTTTCCATGTCCTTCCCCCACAGATTATGGTACTCCGTTCTGCTCTCGTGTCGTCTTACGAGCGTCTGGCAAAGTGGCAGATAGACAGGTAGGGGGAAAAACAGTCACGGAGAACGCCGGGTCTCTCGATTTGGCCGGCCAGGCCTGGAACCACAGGACTTGTGGCCACGACTTGTTTACCGTGGCAGATGGCATGATGGGGGCAGCCAGCACTCATCCAGAACAGACGATCTGCCGAAGCCAACACTGCAGATGCGTGTGTGTGTGCTGTTGGTTGGAGCTCTCGTATTTATTTTTATTTTTGTTTTACGAGTATTTCCTTTTTCCAAGCTGTGTGGAGGCTGTCCAGTATTTCGTACTCCCGTACTCCGTAATCCGTACCAACGCTCTGATTCCTGGGCCTGGTCATCACCCCTGTCGTTCTTCAGGGCATGGGCTACAAGTTCAAGTGCTATATACTGTGTAGATGCGGTGTAAGAACCATTACGAGAATTTATACTCTGATAACGATATACGCCGTTTAGGGTATGGTGGTTCGGGATATAGAAGCCAAGGAGAAATAAGAAACTTCGGAGAAAAAAAAAAAGAAGAAGAGAAATGAAACGAAAAGAAAAGAAAATACTGTAAAAATACTGTAAAAATACTGTAAAATACTGTAAAATATTGTAAAATATTGTAAAATATTGTAAAATCAGAAAAACAATTAGAAGAACAGAAAACAGATACAAAAAACAACATCAAACCTACAATGGCATCTGCCCCTGACAGAGAGCCCTGTTCCCGTCGGAAATTTCTTCCCGTCGGAGTATGTCTGCAACGGAGGACGCGAAAAAAGAAACCAAGAGCCAATCCCCTACCCCTTGCGGATGCCCTTTTTGGTTGCTTGCATTAGGGGAGAGGAGAGAGGAACAGCAGGAAGAAGAGACGGAATGAGGAGAAGGAGGAGAAAGAGGAGAAAGAGGAGAAATACATGGACAACCACCAAGACACAAAGGAGGGGGGGTGCCCTTACGAGGATCTCCCCATGCAATGCTACGATATATGCTGTCCTGCACGTCAAGACATAGCGTTGCAGCCTTGGCTGTTGCAGACCTGGTGCAGACCTGGTGCAGACCTGCAGACTGCTTGGTCCAGAAAGTACGCTTGCGCTCTCGTCTCTACAGCGCCAGTCCGATTCGTGCATTGCCCCCCTCCACGTCCCGTGGGCCCAGACTAGAGCTGCGTTTTGCTCACTTCTCACCTGCATCGACGAGAGCCGGCGGATTGCTCTTTCTCGAATGGCGTCTCTGGGGTTGGCTGTTTTCTGGCGCGTATGGCGTGTGGGTGGGTGTGAGAGTGAGAGTGAGAGAGACTGTGTGTGTGACTGTGTCGATACCGTAGATGGAGCATCCTGTCCGCTGTCAGCTCGTACTCGTAAGTACGTCGTATATATTGGCATGCTTTGCGCGGCTAACGCTCGTTTGAAATTTTAATCGTGCCATGGATGGAGGAGCTGCCCCGTATCGTATCCTATCCAATCCTACCTGTTCCATCCTACCCACCCAGCCCCCTCCCCTCGTGGCGTTCTTGCTGGGCCAGAGTGGTCTTTCTGATTGGTGAGGGCCGAGGCACGATGGACTCGTATGTCGCACGCCGGGCTTCCTTTGCTCATCCGCCGTGAGCCGTACCCTGTCGACGGCGGCCGCGGACTGCCGGCGTTTTCCGGGTGGGAACAGCCGATGCGGATGGACCTGCGGCTATTTTCATACAAGGCCGCCAACCGGCCTAATGGCAGACGCCAGGAGCTTACACGATCTTGTCTCTCGTCAGACAATCAAAGATCGTAAGCTTCTGGCCCGGCCAAGCTGACAAGAAAAGGTGTCCGATCGCCGACTCCAGATGCAAAAAAGGACATGGGTATGCTGACCTGCTGTTCCTGTGGCTACCCGTCAGACACAGTAGCGCCTATGATCCTGTTTCCCCCTCTCACTTCCTCTCGCTATTTTAGTGCTGAAATGAGCCATAGTGCCGTTGATCCGTCCTCAGAAAGGCAGCAGCCAGCTTGACCATCACGTAACTGTCTGCACGCCGTTCATCTCTTCTCCCCGAGAAGAAAAACCTGGTAGCGAGATGACCAAGCTCAACCAGCATGCAGCCGAGATGGGAGGGGGTGGTAGAATTGGCATCCTGACACCTGATACTCCGAAGATGCAACGCAAGCTGTCTCTGAGAGGAGAAAGACGGAAATGGCATTTTGAACCACCGTACTCTGTATGCCAATCACCGTCTCCACTGCTATGGAGCAGTGCCAACAAAGGCAAGTGTTCGGCTGCAGGCGAAGGCGAGGTCATGTACTCGTACGACGTGCTCGGCACTCGTATGGCCACTAATGCTGCGGCCGTCGTGCATGCGAACAGATGGCGCTCGCTCATTCAGCAATGGCCAACGACCACAAGACCAAAAGACAAAGACAAAAGACATAAGATCAAAAGATCAAAAGACCAAAAGACCAAAATAGTAAAACGTTCATATCAGTGGGCAGACAGGGCACCAGGGTGGTCATAGATGTGTCCTCTTGGAGAAATCCGGAACAGGCCACCTCATGTAGACAGCATGGCGTCAGTGGTTGTGCTTGTCTGGCGCTGGTTCGATACTGGACAGGAAAAGCTTGCATTAGTCCTGAATGGGGAAGCTATAGCTACAGCTGCAGGAGGTTGTTTGATGTAGCCATGACCCTGCTAGTGCTGCTGGTGAGTGGGTGCGTGGGTTCTCCACTGGTTGCTGCGTCCTCTTAGCATGAGTCTCTAGTGTTGGCCGCCAGTTAGCGTTTAGAGGATCGGCCGCGGTCCGACCAGACTCTTCAAGAGAGAACGCGGCAGGGAAATAAGCAGGCCGGGCGAGGGCCGGAGACAGCAGGACATGAGAGGCACGAGAGACACGAGAGACACGAGAGATGAGAACCCAGGCTGGACGATCGCCTCTGTCATGCCTGCCGAGGCACGGCGCTCCGAAAATCGTGAAACTTGCTCGGATGACGGCGAATTTGGATTTTCCTCTTGTCTCGGCGCCGAGTGGCTTTGCCACTGGATCAGTTGCGTGATCTCCAGGGTCGGTTGTTGTTAGTTGCAGCAATGAGCATCAGTAGTGGCTGGAGTCAGCTTACCCAGTGTTTGGCTCTTTGGCTCTGTCTTCATTTGTGATTTTCCTCTCCACAATTTCGTTTCCCATCTTTTTCCCTTTTTTCCCTTTTTCCCTGCTTGTGCCGCCGCCGTACGCTTGACCGGCGCACTGCCGTGTTTGAGTACTCCGTGTTTGCGTGTTTGATTTCCGCTTCTATTGCGGTGCTTCTGTTTTGGGCATACGGCGTAAGCGAGCATTGCCGCCGTTTCCGCGCGTCGTCGATACGGAGCACGGCAGAGGCGGTCTTGTCGGAAGGGATGGCATTTCCGGTTTTGTCCAGACGTCCGAAATCCTTCAGACAGCTGTACGGAGTACACAGTAAGCTCTCTCTCTCTCACTCACAGGAGCCATTTGTCATATATCACCAACATACGAGTCGCATCGAGGTTCTCGCCCAGTATGGACCAGTGCGCATCCACGCATGTACGACGTAGCTCGTACTCGTACTCGCACTCGTGTGCGTGAGTGCGCATGTGTGTACGGAGTACGGAGTACACAGCACGCAGCACGCAGCACGCAGCATGCGTGCGTACGTGTGTGTGCGTGTGTGTGTGTGCGTGAGACATGGATTTTCCACTATTTTGTAATGCCTGCTCGTGATAAGAGGAGGATTGGACGAAATGGGTTGCCGCATGGATAGCTTTGCTGGTCGTGAAAAGCTAGTGTCGCAACCCTTGTCGTGGTTCGTTTTTCACGCCCTCACGCCCCCTCCCTCCCTTCTTCTTTCTGGTGTCCTCCGAGAGAGGCAAAAAAACAAACGTACGACGGTGCCATGTCCATCGAGACCGTTCGCGATCTTGCATTCTGGTGCAGCGCGCAAAGGATCCTCAGACGGCGCTGATCATCGTCACAAGACCGCATCCTATTCCGGACTTCCCGTCTGTTTCGATGCATCGCCGGACACGGCTGGTTGTGCACGCCATGCAACATGCCGTATACCTGGGGTTGTCCAGTGGTCCAGTTGTCCAGTTGTCCTGTGGTGCTTCCTCATGTTGCTCTGGCGTTGCTCTGCAGTGCCCAGTCCCCGGCCCTGTCCACTCTGCAGCTAGAGGACGTTGCATTTGGCAGGCCGCAAAAAGACACATACGAGCTCTCACAGACACGTACTCAAAAAAGGGCATTAAAAAAAACAGCGCGTCGCCGGTCCTGACCCGCCCTCGCCCTCACATATCGGAATTCTCTTTCTCCGGACCAAGGTGCTCCTCCGCGGTGGAGAGAGGAGAGAGGGGGGAGGGGCCAGTCTGTCAACCTATCAACCTGTCAGCCAGTTAGCTAGCCAGCCTTGCTCATGGCTGGATAAATTGTGCGCCTCTGGGTCGCTTCGTTCGTATGTAGGTCGTACGTCGTACTCCGGAATAGTTATAGTAGTCGTAGGAGCCGGCGGAGCAGTTCCTTCAGCAAAGCTCGAGCACGAGTAACTCTCTTGTACCTGTAGACACACGCCCCCTTCTCATCCGTCTCCACTCATAGGTTGACACTAGTCATGGCCTCCTTGTCACTTTGCGATGGCTGGCCCCGGTATCTTGCGGGGAGCCCAGGCCTGCTTGGCCAAGACCAGAATTTGGGCGGTTTTGCTAGTGAGGCTCGGGTGGAGAAGATCATAGCTTGAAGGAGGCGCAGAACGAAAAAAAAAAAAAACAGCCGAGAGAGCGAGGAAGCGAGAGGACCGGAGAGGAGATACGACGTGGAGAGGATACGACGTAGATAATAGAGAAAAGAGAAGAAGAGGGGGAAAGCGAGAGAGCGAGAGAGAACACGAGAAGGGAGAAATGGGGAAAAGCAAGAGAAGAAAAGGGAGAAAAGGGAAAAAAGGGGAAAAGGAGAAAAGGAGAGAGAAAAAAAGGGGAAAATAGGATAAAAATTCGAAAAAGGAAGGACGGAGCTTGACGGAGCTTGACGGAGCTTGACGGAGCTTGACGGAGCTTGACGGAAGGAGCTATCGGTCAACAGCAACGCCGAGGAAGGAGCGCGGCGACAAGGCACACAAGGCAAAGACACACGTAAGAGCACAACAGGGAAAGAACGGCGTCTTTCTTGTCCCACATTCTGTGTTCGTAGGATACACAACAGAGGGCAGGCGCGGCCAAGGGCGGCCCTGCCGCAGGACGCACACAGCATATCTTTTTCCATGTCGTTTGTTTTGACGTACGACATATATACAGGGGGGGTGCGATCGCCACGGCCCCGCCAGCCTATGAGAAGCGACGGACAGAGCCTCGCATGCGCCTTCCTGATACTCCGTACCTCGTATAACGTGTCTCTGCGATGGCCTGACCTATCATTTTTGCGGGAGGGTTGTGGTTGCTTTCATAAGAAAAGAAGGTGTGCATCCGTGGGTGAGGCGGGTGCACAACAACGTGTCAGCCCAGTTGTGCATGCGCATCCTCCCTCCTTTGATCCCGTCTACGACGTACGACGTACGGAGCTCGTATCTGTGCTTCTAAATCGGTCATCACAGCCGTGGGTTGTATTAAGTAACGGGAGGTGAAGAAAAAAACGAAAAAAAAGTTTTAAAAAAATGACCCTAAACAGGAGAAAGAAAGACCATTCTGGCCCGCTCCTGCCGTGTATCTCCTGCCGTGTTGCTCGTCCTTGCCCTTTTTGCCAGTCCTCCCTTTCCTTTTTCCCTCCCCTGGAAAAGCTGACAAAGGAAATAAAAGGAAAAGAAAAGGAAAAAAAAAAAACGGACGGGAACCTGGGCAGTCCATGCCAGGAAAACGCTTCCAAGATCCGACCACCCTTTTCTATTTTTTGTTGCAGCTGGCCCATCTATCCACATGGATGAAAAGACTATCCTATTCCTTCCCTTCCCTCTCCCGCTCCTTCTCGCCCTCGGCCTTCTCCTAGTTTCCCTCCCAGTTCCCTGCCAGTGCCTTCCTCTAGCTTTTTGGACCGTTTCCCATGTCTACTCCAAGTCAGCCAGGAAATCGCCCTATTCTTTTTGGCCGCCCTGAAAATGGCTTCCCCTCCTCGATTACTCAGCAAAAAAAAGATGAAAATGAAATGAAGATGAAAAGAAAAAAGAGGAGAAAATAGAAAGTAGAAAGTAGAAAGAAGAGAGAAGAGAGAAGAGAGAAAAAGAAGATGGAAAGAGAAGAATAAAAGAGGCAACAAGAAAGGTGAGAAGGAGAATAGGGGTGCTGCAAAAAAAAAGGCAGCCCAAAAGAAACCAGAGAACCCAGAAACACCAATAAACAATGCGGTCATGAAGCTTGCAGCAGGCTGACTGACTGCACGAATTAGGCATTGCTGATTGTGTTGAGCAAAAAAAAAAAAAAAAAGAAAAAGAAAAAGATTCTGTCGTCCGTCGTTGCAATCTTGGTCGTCATTAAGTTTGTGTTGTTTTCGTTGTTCGTCCCGGTGTCGATTGCTTCTTTTTTTTATCAATCGCACCAGTCCGTCCCGTCCGTCGCGTAATCGGCGACATATTCATAATGGTCCTCCAGCAAGGCTGTCTTTTCAGACATGCTGTGCTTGGCATGCTTGGCATGCTTGCCGCCATGTTTGCTGTGTTTCCGGCCGCGCCAATACCTGTGTTGGGGAAGGCCGCCCTCTGGCTTGGACGGCACATCCAAGCTGGGATTGCGACGTGGCCAAGGGGCCAGACGGACGTTGTCGTTGGTGTCGCCACCTTCGCGGCTACCCCAAGACGTCTGAGATGTCAGCATGGAAGAATGGAGAATGAAATAGAACAGCATGCAGAAAACAGGAGTCGACATACCATGCGGAGTGTGAAAAGGGCGTAGACCTTGATCAATCCGTGGAAATAGCCAAAGATGATCGAGACCAGTAGATACTTGATATCGCTGGGATTGCGCAGGAAAAGACCCATGAGCTTCACAATCTTGGTGAAACCAAACATGAAGATAAACTGCGCCCAGACCGCCCGCTTGCGGTTTTCGAGTTCCCAGTCGCCCGTCGCTCGCCAGCAGGAATAGAGTATAAGCGGGTCCGTCACAAAAGCGAGCGATGTAAATGTGGCAATATGCAGGGCGTACGTCGACCACGGTTGTTGTCTAAAATGTTAGGAGGGCTACCAGCCAAGGGGGGGACTTTGACTCACCTCCAAATGTGACGCTCCCGCACCAGACTCGTCCAGTTGCTGCGCCAGTTGCTGCGCGCCCATCGCGAACACTGGTACAAAAATTTGATATCCGTCGCCAGCGTCGTCTCCACTTCACAGGCCCGCTCGTATTGCACCCATGTCTTCCAGTGGTGGCTGACCAGCCAGCGCGTTACAAAATTGTCGTCGTCGGCATTCAGGATAAAATCGCCCCAATGCTCCGTGCGGAAACCCTCGAGAAATTCATGGCTGCTCAGAATCTCAGACCGGTAGGCGCCTGTGCGTCCTGACATGCACGACGTGCCGCCGTCCATGTTGTGCGTTGCCGAGATCTCAAAGTTGCGCCGCTCAATGTATGCCGTGCCGAGCCAGTTGAAAATGTGCTGCGACAGCGAGCCCTCTGTCCCCACGCGCTTGACATGCTGACACGTGCCGACACCGCCGATGTTGGCATCTTCAAAAGGCGCCAGAATCCAAGGCATCAGCGTTTTGGGCCACGTGACATCGTCGTCTGCCATAATCGTAATCTTCGTCTGCACCTGCGGCAGCGCCTCGCACACCTGCAGCCGCTTGTTGGCCACATCCGTGCACAGTACCCGGATGTTCTTGAAGCCCGTGTCGCGCAGAGCTTCTGCCAGCCGCTCCAGGGCCGTATACTTGCTTGCCGTCGTCACCAGAATGAGCTGCCATGGCTGACATGCAATAATCGTCTCCAACGACACCCGCAGCTCGTCAAACGAATGGTGGATGGTGGGAATTACCACCGTCACATCCTTGGACGTAAACGATGGCGACTCCGGTATCGGTTTGGACTTGTATGTCCAGTGGCTGATGCAGTGCACAAACAGCCGAAGATATCGGTGGATCCTGGTTGTGCAGAGTCAGCAAAAATGCACCAGTGGAGAAGGGGGAGACGGAGAGATGGGGGAGAAAGAGGGGGGACGAGGGGAGACGAGGGGAGGGGGGGAAAGTTTTCATACCATATTATCCAGAAAAAATATATCCAAAACGTGGTCGACGATAAGAAGCTCAAGCTCGGAAGAGACAGCTCCTGCTGCGCGGTCCGAACCACGGGAGAATTGAAGACGGGCATTTTGGGCTGATCTGCCTGACTTTTTTTTTCGGGTGCGTTGTTGTGGGTGGGTGTTTGGGATTGGCTTGGCTTTCGACGGGGTTCTTTTTCTGATTCTCTTGGGAGCTCCCAACGTTTGCCAGTGATGGCCTCTCTTTTGGGCTTCTTGAGGGGGGGTTTGTGATTTGTGATTTGTGATTTGTTTTTTGTTCTTTTTTTTGTTCTTTTGCTTTGCTAGCTGCTAGCAACTTCTGATTATTACGAGATGCAAGATCCTGCAGACTGCTCGCCCTCTCTTTTTTTTCCAGCAGTTTTTTCTTCTTCTTCTCAATGAAAGAAAAAAAACTTGCACTTTCAATAAAGTGCGTATTAAGGTGAATTTGCGTCAGTCAGGCCTGACCGACAAGGCCATGTTTTTACACCCGGAGGGTGAAGCAAAAGGCAAAAAGCTTTAGAGAAGATGCAGAGCTTCCGGTCTTGTTGGAAATTAGAGCTTTAGAAAAGTCCGAAGCCAGCGAGACTAGACTAGGAAAAGCTGCCGTGTCGACACACGCAAGAGAGAAGAAGGTCCTTAGCGAGGGGCAAACGAATGAGGTAAAAGGGTCGCCGGTGACGGTAAAGGGAACCCTTTGGCCAGAGCCCAGGCTGTGGGCAACGAAAAGAGAATGCAAAAGGTCGCGGACATGTGGTTCGGGACGAAGGCCGAAGGCGAGAGAGGGAAGTCAGACCTTGACGAATTCGGACCGTTGTAGGGCCAATTGGTCAAGAATAGAAATCCCAGGAGGAGAGAGGAAAAGGAAGAAAGAGAGTATTGTGATCTTGAGAGCGACCGGTGGCAAGGAAGAAGAGGGAAGGGCAGATGAGAAGATATATATGTGAGTGGAGGCCATACGAGGAGAGTGTTGTCGTGCAGCAGGTACAAAGAAGCTCAAAGCCCACAGGTCTAACGCGGATGATGATTATGGGGGGTATTGTTGTGGGGGGGGGGGAGACAAGGAGGGGGGGTGTGTACTATGAGAAAAGACAGGGGTCATGGTACGAGTGAGGTACATTGTTTTGTTGTTACAGTGTACGGAATAGTACGACATGCGACGTAGACGAACTTGATAAATGAGCCATCACTTACGGCTAGAAAACGGGCCATTGCTCGCTAGAGCTGTATGGGGCCAATATTTGCGTGTGCATGCAAGCATATGCGGATTTTGCAGCGAGAGGTGTGCAGGTGCTGGAGAAGGTTGAAACAGGTGTGTTTTTTGCTTTTTTTCTTACCGGGTGACGATGGTAGTCGTGGCAAGCAGACGATGCGAATAGGGAGACGGAAACGAATAGGGGACAGAAAAGAGAGCAGAGTAGAGAATCAAACGAGCCGAGGAAGAGAGGCAAGCGAGAACGAGAAACGAGAGAGAGGATGCCAAATCAGAGAGCCATCTCAATCTCGACCGAGCGATCGAAACGAGACGAGAATCTAGGTGGGGCGTTATTGAATCGGTGCAATTGACGCTGAGCTCTAGAGGAGGAGTTCGACGGACTGTTTTTAGCATACTGAAGTGGATGGGGGGGGGGGTGTGGGTTTAGCTGGTGGCCGCCGTTCTCGTACTCCGTGTTCCGTGCTCCGGACTGGTTCTCTCGTAAACCGCAAGTCCGCAATCCCTCGTCGCTGTGCTGCTGCAGAACTGTGCTGGTCCGGTCTGGTTGGCTGATAGGGCTGGCCTGGCCAGACGAGGCTAAACAGCGAGAGGCGGTTTTTGCTTTTTTGCTTTTTTTGATTTTTTGATTTTTTTGATTTTTTGGCTCTTTTGTTTACATACTGTGTAGGCCCGTCTGTCGACCCGTTTCTGTTCCACACCCTTCTGGGGGGGCACAGTGGTCTCCTCCCACACGTCGTTCAAGTCTAGCAGCCAGCTTTCAGTCGATGTGCAGTGTGCAGTGCAGCGTGCAGGGAGTGGTCCAGTGGTCCAGTAGTCCAGTGGTCCAGTGGTCCAGCGGCCCAGCGGTCCAGCGGTCCAGCGGTCCAGCGGTCCAGCCGCCCGCCTCCACATTTGTTGGTGTGTAGCACGCAGGACAGTAGTAGGTAGCTTTGGTAGCATTGGATTGGCGCAATCTTCACGCAGTGCGTCTTACCCTGGTGGGCCGCTGTCCGACAAATCATAGCGGGAAAAAAAGAAATCCAAAAACAAACTGCTTCCCACAATAGGACACGGGTCAGGTGCAAGAGATGGATTGGGTCAGCCCATGGAAGGGGAGGCCCTATAATACTCGTACGCGTATGGAGGACGGAGGGGGAGGGGGAAACAGCCCTTGGGGGGTCCTTGGGACCCTTAGGCCCTTGGGCCCTTGGACCCTTGAGATCCTTGGAACCCTTGGAACCCTTGGAGCTGGAGGTGATTCGGGGAAGAGGAGCGGAGGGGACAGAAAAAGGGGGATGCAGGCAACGTGCAGACAGTGCAGACAGTGCAGGCAGTGCAGGCACTGCAGGCACTGCACGAGTAGACAGCGCAGGCAAAAGGTCCAGCTCCGATTGATCACAGCGGGACAACAAAACAGACAACGCGAAGCCATGCTGGCGAACCAACAGCGAGCAGCTCCGTCCTCGTAATACCAAACAACCGTGCGTCCTCTCTGAAGGAGAGAGAATCGAATCGGTCGAGCAGAATGAGAACAGCTCATGCCTGTGGGCTTGCGGCAGCGAACATCAGTGGAGAAGGCGGGGGCGTCCTGCAGGGTTTATGGCTGTTGCAGAAGCAGAAGAAGCTCCTTTCCACACACGACACTTGCCGCCGATCAGGCAATATGTGGTAAGGTGGCAAGCTCCAAACTAGAGCCAAGCGAGAGACGCCGACCGTACACTGCTGCTCCTTGCCCGTAGTTGGTCGTAGCGAGGGCGGCAAAGAAAATTGGAGGGCATGGTGAGATTCCTCGTGTTCCTTTTCCACCCATCCGCAAGCAGAACGGTGGCCCAGTGGCCCAGTGGCACATAGTCGGACGCGGCTCAATTTTCTCAGGACAAATACGACCTATTCAGGGCCCACGGCTGGTTCCGTTTGTGTCGGGTGAGAAAAAGAAAAAAAAATAAGAAAATAAGAAAAAGAAAAAAAAGAAAAAAAAAGTGATGAATAGCTGGGCCAAGAGGAAGAAGAAAGTCATGTTGCAAGGGTCCCCCGCACGGCCGACAGCATTCTCACACACGGCCATACTCCGTATATAGTAGTGTTAGCGGCACGCGGGGGGCGTGGGAAGACAGCCGGGGGGAGGAGGCCAGCGAGCGTAGCATTCGCATGTCGCCAGTCTTCTCGTGCCTCGCACCTTCGGTCTTTCTGTTTCTACGGAGTACTCCGTATCTTCTCCGTAACATCGTCGACGCATGTCGCTCCCCAACTGTACCATATGCCGAATTCAACGTGTCATGCCCTGGTTGTTGGTGTCTTGGTGTCTGAGTGGCTCGTTGGCTTGTTGGCTTGTCTTGTTGGTTTGTTGGTCCATAGCTCTATGCTCTGATGCTTGACTCTGATGCTCGACTCTGATGTCCTGGTGCTCAGAGTCCTCTCAAAGCTATTCAACTGAGCTGCCAAGCCAGCGAACGTGCCCGGCCCGGCTGAGCGAGACCGATATAATGGTGTGCGCAAAGTATTGCATAATGCAAATTGTGCGGGTTTGTGTTCAGAGCGAGTAAGAAAAAAAATAATAAAAACCGGTTCACCAGAAAAGTAATCTTTCCGACGGTCGTCCCACCTAGCATCCTACACCATGCAAGGTACTGCATTGGTGGTCTCGAAATGTAGAAATAGGCAATGAGCATTCGTCCACGGTTCAACGAGGCATAGGACACGACAAGCGACAAGAGATGACGGCCCATAGAAAATTTTTTGCATCAATGTGATACGAGTTGCGCGTGCTTCTTTGACCATGCAAGGTTGATTGCGTGTCCAGCGATAAAGCCTCCCTGTTCGCTTGCTTGCCCGCTTGCCTACTTGCCTGCTTGCCTGCCTGCCGCCTGTCAACCAGCCAGCCTGCCAGCCTGCTTTGCCCGCCTGCCTATCTGGTCTGCAAGACATATCGCGGCACCCCGTACGGAGGAATCTTGTACGAGACTCTTCCGCAGGATGCACTCAATCCTTCGTACAGAGTACGAGGGTGCTCGTATCGTAGACTATTCATAGCATTGGCATTGGCCTTTGTCCCTGTGTACTCCGTACTCGTATCTTTCTCCGTATTTGCCTCTCGCACGGACATGGCCTGCCGGCTTCCCCGGCAATCGGGGGTGTTCGTACGAGATAGGCCGTACGTCGTACTTCGCAACGCACAGAGCGGGAGAGAAGCAGCGGTTCATGGCCAGGGTGACTGCGACGAAACGCACAGCACGCAATGTCCGGGGGGTGGGGGGAGAAAAGAAAAAAAGGTCTAAGCCTGACCGGATGAAACGGCTCTCCTAAACCGTACAGCTGAAGCGAGGCATTTTAATGGGTGATATGGGCTGCTTGGTTGCTTGGAGATGCGCAAAAGGTAAAAGTTGCGTACGAGTCGGTCGAGGGCGTCGTACGGAGAGTAGTACTCGTACTCTGTATGTTGCAGAAAGTGACAGATGGGGGCGTGGTCCTCCCTGGTCGTTTCCCTGGTCCGCCGTGGTCCTCTTCCCTAGACAGCTTTGGCGAGTGCCACCCAAGGTTGTGTTGGCCGTTCTGGAGCCGGCCAGCCTGTGGGATGGGCCGGTCTCCGTGCCGTGTGGCTGCACGCTGGGCCAGTCTGAGCACTTGCTGCTGCATCTTCTGCTGCATCTTTGGCTGCACCTTTGGCTGCACCTTTGGCTGCACCTTTGGCTGCATCTTCTGCTGCTGCTGTTGGCCGTGTTGGCTTTGTGCTGCTCGCCCGCATGCTGCATGGGCCGCTTACAGGCTGCTGCTGCATGTCCATCCATACCGGATGAATGCCGTTTTGCTAGCGAGGGTGTGCGACTTACGGTTTCGATTCCGGGCTAACCCTCAATGACACACAGGACGGCTCGGCAAGCCACAGCAAATCTCCGCCTCGCTGTCAAAGGCGGCCCTGGCCTCCAGTTGTGGTGTCGCAATCAAGGCCGGGGGGCCAGGACCACCAGAAACCCTGGCCTGCCCATGGAGACTGTGGGTTTCCAGAAAAGGCTTGGCTATCTGTACCGCTGTACCGCTGCACCGCTACACCTCTGCCCCCCCGACAGCTCTGCTCCGGTAGCCGCAATAGCCCGTAAGAGGCAGTTGAAGAGAGCTGAGCGTTGGTTCCTGTGGGTGTGTGCGTGTACGCCTGTTGATGTGTCCTCCGTGCGCCGTGCGCCGTACACGAAGGCTTGCAGACCGGTAAGGGTGCCGGCTGTGTCCATCTGCATGGAAGAGGGTGTGCTGTATGTCTTGAGTGTGTGTTGTCCATTTTGCAAGAAGAAGAAGGAGAAGAAGAAGAATAGCTTGGAACCGGCATTTGCAAAAGGAGGGAGGGGGGGAAGGATGAGGATGGGGATCTGCTCTTTCCGCCTGTTGCCCATTCTGTCCGGTCTGCTCTTTCTGTCTTTTGGTCTCTGTCTTTCGGTCTTTCTGGTTTTCTAGCTTTCTGTCTTCTCTGCTCCTTCTGGTCGCTCTCTCCTTCCCGTTCTGTCTTCTATCGGTTTGCCTGCTTGTCTTACTCCTCGCACCTCCCGCTGTCTTGCTTCCGCAGTCTTGCTTCCGCAGCCTTCCGTCCCGCGCTCCTGCCTCTGACCGGTCCTTGGCTTGCGCCTTCCTCGTCCCTCCTTCCTCTTTGGCCATCGCCGGATGACCGCCCTTCCGAATTCCCGAAATTATCGCAACGCCTTCTTTTTTTTTTCATATTTTTTTTTCACACACAGCGGATGACAACAACCGCAGCACACCGCACATGTGCCTGTTGGTTCGACCTTGACCAGGGATCTCTTCATCGCGACGGCCTTCTCTCCGCTTTCGCCCTGGTGCACACGGCTCGTTCCCCGATATCTGTTTCCTGCTGTTGCCTGTTGCCTGCTGTCGTCTACTGTCGGTTGGTCACTGCAGTCCTCCCCCTTGACCTCTGCATCTCGACCATGTTGCATTGTTGCACTGCCATGCAGTCGTGCTACGAATACTCCGTTCAAAGAAGGAGAACGAGAAGGAAATACTCCGTATGCAGGGCGTTCGTCATGCTGCCATCCGGTTAAACGCCTCTTTGCTCCTCATCCCAGGCGGGCGGACAGTTGTCTACGACTTCTCATTCGTGTACAAAAACAGATACGGAGTACGGAGTATGGTTCTTATCGCCTGCGTCCAGACGAAACAGACGCTTTCCCGTTTATCCCGTCTTGGGTAAACAATGAACCGTTCTACCGATGATCATCCATCCCGCGGCTCGCCTGTTCGGTCGTTCGGTCGTTCGTTCGTTCGTTTGTTCATTCGTTCGTTCGTTGATTCGTTTTTCTCGTTCGTACGAGTCCAAGACAAGGACGAGGATGATACGCTCATCACGCCTGCACGCTCGCATGCTGGCATGCTGGTATGCTGGTATGCTGGTATGCTGGTATGCTGGTATGCTGGCACGCTCGCACTCGCACACGGCAGAGCCAAACTACTCGTATGCACAATTTCCAGTATCACACGACAAAACACGAGTCTGCAGACCATCCGAGCAGATCTGAACCCGTTTCGAGATCATGTGGCTACCCAGACGGAATATGTCTTGGCGCCCTTGCTGGCAGCCCGCGTACGGAGTGCAACCCGTAAGCAGCCCGTCGAGACAACAAATGGGCTGGCCTTTTGGTCACTACCCGGAAGCCGGGGGCAGAGCCACTTCGCCATTCGTTGAAGATGCGTGAAAATTTTGCACAGTAGGTTGCAAGAGAAGAGCGGGCCGACTTGTCTATTTTAGCCGCCAGCGTTGCATCTCGAAGAGACTGTGTGTATGTGTGAGAGTGTGTGTGTCCACTCGAACCCTCCACTAGTCCTGCAGGATATGCTTTTCAAGGATGCAATGCATAAAGCAAGCTCAAGGGGGAGGGCCGTGCGTTTTCTCGTTCGCCCGTACGTCGTACTCGTACGTACGAGTCACGCTCGTACTCTGTACTCGTACTTTGGTGTCGTCAGCCGTTATTCGCTAAGAAATGCTCCAATCGCCTGGTTCACAAAGTCTCGTGAAAAGGTTCTTGGCCAGCTCAGCCCAGACCCCTCTCGGTGCCAGGCACAGGCACAAGGGGAACGGGAGCTCCTGTCTCTTACGGAGGGAGTAATACGGAGAATACCGCATTACGACGTACGACGGGCAACATATACTCCGTACACAGTACGGTACGGAGTATATTATTTCTCCACCTCATGTTCCGTAAAGGAAGGTTGGGCCGAGATGAAAAAGGGCCTGGATAGGAAACAGGAAGCACAGTCCAGCGCAGAGCCCCGAGCACAGAGCACAGAGCCCTGAGCACAGAACACTGAGCACTGAGCTCCGTACAGCACATACAGATGGCCCGGCTCGAGTGTGGGGGGGACTTATACGGCCGGGGAAGCAGGCAGTGCTGTCCGGGACGGGAGAGCTAAATTGAGGCGTTCCAGAAATGCCCTAGGGAATGCAATTTGTACGAGATCATCCCGTTCTAATCTTGTTTCGACGAAAGAGGAGCCGCACCGCCATAGCTGCCTAGATCCCCACTGATCAACTGTCGCGTACGCAGTGGCAGAGGGCGTACGACTCTGTACGAAGCACCTGTACGGAGCACCTACGAATACACAGTACCGGGTAAACGAGGAGATAATCAAAGAGGAGCAGTCATGCCAGGGAAGTCGATCACTATGGAGTACGTCGTGCCGCACGCTTCCGCTCGCAGCAAATCATCTAGGCCTACGACGTATCTTGCGAGTCTTCCGATGTACTCGTATATCAAAATGACAGCCGACCACGGAGGCGACTGGATCCGCGCGGTCAGTTTCCAGATTCCACGTTTCCCCTGCATTCTGAGCTGGCATGGAACTTCCGGATGTGGTGGTCTCGCCGTGTCGACGGGCGCGGAAATGGATGTATTTGTAAAGACTGCTCGCCGTATGGAGCACGCTGGATCTACGAGTACGGATTACGGAGTACTTCCGTACTACTATTCACGGGGGACGTGCTGCTATACATCCGCATGTAGCAATGACATGATCTGGTTGTATATGCAACCAGACCTGACCAATGTACGGAGTATGCAACCGTACTCCGTACTCTGTATGCAACTGTAGCAAGTTTCCGGGCCCATGGCTAGGAGGCAAGATCTCATTTTTAATATCATGTTGCCATGGGTTTCACATCGATGTTGACTTTCTTTTTTATTATATAGCACATATGGAGTACGGACTACGGAGTAGATATATATAGATTTATATACTCCGTACTCCGTAGATGATTATAAACTCACATATCCCATGTAGATCTATATTGCCTTGCCTACCATTTGTAACCATCGGCTCACAGCCATAGATGTGCATCACGTCAAGAATGATCGTTTACGATGAATGGTGCGAATTTCAGACGAGGCTTAATAACACAATGTCGGGCATCTCTTTGACAGCTGACTCACGACGGTTGTTGGTTTTCTTTTTTTTTCCTCCCCCTTTTCTTTCCCCTCTTTGTCTGCGCTATTACGTTGTGATTTTACCGTTCTGATCTCATGGCATCTTTCATGACGTAGTATTCCCGGCCGTTGAGCAGCTGTAGTATCAGGAACAATTGAGACGAAAGAAAGATGGACTATACACACCGTTTTCGAAGAGATGAGTGGGATGGCAAATGTTTGAGAAAAGGTGTTGGGTGCCAGACGTATTTTGAGTCAATCATGGTCTGGCCGAGACATTCGGTCTGTACGAGTATGCTGCGCCGTACACCGTATCGACTCGCACACTTTCTAACCGAACCGACATCTTGTACACGTCACACGGAAAACCTTCGGTGTACGGAGTAAGATACCAAGAACGGCAAGAACACAGGACCGCAGGACACCGCATACTCACGAAGACGCATCATAGCAGTGATGCTTACGACGTGTTTCACAGATAGTGGTGCCCTGACACGGATTTGGCCGAGCCAGACTTGGATGATGAATTCTCTCTTTTTTTTGTCTAGAATCTGTCAAAATTTGCCCGGAACTTGCGGTGTATTCCGTATTATTTCGCTCATTGTGACAACTCACAACGCCGGTATATGAATGCAATTTTATCAATCCTGCTGCACAGACTGGACTCCACGGTTGTGCACGTTACTCAGGGGGATTGGCAGGGAATAGAATGAATGCTACCCTGCACAAATATATGCTCGTACACGACACAACGCCCCAGCAAATGGCGGTGGAGACTCGTAAAGCAATACGGGCAAGGATGGAGACCCTCAACCATGGATAAAACTGGTTTTGTTTTATGACAATAGACCTTCATTAGACGGTTATATAGCATTAAGACGTGGAAGATTGGTCTTATATACGGAGTACTCTTGGAAGTAAAATGAGGATTGTTTGACAATTCGCAATCTTTTGGGGCTTCAATTGACGCATCGACCTTGAAACGATGAGACATGATTTCCAGGAAGCTGACCCAAGGTCCAGAGTGGATCGATTCTGGACATCACCGTTAGAACAATAGGCCGAGAGCCAATAGGGACGGCATATTTTTTATGAAAGGTACTCACTCGTACGAGTATGCACAGCGGCCGCGGAGTAGAACCGAGCCGGTGGCTTGCGTGGACGACTACGACCAAGGAGGCGTTCTAGACGGGATGAAGCTTTTCGGGTGTTTGTTTTGTTTGTTTTGTGTCTTGTTTGTTTTTGCCTTGTTTTTGCTTTTTTTGTTTTGTTTCTTTCCTTCTTTCTTTTCTTCTTTTCTTCCATTATCCTTCCATTTCGCTTCTTCTGTCTCTTTCTTGTTTCGCATTCCTTGCATCCATGCATTGTCCCTCGGTTTGAAACCTGATTGCTCTACGGTCTACCTGCAATGCCCGCAATAATGCTCGTCGAGAGTTCGATGGAACGCCTAGACTGCCACCCTGGGCTTCTTGGAAGAATGTTCACCGATGGAAGCGAAGACGGCGGCCAATCGCATTGGGTTAGTGGAGAGGTCTGAAGGCAGGGGAGTGGAGCAGACGATGCCAGGCGGGGAAGGCCTGTAGTATCATTCACTTTGGCTTGTGATACCTCTGTGCACCCGTTTTCTGTCTGCCCATATTTTTAGATAAGAGATCTGCAGTGGATACAGAGCTTGCAGCTCTTCATTGCGGCCTGGATGATCGGTGGCAGAAAGAGCGACAGCGAAATGAAGGGGAGAAAGCGAGGAAGGACAGCCGGAGGGACAGGAGAGAGAGAAAAAAAAAGAGAAAAAAAGACAAGGAAAGCGCGATACCGAAATGAAGGAAAGAAGGACAGGGAGAAGAAGGAAGGAAAAGAGACAAAGGAAAGAACCGACGAGCGAGTCTAATAACGGCTACAGGGTATTCAATCGGCCGCGCGATGTGAAAAGTGGGACCACGGGTACCCTTCCATCTTCCCGTACACCGCATTTGCTCTTGCCAGATGGTTCTCACCCCTGGGCCTGCCCTGGTTCTTTGTCCGTCGGTAAAAACCTGTTCGCCGAAAGTTGCTCCTTCCATGGGAGCAAATCTTACGATAAGGTGGGATACTCCGTTGCAGCACGTCAGTTTCGGGAACTGTCAGTGGTGAGCGGGAGAACGGGAGGACGCTCACCAGCACGGATCGCTCGGACGCAGGCTGAACAGGAGAAGGCTATCGAGCCTAGTCACGGCCCGGGATTGGACGGCGGCGTCTACTCAGCAGAGAATGGGGTGTGGTGGCTGACCAGTCAAGTGTAGCGGTGGCCTAGTGTGATGATTGTATTTGTAGGAATTCATAGGGGATTATTGGGTATTGGCGGTGGTGTGGTTCGCGCTTGCCCTCCTGGGGAGTCCCTCACCTTTCCCCCTTGGGATAGAGGGGTCCTTTGTTTTGCTGGTGTAATCTACTCCGTACTCCGTACTCCGTACACTAAGCCAATCCCCCGGGGCGCCCTTACCCTTTCGCAAACGAGCCTTGTGCCTTCCCAGCGCCGACGGGCCTATTACGAGTACGAGTCTTTTCTCCACTGCGTCCTTCTGCCTCGCATTCTCTCCTTCCTCTTCTCCTTCTCCTCTTCTTCTCTTGCATTACCTGGGAAACGCCCCCCCCCCTTATTGCGGATGGCCTGTTCCTCCTATTTTCTCACGAGCCCTTGTTCATAATCTTCACAATCTCTTCATCCCTGTCTGTTTTGGCGCAGCCAGCCTCGGGTGTCCGCTTCTTCTCCACCAAGCAGGCTTTTGCGAGCGTTTCTTTTCCAATTGGCAGACTCCAAGACAATCGCAAACTCGAAAATATCAAACCGAAACATCCAATCCCCAAATCGCATCCTCCATTCATCCAAACGTCCAAACATCGCGATATTCTAATCGCTGCCTTTTTCATCTGTCCGTCTCTTGACTGCCTCTTCGCCTCCTTCGCCTCGTGCCTCGTCCCGTCTCTTCGTCTTGCTCCACTAAACAGCGCCCCCTTTCGCGAGTCCTCCGGATCCCCCGATTCGTGTCTCGCTCGACTCCACGGTCCTGATCCGTGCTTGTTCGTCCGTTCCCACTGCCGCTCCTCGACTATTAAGCCTGCGACCTCTTTACAACCCACCCCCATGTCGGCCTTCCTGCCACCGCTCTTCTCTGGCCGCCTGTGAGCAGCGCCGTTGAACGGCCTGCACTGTTCTACTGTTCTTCAACTTGCATACGACATTCGTCTATTTCCCGCCGTCCCTCCCCCCCCTCGATCCTCCCCCCCCGTTCTTGGCTTCGAGTGACATTCTGATGCTTTCGCTTCTCGATTGAACATTGTTTTGCACTCCTTGCACTTTGCCCTTTGCATCTCGTGTTCTCGCCCTCTTTCCCTCTTGCCCTCTTGCCATGGAGACCATCACCACCCACAACAAATTGACCAAATCAAAGGGCAAGATGGTCAAGCCCATTCTCAAGAAACTTCACTCTGAAAAGAATTCTTTGGATCTCGACCGTCCTTGGGAAGAGCAACAGGGCCCTGGGTTGGGCGTTTTTGGGTCGGGCTACGATGGAGGAAACTCTGGTCGATCGGCGCGCGACGTGAGCTTCAATTTCTCGGAAACAAGCCCAATACCTATCCCCATCAAGCAGCGACTGCAGCATGTGCGCACGCCTAGTGGTACTTCGCATACCTCTGTCGCTACGACTGGCAGCGCGGGGGGACGTTCCAGTGGCTTTGTCCATCCATTCCAGCTGACGCCGCGCACGCAAACGCCGCCTTTGACGTTTGGCAACTCGGTGACGTCCTTGGAAAATGCCAACACGGCTGCCGCCGCGCCGACCTCTTGTCCGCGTGATTATTCGCCCACCATTACCGAAAACGACGACGACGACGAGGAAGACGACATGAACGGTCCAGCCAACACACCCCCCTCGCAGACCCAGCAACCCACTCGCACCACTTCCAATTCTCAGCCGTGCAGTCGGCATCCTTCTCTGGTCAGCCAGCGGGCGGCGTCCCTGAGCGACATGAGTGCGATACCGCCATTACGCGTCAACACCAAGCGTGCGGCTTCCAATGGCCACGCCCGCCGCAGTTTCGGTGGCAACACTACTCTTGCTCCGAGCGTGTCCCAGTCGGATCTGCACTTGAATTCGGCCTCCACATTTGACTCCGCCACAACGTCCACGGGACCTGCTGCGCCTGCCTCCTTTGTTTCGTCGGGGAGTGTCAACACAGCGGCGACCTCGAGCATCAGCACGCCTCTGTCGCCTCTGCGCACGTCCTTTGAGGGTGTGGCGTTTCCTCGTTTGCGTTCGCGTTCGGAGCTCTATACGGGTGACCGGTCTGAGCAGATCCGAGAGGCGCGACGCAAATTTGAGGAGCGCGAGCGGGTCAAGGCTGAAAAGCATGACCGCGAGATGCTGCGGAAACGAGAGCGCCGGGACCACAAGGAGGCCAAGGAAATTGAGAAGCAGGGCATACGCAAGA
The DNA here is from genome assembly GCA_002215975.1 of Dryadomyces quercus-mongolicae. NCBI lineage: Eukaryota > Fungi > Ascomycota > Sordariomycetes > Ophiostomatales > Ophiostomataceae > Dryadomyces > Dryadomyces quercus-mongolicae. Next base: position 427,471 of record NIPS01000010.1, on the reverse strand, counting down.
GCAGCGGCAGTTTCGACAAGGCACGGCCATCTCTTTCGCACCGGACATCGCCCACCTTTGGCAGCAGTATGAGCGGCACCGAACGTGCACCCAGGCAAGAACGGGGCAAGCATGTTCGGCGATCTGCCGAACTGGCGGAGAAGCCAGTAGCCTTTAAGAGCAGCAACTACGATAACATGGCGGGTGGCATGACACCTAGTTTTGGGCCCACCGTGGACGATGTTGCGTTTCGAAGCGCGGCGCGGCGGAACCACAGCGCGAAGCGGAAGACGCAGGGATACTGGAACGAGTTTATTCTCTGGCTTCGCACGCGTCTTTTCCGACTGGGACGGAAGTAGGATGCCGCTCTTGGTGGACGGGACGACTATGGTCTGACGATCTGAGCATCGTCTCTGCGTTGGACCATGCAAGAGCCACAGACTTGCAATCGAGTTTCGTATCGCGTTGATTCCTCTACCGTGATCGCATCGTCACGACGGCACGACCTCCTCTTATAACGAAAGCATATTGTCGGATCTACATGGGGATACAGGCACCCACCACGAGAGATACAGAACAGACATCTCGGGCGCAAAGGGAATACAGAAGGACAGGCGTTTGTTTATATAGGCTTTGATCTGTTTCGGCGTCTATTGTTTTTGGGCTTGGGCTGCCTTTTGATTTGGAGTTTACAGATCCAGTTCCGTGATGAAACACGAACTGACGTACATATGGACTTTATAGTTCCAATTGAATCGCCTTGAAGCGAAGTACAAAAGTGCAGAGTAGAGTGAGCAAAGTGAGCAGAGTGAGCAGAGTGAGCAAAGTGAACGGTGATGTGTGAGTGATTAATAAGCCATTGTTGTGCTCCTTCCTATATGAGCGGACACGCTGTTTGAGTGAGATCTCCATTTATTTTTATTTTGGCATCGCCACGCGGTCCAGTTGCGTCAAAATTTCAGCACCAAGCTTTCAGCACCCAGCACCCGGCTTGACCACCATGGCGTCTCGCAGCTTTGCCAACTATCCGGCTCCCAAGGAAGCAGAGGATGTGTCGTATACCTGGCAGGAAGACAAGAATCCGGTGCTCCGCGGCTTGCCGCTGGTGATTGCTTCTGCTCTGTGCGTGAAGATGAGAGAGAATGAAAGGACAGAATGCGTAGGCATATGCTAATGTGTTCTCTAGTGTCACCCATTCCAGCTTCGTGAGCAAGCTTGTCTGGAGCAATACCGGGTTTGACAAGATCAAGAACATTGCCGGTCTCGGCCGGGATGTGGCCATTGCCAAGGTGAGGAAGATAATGAAGACGGGATGGGATGACTGACTACTCCGGTACTCTGCGAGTTGCTGACATGGGACTCAGCCACGCGTGACGCCCCTGGCCCTGGACGCCGCCAGTGAGCATGCCCGGCAGTCCATTGTCCCCTTTGGCCCCCACCTCGTGCAGCCTCAGTACACCTCTCAGACGAACAGCCGCTTTTATGCTGCCGCTGATTACCACGCGCTCTACCAGTCGGGCGCTGCTTCGCCTGTCGACGTCGTCGAGGCCCTGCTGCCGCTTGTCCAGCGCGGCCGCCAGTCGCCGTACGAGCACGCGTTCCTCGTCACCCATGTCGACGAGGTGCGTGCCGCCGCCGCCGCATCTGCGGCTCGCTGGGCTGCCGGCACGCCCCTCGGTCTGCTCGACGGCGTGCCCTTCTCGGTCAAGTGCGACATTGACGTCGCCGGCTACGTGAGCACCGTGGGCATGGACACGCGTCCCGACAATGACGCTTTTGGCCGGCAGTATCCGCGTCTACGGACGCCCGCCGAAAAGACCGTCTGGCCAGTGCGGCAGCTTCTCGAGGCCGGCGCGCTGCTCGTGGCCCAGAACAACATGCACGAGTTGGGCATGGACACAACCGGGTGCAATGTAAGCCCTGATCCGCCGCTCCCTCCTCTTCCTCGCTAACTCTACAGCCCATTATGGGAACACCCGTCAACTGGTACAACGAGTCATACTATCCCGGCGGCTCGTCTTCGGGTGCCGGTTCTGCCTTGGGCGCTGGCCTCGTCCCGTTTGCCGTGGGCACCGATGCTGGCGGCAGTGTGCGCATTCCGCCGTGTTTCAACGGCGTGTACGGCCTCAAGCCGACGCACGATCGCACCATGGTCATGGACTCGTGCACATGCACGGTGGGTGCCATGGGTGGCAGCGTGGCCGCCCTGACGGCAGCTTACCGGACTATGGCGCAGCCGGACCCCAACGATCCTATTCAAGGCCACTTTGCCGTGTCGGTGCCGCCATCGGCCACAGCGCCCAAGGTGTTGGGCGTGCCGCGGGCGTGGTTGGCACGTGCCGACACTGTCGTGCAGGAGCACTTTGAGCAAGTGGTGATGCATTTCCAGAACCAGCTGGGCTACACGGTGGTCGACATTGCGCTGCCGCACCTCAACGAAGCCCAGGCGGCCCACGCCATGACCTGTCTGGCCGAGAGTCTGGCAGCAGCACGTGACCGCACAGCACCGAATCAAGACGACTGGGCAGCACTCGTCAACCGGCAGAACCGGATTCTGCTCAGCACGGTGCAGCACGCGTCGGCCGTGGACCTGATCAAGACGAACCAGCTGCGGACAGAGCTGATGCGGCATTTGTCCTTTTTGTTTGAGCAGCACCCGGGCCTCGTGATCGTGACGCCGACGACGCCCATGGCCGGCTGGAAGCGGACGGCCGGCGATGACCACTACGGCTTTACGGACGGAAACATGTCGCTGCGGGCGATGCGCTACGTCTGGCTGGCCAACTGGGTCGGCTGTCCGGCCGTGACCTGTCCGATGGGCTACGTGGATCCAGAGCAGGGCGAGGGCCGCGTGCCCGTCGGCATCCAGGCCATGGGACTGTGGGGAGCCGAAGAGCAGCTGCTGGCGTGGGCAGGCCTGGCAGAGACGTATCTGTACGAGACGTATCCGGGCGGACGAGTGCGGCCGACAAAGTGGGTGGACGTACTGGCGCTGGCCCGGAAGCACGCAGAGGAGGTGAAGAGCACAGAGTAGAATGCTCAGTACTGTATTTGCACTGTATCACACTAATTACACTGTATCACTCTACTCTTATTCCTACGACGAACGTGGCAGCGGATCACATGACGCTCATCCTGCACGTATGGTCCGATACAAACGCGGGGTGGCCGTGGTGAATGCATCCCTGCAAGAAGTGGATGCCTACCATGCTACTCTGTAAAAGATCTCGTACAAAACGTGTTGCCGGACGTGTGTGCATGTCTGGATTGCGTTGCCAGCATGGCCTACGACTGGGAAGCCCACCGACGAACATGCTACAGTCTGTATGTGGACGAGCGGCGGTCGCTCCAAGACATCATGACACATCTGCGGGAACACCACGAGTTTGCGCCCAGCAAGCGGGCCTTTCAAAGCCATTTCCGCCAGTGGAAGTTCCCGCCCAAGCAGAGCGCCGTGCCCGAGGATGCCGGCCTTGTCCGCCGCGTCCACGAACTGTGGGCAAGCAACCTGTCACAGGCTGCCATGCTACAAACCTTGCGGGACGAGGGCTTTGATGTACGGCCACGGCAGCTGGTACGTCTGCGGACGCGCCATCAGCTGTTGTTGCGGGGCGTGGGGGCGGGGACGGGAGCGGGGACCGATGCGGAGCCGGGTCGGGGGGTGACGGAAGAGACAGAGATGACAGAGACGACAGAGACGACAGAAGAAACAGTCCCGACAGAAACGGATCTCCGACAGGCCGAGTCCGCTGAACGTCTGGCTGCCCGGAAACGACGTCGACGGACCCGGAGCTGGGCCGGGATGCCGCCGGATCCGCCGGGTCCGCCACGGTTTCCCTCGGAAATGCCCATCGCACAGAGCAAAGCTGTCCTGGGACTGTCAACAGGCACCGCCAAGCTGTACATGCAGATCCGTGCACAGTTCCAGGCTATCTGTGCCCAGCAAGGCATCGTCAAGAAGACCGAGGCCGCGCCCGCTATATGGGAGGCCGCCAAAGACCGTCTCGTCCAGGAGACGCCGCATCTGCAGAGCGTGCTGGCCGCCGATCTCGACACCCGACGCCAACGACTGCAGGCTCTCGACGTGCTCTGTACAGACATTTGCAAGCGAGCCCGTCTCGTGGACCAGCGCATGACGTTGGTCGAAGCCAAGAACCGGCTGGGGCTGAATCCAAGACAGGCCCGCGACGTCCGGGTAGCACTGTACCAGGTGCTGCGCGAAGACGGCTTCACCAGCAAACAGGAGGCAGGACCGGAGCACTGGCGGACGCTGCAGCGGCGGTGGCTCGACCGGAGCTCGCTTCTCCAGGGAATCCTCGAGCGTGACAAAGACAGCGAGTGCTTGCACAAGGCCGTGGAGACGTTGGCCCGCGATGTGGTGAAACGGTGGCAGGACGACCGGCGGCGAAAGAGAGCTGAGAACCCGGAACAACCAAACGAAGACTATTCTCTTCCGCCATCGGCCTCAGATTTTGTGTCGGTTCCGTCGCTCCCACCGACGCCGCTGTCCTCCTTCTCCGTCGGCCTGCCCGACCTGCCCGACCTGCAGTCCTCACCGCCGCTGCTGTCGCCCTTGTCTCCGCTGTCGCCTCTGTCTCCCGACACAACCGGTCTCAGTCTCGTCCAGCTGGACCTGCCGTTGCTGTCGCCCGTCGACGTCTCCGAAGCCATGGCCCGCGCCGCTGTCGCTGCCGCTGCCGCCGCTTTTCAACAGCCCTTTTCGTTTGAGTCGCTGTCTGCGGCACCACCGCCACCGCAGTCACTGCCACCGCCGCCGCCGCCGCCGCCGTCCACCCGCTTCGCCCCCTACTTCAAGCTGCACCCGCTGTCGACCTACCCAACAGCCGGCCGGCTGTGGATCGGCATGCCGTTGAGCGACCGGCCGTCGGTGGCCGAGCTGCGTGACCTCGCCGTCCACCGGTGTCCAGACGCCCTCTGCGGCACCGTGCAGGGCGTGCTACGAGACCAGAGAGCCATGTCGGGCGAGTCGACACGTGAACGGGAGAGTGAAGACGGCAGTGGTGGTGGCACGGAAGAAGTGCGAGTACAGATTGCGACGGACGAGCAGCTGCAGGCGTTTCTCGACAGTCTGGGCCCCGAGGAGTCGCCCGTGTTTGTGGTGCAGCTGCTATCGGGATGGCTGTGAATGGGACAGAAGAAGCGAATGAAGCAAAGGCTGAATGAATAGAAGCTATTCCGCTGTAGATCCTCCTGACGCTAATGTCTGTTAGTAAGACGTCTTGGCATCGTACCTGCCGCATCACTGTTTCGTTGGTTCCTGCCCGCACCGGTCTTACAAAGAACAGTGTCGCCTTTGCACCTTCCAGTTTGCCATCCGTTCTTTCATCAAGCTCTTTCATTTCGTAATCTATCCCGTGACTTTTTCTTACAAACCGCTTTTACCACCACTTGTCTTTTTAACATCACCATCTCTCTTCTTCACCGCATCCATCATGTGTTTTGGTTCCCGAAGGAGAGACTCCTCTCCAATGGCCCCTCGTCCGGCTAACACGCCACCACAATATACTTCCGCCATGGCCTCTGCAGGTCCAGCACCGGAACAGGAATACAGTCCTCCTCCTGGACCACCTCCATCTCACAGAATCGCCACAGCTGCACCGCCTGCTTACAGCCACCACGACAACAACGATAACGACTTCGCTCCACCGCCGGGCCCCCCGCCGGGTCACCACGACTGGCAGACCGCCGTGCCCGACACTACGCTCTTCCCGCCACCGCCCGCCCTCTTCGACACCTGGGAACGCTCGCCTGCCAACAATGCCACCGAGCAGGAGGCCGAGGCCGGTGCCGCCTGGTGTGAGCAGCATCCCTTGCAGCAGGGATTCATGCTGGACCGCGACCAGGAAGCGCAACTGGCCGCCCACGACATGGGTCTCATCCCGCCGTCGTCGCGCTTCCGCGGCGACCTCCAGCGACTCCAGCCGGGTCTATGGGGCGTCCGGACTAAGAAGGGTTCGGCCGATGCGTGTCTGCAGAGCCACCCGCCACTGTACGCCGCGCGCCTGCACAGCCCGCTGCAGACCGGCCGGCCGTTTACGGCCTACTATGAAGTATATGTGCGGCCCGACTGCAGCGGTCCGGAAGTCGGCCTCGCTTTGGGCATGGCCGCCCTACCATATCCGGGATTCCGGCTGCCCGGGTGGCACCGCGGCAGTCTGGCCGTGCACGGCGACGATGGCCATCGGTATGTGGACGACAACACGGGCGGCCTTTCCTTTACAGAACCGTTCCGGCCTGGCGAGACGTACGGACTGGGTATGCGGTTCTCGGCCGCGTCGCCCGGACAAGGTCGCGCACTGGACGTCGAAGTCCTGTTCACGCGCAACGGCCAGCTCGACGGGCGCTGGGACTTGTACGAGGAGGTGGACGCCAACGACGGGCGGTCGCTGGAGGGACTCGAGGGTTTCCACGACTTGAGCGTGGCCATTGGCACGTTTGGCGCCGTCGGGTTCGAAGTGCGTCTCGACCCGAAATTGTGGACTTATAGGTGCGAATAGAGTCAAAAAAAATATGGAGCGATTTTCTGTCTATCATATCTTACAACATCATGGTTCATCCTCGTCGTCGTTCTTTTTCTTCTTCTCTTCCAAAACCTCTTCTCCCATCTCCTTCTTGACCTCTGTCTCGACTGGTATCCTGTCGTCGTAGTCGACATGCGGAATGGCCCCAGGCACCAGTTTCGTAGGCCATTCGGTGTCGTCCATGATATCCGAACAGCGTCCACACAAGAAATCCTCTACTTCAGCCACGTGCCGCCAGCACCGCGGACACTTGTGCTGCACTGGCGGCAGCACCCAGGCCTTGCATTTCACGCCATAGATGGTAAAGGGAGCTGAATACTGCCAGTCCACGGCATCCTCCTTGGGCACGGGCTTGTTGAGAGAGAGCGTGGAAACGACCATGATCTCCTCGAGACAGTCGGCGTGGTCCTGGAGCAGTTCCAAGGGGTTCGGGCCCGACGGGGTGCCGGCATGACTGGGCACTTCCAAGATGACAGAGCACTGCAAAGAAGAACCCATGCGCTTGTCGTTGCGGGCCTTCTCGGCGGCCAAGCGGATAGCCGACTTGGCGGCCTGGATTACGGGCAGGGTCTGGCGCATGCGGGCGTCGTCATATATCAGGCGGCTCGTGTCGAGGATGGGCGCGTGGTAGAGTTCCTTGAGGGGGTGGGTGGTGGATCTGACAGTCAGCAAGCCAAACTCATGCTTATGTAATCACTATACATTAATCACTTACTCGCGCAGCCAAGACGGCGCAGCATCCCAGGCCTCCTCGACCAGCTGTGGCAAAAGAGGTGCCAGCATGCGCATGAGGCCCAGGAACAGGGCATCCATGATGCTGCCGCCGTCGCCACAGTACAGCCGATCTTTGGCGGCCTCAATGTAAAAGGCCGAGAAGTGGTTGACGATCCAGTAGTTAATAATACTCATGGCCCTATAGAACTCGAGGCGCTCAAAGGCGGCCCAGACATCGGTCATGGCATCCTGCAGCTGAATCCACGCAAACTGGTCGAGTGCCGTCAGCGGCTGTCCGCGCGCGCTCTCGAACATGGCGCCCGTCATCAGCCGCAGACTCTTGCGGTACCGCATCAGATTCGTGTGAACCGACCGCAGTACTTTTCCACTGACCACCACGTCGCTCGTGTAGTCGCTGCTGGCCACCCACATGCGCAACGCATCAGGGCCCAGCGCCTCGTAGTCCCGCACCGTCGACTGTTCCTCCACGTCGTCATGCCGCTCTTCTGGGATGTTCTGCCGGATATGCCATGGCCACTTGTGACGCCGAATCATGGGCAGCAGCTGTCCGCTCATCACCTCTTCGGGCGTGATAATGTTGCCCAGCGACTTGGACATCTTCTTGCCCTTGCCGTCCAGCAGGAAACCGTGTGTGACGAGCATCTTGAAGGGTGACAGCGTGCTGACGTCGACTTTGGAGGGTTTGCCTTTGCCCTCGTCTGGGTGGCCCAGCGCTGCCACCCGCGTCAGCAGACTCGACTGGAACCAGCCGCGATGTTGGTCTGAACCCTCGAGATAGACGTCGGCCTGTGCCTTGTTGGCCAGCTGGGTCCAGCTGCTGCCGCTGTCAAACCACACGTCCATCGTGTCGGTGCCACGCCGGAAGACCACGCCCGGATGGCTGGCCTGCAACGATGGCGGCATCCAGGCGGCATCGTCAGCCGCGTCCGACCACCAGGCGTCTGTTCCGCGCTTCTCCAACACGCCCAGAATGTGCTCAACCGACTCTTCCGTCAGCACGACACTGCCGTCGTCGCCGTGCAGCGCCGGAATCGGCACACCCCAGGCACGCTGCCGCGAGATGCACCACTCGCTGCGTCCCTTGACAAAGCTCTCGAGCCGGCTACGCCCGCCCGCAGGCATAAACCGCACAGTCTTCAGGCTGGCGACGGCCTCGTCCTTGATCTCGGCCACATCGGCAAACCACTGCGCCGTCGCCCGCATAATGATGGGCTTCTTGGACCGCCAGTCGTACGGGTACTTGTGCTGGTACCGGTGCACGGCCAGCACGGCGTCGCCCAACAACTGCAGCACTGCCGTGTTACCCTTGCTCTGGACGAACATGCCCTCCAGCTGGCTCGGGTCGTCGGGGTACGCGTCGGCCGTGAATTTGCCGGCGTCGTCGACAGGTGCCGATGCCCCAAGGCCATGACGCATACCGACTTCGTAGTCCTCGAAACCGTGACCGGGGGCAACATGAACGAGGCCGGAACCCGAGTCAGCTGTGACAAAGTCGGCATGGATCACAGGCTGTGACGGAGCATTGCGGCCACGCAGGGGGTTGACATAGCGCAGAGACAATAGGTCGGCGCCAGCAATGCCGCGGGCGACAATGGCCGGTGGTGGCAAGGCCGGCGTGTCGCCGGTGGCGGCACAGCAGATCTGGGTAAACGCCTCGAGACAGGACTCGGCGACGATCAGGTGCTCGGGCGCAGACGAAGGCCGATTCAGACGTACAATGGCATAGTCGAGATCACGGTGGACGGCAATGGCTTCGTTGGCCGGTAGGGTCCAGGGAGTAGTGGTCCAGATGACAGCCGACAGAGCAGAAGAAGACGGAAGAAGAGTACGCAGAGCCGGTGGTAGGCTGTCGTTGAGAATGGTGAAGCGCACAAAGGCAGATGTGGACTTGTGTTTGTCGTTGTACTCGAGCTCGGCTTCGGCGAGGGCGGTGCGGGATGACGGCGACCAGTACACGGGCTTGTAACGACGGTAGATGAGGCCGCGGTGGACGAGCTGCTTGAAGAGACGCAGCTGCCTGATTTCATAGGCCGGTTGCATCGTGAGGTAGCGATGACCCCAGTCGCCCATGATGCCCATGCTGCGGAACTGGGCCATCTGCTCGTGGATGGCACGATTGGCAAGGTTGCGAGCAATACGCCGGACGGCCAGGGGGGTGAGATCCGAGACTGAAGTTGAGGCTGAGGCTGAAGTCGAGGAAGATTTGGGGACGACTGAAGGCGGAATGATGGACGGGTTCTCAGCGGCCTCGGCTAACGCCTTGAGTTCAATGGGAAGTCCATGACAGTCCCAGCCCGGGATATACTGCACGCGGTGACCCTTTTGCAGCTCAACGCGCATGATCATGTCCTTGAGAATTTTGTTGAGAGCATGACCAACATGCAGCGTGCCATTGGCATATGGCGGGCCATCGTGGACAATAAACACGGGCGCATCCTTACGCTGTATATCTTGCCAGGCATACAAGGCGTCCGAAGAACGCTGAATATGTGTCTTAAAGAGTCCAGGATACGGCCGGACGCTGAAGGTCAGCAAAAAAAAGTCCACGACAATATAGCAAAACAAGACAGCCTACAGGAATTTAGAGTTTGGCAGTTTTAATGTCGATGACCATGATAACTGCGACATAGTCTCTGCAGCTGCATGGCGTGCAGCGCAAGAGAGTCCAATGGCGTGATAGTGGCCGACAAGGGGAAGCTGTTGAGGCGCTCGGATGTGCGTCGAGGAAGCTTTTTTTGAGTGGAGATGATCGGAATGCGGGCGGCGTGGAGCCACTGATGACTAAGCATTTCCACCCGGAAGGCGGCCGACCAACGGCTACGACATGCACACAGACGTACGGAGTCCAACACACGGCACACGACACACGGCACACGACACCTAAACACAGCACACATCAACCCGCCATCTATGCGCACAATACCACATCGCCTCCTCCACCAACGGCACCATGGCCCCCCTGCGCCGCTACCTCCGCATCACGAAATACTCGGTTCTCGAGTGCCGCATCTACCTGGACAACCCGTCCCTGGTCCACTCTTGGCTGTTGCATCCGCGTGACCCCGTATTGCCGCGCGTGCTCGAGAGCGTGCGCCCGCTCGTGCTGCCCAAACTGGTCGAGGAGCGTGAGCGCGCGCGCAAGAAGGGCGCCAAGAACAAGGGCGCTATCAAAGACGTCTTGGTCGAAGGTGTGTGATGACGGTTCGAGTAGATATTCCCACAGCTTGACTAATTTGTCCAGAGGACTTTGAGGTCTCTCTGTTTCTCACTGAGACCGACACACGCCACTCGCTGCTCTACAAGCACCGCAAGGCCCGCGACAAGACGCAGACTCGTCTCGTGTCCAACTCGGCTAAGCTGACGGGTGCGTCGCGCGAAGCGCCCATCCACGTCGACGACGGCGGCAGCAGTGGCGACCAGCTCGTGGTGGACATGGGGGACGCTGGTGACGAAGTTGACGAGGGTGACATTGTCATCACAGCGGCGACAGCAGGGGTTTCTGACACAAGGGAAGCGCCAGATCCAGAAGCCCCGCCTACTCTGCTTCACGAAGACAGCGAGGAGACATCGGCTGCAGTGCTACAGGCCATTCCCAAGATTCATGCCCAAGAGAGAGCTGGCAGGACCACACGTCGAAGCAAACGACAGGTGGTGCAGGTTGAGGATAGTGAGGAGGACGAAGAGGACGAGGAGGACAACGACAACGACAGCGAGTCCCTGTTTGGCAGTGAAGACGCCGAGGAACGTCCCAACAAGAGACTACGCACCGGTGCAGAGGAAGACGAAGGCGAGGGCAGCAAGAAGAACAAGATCGCCATGGATGTCGTGTACGAGGGCTTTGCCATCTACGGACGCGTGCTCTGCCTCGTTGTCAAGAAGCGAAGCCCAGCCGCCAGCACTGACATTGCCGCTGCCCTACAGACCAAGAGCCGCGGCAGCAGTGCAAAGACAAAGACCACAGCAAGCAGTACGAGTGCGAGTGCCAGTGCCAGTGCCGCTCGGCCGGCCGGTCACGCTGCCATGGAGAACTGGATTGCGTCGACCCAGGCGCCTCCCGAAGCCATGGACACAGCCGACGTGGACGTATCGTGAGAAGCATCATTGTCGGGTGACAAACAAGAAACAAGCACTCCGTAAAGAGCCGGCAAACAGGACCCCTGGCATCTGATGGTGCTGCCACCTGCACAGAATCTGCACGGAATCAACCAGGGCATTGGGAATGTCCGGGGTCGGTCTGGTCACCAGGCCATTCCTTGGGTGGCTGAGCCCGCGAAGGAAAGTTGTTATTTCACATTGTGCCCCCCAGGGGACCGTGGCTGGCGTGGGGAAGGTTGCAGTAGGCAGCGGTCATCTGTGAGACCGAGCCGATGACCAAAGCACATGCCAATCCTGCGAGGAGGAAGCTCTTGTGTATCAGGCCAATATCTCGATCTGCGAGACGGAATGGCCTGTCGAGACAAACAGACATCATAATGAGACTCTCGGAAGAAGCCGCAGCGTGTTTCAGAGTATTCTGTTGGGGAAGAGGCAGAACATATGTTCCATGTGATTGTGCACTGCCGCACTGGGGAAGTCGTATTCGGACAGGATTAAACGATAGGACAGGGTTAGGCAGATCGTTGTCCCCCAGTTCGTTGACGCATAAAGCAGTCATCTTGAATACGAGCATGTGATCCGCAATGGCTTGGAATGCCACGGTTTGATCCATGGGTCTGAAAAGATGGGAAAGAAGAATACGAGTGTCCATGTTCTTTGCTGACTAATACCACGATAGTTCTCCTGACTAAGCACATTAGTATTATCGGCGGCGTTTAAGATCTCCGTACACTTTTAGTTCATTAGCAATCACATGCATCCTTTCCTATTATAGATGGTGTCAACAGAAACCCCAACGGCATTAGCAACTTTCAAAATACCCTGTAAATCCCATATGGAGCACAGAGGATACGAAAACGAGTACGAAGTCATAAAAGGTAAAAATAAATAATACGGAGCACGGTCATAAAAATAAAAATTTTCACGGGGAACTATTCCAATGCGTCGTAGTATCCACATGTTAGTGTGAAACTTGTTACGGAGTGTGCTTGGATACCGGACGAAGGCAAAACACGAAAGGGGGAAAAGATTTATTTTAAAAAAAAAAAAAAAAAAAAGAGGAGCTCGGATACTTCTTCAGACGTCACACCGCCGACCCGAGCTGGAGGTCTGCGCTACTGTATGTCGTAAAAAAAAAGGAAGCTTGTGACCGTTCAGAAGGGGATATTCAGGAGGTGGCAAAAAAATCCATTACACAGAAAGCATGAGGGGAAACAAATCAAACACGCATGCATGGGCGCTCCGAATGACCGGGACGTTACAACGGCCGGCGACAAAACTCTAACAGGGGGGCCAGCCACTCGGAGGGAGGATGCAGTCACAGGGCTGCACCTCTCTAGGAAGGCGACCCGAGCAGTTGCGAAGTGCGGTAATACGCGCGGTGATCGTCTTTGCGCGCTGCAGGTGTACGGCACAAGCACTCTACGCGTACGAGTACCGTCAGGATACGGAGTACTCGTAATACTCCGTAAGATACATGCTCAAGAATGCCCCAAAATGCATTACCGTCTACACACCGAACTGGCCAAATAATTCGTATTAGCCCAGCAAACGGTTCCTTGGCCCAAGCGGCTCAGCATGCATACTAGGACGAACTGCAATCTCCCATCACCGATTCCTTGCTTCCCACGTGGGAAAGATGGGTCCCCCTTGCGCAGGAGGAAGTGAACGAAGTATTTTTTTTTTTTTTTTGAATTCTCGTCTATTCAATCTTGCCCTTTTTACGCGACGGCTCAGCTGGAAGCTTGTGAAGACTATTGACCGTCCCGTCCGCCAAGAAGGCGGACCTGGCGTTTTTTTTTTTAATTTATTTTCAGAATTTCTGATCTCCCTTTGTTTCTAGCGGAACGGGGCTGACTGGAACCTGGCGCCTTTTTCTTTCCTTTTTTTTCCTGCCCTTTGCCTTCTTTGGTCGATCATGCCGAGCTGGACGAGGTGTCCATCCCTTGCGTGGCAGCGGTCCAGGGGCCGTCTCATTGTGGCTGGCTGACAGAACAGAGTTACCAGTGCGGCAAGATGGCAGTCTTTGTACTAGCATCGGCTCGTAATATATTGTTCGTATCTTACTCCTCCGCACGTAGTATCTCTACTCCTCGCTTCCTACGCCGTACGCGCCGTTCGGCTCCGTAATCAAACAAGCGCAAGACTAACCTTTCGGGCAGGTGAGGAGGCGGTGAGTGTGAGATTAGTGGTGGTCATTGCTTTCTTTCTTTTTTTTTTCAATCGAAATCGTTCCCGACAGAGAGAAAATGGGTGGAGTCGAGCCGGCAAGTTTAAAAAAAAAAGATAATTAAATGATGACAGAGTACTCCGTATTCCGTGCTCCATACTCTGTTCTGCAGCACAGGCCAGGGATCGCAGGGCTGGATCAGCACATTCGTCGAAACTTGCTCGTGTCTGACAAAAGTCCCTGCGCATTCCCTGTGCGCTCGTCAGCACGCATGCTGACTTACTCGTACATCAGACATCAGCTGGACAAGGGACCGGCCGCCCTGGCTTCCGCGGGTGAGAATGATCGCCGGTTTGGCCTTTTGGAAGGATGAGCTATTGATGCCTCGGAAAGACCAGCATGTTCTGGCCATGAAGAAAGGGGGGGTACCATGCGGAGGTACGGAGGTACGGAGTTAGAAGCGAGATGGACAAAGAACAAAGGACCAAGGCCAAGGACGCGAGCCTTCTTCATGAGAAGGATCAGAAACGGAGGGCACCGTTTGGCGGTGGCATGAAACACGTTAGCCCTTGGGGGCTTATGATACTTATTACACTGCACGTATAGAGTACGGAGTACATGCTCGCGCTCGTGCTCGTGCTCGTGCTAAACACAGCCAGCGCCTGTTACAGTGTACGAATACTCCCATACGTACTGGATCTAATATGCTGCAGCCTGTTTCTTTTTCTCCCGACCCCAACATTGTCTTCCCGCCCCCTTTCTTTTTCTCCGACACCCACTCGGCCAGCAGATTCTGTAACACTGCGACTGTTTCTTGTTTTCTTGTTTTGTCTCTTCTGTCCGTTTTGCCTGTTTTGCCTGGTTTGCCTGTTTTGCGGTCTGTCTTCCTTTTTTTCCCGCTGCAACCACAAGACACTACTGTGTACGAGTACCGATTCAGCAGGTGGTCTTATCTGCAGGTCATCTCTGCGTGTCTTACACGTGTTGCCGACCAGTATGTGCGTGTTGCAGACATGGGCAGGCCAGACAGGTAGGCCTGCCGAGACCAAAGTAGTGCTGCCGCCTCTTAAAATACAACACTGCGACGTTGGTCGGACACGACGTCGGGACCGACGCTCCACTGCGACGCAGATTTGTGCGCAGACTCGCACACGCGCAGCTCGCACAGCCCGCAGAGCTCGCAGAGCTCGCAGATAGCTCACAGACAACTCGCAAAACCACGTCCAGCCTTGCTTTTCCGTCCTCGTACAAAGAGTCGAGGGATCGAGGAGACCCGTGCTCCGTACTCTGTACTCTGTACTCTGTACGCGTAATCTATACTTGGAAGTATCGTACTTTCGTATCTGCAGGCCGACAGCCACAAAATGCATCATGTGAGCCAGCCCAGCCCGCGCTTGTCGACGTGGCAGACACACCTCCTTCGTCTCCCAAGCCTTGTCTAGTGCGGGATGGGGTTGTGCCCGGCAGCATCCTCGGGTGGCTGGCGTCGCCAGTTATCAGTAAGCGCTTGGCATGGAGTCGAAACAAGAAAACAAAGAAACCAAAGAAACCAAAGAAACCAAAGAAAACAAAGGAAAAAAAATCACAAGAGCCGATTGTCTATACGAGCGGCAGCATCGAGATGACAGTGTACACGGAGTCCGTCTTCATGTCCGACCTCCGTGTGCGGGTACGTGTTCCCACCTGTCCATTTCCGCGTCCTCCTTCCGTCTTCTTCGGACACCTCGGACTGGCTGGCTCCTCCTGTCGGCAGCCGTGACTCACGCACAACATGTGTCGGCGAAAGGATGGCCCAAGGTTACATGGGCCGGCCGACACGCAGAACAGGATGATGGCATAGCGTAGGATCGTGAGCAGCAGGAGAAACGCGAAGCAGAGCAGGTGGCGGCCCAAATGAGCGCATCACACATGGTTAGCGCCTCTTGGAACAAGACCCTACCCCGTGGCTTGGGATGTGATGTTGTTGCTGCTACGCATGGCTTATTTCTTACTATATATTGCTTATTGCTTGTTGCTGTGCCGCCGCCGCCGAGCAACACCCTGGTCAAGCCTGGAGAGAATGACCTTGGGGATGGCCCTGGTGACCTGGAGATCCCCTGGTCTTGATCAGCCTTGACAGGCCTGTAGTAAAATACCCTGTCATAGCAACTGCCATACCGAGCTGGACGGGGGTGCAAGAGGTGCGCAGCAGGTAGTCGTACGTCGTAAGCTGACTTGGGAGTGTCCGGAAGACTCGGGGGTCTGTCTAGACCCCCCAACAATCAAAAACACGAACAGCAAATATCGTCAGCGACCCTGGTTTCCAGCTATGGCCGAAAACGCACATCTCCATTTCCTATTGCAGTGCCATTCCCCGCTTTGTCTTTGCGCGACTCTCATGATGTGATGGGTGGGCGGGCTGGTGATAGGTTGGTAGGTTCGCAAAAGCAGGCTGGCCTGGTCGTGTGGGCAAACGAGAACGAACGAGAACGAGCGCCTTGTTGGAGACAACACAGCTCCGTTTTGGGGGGAAGGATGCTCCGTTTTTTTTCTTCTTTTTTTTTTTTTCAATAATTTTTTTTTGGAACACCCGCCCCGTTTTCCCACTGCTCTGGGTCCTGCTAGCCGCGTTTGGCACTAGCAGCGTCGCCCGTAATTCTAATATCTTACAGTAAGCCAATGGTCGGCAAGGAGTCCCAAGTATTGAAGTATCTTACGGCCAAGCAGCTCCGTAACTTGTCCCTCGTTCATTTCCACTGCAGCTGGCACCACCCACCACTTGGCAGAGGCTGACAAAACAGGCCAGAGCATGCAAAAAAGTACTACGTACGAGTGCTTCGGAGAGTTGGAGCATGAACGAAAAGATAAAAAAAGACACAACTTGGTTGGCAACTTGGCGGACATCCTGGCGGACCACCTGGCAGACAACATGATCAACAAGCCATTCCATGACCCCTACTCATTCATGGTACTCCACAGAAGGCTGGGCTTTTCTTTTCTCCTTCCTTCGATCGTTCACCGCATGTTACAAGTATTCCATCGGCCCCCCCCCCCCCCCTGGATGCGGCGGCTCCGTAAAAAGAAGGAAAAAAAGAAGGCGCAGAAGTCAAAGGAAGAGCGAAAATAACACGTTTGGGGTTTGTTCCAGCGGGGTCCACAGACATCCACCGCTGTTTTCGACGCTAGAAGGCCTACGGAAGCCTCTAAAGAAGAATTTTCTGGGCCCTGAAAATTAGCTGTGGGGCTTTTCATATATGCCAGCTCATATTACGGGGCGCTATGGGTGGGCGGTCTGCGGTCTGGCGGTCTTGTTATCTTTCTGCTGACTCGTAACAGGGGGGGGCACACCGCGATACAGTGGGTTTGGTCCCCTGTCTGGGGGCGTCTGGCCTCTCCTTTGCGGGCCCCTTGAGACGCCTTATCGCCTGTAAGACCCTGTAAGACCCTGTAAGACCTTGTAGGCCCCCGTATGACTCCATACGACTCCGTCAGATTGCCCCAACATTTCTCGTTTCTGGCTCCCTGCGCTCCGATATTTTTTTTTTGCTACGTCGCACGCTGTGGCAGAAAAAAAAATGGAGTTGGTATACGAGTTGAGTTAATTACGCCAAAACTCGACCCTTGTCTGCAGGATCTCACTATTCACTACGCGTTTTTTTTTTTCGTCTCATTTATTACAACCACAATTTTACGGAGCAAAAGCTATGCAATGCAGCAATGCAGCAATGCAGCCGAAATTGCGAGTTATGTCTGACGGAAGACCATTCCCTTGGCGGTAAACGCGAGGCAGCGGTGAGGCAGGTGAGGAACGAGTAGCAGTACGAATAGTGACTACAGTACGGAGTACGTGCTCCGTATGTTGTTTCTTACTCCGTACATTGTAACAACTCTACTCATCATCCTTACGCGACGAATGCATTGCCAACACAGAGGCCATAAAGACCGGCCAAAAACTATGCAGCATTGCCAACACGGCAGGTGCTCTAGAGCTCCTTCCGCAAACCCGATCTGGCGGTTCGCTCGGCATTCGAAAAAAGAAAGAGCGAGCCGCGAATGCAAACCAAAGAAAAAAAAAAAAAAAAAAAAAAAAAAAAAAAAAAAAAAAAAAAAAAAAAAGACAAAAAAAAGCAAAAAACAGAAAAAGGCTGCCCTTCGTACGAGCATTCGTACGATACGAGTCTTTCGTACCTTCCGTATTTCCCAAGGTACCCCATCGTACTTGCTCCGTACTCGTACTCCGTACCTACCCGTACTCGTACCTCCGTTCCAAAAACGGAGCCCGCCAACTGCGTCATCGCTCGCTTTTATGCGGTGAAGCCCGGAACGCTTCGACAAACCCCTGTCCTGGTCCAGGGCATCCCTGGTCCCCCATTAAACCCCTGTCAGTCCCAAGGCAGCAGAAACCATTTTCAGGTCTGGCGGCGCTACTCGTGTTCACACGACTACGACGAGACCCGCGCTAGGCCAACTCCCGTCCTTTGGTCGTCTTCCCTCCGTCCAAGTCATCTCGAAACGGCGATCTTAGCTCCTGCCTTTTCTCTCTGGCCACTACACGCCCCCCCCCCTAACTCGTAAAGCCAATATGTCATACCTGCCACGCCCGGTTTTTTTCTTGTCCATATAAGTCGCAGCTGTTCGCCCACCTCCACCTCTCGACTTTTTGATCTTCATCTTCACATCTTCAGCCAACAACTGATCAACAATACTACCATCTATCTTACCAAGCTTTCTAGACGAGCTTATTTCTGATCTCTGATCTTTTGATCTTTACTATCTACTGAGGACTTGTTCTACCTCTCTCACTCTACCACTTACTCAACAAGGCTCCCAAATTTCGGGAACCTTTTCCAACCATCACCACGTTCACCTCAACTACCACAACAACCTTCACAATGCTTGAGCAGCGCCCATCTCACTTCCCGCCCTGCCCGGGCCCGCCGCCAAGTCGGCCTCTGCCTCCGCTGCCAAACCGCAGCTAGGCTACCGCGCTGGCCAACCAGAACGGTCCTCTTTAACTCTCCATGGACATCAACCACTACTTGAACTTTGTGTCCTGCTGCTTCCTCGGCCTCGAGGCAAGGCTCGCATGTTCTCCTGAGCCGCAGCCTCCTCACAGAACGGCATGCCCGGCGCCACTGGAATCAACAGGAGCACGCAAGCCAGCACTGGCCGGTTAGCAACACGCACAAGTCGCCAATGGATCTCTGCGAGCAGGCTCAATGGGAAACACAACCACAACATCTTCGCTGCCAACTCAAACATCTTTCGCTTCATTCATGGCAACAACTTTTGCACCTTCACTGCCTGTACCAACACCAATATCCCTCTTTAATATCCACCTTGGGACTCTACTGTTTTTGTCAATGCCAGTTGGCTATTTCTTTTTTTTCTCTTTTCTTTTTTCTCTGCACGACTGAATTTGGAGGGATCTGATTTACGAACATACATTGATTTCGGAAGGGGGAGGGGCGGGATCAATGCTGGGTGAGGGTTTTAGAATGGGCTTTCTTCTGTCTGGGCTGTCATCTGGGCGAAACTGTTTCGCCTCTTGTGCGTGTGACCTTTTCAGGTCCCGCAGATGTGTACTATTAGAGCATGGGTCACGGCGTCGTAAGAAGAACCGTTTTTGATATCGTCGCCGATACCCCTTTTTACCTTTTTTTCCCGGACGAATACTATACAACGGACACATCCGTCATGAACTCACTTTTTTTGTCTCTGCCTCTTTTCTCCGTGCACTTTCCATGTCTCTTGGCTCGCGTGGATCTGCCGTTCCTCGGCTGCCTATTTTATGATGTGTCATGCCACGCATAGCCGAGTGTTTGACGAGTAAGATACGTCGCTTCTTGTCTCGTATGAGGATTATTAATGCCATTTTTGTTTGCCTTGCACTCAAGACGAAACATACACCCAACTACGGAGCACTCCGTGCTTCGCTACGAGTCTTACGAGTAGTCCAGTTGGCCAGATGCTATTTCTGGACACGAGTCATACGCTCGACGGCGACAACTTCGTGTTGGTTCGTCTGCCGTCAGATCTACTCCGCACGGTTTGGTCTTGGCTCCGTGTCGTCGTTTTTCTGCATCGTTTAAGCCATCCCTGGTCAGATACTCCGTATTATTGAATCCCCATCTGCTCATCGGCCCATCTGCCTCGGCTGCGGCCAGCTGCGTAAGATACTCGTACGTCGCATTGCACTCTATACTCCGTACGCAATCCCCGTTATTACCTACGAGTACGGAGTACGGAGTACATCGGGCAGCAACTAACTACTCCGTACTATTACTATCTATTACTATTTACTCCGTACTCCATACTCCGTACACATACACAGAACAGGGTACTCCGTACTCCTGCTCCATACGAAATGTTCCATCATACCACGCTGCACTGCTTTGCTCCCTCTTATTTCCATGCCCTCATCTCGCTATGACGCATACAGCACAGGGTTCGTTGCAACTTCGTTCCCCCTCCCTTGCGTCGAGCTGGTCTAGAGATGAATAACCGGCCTTCGGCAAGCTCTAACTGGCAAATCAGCTTGCGCCCTGGGGGCCGTCGCCCTGCCGTCCTTGTCGATCTTCCTTTGCTGCAAAGTGCATCACGTCACCCGACACTGCTTGCGACCTACTGCTACAGCCTACCGACCTACAGTCGTACTTTCGTGCATGCATGCATGCGTCCATCCATGGATTCGTGCTTCGTACTTTGTACGGAGTACATGCTTTACATGCGATTGCATGCCATACATACTCTACATGCTGTATGGGCTATGCAGGCTATGCAGGCTATGCAGGCTTTTGGGCTGCCAATCATGCCCAACGCTCTTGGCCCACCCCCAACATCGGCCCGTTGCCTTGGCAGTCACGGACGAGTTGGATGTTTTTGTCGACCGTTTTGGTGCACAGGACGTCGTGAGGCCGAGGATGACCGATCGTCTTTTGCCTTTCTCTTCTCCTCCACCCCCACACAAGTCCGTGCCACGCTTGGGCCGAAAACGAGTACGAGCTCGAGCTCGAGCACGGCATGCGGCGACGAGCCAGCAAGGGACTCCAGCGCACGCCGTCCTCCGTAAGATGTGCTGTCATCTCCCGTGTCGTGCTCCATACTCGTAGTCCACAGGCGTCGTATCGCCCGGAACACTCGGCATTCAACACGCTTTTGGTTGGGGGGGAGGGACCATCACGATCTCACGATGGGCAGAGGGGCAGAAGGAAATGAGCTGCCCTCTTGCTCATGTCTCGTAGCGGCAAGCTACTCGCAATTTTGTTGCAAAAATACGACAGGTCAGCTGCCATGTGGAACCCGCCATCCCATTTTGCTATTTTGCTGGCTGTCCCATACGTCTCTTGTCACAGAACAAAACAAGTCCCTCCTGTTTGCGAAACGGAAAAGTAATCCCACCATACGATTTTGAACGGATCGCCGCCCTACCCGCCAGTCAAACAGAAAATAAGTAAGCAAGATCCGGGGCGCAGGTCCAGGGGTGCGTGAACGTTTTTTTCTTCTAGTCTGGCGATTTGTTGATTTGTCGGTTTGTCAGTTTGTTGATTTGTCAGATTAAGGGAGCGAGAGGGGTACAGTACAGCCTGTATGTACAGTAGTACAGTAGTACAGTAACAGTATTACAGTATTACGGAGTAGGATTGCGTCGCATTGCTGTAAGATTACCTGTACTTCTCCGTACTTTTTCCGTACTATTAACCGTACTCACTGACCACAGACGTTCTTATCGCTTATCGGCACTTTATCGGTGGTCGGTCACATGGCGATAACGACTCCACCCGCGCAAAACCATCGACGAGGGGGCCAAGTCGAACAGACGTCAGCTTGCATGCCTGCTTGACGGAGACGGCGACCAGATCGCCAGAACCAGCACCGTTACAATCTTGGAACGGGTACGGAACATATACTGCCTGCATTCCCATGACCCTCGAACTCCACGTGTGGGGCCCGGCCTTTGGCCTGCCGTCCATCGATCCGGACTGCCTGGGCATCATCACCTATTTTTCCTTGGCTGTGCCTCACGATGTCTGGACCCTGGTCGCTACAAGCCCCTCGGCTGTTCCTCGTACGTACGATCCAGATATTGTGATGGCCTTTTTTTTTTGCTTGGCCGTCGGCTGACCTCCCAGGACCCCTCCCGGCTCTACGCGATGCCCACTCTGGTCGCTGGATTGCTTCTGGTTTCCAAGACATTGTGGCCTTTCTCCGGCGAGAACACCGGCCAGAAACAGTCACGGCAGAATTCGCTATAGCCGACCTCGACGCTGATTTGACGCCGCTGCAGGCGGCCGACTCTACGGCCTACTGCGCATTTTTGCACGCCGAGGCCGCTCCGCTGCTTGCCCTCTCGCTCTACGTCTCGTCTGCCAACTGGTCCGCCACTACGCGGCCGGCCTATAGTCATCTCTTGCCCTTCCCACTGACCTGGATCGAGCCGCCGGCCGTGCGCGCTGACCATGCGGCTGCGGCAGCACATCTCGGCCTCTCGAGCCTCGACACCGACGCCGACGAGGAGGACTCCTTGACTGGGAGCTTTTCGTCTCTGTCCGCCGCCGCCATGCAGGTCTTTCCGGACCGGCTGCGGGCATCCCGGCGAAAGGAGGGGACTTTTGGTGGTGGAGGAGCACCGCAAACCATGACGAATCCCACCTTGGCGGCGGCCACGGCAGCCCGGACGGCCGTCTCCAGTGCTCTGACCCCCGAAGCCCGCGCTCAGATCCGCCTCGACGACACGGCCCGAGCCTGTCTGTCGGTGTTGGCTGAGCGTCGGGGCACGAAGCGGTTCTTTCTGCGGCCAGACGGAGACAACGCCGGCCGGCCCAGCTCGCTCGACTGCCTCGCTTTTGGCTACCTGGCCCTCATGACGGTGCCCGATGTTCCCCGGCCGTTCCTGAGCGACACGCTGCAGCGGCACTATGGCAGCGGGCTGGCCATGTTTGTCACCGATATGCAGCAGTTGACCTTTGGAAACGAGGCGGCACCACTGCCGTGGCGGAAGCAGGATCCGCGCAAGGGTGCAGTATCAACGTATTTGACCCCCCTGTGGCTGCGCACCGTGCACGGCGCCGTCCATGGCATCCCTGGCCCGAGCGGAGAGTGGCTGGTCTGGCTGTACCAGCTGATCGGCCTGGACGACGGGCATGCAGACGGCGACTGCGACACTGATGCCTCTTGGAAGCAGTATATTGCGGCACGTGGACGGCGCATTGCCACGCTCTGCGCGACCTTGACGGGCGCTGCCTTGGCGGTCGGTCTCATTCTGCGGTATAGAAGTCTGCCGCCGTTTGGGTCTCCCGTTATGATCTACAAGCGAATTCCACGGTCGACGTTTCTGGGACTGGGCGCCGCAGGAACGTTCTTGTCTTCATTTTGATGTACTCGTAATGACATGTCTGTTTTTTTTTGGACGAGGCGTTTTATATGCGAAGACGGAAAGATCTCGCTGGCATTACTCCGTACAGTACAAGGTGTTTCAGGCTATCTTGAGCCCAAATATATCCAGGCTCCTATGATTTTGTTTCCCCTAACCGGCCCCTGCCTTCCATGTAGACGTAGATGTAGAAAATTGTACCATGTTTTTTTTTTCTCTATATTTGGCGAATCTCCTTGCCGACCATCTCGGGCCGCTCGACCTCCCATTCGTCGCGCAGGACGGCAAAGGTCAAGTCAGAAACCAACAAGCTCTGGCCCAAGCTCCAGACGAGCGTGATGGCATAGAAGAAGTTGGCATTGCCGCTGCCAGCATAGATCCACAAGTGGTAAAAGGCTGGGCCAAGGAAGGAGGCGTACATGATGGTGGCGGTAATAACAAAAGTGTAGCGCATGAGGGGGAAGATGTGGCGGTAGAGAGGCACGAGAGCCAGGAAGAGGCCACTGTCGCCAATGCTGGGGTAGGGCTTGAAGATGGCAAAGATGCCGGTGAGCAGGAGCAGGACGACCAAGGGTTGGCTGCGCAAGCGGATGGACAGGCCAGCGACGTAGCTCGAGAGGTGCAGCCAGAAGACGGCGACGAAAAAGGAGCGGAAGGGGTCGAACATCTGGATGAAAAAGTACCACCAGAGGCCGACATTGGGGGTCAGGTCGGTCAGCGTCAGCTGCATGCCGTAGGTGGAGCTGAGGAATTCCCAGGAGCCGGTCAGCAGCCGGGACATGGCCATGAGAGCGGCCAGACAGGCGGTGACGACCAGGACATAAAGGGCGGCAACGGGTAGTGCGCGAACAGGCTGTGGTCGCCGATGGTCGAGGGCGAGCAGCACGAGAGGTGGTAGCAGAAGCATTGGGTACATGGAGAGGTAGGCGGCGAAGGAGAGGGCGACCATGGCACTGATGGAAGAGCCGGCGATGGCCTTGGCGATGGCATAGAGGATGGCGCAGGTCGAGAAGACGGTAGTGGAGCGTCCGATGCAGGTGGCGATGGTGAATGGGTTGAGAAGGAAGCTGAAGGTTAGAGAGAGGGAGCGAGAGAGAGAGAGAGAGAGAGAGGGAAACATACGCAGCAGCTATCACGAAACCACTCCACCGCTTGTCTCGACGCGGGGACTGAAAGCGAGCCGAGGCACCGGCCTCACCGGACTCGGCAATCTTGTAGAGAGCATGGGCGCTGAGCAAGTCGACGGCAATGTAGAGCAGGTCGGTGAAGATGGGGAGGATTTTGACGCTGGGCAGTAGCGAGAAGAGCGGTAGCAGCAACGGGGCCTGGTGGTAGACGCCGCCGTCGTAAGGTGAGACGTTGTGGTTGTAGAGGAAGAGACCCTCTTGCACTGACTAGTGAGCGAGAGATACCAAAAGAGAACAAAAAAAAGTAGGAAACTCACATCGCTTGAAGCTGGTCACAGGCGTTGAGATTTCCACGCGACCAGTCAGAAGATCCGGCAGTCGTGGGAAAAAGATGAATAGAAAAAGCCGGACGGCAGCCGCAGCTACGTACAGGCTTGCCGTACTCCCAGCAGTCATGGTTGTTCCGCCATGCATTGCCTGCAACAAGGACAGAGGGGGGGAGGAAGACGAAGGGAGGTAGACGAGATGCACGAATAAGCCAGAGTTGACGTTTGGCGACGCGACGGCCGCTGGTTGGCTGCCGGTGCTGGCTGGTGCTGGCTGGTGCTCCGCCTTCGCTAAAGCTGAGCTTAATTCCGCTGTGGCGGTGGTGGCTGAACGGCGGTGTAAAAAGTACAAACTACTTCGGACCCACTGAAAAGTTTCCGGCAGAAAAAAAAAACTGCCATAGACTTGCCATAGATTGGATTCAGACGAAGAGGATATCTTGCACCGACATATTGCGTGGCATTCTTTCACTTTTTTGTCTACACCTTTTGTCCACACAATGGGCCGCATCAAGAAGAAAGGCGAGGCCGGAGCGGCCAAGAACTATATTACGCGCAACCAGGCCATCCGCAAGCTGCAGTTGAGCCTCCCCGACTTCCGCAAACTCTGCATTTGGAAGGGCATCTACCCACGAGAGCCACGCAGCCGCAAGAAGGCCAACCGCTCGGCCACAGCGTCGACTACCTTTTACTATTCCAAGGATATTCAGTACCTGCTGCACGAACCGCTCGTGGCCAAGTTCCGCGAGCAAAAGGTGCTCGAAAAGAAGATCGCCCGCGCTCTCGGCCGCGGCGACTTGACCGATGCTCAGCGCTTTGAGCGCAACGCTGCGCGCCCAGAGAAGACGGGCCGGCCGCGGTATACGCTCGACCAGGTCGTTCGCGAGCGCTACCCGACGTTTGTCGACGCGCTGCGCGATCTCGACGACTGTCTGTCTATGCTCTTCTTGTTTGCCAACCTGCCGTCTACGGCTGCCGTGCCGGCACGCATGACTGCTCGCTGCGAGCGTCTCTGTCTCGAGTTCCAGCACTACCTGATCGTCTCACACAGCCTGCGCAAGTCGTTCTTGTCCATCAAGGGTATTTACTACCAGGCCACCATCCAGGGCCAGGACGTGCTCTGGCTGGTCCCCTACAAGTTCAACCAGCGCGTCCTCGGCGACATTGACTTCCGCATCATGGGTACCTTTGTCGAGTTCTACATGACCATGTTGAGCTTTGTCAACTACCGTCTCTACACGGCTGTCGGGCTCAAGTACCCGCCGCGCTTCGACCAGACCAAGGACGACGGCGCCGCTGAGCTGGGCGCCTTTACGCTGGAGGGCAGCGCCGCTGCGGTGACGCCGGCTGTGGACGCTGCCGAGCAGAAGCTGCTTGAGAGCCAGCACGGCCCCGATCCTGCGGTGCAGGCCAAGGTGGACAAGCTGGTGCAGGAGCTCAAGGACGAAGAGGAGGCCGAGGAAAAGACTGCCGCTGTCGTCTCTGCGGACGATGAGAACACGCCCAGTGACGCCATTGACAAGTTCGAGCCAGCGCTGCCGGGCGGCCACGACCTGCCGCAGCCGTCGTACAGCACGAGCAGCCCGAGCCAGCTGTTTGCCAAGTGCACGATTTTCCTGTCGCGTGAGACGCCGCGGCAGTCGCTCGAGTTCCTCTTGCGGGCCTTTGGCTGCCGGCGCATCGGCTGGGATGCCGTGCTGGGCGAGGGTGCCTTTACGACGGACGAGAACGATCCGTCTATTACGCACCAGATTGTGGACCGGCCGCCGGTGCAGGTGGTGGCCGAGGACGACAGCGCGGACGAGGCCGATGCTGAAGTGACGACAGAGGACAACCAGACGGCGCAGAAGCTGGCTGCCAACCGCCGTGTGCCCGGCCGCATCTACGTGCAGCCGCAGTGGGTGTGGGACAGCATCAACGAGGAGGAGCTGCAGCGGGCGGACGTGTATGCGCCGGGAGGACAGCTGCCGCCGCATCTGAGTCCGTTTGTGAAGAGCGCGCCGGGCCAGTACGACCCGGCCCTGCCTCTGGAGCTGCAGCAGACGGAGGCGGAGGCGCTGGCGTCGGACGAAGAGGACGACAGCGAAGAAGAAGAAGAAGAAGTGGTCAACGGCAACGCCGTGAAGAAGGTGGGCAAGCGTGTGGAGAGCGAGGACGAGGAGGAGGAGGAAGACGGGGGCATGGACGTTGCAGGATCCGAGGATGAAGACGAGGATGAAGATGAGAGTGACGAAGAGAAGGCGAAAAAGACGAAAAAGACAAAGGCTGAGGTCGTCGAGGAGGAACCTGTCGACGAAGAAGAGGCGTCGGCAGCGCTGCAGCGGCAGCTGGAGCTGGAGGCAGAGCTGGCAGGCAAGCCGGTGCGCAACAAGGCGGTGGACGCCAAGGCCAAGGCCAAGGCAGACGCTCGACGGGCGTTGGCCAAGGAGACGCGGCAGAAGCAGGAAGAGCTGGAGCGGGCCAAAGGCATGTTGTCGAAGAAGAAGCGGCGGTTGTACGAGCAGATGATGTACACGAACAACAAGCGCAGTGCGGAGGACGAGAAGCTGCGGGCGAAGCGGCGCAAGATTGAGCGGCAGCAGGCCAAGGGCGGCAAGGCATAAAAGGTGGTTGTACGGAGTAGACTTTTTGATTTATATGCTTAGTAATCATTTTTATGAAGCTGGAGATGTCTGGAACTGCTTTGTGTATAACGCCATTCCATGTTTTGCCTGTTCGTTCTGTGTGGTACGGAGTGATCTACTCTATTCTCTGCGTATGAATTGCTCCATACTCTACTCGTACTCTACTCGTACTCTGCTCGTACTCTGTACTTACTCTTACTCCATACTGTCTCATATAAAATGCCCCACAAAAATTATCGCGACTTTTCTTCTTCACCGAACGACCACAAGGACCATGGATCTCGATCTCGATGGACAGGACGACGTGGCAGAGGTCGGCACGCCTACGCGAGACAAGGTCGACAATGATGGCGACGGCGATGACGACGATGCCGGCACCGAGTGGTCGGACGTCGACACAGACGACATCCGGTCGCGTACGTCGGCCGAGCTTCACGTCGTGCGGCCCAACCGCTGGAAGGGCAAACCCAGCGCATGGCTGCGCATGACGGCACCCGACCGGCTTGTCACGTCGTCCCTCGACAAGGTGCGCAACCGCGACCTGGCCGTACACCTCTACAACACGCACGCGTTGAAGACGCGGAAGCGAAAAGGGCTGTGGGAAGACGAGGAGACCGACGACAAGAAACGCTGGAAACCGAGGGCCCTGTGGACAGCCTGGCCGCAGCGGCTCACGCGTATGCGCCTAGATCCCGTCGACCGTCCCAGCGAGGCCCTCGAGGACGTCCTCACGGCCACGGCCCTCCGCCTCGCCAGGGAACGCTTCTACCGACGGACCGACTTCCAGGGTGACGCCTGGGACGCACAGCAGCGTGCCGAGACGGCGCAGCGGCTGAAAAAGAACCCCGGGAGACGGGCAGCCAGCGATGTCCGCAGCGGCCGACCCACCATGACGTCCGACGACGACCGCAGCGCCGTCCTGCTGCGGCCGGCTGTGCGGCACGTGCTGTCGCAGCTGGACCGGACACTGACGATGCTGCACGACGTGCGGGTTGTGGGCCTGGCTGAGGGCAGACGGGGCAGTGAGTCGGGGGAGGAGACGGATGAGGGGAGAAGGAGGAGGAAGAGCACGCCCGGCACATCGACAGCCAATGAAGACCCCAGCAGCGAGATACCCCGACGACGGTCCAAGAAACGACGACGTCTACCTGTGGCTGCTGGAATCACCGACAACCAGGCCGACTACTTGGCGCAATGGGGTCTGCGCGACTGGAGCGACGTGCTGGGAGCGGCGGCGCTGGCGGGATTCGATGGGGCTGTGGTGGCCCGCACGGCGCAGCGCTGTGCAGATCTGTTTGGACAGAGCATGATGCTGGACACGATGGGAGAGGGCAGGGGTGGTCCGCGGTCGTCGACAGTTGAGCGTGCGGTGTACCGGCCGCGGCCAGACGGGCAGCGGTACCGGGTAACGGACGGAGACGGAGATGTGGATGAGGAATACGAGACAGAGGAAGAGGTACGACCGGCGACACGAGGATCTCCGGAACTCGGTGAGACGCCGAGGGACGGAGTGGACGGAGCTGAAGTCGGAGAGGCGGAGGCGGAGACGGAGAAGGAGACAAAGACAGAAACACAGGTCAAGGTCTACGTGCCTGCCCGCAAGGCAGGAACGCAGTTCTCCTGTCCCTTTCCCGGTTGTTCACGTGCCGAAGACGGATTCGACCGACGCTTTAACCTCGTGCGGCACCTACGGCTCGTCCACAGCGCCGAAGCCTCAGTCGACCCGGCAGATACACTCTAAAAGTCGATATTACAGTTGTATATTTGTACACTGCATGCTATATCTACCATGCACAAAACAAACTCTATCATTTAGCTCTTCTCCAGCTGCAGACTCTGCAGACGCGCCTCTGCCGTGATGACCTAAAAAGTTAGTTGAGAACAGAAATACAAATGACAAGGGAGAAAAACTCACATCCACGGCCTGCTCGACCTCGAGCACCTTGCGCACCTCCGCCAGCCAGTCCCGGCTCAGCGTCTTGGCCCAGCCCTGCAGCCCGTTGACTTCCCGTGCCGCCGCGTCCAGGTTGCCCTCCTCGAGCAGCGCCTGTGTGCGTGCCAGAATCGACTCGACATCCCCTGCGTCGTCCGTCGCCGTCACACTCACCGGCCGCTGGAACATCACCTTGCTCAGCACATAGCTCGACGCGTGCGATGCCACACCCGCGTCCTCGGGCAGCAGAGACGCCTTGCGCACCTCGGCCGCCACACGCCGGAACCGCTCCACGAGAGCTGCCGGCGATGCAATGCCGCGCTGGTATGCCGTCGGCGGGATCGATGCAATGGCCGCATCGACCACCGGATCCGCCGCCGCAATCTCCTTGATGGCCACGAGCTCCCGCACAAACGGTTGCTGGTCGCGCGCCTCGTCCGCCAGCCGCGCCCGCAACGCATCCGTCGCCACATGCAGCTGCTGCGCCCGCTGGCTCGCCTCCACCACGCCCGTCCAGCCCGCCGTCAGCCGCTCCAAATCACCCACGGCTGCCGACAGCTCCTGCAGCCGCCCCAGCCGCCCAGCACGCTCCTGCTCCACACGCGCCTTGAGCTCGTCGGCAAACTGCGTCGTCAGCTGCACCGCCTGCTCCAGCAGCCGGTTCTGCAGCCGCTCCTCGCTCAGCTGCTTCTCCCGCGCCGTCGCCGTCGCCACTCGCTCCTCGTAGTTGCTGCGCACCCGCGACAGCTCCGCCTCGTACTGCTTGCGCCACTGCGCCTCCTGCACCGCCATGGCCGCCTCCACACGCTCCACAAGCTCACGGCCGGCCTTGTCAAAGCTCTCCGTACGCTCTTGCACCTTGTGTGCCGCCTCCGTCTCCGCCGTCTCCCGGATCCCCCGAATCTTCCGGCCCACCTGCTCCACCGACGCCTTGGCCTTGCCAATGGCTGCGCCGTACTTGTCGCTGGCCCGGTCTGCGTTGATCACCGTGATGATGTCGTTCAGCATGTGCACAATGTCTTGGACCACAGGCTCCTTGGCATCGGCCACGGCCAACGGGTCAATCGGCGAGGCTGGCGGCCACCGCGACGGCTCGTCCACCTCGGGCGCCTTGAATGCCGGAGCAGGGGCCGGAGTAGCTGCCACAGTCACAGCCGCTGCCGCTGCCGCTGCCGCTGCCGCCTTCTTCGACTCGGCCTTCGGCTCGGCCTTCGGCTCGGCCTTCTTGGCCGGCGTCTGGGCCACCGTCTTCTGCGGAGCTGCCACGGCCACAGCCTTGTTGGCCGCTGTTGCGTCCTCGGCTGCCGTCGGGATACCCTTAGCCTCGGCAGCCTTGGCCAGCTTGGCCGCCTTCGC
Organism: Dryadomyces quercus-mongolicae; assembly: GCA_002215975.1. Taxonomy (NCBI): domain Eukaryota; kingdom Fungi; phylum Ascomycota; class Sordariomycetes; order Ophiostomatales; family Ophiostomataceae; genus Dryadomyces; species Dryadomyces quercus-mongolicae. Next base: position 397,232 of record NIPS01000010.1, on the reverse strand, counting down.
CTTGGCCGCCTTCGCCTTGGCTGCCTCTTCCTTCTTGCTCAGTGCGGCAGACTGACGGCTATTCTCGGTATCGGCCACCCGCCACGACGCACCGCTCTGGGCCGGCACACGTACATTGGCCCCTGTGTCCCGCGGCGGCGGGCTGATGACCTTGTTGGCAATGTTGGGGAATCGCTTCTGGAAGTCGAGTTCCTCGAGGTACAGCACGGCCTGCTCGCCGTATGGGACGTACTCGACAAAGAAGTCGTGGAAGTTGTCATTGACCCGCGAGTACCACACGCCGCTGCCAAACGCCAGAGCTCCCAGAATCGAGAGAGTCAGCACATAGTTGCGCAACCGTCGGAAAAAGCCCTTCTTCTTGGGAGCTGCAGCCACGGCTGAAGCTTTCGTCACGGTTGAAGCTTTCGTCACGGTCGAAGTCGAGGCAGTCGAGGCGGTCGACGGAGCAGAAGCCTTGCCAGTCGATGGCTTGCTGATATCTGCGTACAGTCTCTGCCCTCCGATCGGGCTGGCACCGCCGGCAACACGCCACGCGTGTCCAGCTGCTGCTGGTGCCGCCGCAGTGGCGACAAGAGATCGGTTGCGCAGCAGCTGCGCGGATCGAACGGAAGCCCGCAACATGGCGGGCAGAGGATCTGGATGCTCGGAAAGGACAGGTAATTACAACGAGCCAAAGACAATGGATGCCGTCGTGCGATCAATCGGGTTGGCCGGTGAATTGGGCGCTGCTGTTTTTTATTTTATTTTTTCACAGTCCAAGAAAAAGCGACGGATGAGCGATAAACTTCGGCAATAGCAATTAAATTAATTCGAAAAATAATTCGAAAATCCACGCCTCTCGACACAGCCCACTGCTCTCGACACTGCCCACTGCTCTCGACACGACCACTGCACAATGATCCCGATCGAGCACCGTGTGTTGGACGACTGCTCTATTGCCTACTGTACAGCACCCAACAAAATCCGAATACAACCGATCGCCCGGACACGACGCCGTCGTCTCTTCGCTCCCCGGAAGTTGCTGGCTTCCAGAGATTGCCCAAGACGGCGACTCCATCTCCCAAGTTGGACCAAGCAAGTGCAAAAACAAAACAAAACAAGCAGAAACCTCAAATGATGAATGAAAAACAAAAAAAGAAACAACGGGAATCAAGGCAGCGTACCCTCTCACTCTCCGGGTGGCCAGTCTATATTGCCTTGCCTCCTCGTCCTCCTCGTAGAATCGTCCGTCTCTTGTAGCTCCGGCCACTCATATCATGTCTTCTTATGTCCATCTCTTGTCTCTTGTCTCTTGTCTGGTCATCCTTTAGCAGGCACACTGTCCGGCTGCTTGGGTGTTGGCGCCTTCGGGAGCCAGGCTGACACCCGGCCGCTGGCCCGGCCGCGTACGTCCCGGGCCTGCTTGGTCGAGCGGCAGCTTCTTTGCTATTGCCGTGAACAGCTCCGTGACGTTCTCGGCCGTCTTGGCCGACGTCTCGAAGAAGAGCAGGCCGGCTTCTCTTGAGTAAGCCTCGGCGTCGGCCGTTGTAATGGCTCGCTTGTCCGGCTGTTCCGTCACAAGATCGAGCTTGTTGCCAGCGAGCGCAATAATAATGTTCTCGTTGGCCTGACGCTGCAGTTCCTTGACCCAGGCCTTGGCCTTGTCGAGAGAGGACTGGACGGTTAGATGAAAAGGACGAGATAAAAAGAACACAAAGACAAATTTACCGCTTGCGTAATGTCGTAGACGACGACGGCACAGTTGGCATTCCGATAATACATCGGGGCCAACGACTTGTACCGCTCCTGACCGGCCGTATCCCAAATCTCAAACTTGACCGTTGTGGTTTCGTCGAGGGAAATGGTCTGGGTCAAGAAGGCGGCACCGATGGTGGATTCTCGGTACGAATCAAACTGGTCCTTGACGAAGCGGAGAACGATGGAACTCTTCAGACGGTTAGCCCGGGGTCAATAGAAAAAACAAAGTCAAGGCCTTGCAACGGCACCTTTCCAACTGCGGATTCACCTGCATCGACTGTCAGCACTGTTCACTGTTGCCTACAAAAAGGCGACCGCAAGACCGCAAGAAAAAAAGAGAGAGACGAATACATACCCAGCAGAACCAGTTTGAACTGGGCAAAGCGGTTGCTCAGGCCGCGTGCGCCGGGGGGTCCTCGAGCTGCCATGCTTGTTGTCTGTGAAGGAGATGGTGGTGGTGGTGGATGGATGGGTACGGAGGAGAATCGAATTGGCCGGACAGCTCAGATGATCAATGAGATAGCGATGGAGAGGCGAGGAATCGCCTGCCTAGGATATAAGGCTATGACACAGTGTGAAGGTTGCGTCACTTTACTCATACTGTGCCACGTAGGAGCAGCAGCAAAGTCAACGGTCTCGCAGTTGACATACGAGCAGGAGTAAGATACGGAGTACGGAGTATACTCGTACTCCGTACTCGTGGTCTACTCGTAGATACTCGTGCTCCGTACTCATGCTCGTCGGGCAGGACATCATCGGACCAAGATGACTCATCACGGATGCCTAATGCGTCCGAAAGCGTGTACGAGTACAAAGTGCACAAGTATGCAGGGGCAGTCGGCCGGACAGTGTTCCACGTGACCTGATGTACAAGTGGGACTTGTTGGCCAATGGCAGAGCCGCACAGCTCAACGCGGCATAAGTGACGACACTGTGGTCCCTTCGCTTTGAACCAGTACTTTTATACTCCGTACTTTTATGGAGTAGCTCCTGAGCAACGGCTTCTGTTCTCCTGGATCCCAATACCGCTCCGGCACCTTTGGCTGAGGGAAGCACCTGTCACGGAGCATTCCGCCCATCCAGTCCATCCGACTTTCGTCTGCCGCCTTTCTTTTTTTCCCGTCTTCTTCTTCTCGACCAACAGCTTCGATTCTTTTGACAGGCCCCCTGGGCGACTCTGCCCAGCCTCGTCTGCCCTCGTCTGCTCTCTGCTCTCGTCTGCTCCTCGAACTGCCGACTGCCCCTTTTTGCTGCTCGTCTTGCCACCATGGCCTTTCCTTACCGTGATCTCAACGTCCAGGTGGCTCCGGACTGCTACATCTTCAAGTCACCTTCGACACCCGATGCCCCAGCCCTGACCATCGACCGGCCCACTGGCGAGGTGCGGCTGATCGATGCTGCCCTACTGCCCGAGAGACGGGTCACTCGCATCCTGAGCATCAAGGGCATCCTCGGCATTATTCAGCTGCGGTTAGGTCCGTTTGGCCTCTTTCTCTCTACTCCCCAAACTCCTATCAGCCTAACTCCCTGACTCTCTAGACAAATATGTCATCATCATCACCAAGGACGAACAGGTCGGCCGCCTCAAGGGTCACATGGTCCACCGTCTTGCATCCGTCGAGTTCCTGCCCGTCCACGAGCGCCAGATCCGCGACCCTGACGAAGACCGTTTCCTCTCTCTGCTCGGCGACTTTCTCAAGACCGGCCGCACGTTCTTCTCCTATACCCTTGACCTGACCAACAGCTTCCAGCGCCAGGCCGCCCAACAGGACCAGCCCGGCGCCGTCGACATGCCCCTGTGGATGCGAGCAGACGACCGCTTCTTCTGGAACCGCTTCGTCCAGTCCGACCTCATCCAGTTCCGCCGCTCAGGGGCACGCGGCCAGCTGGGCCCACAGCCAGGGGTGGACCCGTTTATCCTGCCGGTCATCTTTGGCATGTTGGAGATCAAGCCGACCGAGTTCCGCGGCCGCGCACTGACTCTGGTGTTGATCACCCGCCGCTCTCGCTTCCACGGCGGCACCCGCTTCTTCTCCCGCGGCATGAACGAAAAGGGCCACGTCGCCAACTACAACGAGACCGAGCAGGTTGTCGTGCTCAACGACAGCGGCCGCAGCAGCCTGGGCGGTTTCGCGGGCTCCGGCGACATGCAGAGCGGGCGGCAGCTGGTGGGCGGCGGTGGCGACGGCCAGGAGGCCCAGATCCTGTCGTACGTGCAGACACGTGGCAGTGTGCCGGTGTACTGGGGCGAGATCAACAATCTCAAGTACACGCCGAAGCTGGAGGTGCGCAGTGATGCGGCAGGCATTGAGGCGGCGCTGCCGGCGGCCACGGCACACTTTGCCGAGCAGGTGCGGCTGTACGGCGACACGTACTTGGTGAACCTTGTGAACCAAAAGGGCCGCGAGCAGCGGGTCAAGGAGGCGTTTGAGCGCATGGTGCGCAACCTGTCGACGCTGCCGGGTGCCGAGAAGAGCGGACTGGCTGAACGGGTGCACTACATTTACTTTGACTTCCACAGCGAGACCAAGGGCATGCGGCTGGAACGGGCGGCGCTGCTGCTGGAACGTATGCAGGACGCCCTGCTGGCGCAGCAGTATTTCCGGGCGGCCGACATGCCGGCAGCGACTTCGACGGCGTATGCCAGCCGGGGACGGCTCGAGGTGCGCAACCTGCAGACGTCGGTGGTGCGGACCAACTGCATGGACTGTCTGGACCGGACCAACGTCGTGCAGAGCATGCTGGCGCGCTGGACGTTGGAGCGCATGTTTGCGGATCTCGGGCTGATGCCGCGGGGTGCCACGTTGGCCCAGCAGGACGCCGAATTTGAGCTCTTGTTCCGCAACCTCTGGTCCGACAATGCCGACTGTGTGGCCATGAGCTATGCCGGTACGGGCGCCATGAAGACGGACATGACGCGGCTGGGCAAGCGCACGAAGCTGGGCGCGCTGCGGGACGGCCAGATCGCCATTACGCGGTACTGTCTGAACAATTTCTTTGATGGACCACGCCAGGACGCCTTTGACCTGTTCCTGGGCGCCTACTTGCCGGGCGAGGCGGCTGTTGGGCCGACCTTTATCTTTTCCGACCGTCGGCCTGTCCTGATCCAGGCTGTGCCCTATGTGCTCTCGTTTAGCATGTTCCTGCTGCTTGTCGGTTTCTGCACGCGGCGTCTGCCCGATGCAGCCGTGCTGCCGTTGCGGCTCTTTATGATTTTCTGGGCCGTCGTTGCTGCCTACAGCGCCTTTTTCATTCTCCGCACAGGCGAACTCTTTGTATGTCTTACCTTCTTATCCTTTCCTTACTGCTTCTCGTCTAACAACACATCAGGTCAACTGGCCCAAACTGGTGCACCGGCCATCGTCGGCTGATGACTACCGCGAAGCCATGAACAAGGCACGCAAGGATCAACTGATCGGTCAGTTCCTGGTGCAGCACGAGCGTGGTCTCGTGGCAGCGCGGTACTCCAATGCCGAGGAGGGCAAGAAGCGTATTGAGTAGCCGGTTCAGGGCGGTTCTGCCCATCTACTGTTCTTTTCTCGCCGCCATGGCTCGTACAGTGCATCTGTAATTTTTGTAATTTGTTAGATCATTGGCGAGTTTTTTAATCTCTCGCCATTCCCTTCCACTCTTGTCTTTTTTTGTCTTTTTTCATTTGTTCTTTTCTCTTTTCTCTTTTCTCTTCTCTCTTTTCTCTTTTCTCTTTTCTCTTTTCTCTTTTCTCTTTTCTCTTTTCCCTCTTCCCATTTCTAGAAACACAAAAGAAGCAGCTCACGGCCTCGATGGATGATAAAAAAAAGGAATTCGAGCGAACATCAGCGATGATGATGCGGCCAGAGAGCGTGAATGTCCTATGTATTGAGCTCTTGTCTTTCTTTTGTAAAAAAACAAAAAAAATACGGTCAATAAAAATTGCGATTGAACACGGCAAGCAGCCAGGGTCCATGTCCAGTCACGGGGAGGCAGAGGGGCAAAAAGAAAAAGAGAAGGTCGTGAGCGGTAGCAGTAGGGTTCGAACCTACGAGACCGAGGTCATAGGCTTTCAAGGCCTACCCATTAACCACTCTGGCATACTACCATTTGGTTAGCGCAATTCCGCGTATACTGGCGGTGCTACCACCTTCGTTAGTGCATTTTTTGCGCAAACAACTCTTATATATAGAGGTTGCCGGGTCACGTGGCCGATATCATGAGAGAATATGGACAGAAGGCTGCGAGAAGAAAGTAGAAGCAGAGGCCGAAGTAGAGCAACGGGGACGATGAATAAGGAACTGTAAAAGACAGATAGCATCTAGAATGTTGCTGCTCAAACGAATAAAGAACCTGTTCTGTCGGACGGAAAATTATGAAAAAGGGAAAGATTGAAAATGAAGAGAATTTTTTTGGGTTCAGAACTTTGAATTTTATTTGGTCCAAGCACCCGGGCCGAGCTGTATCTACCCAGCACGGCTGCCTGCATGGCCTGCAGAGTGTAGAGCCTGTAGAGCTTGTAGAATATTGTGGCTTTCAGGCCAAAACAAATTAAAACATTACGGTAGATATATTCCAAGAGCGAGGCTCGTCCACAACTCCATCCATGAACAGAAGAATTCTAGCCAAGACCGATACAGGCATCCTGCAGGCCGTCCACCACTCGTACACTGAAAACAATACAGTTTGGGGAGACTGTCTCCCAGGAGACCGAACATGCTTGTATGCTTGGGCCCCGGAACGCCGGGCGCTGGAAATGCGACAAAGGGAAGGGGAAGAGAAGAAGGGCGGAAAGAAAGAATAAAAAAAAGGAAGAAAAAGATAAGACAAAAGAGGAAGTGAAAAGACAAAAGAATAATCAGACGAGTGACAAAAGACCAGAGCCAGAAAGCCCAGCAAGAAACAAAACAAAAGAAATCAAAAAAGAATAGTCACCACGTCTCACTTTTCCCTTCTTACAACCACAACAACCACCGCACTCCTCCGTAGACTCCCCGCACGGCTCCCAACACCACCCGTGCCAACATCACCACAAACCACACATACCACATAAAGCCCACCACCACCCACTCCACCGTCAGCCACCCGGCCCGACGTACCCACCGGAACCGCCGCCGCCGTCGCCGCAACATTGTCTCAATACTGTCTGCCACTCGCTTCACCCGCAGCCGCTGCACTGCCACCAGGTCCCGGCTCACTTCGTCTGCCTCGTCGGCGGCTCGCCGTGCTCGCCCCGACAACTCAATCGCCACCTGTGTCCGCACCGCATCCACCCGCTGCCGCAGCGCCACGGCCCGCGTCCCCGAAAACTGCTCCGCCGTCTCCTGCCATGCCTGCTCGCTGCGCTGCACGGAACTCCCCAACACCTGCGCCGCCACCAAGTACTGGTCTGCCGCCGTCACTGCCCGCTGCGTCATCGGGCCCTCGTCAAACGTGGCAATGTCGGCCCACGTCAACACCGTCTCGCCGTGGCTGCCGCGGACCAGCGCCGACGTGGACGTCGATGTCGATGTAGGCTTGTTCGCATGCTGCGTCAGCTCCTTGGCCAGCACCGCTGAGCTCAGCAGCGATGCCCGCAGCCGTGCCAGCTCCCGTCGCGACAACACGCCCCGTTGAGCACAGCCACTTGGCTGCGATACCGACCACCGCGGCCGGCGGATGCTGCTGCTGGCCACCACGGCCGACGACTCCGACGACGTGTTCATCCCTGTCGCGCCGGCCCGGCTGCTCTGCGCCTGCGACTGCGACTGTGACTCGTTCTCGGACACGTCCGACTCGTTCGTTATCGCATACTCGGGCAACTTGGTCACGCTGTCGGACGGCGACGCTGCCTCAATGTCGATGCGCGGCGGCTTGAGCCGGTTGAACCGCGCCGACTGGCGGCTCTCTGGCCGCGAAAGAGGATCCATCGGCACGGCCAGCTGGCTGTCGCCCGCTGTAAACTTGGGCATAATATCCAGATAGTGTTTGGCTCCTTCACCGGCCGAGTCGCGCTGGGATGATGACCGCGAAAGCTGTGCCGAGTTGCGCGACCGGCCGCGTGTCATGGCCTCTTCTTCTCCGTCTTCTTCGTCTTCGGATGTCGACGTCGACGACGTGCTCTCCTCGGCCATCTCGGCCAGCGGCACCCGCCGCCACAGCATGTCACTGACCTTGGACACGCCGCTCCGCAGCACTGTGTCGATGCGCGGACCACTACGCAGAAACGCACGCAGACCCGAGGCCGAGCTTGAAGCCGAGCCCGAGCCTGCACTCAGACCGCTGTCTTCGCTGCGCTGGTGCTGGTGGTGCCGTGGTTCCGGCCCAACAGAGCCCCGGAAGGATCCGGCCTTGCGGGAAGGGCTCTTGGACAGCAGCCGTTTGTGATCGGAGCTGGTCCGCGGCTTGATATCGGCCGTTGAGGCGACCGATGCGGCTGTGGTCACCGGCAGCTGAGCCGGCACTACGACGTCCTCTGGCGCAGACAGAGCTGCCGTCTCGGCCACCACTGCTGCGTCCTCGTCCTTTTCGTCGCCGTTCTCGCGGCTGTGGTCACGGAAGATATTGCGCACCTTGCTGAAACGATGGCGATGCGGCGAAGCTGGACGACTGGCCTGAGGCGACAAGTCGCCACCCAGAGCCGGGACGAGGCCGAGTCCTTCGCGCGAAAGCGGACGGATCTCGGGCGACGTCGGCTGCGAAGAGTCGTAGTCGGTCGATGCATGCGGAACGGCCGTCGGGACTTCGAGGCTGGGCCGGCCTGACCGCACTGGCGACTCGGCTGACGGTGCCGTCGGCGGTGGCGACGACACGGTGGTAGTGGCAGTGGCAGTGGTGGTGGCCTTTTCCTTTTCCTTCTCTTGCACCAGCAAGTCCATCATTTGGCGACGCAACATCTCAGCACCGGCAGCTGTGGCCGGATCGAACTGCTGTTGCAGGCGGCCAGCGCGCTTGCGGTCGCCCTCAGAGTCGGACGAGTCCGTAAAAGAGTCGAGCCGCCGGCGGTCGTGTCCATCTTTCAAGAGTGCACTGCTCTGCCGGTGGTGATGCAGGCCGCGCAGCTCATGTAGTTTCTGACGTGCGCGGTCGCGGGTAGAGTGGTCAGGCGGCAAGGCGCCGTTCGACTTGTGGCCGAGTGAGACGTCCTCGTCGATAACCGTCTCGAGGTGTTCGGGTTGGATGTTTGTTGTTGTTGCGGCAGTTGTAACAACTCCAGAAGCTGCTGCAGAAGCTGCCGCAGAAGTAGCAATAGATGTCGTGCTGACAGAACCAGGTATCCCATGTGTGAGAGGTCCTGCATTTTCGTCCTTGCTGCGAGAAAGCGGCCGATAGGCGCTGGATTCCTGGGGAAAGACGCGGTTGAAGCAGCGGTCCTCGACCATCTTCTTGTTATCGTCTTGCTCAAGCCAATATACGTCGGCAATCATGTCGGCTGGATCAACGACCCAGTCGATCCGTGGCCGCTTGGGCTTGGCCGTTGTACCGGCAGCTGTAGTGACCATGCGGGACGAGGAGGAAGACGACCCTGGTCCTGGCGACCCCTGCAGCAGCGGTAACTGTTGCTGACCAGCCACAACGGCCTCATTTGCACCTGCAAACGGCGGTGGAATCCAGCCGAGCCCGTCGGTCGTGTAGCACTGTCCCATCATGGCCTGTCTCTCGACCTCGTCCACCCAGTCGGTCGTCTTGACGACGTCGCCAAAGCCCTGTGCCTGGCCGTCAATGGCCTTGCGCTCACGCACCCGCACCTTACGGTTGCGGATATACTGTAGGGGATTGTACGGACGGCCCAGGGAGGTCGGCAGTTCGCGCTGGGCGTGGTTCTGGTCAGGGTCGGCGACGGCCAGCGGTGGGATGAGATCGAGCAGACGGCGCTGCTGAGCCTGTAGTTCGAGGTGGTCCTTGGCCTTTTGGGCGCGAGCCAGTGTGGACGGCGTGAAGTGGTAGCGGTAGGTGGAGGAGGAGGGTGTTGTAGCCGTACCGCCGTCCGGATACGGTTCGAAGCCGGGCTGTAGAGAGTGACCACTGCCGCTGCTGCTGACACGGGGCGTCTGTCGTGGGCTGCCGGTGCCGGTGCCGCCTGCTCCGGTCCCTGTACCTGTGCCTGTGCCTGTCTGGGCTGAGGCCAAGCGGTGGTTGTTCTGGGACAGACGTCGCTGTTGTTGCAGCTGGTGGCGCAGACTGCCACCTACCGTGCTATCGGGTAGGGGAGCCAGTCGAGGCGGCACCTGGTAAGCGGCACTGCGGCGGGCGGCCAGACGACGAGATTCGCTCAGGTTGAGGGCCATATTCACGATCTGGGCTGAGTCGAGGTCGGGGCCGGTCGATAGGGGGAGAGCTGGCTGCAGGGCCGACGGCGCAGAAGCTGTTGGTTTCATTTTCGTCTTGAGAGGATCGCCTTCGCGACTAGACGGCTTTCTCGAGGCAGCTCCGGCAGCTGGTGTCGTCGCAGGTCGTCCAGTGCCAGCAGCAGCAGCAGCATCGGCGCCGAGAGGACCTTGCAGGAGAAACCCGCCTCCGCTGGACCGATGGTTGTGCATGTGGCCGCGCAAGCGGTTGCTGGCGTTGCTGGTGCTACCAGCGGTAGCCAGATGTCCCTTGCGGCCCAGAGAGCTCAGAGGGACAGGGGTATCGTTTTCATGCAGCGTGGCGTCGGAAGATGGTGGTCGAAGAAAACGCGCGGAATGCAGGGGAGAGCCGTCGGAAGAGGAGGCGCGTGGGACGCCGGCCATGCCCAGGGCGCCGAGAGTGTCGCTAGCAGTAGAGGATGCGGTAGAAGGCGGCGTGATGATGCCAGAGCCAGCAGAGGTCAGGACTGGCCGGCCCCTCGAGGCCGAGCTGCGCCTGCTGGCGTCGTCGAGGGGGTCGGCCATTTCGAGGGGAGTCGGCGAGGATGGCGACAAGGAAAAGGGGAAGAGAAGGACGGCATTACATAGCGGAGAGAAAGAAGAAGGAAGGGAGACGAAAATTAGCCGAAAAGAAAGGGCTGGGTAACGAGAGAGACGAGCACGATTCGCTGCGGTTTGAAGGCTTTCCGAATCGTATTACTCCGTAAATGCGCTGGCAAAATGGAGGAAATCGGGAAAAGTTTCAGGTAAAGACCCCCCTAGCGGACAGCGGTGAAAGGCTGCCTGCGACAACTGCTGCAAGGGCATAGAGCCGCTGGAGCTAATGCCAGTGGGCCCCGCAAGCTAAAATGAAAGCCGGGGCGGGCGGAATTAGGCCCGAAAGTATTTCTGTGCGCAAATAGGGGGGGAAATACCTTGGCCGACGTCACCACGGATTGAGACATGCAGACGTTCTCGTGGGAAGTATGACTCGTACGGAGATATCCGTCCTGCGAATGAGGGGGAGAGTTACAGAGTACGCACAATCACATGCAAGACAAATCCATTCGCTCCTGTGCATGCCCACGTATGATCTATTCTAGGGGATTATCACATGCTAGATTACGTAATCATCCCAAACGCCGCGCTCGTTCTCTCGAGATCTCCTTCTTTCTCGTCTTCTCCTTCTCTCCCCTCAGAACACCGTCAGTGCACCGACATAACCGTTCTTGAGCACCTCAAACACCAGGCCCGGGAACCCGTACAGTGTCGTCGTCGAGTCCTCGGCACTGCTGCCCCCACGGAAAGCCCCGCTCTTGTGGCCCTCCCAACCGCCCAACAGCTCGATGCTGCTGCCCGGACTGTCGCCCCAGCCACGGTTGAGTACCATGCCACGCTGGCGCTGTCGTGCCTCTTCGTCCGACGCATAAATGGCTCGCCACGCATCGTGCAGCCCAGCCTCAATCTGCGAAAACTGTGTCTCCGAGTCCACTGTCCCAACCTCCTCCGCCAGGTAGGCAATGTCCCATCGACAACGTCGGTGGCGGTTGAACGGATACGACCCAGGCACGTTTCCATGCAGAACCACCTTGGTCGCCACGAGCCGGTCGGGTGATTCCATCGTCAATGCCTGAATAGGCCCAGGTCCGACACTGGGCCCTGCCCCGCCGTACTCTGCTGCCCCATTCGTGTTTCCCGCCTCACTGCTGCTTCCACTGCCACTGCCACTGCCACTGCCACTGCCTGTACTTATGCCTGTACCACTGCTGCTAGTCCCTGTCGTGCTGTCTTCTGGCTGTCTGTCCGACACCCGCGCCGGCGGTATGCGTGACGGTGGCGTAGACGTCGACACCAACACATCAAAGCCTAAGTAAAAGTAGTTGAAAAAACATTCGCCCGACACGTTGCCTGCAAACTCGTCTTCCATGTCGTCGTCCTCGTCGTCTTCTTCGTCATCGTCCCCGTCATCGTAGTCGTCCCCCTCTTCTTCCGACGTCGTCGTCGGCACCGATGATTGGTCTGTATCCGTCAACGGGTCGTCTTGGCGTCGGCGGTGCCGTCGGTGGCTGTGACTGTGACTGTGGCTGTGGCTGTGGCTGTGGCTGTGGTGGTGGCGACGCCGCATCGGGTCGCCGTCGCCCGGCCGTGTACGGCTGCTGCTGGCCGTTCGGATCTTGTGGATGTACATGCGCTGGTCACTTCGACGGTAGATGGCATCCGGCGGACCCAACTCGGCCACCAGCATCTGCGGCGTCGTCGCTCCCAACGTGATCCAGAACGACGACGATGTCCAGCGCCGGAACAGCTGCAGCCGCCCGCCGCCGTGGATCCGCACCAACGACACCTCGTCCGGCGACAACTCCTTGCCCTTGGCCAGCGGCCCAAACGTCTTGATCGGCGGCAGCACTTCCGTCCACAGCCGCTCGCGCGCTTGCGCCCACGAGTCGCCACTAAAGACGGCCATCGAAATGGCCGCAAGACTGCTCGGCGTCGACAGCAGCGACACCACGTCCTTCTCGGGCGAGTACGCCGCCGCCGCCATGGGGAATGTAAACGCTACGCCCGGATAAGACAGGACGTAGACGCCCGAGCTCTTGTTGTCGCCTTCGCCCGGGATGAATTCGCCATCGTAGGTCGGACCCAGAAACCGTGAGTAAATATGTCGAAAGGTCGGCCCGCTGGGCGGTGACGCTGGGTCGCTTGTCGGCTTGACGAGGTCGCGGTCCTTGTTCTGCTCCTTGAAGAAGATGTGGTTCTTGGCAAAGTCGAGGATCTCAATCAGTCGTAGCCGCTGCTCCGGTCCGTCGAACCGCAAACGCACGCCGTTCGCCGGCAACGCCAGGACCACTGGCTCCGTTACTGGGTTCGTCGGCGAGTACGATAGGTCAAGCTTCGGGAAACGCTGCGGCTCGGCCTTGAGGCGCGTCAGGACGTCGTGGAGCGAGGCGCCGAGCACTGTTCGTTGTTTGATTAGTCAGCATCATCATCATCATGGAAGCCAGGCCGAATGGCAGACCGGCAGACCTACCGAGAAACCCCAGAGCCCTTCCCGGATGAAGCTGGGCCGTGAAAAGAGACATTCTGTGTAAAAATCGATCGATGGTCAAGCAGCCATGCCAGACCGTGAACAAGTGTTGAAGAAACAGATGATATAGTCCCCCCTGTATCTACGGGTAAGATAGGCTACAACGTCCGGTGACGCAGTGAATACGGAGTACAGGCGGGGTCAGTAATAGTGGTCAGTGGTCAGCGCGTCCAGGCGGGGGCGCTAACCATTATCTCGTGCCTGGTTCTGTTGCTAGGCCAACGGGACCCTTGCATAAACCCTCCAAACGGTATGCGCTTGCATGGATCCACTATTTTATGCCCATGTCAACAACACCCGACGCCATTCCGTCCTGGACGCCGTTAGTCCACCCAGACTGCTCGTGCCTACTTTGGTTATTTTCAACGAGTATACGGAGTACGAGCACGGAGTACGGAGCACCTTGTCTTGACCCATCACGCCTGCTCACGCACAAGTACGAATATTCTAATATCGCCAGTTTTGTTTTTGTTTTGTTTTTGTCTTTTGTCTTTTGTCTTTTGTCTTTTGTCTTTTGTCTTTTGTTTTCGTCCTCACCTTTTGGACACCTACCTCGCCCTCCCTCCACCTATGCCTCCCCCGCGGGAACAGCCCACGCGTAGGGGCACCAGTGCCTCCACGACCGGCGGTACGCGGTCCACCGCGGCATCGAGATCCGGCGTGCGTCATACCACGAGACGCGTGTCAACTGCCCGGAATGCCTCCTCCCATATCCCGTCCGGCGCCGCGCTCGCTGCCGCCCGCATCGCCCGTGCCGTCTCGCCCGCCGAGTCCATTGCTTCGACAGCCACGTCCGGTATGAAGCGCAAAGAACGCGATTTCGACGTCGACGGTGCCTCTCTCGGCGAGCAGACAAACATCACTGTTGTTGTCCGGTGTCGCGGCCGCAACGAACGCGAAGTGCGCGAGAACAGCGCCGTCGTCGTCACCACGGACGGCGCCATGGGCAACACCGTCGAGCTGTCCATGGGACCCAACGCGCTCAGCAACAAGACATACAACTTCGATCGCGTCTTCTCGCCCGCAGCTGACCAGAGCATGGTCTTTGACGACGTCGTCAAGCCCTTTCTCGAGCAGGTGAGGCTGTCGAGGTGTCGCGTGACCTCTTTTTTACTGATCTGTTGAGTGGGGGGGGGGGGGGGGGGGGGGGGGGGNCCCCCCCCCCCCCCCCCCCAGATGGTCACTGGCTTCAACTGCACCATTTTTGCCTATGGCCAAACAGGCACTGGCAAAACCTATACCATGTCCGGCGACATGACCGAAACCCTCGGACTCCTGACCGACGCGGCCGGTATCATCCCGCGCGTGCTGCAGGCCCTCTTCCACAAACTGAACGCCGACGAGACCGACAGCATCGTTCGCTGCTCCTTTATCGAGCTGTACAACGAAGAGCTGCGCGATCTCCTCTCACCCGACATCGATGGCGGTAGTGGTAGCGGCAACACGAAACTCAAGATCTACGACGACAACTCACGCAAAGGACACGCTACCACCGTTGTCCAGGGTATGGAGGAGCGTCACATTGCCTCGGCCGCCGAAGGTATCAAGCGGTTGCAGGAGGGCAGTCTTCGGCGTCAGGTGGCCGCCACCAAGTGCAACGACCTCAGTAGCCGCAGTCATACCGTCTTCACCATTACCGTCCAAAGCAAGCACGTCTCCGAGAACGGCGAGGACTTTTATATCACGGGCAAGCTGAACCTGGTCGATCTGGCAGGTAGTGAGAACATCCAGCGTTCGGGAGCCGAGAACAAGCGGGCGGCTGAGGCCGGACTGATCAACAAGAGTCTGTTGACGTTGGGACGTGTCATCAATGCCCTTGTGGACCGCACAGCCCACGTGCCGTACCGGGAGTCGAAGCTCACGCGGCTGCTGCAAGACTCGCTGGGCGGCCGCACCAAGACGTGTATTATTGCGACAGTTTCGACGGCCAAGAGCAATCTCGAGGAGACGATATCGACGTTGGACTATGCCTTCCGGGCCAAGAACATTCGCAACAAACCGCAGGTTAACCAACTAATCAACAAGAAGACGTTGCTGCGCGAGTTCACTGCTGAAATAGAAAAGCTCAAGAGCGAGTTGATTGTGACGCGACAACGCAACGGCGTCTACCTGTCGAACGAGGCATACGAAGAGATGACAGTGCAGAGCGAGTCGCGGCGCATCCTGGCGGAGGAACAGGCGGCACGCATCGAAACCATGGAGAAAAATCTGCGCCACAAGCTGCAGGAGCTGCTGGATTTGACGTCCAACTTTATGGGACTCAAGAAGGATCACGAGGGCGCCCGAATGGAACTGGACGAGACCAAAGAAGTCCTGGAGCATACGGAAGAAGTGCTGACGGCGACACGAAAAGCACTGGCCGACGAGACGATTGTACGGCACGCGCATCAGGCGACGGAACAAAAACTGGCCACGCTTGGCAACGAGCTGATCTCGACGCTCAACCGGACGGTCGACGACATTGACGGCCTGCGGGCCAAGAACCGGCGCAAATCGGATCTGCATGGCGTGAACCGCAACACATGGGCAGGGGCTCAGGCACAGGTGGCCGATGTGACAAAGGTCGTGGAAGACCGCATCCACGAGCTGCAGACGTCGCAGGAATTGCGCATTACGCAGATCTCGGAGCATCTGCAGAACTTTGTGCGTGCTGAGCAGCGGAACCTGTCGGCGACACAGGCGATGTTGCACCGCAAGGTTGCGTCTTTTGACACGTCCAAACAGAGACTGCTGGAGCAGCAGGACGCGTCCAAGGCCGATGTTGATGGTGTCCTCGAGGAGATTCGGGCTGTTCGGACACATATCCAGGACCGTGTCGGTGAGAGTTTGCAGGCCATAGCAACAGCTGCAGAGCGCATTGCCGAGGATGTCCTGAGTGAGCTCGGCACGTTCCACGGTCAACTGCATACGTCGTACAGTTCGTTGGGCAAAGACTGCAAGACTATGTTTGAGGATCTGCTGAAGCATATGCTGGCACAGCGGCGGGAATCCGACAACTTGCGGCGACAAGTCGAGGCAGCCACTGTTGCCGCTGTCCAGTCCAACGAGGCCATTGCCAAACTTGTCCAGGAGGCTGTCGAGGAAGAGCGCCGGGCGGCGGCCGAGGATCGCCAGCAGCTGCTGTCGCAGATCGGCAACCTGATTAGTCAGCAAGCAGATAAGCAGCAGGCGCGGTTTGCTGCCAAGGCGGAGGGGATCCGGACGCGGATGGTGCAGTCGGGCGAGTCGTTGGAAGGTGGTGTGGCGACGTATACGGCGGGCATGGATGCATGGAACGTCAAGAGTGACGGGTTTGTGCAGGATGTGCACCGGTCGCGGGATGCACTCAAGACAAAACTCAAGGAGGAATGGACGGTGAGTAAAGTTGTAGAGTCCCGTCAAGTGGCCAACAAACTGACAGAACAGACGGCAAACGAGCACAGCACGTCGATCCAGGAGACGACGCGGTCGGTGCATGCCGAGACGGTGCGTGTGGTGGACGAGCAGAAGATGGACCTGGAAGCGCAGATGGAGGGTCTGGACGGTCTGGTTGCGCAGGCGGCCGAGCACAACGAGAAGCACCGGATCACGCAGCGGGAGGCCATTGCCGATGTGGCGGACGATATGACGACGTGTCTGCTGGACGTGTCGTGCCAGACGCACGAGTCGACGAGTCGAGCCGATGGTCTGGGGATGCAGGTGAACCAGAGCCTGGAGGAGATGCTGGAGAGACTGGCGCCGGTGAACAAGACGCTGGCACAGCCGCTGGACGATCTACGAGCCTTTGTGAACAACACGTCGCTGCGGGAGTATGTGCCGACGGGCGAGACACCCGAAAAGATCAAGTACGAGTTCCCGATGGATCTGCCGCGGACGGCCGCACACGACGTCTTGCTGTCGCGGGCAGACCATCACGACGACGACGACGAAAACGACGAACATACACTGGGACTGGCAGCGAGTCCGAGCAAGACGAGCCAGTCGACTGCGGCGGCTGTGCCAACTGTATTTGCCGATCTCGACACATCCGATCGTGCGCGATCACCGGCGCGGCCGTCGGTTGGACAGGCCAACAGCACGCTGTTCAGTGCGAGTCTACGGGAAGTGGACCCGAACCTGACGGCCACGGGCCCGTCGATTGTGTTTGATCCGGGCGCAAGTACCATGTCGTCGTCGGCAGCGAGTGATCACAGCATGGCGGCACCGGCGCCGGCGCCGGCGACTGCGTCCAAGGCGGCTCTGGAGAATGCCGTGCGCAAGGACAGTGTTAGTGCCAGTGTCAGCAGCAGCAGTAGCGGTGGTGGTGGTAGCAGCACGTTGCCCGTATTCCGGCGGACAACACGACAGCCGTCACACAAACAGGCCAGAACCAAGGGTTCACTGATGGCGCTGGAAGGACGGGAGAACATGCCGCCGGCGGTGTTTGCACAGGGCGCGTCGAGGAGAAGGAGTCCTCGGCTGAACTGAGCAGGCAGGCCAGTTGGTCAGAAGGGGGCAAAAGGTTTCATTTCTTTTATGGGCGGAAGGAGTCGAGGTAGACTTGAGTGTATGGATCACTTTCCGGTTGGGTGGCGCCTGGATTGTCAAGCATTTCCAAAAGAAGGAGAAAAACAAACAAAAACAGGACTTCTTGATGGTATATTTCGGAGCATGATACCCCGTGAGCAAAAGGGACCAAGGTTGGGTTGTAAGAGTAAGGCGGACGGGTTGGGAGGAGCGGATAGACCGCTTACATGAATAATGGAGATCATGTGCTGCCCCGCTATACGCATAATTGAAATATTTCTCTCGGACGAGAGAGAGAGACAAGCAAGACGAGTTCATGTTTGTGTGATCCCCGCCTTACATGCTGCTTCTTCGAGCAGTTTCTGCACCGGCTATCTGGACCTTGTCGAGGCCTTGTGTGGCTCTGCGCACCGTCGCTTCTTGTGTTGGTCCACGTGCGGCCATCATCGGCTACGGACGTCGACGACAGCCATTTGGGAGTATGCAGTCTTTTTCGACAGCCAGTGAGGCGTCCGCTTCGGCGGCAGCGGAATTTGCTGCTCTGCCACGGACCTACGACAATGCCTTGCGTCTGCTGGGGCAGCTGTCGACGAACCGGGACATCACGTCGCTGTTTGAGGTCCAGCAGCCCGGAGATGCCAGCGACCTCAATGCCCTCGCCATGCCCGAAGTGCGTGCCTGGCTCGCCCGTGCCGGCTATGCAGACCCGGCCCACGATCTGGCTCCGCTGCGCTGCGTCCATGTCGCCGGGACCAAGGGCAAGGGATCTGTGTGTGCCTTTGTGACGGCGCTTTTGGTGGCAGAAGCAAAAACAGCAGACAGCAAAGTTGGCCGCGTCGGCACTTATCTCTCACCCCATGTGGTTTCCGTGCGCGAGCGCATCTGGCTCGACGGCCGGCCCATCAGTCGCGACCTCTTTGCACGCTACACGTTTGAGCTGTGGCAACGGCTGAGCGAGGCGGCGGCAGCAGCAGCAGCACAGAAGGGACAGAAGGGACAGGACGCACAAGACCCCTTCGGCCCGGTCACCAAACCCTTTTACTTTCGCTTCCTCACTCTGCTCGCCCTCCACGTCTTTGTGCGCGAAGGCGTCCGCTCGGCCGTCGTCGAGTGCGGCATCGGCGGCGAGTACGACGTCACCAATGTACTGCCGGCATCCGTCGTCACCGCCGCCGGCGTCACCCGCCTCGGCATCGACCACGTCGCCATGCTCGGCCGCACGCTCGACCAGATCGCCTGGCACAAGGCCGGCATCTTCAAGCCGGGCGTTGGGGCCTTTACGCTGCAGAACGGAGAAGGCAGTGCGGCGGCACTCGACGTGCTGCGGACCCGTGCCCACGAAAAGGGTGCTGGCACTTTACACGAGATTCCGCCTGCGCTGGTCGACCGCTGGCCGGGCGTGCCGAATGCTGCTTTGCATGGCACCTTTCAGAAATACAACATGGCACTGGCGGCTGCTCTGGCTCGGCACCATTTACGGGTTGTCGGGGCGTCGGAAGAAGATGGGTCTTTCTCTCTCGACCCTGCTACGATGCCGCCGCACTTCCTCCTGGCTCTGGCGAGCGCAACTCTCCGCGGCCGCTGCGAGGCCATCGTTACCCCGAACATCGACTGGCTCGTGGACGGTGCCCACACGGCCGACAGCTTGACGGAGGTGGCCCGCTTTTTTGCCGACGGTCAGCCGACGACACCCACGAAAACAGGCCTCGTCTTCACCGTACGGGACCGCAACGCAGCCGACCTCCTGCGGGCTGTCTTGGCTGGTGCCGGTCGGCCGGGCTTCTTCGACGAGGTGCTCGTGGTCTTCCCGCCGGACGCCGTCGACGCACGCGAAGCAGCTTTGCAAGCAGTGGCCGAGGCGAGTCCGTCAAGTGTGGCCAATGCATGGGACGATGTGGCCAGCGCAGTAGCACATATCCAGACAGTGGCTGAGTCCTCGGCACCGACACAGTGCCGTGTTCTGGTGACGGGCAGTTTTGTGTTGGCGCGGGATGTGTTGCGGGTGCTGGATGCTGCGTTTGAGGAGTGATCCTCTGTGTAATTCTACGGATAGAAAAATAGAGACAAAATAGACCGTTCGGCGTGTCTAAACACAGCAGGCGATGGTCAGTAGGTCCGCGTAAGATCGAATATGCGGTTGAGGGAACTTGAGCTGCCGTAGACGGACTTAGCATCGGACTATATAAGCGTGATCACCCCACCTTCCTTCAACAATCAAAGGCAAGATGGCCGAGCGGTTAAGGCGCTAGCTTCAGGTTCCCTGATTCAAATTCAACAGAATTGCTAGTGTGGAAACACGCGTGGGTTCGAGTCCCACTCTTGTCATGATTTTTTGCCGATTCTGGCATCGTTTTTTCTTTTTGCTTCCTTTCTTTTTTTGCTTTCCTTTTTCAGAAATATACCCTCCATACTGACATTTCAAACATTATTTGATTGTCTACTCCTTACAACTCTATTGTACACAGTGCACACCTATGGCTGTTCAACTCATAATCGTCATGAGCATTTTCCCCAAAACTTGTACGTCCCGATCTCCTCGATGTACTTCCGGTGCCTTTTTGTCTACCCCCATCAAATGGAAAACTGCCGTCTGGGCCGACCGTGCCGAGTATTCCATCGTAAACGTGACATCCCGATCCATCTCCACAAACTGCCCCAACAGCCCCAGATTGTCGCTCGTCTCCGGAATCACCTCCGGCCGGTCGCCCTCGGTCCGTGTCAAGAATGGAGCTCCGATAAAGGGCATCAGACAGGGAATGGTCGCCACGGACCCAATGACACCGGTGCTGTCCTGCAGCCGCGGCGCCGGAAGGTGAAGGTGGGCCAACAGCTCCGAGAAAATCTCGGCACCCGTGCAGGCCATCATGGGCTTGTGGACAAACATGCCCTCTTGGTCGGGATAGAGGCCGTAGCCCCACAGCACGCAGACGTTGCGCGGCTGGCCAGTAAAGTATGGTTGATGGGGGATGGTGATGGACATCATCCAGGGACTGTCGCGGAACGTGATGAGCGGTGCGTTGCTGTTGCTAAAACTGTTACTGTCGCGGCTGGAGCCGCCGTCGCTGCTGGCATCCGTGCTGGACACAGACACATCGGGCCGACCAATACCCACACGGTCGGCACTCGAGAAACCGGCCCATGTCTTGAGGTGATAATAGATGGCGGTGGCCGAGCCCGTGAGCGTAATAGTAAAGGACAGCCAGGACGACTTGGAGACGTGACTGTAAAATGTCTGGGGCCGGCCAAAGGCGGCATAATGCGCATTCTTCGCCGGGTCGGCCAGCGCGGCCCAGAACTTCCAGACGGGGCCCGGGTCAGCGAGAATGGCTTCCTGGCTGGGCAGCGTCGGAGGCGGGCGGTCGTTGCTGCCAAAGCGCATGCTAGCCGTGACGGTGCCGAGGGTGATGAGCACAATGTCGTTCTCGCCCATGCTGATGGTGCGTTCCGTGGCCTCGGACCGCCGCTTGATGAGCAGCTCGTTGACGTGGATCTTGTCGCCGGGAGCCATGCCAACCTCGACCACCTGTGTTTCGTACTGGAAATCGACACCGAGACTCCGCAGGTAGCTTTCCATGGGCTGGATGATGCATTCGTAGTCGTTGAGGGGGGCGTGGTCGATGCCTTCGAGGGTGCTGATGTGGGAGAATTCGTGCAGAAAGCGCAGGAGGTAGCGGCGGAACTCGATGGCGCTGTGCCAGGGGTGGAAACCGTAGAGACTGGCCCAGACGTCCCAGAACTTGGACTCGAAGAAATCGGGCTTGAAGTGTGCCTGGATCTGACCGTCGCCGATGCGGTCCTCCTGCTCGAGAATCAGTCCGAGAAGACCCATTTTCTCCTCGGACCGCAGCCCCATGCTCTGAACGTCGACGATTTCGGGGCCGTGAGGGCCGGAAGCCACGAGACGTGCCGGGAGGTTGGCGGGGCCGTCAGTGGTACTCGAACTCGTATTCGTACTCGTCGTCGTCACACTCGCGCGCTCAGAGGACTGTGCATTGTGGGTGCCTTCGGCGATGCCCCGGACGTCTTCGAGCACGGTGCGGCCAGGGTTGCGAATGGACGGGACCCTGGACAAGGTTTCGTACAGACAACGGTAGGAGAAGTTGAGCTTTCGGGCGGCCAAGATGACATAGCCCCGGCGATGGGTGTCGTCCTCCTTGCCGCTGGAGCGGCCCATGGAGCCTCCGGACATGGAGGCGGCCTCGAGGACATGGATCTGGGCAGCTGGGACGCCGGCATCGTGGTGGAGATGGACGGCGGCGGTCAGCGAGGCAATGCCGCCACCAATAAGGTAAGCGTTAGTCTGCTCGGGAGATCGTCTCGGCATGGTCTCCCGGATGCGACAGGGCAGTGCAGAAATGACAGGTCCGTTGGGATCTGGCCCCCATCAGCGCTTTGGGCTGGATGTGTAGATGTTGCTGTTCCTCGTGGGCGTCCGCGTATGCGTCCTTGTGTGTTGTTTGTTTTCTGGGGCTTTTCTTATCCGAGACAAACGTCCGCGAGCTCGGCCGTTTCCGATATTCCTCTTGTGCGCAAGAACAGAGCGAAAACAAAATTGCTTTCTGCAAGGCAACGTTAGCATCCGGCATTTCCAGTGTCGTATTTCCCAGCTTCGCGTATTAACGGTTTGTCCGTTGTTGAGTGCTTTTTTTTTCCTGTTTTTCTTTTCCTCTTTTTTTTCCCGTCTTTTTTCCATCCCGTTTTTTCTCTCTCTCCTGCCTTTTCCCGGTTTACCTTGGAGTGGACCACACTGTACCCCGTTGAGCACAAACCGTTAGAACGAAGATGAACCAAACAGACGAAGGCTCATCGTATGATCCTGCATGACAATCACTTTTTTTTTGTCCGTTTTCTTTTTTTCTTCTTTTTTTTTTTTTGCCGAGAGCTCTTCCCACCACCGGCAAAGTTACACTACGTCACATTGGATCCACATCAGTCACAGGTCGTGACTGCCGTTGGGACAGCTTCTTTTCCCCCTACTTCAGATTGTGCATTTCCATTATTTTGTATGGCATTGTGATTTGCCCAGTCTGAAGCAGATGGGATGGTGATGGAATTCTCCAATAATGTCCCAGGAAGACGAGGAGGGGCCTTATAATCGGTGGCCAAAGCTGTGCATTTTTGAGAGGTCTGATCGTGGGCTAAGGCTGGGCAACCACCATATCCATTCGGCCGAGTCATCTGATCCTTCGTTCAGACTTCGGACTATTATTTTTCCTTCGCCGGCATCCATTACACCCGTGTTTCTAGTCCTACGCTGTGGACGCATTGCTTCTCTTTCATCGCCTTGCTTTATCACCTTCGCCTCACCACCAGTTCGTTTATACGAGTACAGCTCGCTTACGCCACAGCTAGGCGTTCTCCACACGCACTTGCCTAGAGTGCCTGGGCCTGGACCATGGCGGGACCGGGAAAACGATGACCCGATAGGGGAAACAGGGATTAAACACCTGGACGACCCCTGGCAGAAAGACCTGTCAGGTACTCCGTTCTGCGTAATATATGAGTACAAGATAAACGGCCTATCCACTTTGAGAAGTGCCAGTTTATCTGCCGCCGCTGTGACCTACGGCTGACTGGCTGGCTGGCTGGCTGGCTGTCAGCACCTTCTCTTATTGACCCGTGC
Source organism: Dryadomyces quercus-mongolicae (assembly GCA_002215975.1). Taxonomy (NCBI): domain Eukaryota; kingdom Fungi; phylum Ascomycota; class Sordariomycetes; order Ophiostomatales; family Ophiostomataceae; genus Dryadomyces; species Dryadomyces quercus-mongolicae. Next base: position 374,026 of record NIPS01000010.1, on the reverse strand, counting down.
AGTCTGATGTACGGAGTATCTGCGATCTGATTGACTGTCCAACGCCACGTGCCTCTTTCCATCTGTTAAATCCAGGTGTTCTCAGCCTAGTCGGATGCAGTCATCTAGAACCAGGCGTGCAGGTTCTATCCCGGTACTTTCGTCCACTTACACGTCCTTTTGTATCGAGATTACCAGGCAGAAGGTCAAATTATCCTTTGTACTTTCGATAGCGTGTAAGACGAGCACAGTTGGTAATTTTACCGTAAATTCGTAAATTGAGGATAGTGAAAAAGATGCATTCGATCTTCATACAATTCCTATGATGACAAACCAACAACTCTTTCTGCTTAATAAGCACTGGCATTATGTAACAATAACACTCTTACACGATGAACGATACGATACGATGCCGTGCTGAAGTCTAAGCTGACGTGCCTGAGAATAAATCAAGCCTTTAGCTACGGCGTTTATTTCAAGTCGTTCTGGTCCAATAGCCATGTCAGTTTGGCTTTCGTATATCTGCGCGGAAGAACGCTTAGCCTGCGGGGAAATGACGTGCGCCGAATTCGGCTTCAGCTTCATGAAGCATACAAAACGCAGTGAAGCTGCGGTGCTCTGCGCCTGATCCCACCATCACCCAAAATGGCTCCCATAAAAGTTGCTGTCCTTGACGACTACAGGGCGGTCTCCCTGTCGGCTTTCCAGACTCTCGATCCAGACGTCTTTGAAGTCACATTCTTCCCCGAAACTCTTCTTCCATATGGACATCCCAAGACTTCTCAGGCGGACCAGGACAAACTGGTCGAACGGTTGGCGCCTTTCCAGGTGATTTGTATGTCCTCCATTATACGAAAAATTAGCCGTTCTTTTCCCTAACTCGAACTCAGCTACCATGCGCGAACGGACGCCTTTCCCGGCCGCTCTCATCGAACGCTTGCCAAACCTGCAACTGCTCCTGACCACTGGCCTGCGCAACCTCGCCCTCGACTTGCCCACCTTTTCCAAACATTCCGTTCCTGTTGCCGGCACCGTACCCGCCGCCCGCGCCCCCGGCGCCCCCGACAGCACCACCACCCATTTCATTGCTGTCCTTCTGGCGGCCGCCCGCAACATTGCCAGCGATGATCTGTCCGTCAAAACAGGCGGCTGGCAGACAGGTCCGCCACTGTTTGGCATCGGCGGAAAGGTGTATGCAACACTCGGCCTCGGCCGTCTGGGCGCCGAGACGGCCAAGATCCTGCACCAGTCCTTTGGCGTCCGTGTCATTGCCTGGAGTCCGCACCTGACACAAGCACGGGCTGATGAGGCAGCTGTGCGTGTTGGACTGCCTGCTGAGACAGACGGCGTCAAGACGTTCCTGGCCGTCAGCCGCGAGGAGCTTTTTCGACAAGCCGACATTCTAGCTGTGCACATTGTACTGTCGGACAGCACACGCGGCTTGGTGAAGGCGGCAGATTTGGCGCTGCTCAAGCCGGAAGCCATATTTGTCAACACGTCGCGTGGACCCATTGTTATCGAGGAGGACCTGCTGAATGTGCTGCGCCAGGGAAAAATCAGTCGTGCTGCCATTGATGTTTTCGATGTTGAGCCCCTGCCTGCCGACAGTCCATGGCGGACGACGAGTTGGGGTCAGGACGGCAGCAGCCAGGTGACGTTGACACCGCACACGGGCTATGGCGAGCGGGTGGCCTTGGAGACATGGTATCGGGCGCAGGTGGAAAACATTGTGCGGTGGAAGAAGGGAGAGAAGTTGGAGAACCGGTTGATTTAGACTTTATGGAGTATTTAATTGTATTAAAAACTCCACACTGAACAAATATTTACTCAAATTCAGATTCACGTTCAAATTTAAAAGGCAAAGTCAATCGAGAAAAAAATAGTGTTAAAAGAAGAAAAGCAAAAAGCAAAAAGCAAAAAGCAAAAAGCAAAAAGCAAAAAGCAAAAAGCAAAAAGCAAAAAGCAAAAGCAAAAGCAAAAGGAAAAAAGAAAAAAGAAAAAAGAAAAAGGACCAAAAAAATCAAAACGTACAGCAGCGGGTATTCGCTGGTCGTCACCGACCCAACTACTAATCCGCCGATTACTGGTTTAACTAGGGGAGAGCGGACGGGATCCCGTGCTTTCCAGTATCTATGGCCGTACGTGACAAAATTACTGTGAAGTCGACTTATATGTCTACCGACCCAACCCAACATCGTATCTTACAAACATAGCTCGTAATACATTTATCCTCTCCGCTTGTTGGCCCTCTTTCCAGTCTTCTTGCCTCCTCTTTTGGCAGGACGACTTTCAGATTCAGAGATTTCTTCTTCTTCCTCGACTTTGTCCTCATTCTCCTCAGTTGATGCCTGTCGCTTCCGTGCTGTTGCCTTCTTCCGTCCTTTGCTGGCCGGTCCTGAACGCATCACTGCTGCTGCCGCCTCTGCTGAGGTCGCGCCCATACCCGCCTTGAGTCGGTTCACTGCCGCCGCCATACGACGACTGTTGCCACCCTTGTGCGTTCCGGACGATGCTCCTGCTCCGACGCCACCGCTGAAGAACCGTGTAATGTTGCTCTGTGTGCCCTCTGCCTCCCGCCGGTTCATATCTCGGATCACCGGCACCAGCACCTCGTCCGTGTGCTCTTGGGTCCATCCAATCGTCGCCATCAGAAACTGCCGCAGCCCGTCCAAGTCCGGCACTCCCCACTGAAATGGCTCCGTGCTGTCATCCACCTCCGGCTGCAGATATGCTTCTGTCACGGCCGGACTCGGGAACCCGGTCGGCAGAAACAGCTTCGTCGCTTGTGTGCGCCGGAACTTGCGCCGGAAAACTGCATCTGCATCTGCTTCTTTCGGACGACCGCCCGTCTGCACGTCCTGCCACCAGTCACGAAACGCCCTGAGAGCGTCTGGGCCCGGAAACTCGGACAAAATCTCCATGGCCGTCACAGGACCGACACCCGGCAGGCCCTCGGCATAGTCGGAGCCCAGCAGTTGGGCCAGTGCAATCAGAGCGTCTCGTGACAAGGACAACTCGCGTTCGAGGTCAGCGCTCACAAAGCACTCGACGTATTTGTTGCCGTTGAAGACGTTCTTGTACACGCGCGTGCCACCAAACAGAAATGTGTCTGAATCGTCGGTCACGATGCCGTCAACGAGCCCCAGAGACACGAGCTCGGCACACTGCGCCTCAGCCTCCATGGGTGCTGTGATGTATGGAATCCCAAACAGCCGCAGCAGTGCCTGACACTCAGCCACCATCACCTGTGTCACCTCGTCGGCGTCTCGCCGGTCCTTCTTCTGCTGGCTGCGCAGCGCTCGCAGTTCTTCGTCCAGCACCTGTCGGGCATCGACGTCTGGCCGGTGGTTCAGCGTGCTTGCAAACCGTACATGCTCCTCGGCCTCAGCTGCCATCTGTGCCAGCAGTTCTTCTTCCTCGGCGTCGCTGATATCAAATTCATCGTCGCCTTCTCCGGTGAAGAGACCATCAGGATCGGCTTCTTGTGCTTGAACCGGCTGTTCTGTCTGGGCTGGCTCTGCTGGTTCTGGTCGTTCTGATTCTACTGTAGGGTTTCTTGTAGGCTCTTCCAGTTCTTCCTGCTCCGGCTCCGGCTCCGGCTCCGGCTCCTTGTGTTCGGGTTCTGGAATCACCACATCCTCAAACACCTCAGGCGATGACGAGCGTGTTTCTGCAGCCTCCTCTGCCATCTCCGGTACTACTGCAGTTTCTGGTTCCTGCTCGGGGCTACCTTGTTTTGCAGCCTCCACCTCCATCTCCAGAATCTCCACATCGCTGTCATCACTCGAGTCAATCTCCACAATCTGCGTCTCTTGCCGTTTTCGCCAGAGCCGCTCTTCTTCCAAGGCCATTTCCCGGTCTTCCGCATTGATCTCCGAGTCGTATGCTTGCTGTTGCCGCACCGCCGCCCGGATATCGGTGCCATCCGCCATCCATGGCGGTAGAGGTCGCGGTGCCTGGCTTTCCACTGGCTGAGCATCATGTCTCTCCTCTTCCTCCTCAGCAACAGAGCTACCCTCACTTCCCTCGATGATAAACCCGCCAGCCATGCCATCATCATCCGAGTCCACCTCGAAAGCACCAGTCTCGCGCGTCGCTGCTGCCACTGTCGCTGCTTGGACTGTCGCTGCAGAAACCGATGCTCCAAACGACAGCAATGGCGCCGTAGCCTTGGGTTCTGCCTGCATGGCCGGCCGCTTCTCAAAGATGGACGTGCGCCAGTCCAATTGCTCAAACGGTAGAGGTCCACTAAACGGATTCTTTTGCGGTGGCACACTTGCTACTGGAACTGGTTTGGCCTCTGTCTTCTTCTTCTTGGCTGCTGCTGCCATGGCGGCACGGATGTCCAGCTCGCTGTCACTGCTATCGCTGTCGTCATCCTTTTTGCTGGCGCTCGCCGTCACTTTGGACGCACCGACAGTCGCATTCGACCGGTTGTTCACAATGTGCGCCACCATCCGTCCGCTCGTCGCCATGATCGGCCGAGGCACTGCTTCGGCTGCCCGCTGTGTCCATTCGGGTGCCGGGATATCCACATCCTCAAACATCTCTTCATCTTCTTCGTCATCTGCGTCACCGTGCTGGTTCCGCAACGACATGGCAATGGCTCGCTGGACGTCTTCGTCGTCCTCATCACCTGCCATCTCAGCAGCATCTTCCCGTGGTGCCTCTGCTTGCTGGTAGCCAGACACGAAGAGAGAGTCCTCCTCTCCAAATTCGTCGCGGCCACTCGGCTCGGCCTGAGAAGCCGTCAGTTTCGGAAGCCGGTTGAGGCCCTCAATGGGCACGTCTTGAAATTCAATATCCTCGTCTTCGTCCTCTTCGTCCTCTTCCTCCTTGTCACCATCGTAACGAAATTGCAGCGCGTCCACATCAATGGGCTTGTGGGCTTGGCCCTGGTCCTTGTCCCGGCTGACGACACCCAGTGCCCAGCCGCCCTCGGCGCCCTCGTTCTTCACCAGAATGTACTCGCGGTCCTTCTCGCCTGCGACACGCGCATTGACGCCCATGGTCAGGTCAATACCCGTCATGCCGGCCTCAATCATTAGCCGCTGCGTCAGGTGGTTGCGCTCGCGTACGCGTTCAATCTGGAACCGCGAAAACGCCATGCGGTCCGGGAACATGTCGTCCAGCTGCTCCTTGCTGAGCCCCATACGAAGACGGCTGCGAATACGTGCGGCATTGAGAATGTAGTATCGATCGGCCGGCGGCAGACTCTTGAAGAAGTCGCCGTCAAAGTCGATCTTGCTAAAGTCGTACAGGTTGATGTCTTCGCCTGCGTGGAACTGCCGCGCGTATTCCTCGAGCTCGTCGATGTTCATGATACGCGGGTCCTCTGGCCGGCCCATGCCCTCGATCGGCCGGCCCAGCTCCGGCAGGTGGTAGGCGTCCTGCTTGGTGAACTTGCGGGTCTGCAACCGTTCTTGTTGCGTCTTGTGAATCTCGTCCGCATACACGAGTTTATCGGCGCTCGGCAGCACTTCGCCCTCTGCCATACCGTCTTCTCCCATCGCTGCTGGTCCTCCTCCTCCATCTTCTAACTCTGATGCTTTCTTCCTCCTCTTTTCCACTTCTTCCTCGGCGATGCGTTGCATCTGCACCGCCAAGAGTTTGCCTGCCGTGCGCACGGCATCTTCACGACGTCCCTCACGTCTCTGTCGGCGCGCCTGCAGCGTAGAGCGCTTCAGCGCCGGAGCGCCGCCATCAAACACAAAGACGGGCAGGATGCCAAACCAGAGCAGCTTGCAGATGCGCCGGAAGAATCCGACAACGTGCGAGTTGCGCAAGGCATTGCCATCTTTGTCGCGGACGGCCTTGAGAAACTGGTAGATCCAGATGGAAGCATCGACGGCGAGTCGCTTGCGGTTGAGCGTCGCGAGATTCGTGGGACGCGCACACGGCTGCAGGATCTGCCAGAGACCGTTGACACCCATCGCGACAAGTTGTCTTCAACGGAAGTCGTCGACAATGCTGAAGAGAAAAGGCCAGATGGCTCCTTCACGTGAGCCCGGCTGTCATCTCTCTACGTTGGAGACAGCGATGCTCTGCTCATGGCGGTGCGTGGACTTCTCAGGCTCGGCAAAAACAGGATGGCTTTGGAAAGATGCCATTACGTCGGCGAAAAGTCGCCTGCAATCCATTAACGCGATCTCAACAGCGGTTCCCCGCGGGAATGGCGCGGTGTCACGCCCGCCAATTAGGCAGCAAAGTCACGTGACTTGGCCCTGCCGTACTACTCCTACTATGGGGTTCGGTGCGAATCGCCCGTAACAATCTCTCTCTTCGCTATAAGTATTTTACCATCCGTCGTATATCGATGTCTACTTAACGCCAAAAGCTGTTGCATTCATCGAAAGCTAGCTTAATTTTCGCACGCCCTCGGAGATCTATCGTGACCTCATATCCAAGAAAATTGCTGGGTTCAAGAGCGTCACGCAAACACAGATTTACTACCGTTGGCGAAGGGCAAACAAGCAGCTGTGGGTACGAGACAACAATCAGTATGTCTCTGCACAAAAGCTTCTTCAAGAGTACCCAGCAAGGGTGAAGTCTTTTGAATACAGTTGTGGCAACAGTCAAGGCCTTGCGTTTATTGTTTATGAGATGATAGACGCCTTGGAATGCAACGCAGTTGAAGTCTCGATGGATTCGACGTTTGGTACAAACAATGTAGCAATAGATAATCTTTCCACGGAGAACTCTGATCTTTCCAAAGGGCTTCATTAATCATTTCTAAAGCCATTCATCTTTCATCCCAACATGGCGTCCCAACATAGCTTTGCTAGGCAGTGTGCCAGTCTACTCCCTCCGCTACCAAGCTGTATGGGTATATAAACCTCCCTTTTCCCTTACGAAATAATCTCTCTCCCTTTCTCTCCTCTCTCGAAAGATGAGCAGCCAACTTTTCGCAGTGGGTAAGATGAGGGCCGAGGTAGTTGGGCCGGGCATCTATGAAAGGAGGTGCCAAATGCGGACCGAATTGGGGCTCCTCCCTTTTACTTTATTTTCAGAACAACACTCGTCTGCTATGTTGAATGGCTGTCTCTGGAATGTTTATTTCACTTCACAAATAAGTCTGTCTGACGACCATCAACCTCAAATGTCCAGACAGTCTTGTCAACACATATTTCCTTTTACCGCAAATGTCCAAACACTGGATTCGGCTACATTGGCCACGGTTCTTCTCCGAGGGCTAGACTGTCTCTAATATCAACACCCGACTTCGAACGTCCAAGTCTTCGTCACTTCCTTGGCGGTCTCCTCATATGGCCTAAACCTACACAAATGCTGCGCGGAAGGCATTGTGCTCCAGTTTTCTTGGAGCTTCAATGATATCCACCAGGCAACTGGACGCATTGTCAGACTTGGCCAGGAGAAGGAAGTCTCTTGGACTGTGATTAAAACCGACGACTCCTTCGCAGAGTCCAGGAAGACCGGATCTGCCACAAGTGGTCCGACCAACTCCTCTCTAGTTTGCCTTTCATACCGGGCATTTCTGGGAACGCCATGCTCCTGTTTGCCTACGAACTCATTCGGTACTACTGGAAACAGCCCTTTACCCGGGTGTCGTGGCGGATGCACACATCCCAAAATGTGCAGGCTTTTGAAGCAACAAGTGCGAGGGCATTTGCCAAATTTTTGTCGCGCGTTGCGTACTTGCTTGCCTCCGCCCCAGAAGACGTCCGAGTCAGTGTGGTGATAGTCCGGGAAAATCGCTTAAATTAACGAGATGGAATATTCAGGTTCATCATGTTGGCTTCGTTTTCTACGAAATACTTGCTTTCCTTTTTTAATAATATTACATGCATACGAACTATTGTATGCATGTAAAATGTCTTAGATTTCTAAACCTTTGAAAAATAATTACACCAGAAAACACATATACTCGGTGCATTACTTGTCTTAATGATACATGCATACGAACTATTGTATGCATGTAAAATGTCTTAGATTTCTAAACCTTTGAAAAATAATGACACCAGAAAACACGTATACTCGGTGCATTACTTGTCTTAATGATACCACCCGGTTATGAACATGGTATAGTTTCATGAGCACATACGATTTACGCATGCATTGTATGTGCATTGTATGCTTGCGGTGGGGTTATGAAACACTTGTAGCCAATGTGAAGAACACGTCCTCAATTTGCAATCCTTAGATCATCTGACATCATTTTTTAGCGCGAATACGCCATATATGTGGGTAGTCTCCAATAGTTTCATGCTGATCTAATCTGGGCAATGAATAGGAGATGCCGAGCAATATGCAGTATTTCGTACACATGAATAAACCCTTACTCTCCACCTACGAGTATACGTAGAAAAAAGGAAATAAAGCGTATGGTCTCGTTTAAAAAAAAATAAAATAAAATAAAAGTAAAATAGAGAATGACTTGCAGATCCTTTCTCCTGCATCAAAAAGTCCTGACTGGCAAGCAACGATTGCATCTATTTCGCCAAGTTTGACGACAGCGATTTTCTTCGAGAAGAGCCAATAATGGATCTAAAATCGGAGATTGACGAGACGGTGGCTGTTGGCAGCCAGTCTGATATTGAGCGAGATTGGTCAGATGAAGAAGAGAAAAAGCTTGTCAGAAAGTACGAACACGGCACAGCACCGTCTTTCATCCCGTGGCCCTGGACTAATCCGCTTGTGCAGACTGGATTGCATTGTGATGCCCCTCTTGATACTAGCGTTCTTTTCGTTACAACTGGATCGTGGAAACATGTAAGGCATTGTCTGCAGCGACAGCCTCATGGGAGTGCAGCTGACAAGGTTTCTGTTACAGCGGAAATGCTCTCACAGACAGCTTTCTTGCGGATGTCGGCATCACACAGCTTCAATATAACGTTGGCCAACAACTGCAGTCACTAGGAATTGTTCTTTTAGAGGTATGGTGGCGTGCATTCACTCCGTCACACAACGAAGCACAATATACTAACCTCGCCAAGATTCCAAGCAACATTATTCTATACAGAGTTGGCCCGAGTATCTGGATTGGAGGGCAAATAGTTGCATGGTGAGTGGCCAAGAGACTTGTCTATCGTTTCCCTTGCTAAGACTTGTACAGGGGACTCGTTGCAACATTCCAAGGATTTCAACACGGTCTTGGCCCATACTTGGCTACAAGACTTCTGCTTGGGTTAGTAACTACGCGCTTCCCTGCTTATAAACTATTCTCACACGTTCATGCAGACTATGTGAAGGAGGATTCATTCCTGCCGGCCTATATACCATTACCAGATGGTACAAGCGCGACGAAACAAGTAAACGGTTCTCTTGTTTCTTCGTGGGAAGCATGGTCGCTGGATCTACCACTGGTTTGTTTGCATATGGAATGTATGTATATGGCAACCCCATATACCAGTCCAATGCTTTTTTACTGACAGACATAGCTTGCAGATGAGAGGCATCTGTGGTCTTGGAGGCTGGCAATGGATGTTCCTGGTAGGTCTATCATACGTTTTCGCGAAAAGGGGTAAGAAACAAACTAACAACCCCAGATTGAAGGAATGTTCACTGTCGTTGTCGGCATTCTATTTCTCTGCTTTGCTCCCAAGAGTCCCTACAACCCCGTCTCCAATCTCGGGCTGAAATACTTTAATGAGCGGGAAATTCAAATCATGTCCAAGCGCGTCTTGCTAGACGACCCGTCAAAGATTCATACTCACACCAGCATTAGCAAGGAAGAGTTTAAGAGTGTGGTAAGTCAAGCTACCGACAACTTTTGTGTTTGTATACTCTTGTGCATGGACTCTAACGAACATCTGCGTAGTTGACCAACTGGAGACTTATTCCGCATATCATCATAACACTCTGTGGAATCGCACCGTCTTCAACCATGTCCTCATATTCCCCGACCATTATTAGCTCGTTCGGCTTCCCAAAGCTCAAGTCAAATGCGATGCAATCGATTGGTGCATGGATGCTGCTTCTGACCAATATTGCTTGGGGGTTTATTGCGTAAGGCTAATCAAATCCAATCTTGCACTGGAACACAACTAATCTTGAATAGGGATCGGACGCAAAAAAGAGGCCTCATGGTATTCATCGGACTGTTCCTCTTCTGGGGATTCACGGTATGAAAGTATGCCGCACGCAAACCCATATATTATGCTGATTTTTCAATAGCTTGGCAACCGTCTTGCCATTACATCTACGAACAAGAACTTGAGATTTGGCATTCTTACAACTGCTGTGGCGTTTAGCCAGGAATGGCGTAAGTATTTTCTTCCCGAAATACCAGAATAATGCATCTTGATGCTAACGACTACTATCCAGACCCTGTTAATGCCTCTTGGGTGGCCTCGAATGCCCGTTCTGCTGGCGAAAGATCCATTAGTCTTGCCATCATCGTCATGTCGGCGAATACGGCTGGAATCATGGGCAGCCAATTTTTCCAGGCTCGAGACTCGCCTCTCTACCGTGTCGGCTGGAGTGTTATTCTCGCCATGGTCACGATATCTCTCACTGCATCCATTGCTGCCAACGCACAGTATTTCATCTTAAACCGTAAGATGAAGAAGACAGGGGAAAAAGACGACGAACATCTTTACAAGATGTAAAGGGACTTAAATATAAAAAAGAGATTTAATATACAGTCAAATGGAAGAGCGTGTGTATTACAAGTAAATAAAGCAAGATGCCAAGCCATACAATGCTTGGGAGTCAGTCTGATACTGCCTTGTCGCCCACATCTAAGCCACTGATGACTAATCACAATCATTGGCTGAAAACATGTCTCGGCCCGTCGTTTAATATGGAACCATCCGAAGCTAGACCTATAGGAAAGAGGGGAGACTCCCGTTGACAGCCTGTAACATGGAAGAGCGTATCGCCTGGTTCTCGTGCGAGGTTGGGCGTCTGAATGTTGCCATTGTTTCTTTGTACATATTTACTGTCTACCTCTTACAATACCATTGTATGCCGAATATTAGCTTGTGCTTTCCTACTGTCGACCGTCCGTCTCAACTTTTCCCAAGTCATGCGACTCTTGCAATACAACCATGGCATCTTCAGTCTGACACCGGAGTTGCTATATGAGAATATACCCGAGTATGCAATATTGTCTCATACATGGGGCAAAGACACAGAAGAGGTCAACTTTAACGACATACTTGACGGAACAGGGAAAGTGAAGGCTGGCTACGAGAAGCTCAGGTTTTGCGCCAAGCGTGCGAGCCTCGATAAACTTCAATATTTCTGGATTGATACCTGTTGCATCGATAAGAGAAGCACTACTGTCTTTGGCGAAGCCATTAACTCCATGTACCAGTGGTACTCCAAGGCAACTAAATGCTATGCATACCTGACTGATGTGCGAATGTGTACCGCCACCCAAGATGACCCAATATCTGAGTTGCCATGGGAATCCGCATTTAGGAAAAGTAGATGGTTCACACGGGGTTGGACTCTTGTGGAGCTTCTCGCACCCTCGACAGTCGAGTTTTACTCTGCAGAAGGACAGCTGCTTGGCAATAAGAAATCCCTGAAACGACAAATTCATGAGATGACTGGAATAGATGTCAAAGCCCTGGAAGGAGAGAGCTTATCGAATTTCAGCATCAAGGAAAGAATGGGATGGGCAGAACATCGGAATACCACACGAATAGAAGACAAGGCATACTGTTTACTGGGCATATTTGGCGTCAATATGCTGCCCAACTACGGCGAAGGAGAGCATGCATTTGTGAGGCTACATAATAAGATTATTAAGCATTCACGGAGTAAGTTGTCTGACATTTATCGAATGTAATCATGCTGACCCGGATAGAACAATTGAGCTCATTCCGCCAACGCCAGCTGGCTAGCACTGGGTCATTGATCAATGTCTCTGCAGACGACTTCATTGCGGTCCATGAAAATGGAGTCGAAAACCCAGGACCAGACTTCCCGCTCATGAAGTACTGGTACAGGGAGCAGGTCGGAGCGTCTGGCTACCCAGACAGTGTTGTGGTTGAGCCAAAATTCCAAGACCCGGATGTTCGGCCGCCTGGCGAAACTATACTGTCTCTCCGAGCCATTTCCAACGTCCAGCTCCGAGGTGAGGCGTCCAACATTCTACCTGGATGCTACCGAGTACAGTGGATTGTCTGGCTGTGGGCCGGGAAAAACTACCCCGTTGGTGGCGCTGGAGAGGGTTATCCGCTTAATAGCGCCAGCAGCACTCCGGTTGCACATTTCACCGAGAACTCGGTTGTTGAGCGTATTTTCCCGTGCAAAAGCCCACACGATACACTCCGGAGGCCGGATAAACCGTTCTGGTTTCCGTGGGGAATGCGGTTTTCTGTTGGAAAAGCACGGCATCCCGGAGCGAGGTTCAGCTACTGCAATGACATTTTCGACGAGCGTCCTATTGCAGCATCAGAACTTCTCCAGCCAGGATTTGAGGAGTCTGTACTTTCCGGAGGGCTGTGGCACACGTTGAAGAATAGTGGATGGTGTGAGATTGGAGGGGGGGTGGTCGATGTCGATGAAGACGGGCGCCTGGCATTTGTGGCTGCCCTTTGGGAAGTTGCCGAAGGAGAAAATGGGAGCAAGTTCATCAAGATATTTGGAGGATTCTCGTTTGCCGGTGTTCGTCTAGAATTGGTGACATGAACGCGAGGTAGTAGAAAGAGGTAGATTGATATCAGCGTAATGAGAACGGTCATGGCTCCAGGAAGACATTTCAAAACTTGAAAAGTGAACGTTTATAATGAAACAGTTATCATGACATGTAAGAGTAGCGAGCCTATCCTTCTCCCTGCTCATAGATACACAGCCAGCACGTCTGAAGCCGAGTATTTACTCAGACTCCGGCTTCTTGTCCAGCTTGAGAAACGCAATCGCATTCTTGCGCACCATCATATCAAACTCCTCCTCTGTCAGCGCCCCCGACTCGTGCAGCGCATCCATAAACGCTTTGCCGCTGTCGGTGGTATCGAAGGGGTAGTCCACACTAAACATGATGCGGTCGAGCTTGGTGACCTGGCGCAGCATCTTGAATGCGTCCACGCTGAAGATGCCGCTCGTCGTTACCCAGATGTTGGTGTCCCAGACCTCCCGGATAGGCCGGGCGCCGTGAGCGACGGCCGCCCGGAACGCAGGCATGTTTGACACGCGGTCCAGCATCATCGGCATCATCTCGCCCATGTGGCCGATGGCGATCTTGAGCTTGGGGAAGCGCGTGAACACGCCGGCCAGGTACAGCTTCAGCACGTGCAGGCCCACGTTTTGGTGCCATCCCCAGCAGGCCGTGCCGAGACCGATGGACGCGAGGTGGGCATAGTTGCCGGCGTATATGGTGGCAAAGGTGCTCTGCGTGGGTGGTGCCGGGTGCAGGTAGATGGGCACGTCGAGCTCCTGGGCGGCTTCAAAGACAGGCCAGAATCGGGCGTCGTCATAGTGCGTCATGTCCTCGAGGTGGTTGTCCACGAGGGCGCCGAGGAATCCCAGCTCAGTCACCGTCCGTTTGAGCTCCTTCACAGCCTCCTCGGGAACTCCCATGGGCAGGGCAGCAAAGCCAGCAAAGCGCGTGGGGTTCTTGCGGATGGCCTCGGCCATCTGGTCGTTGGCAGCACGGCAGAGGTCCGGACGGGATATGCCGACGCCCGGAAGATGCGACAGCACTTGGACCTCGATGCTGCCGGCGTCCATGTCAGCCAACCGGACGGACCCATGGTCCCAGGCCTTGGTCCGTTTGTCGGGGTACATGCGCCATCCGTCTTTGTAGAACGGCAGGTCTTCGCCTGAGGCCATGGCCGGGAAGCCGATGTGCTCTTCGAGTGTGATGGCGCGGTAGTTGTGAAACATGATTGCGATGATATTGTTTGGATATCGACTAATACGATGAGAGGTTGAATGCGTGTCTTTATATACATTTCTTTGCCAAGTCGCGGTGTTCGCAGTTTACGTTTTCCGATCGGTGGCGACTTTGTGGCGAAACAACGAAGATACACAGACAATGACAAGTGCCGTGTCCGTATGGCCACTAACACGAGATAGATCGGTGCATCCGGTAACGTTTTGACTGAATTCAACATAGCGGAGGTGAAATCATAGTCTCGGGCCCGAACAATTCTTGGCATCCGAAACCAACTCTTGGATTTTATGCTCGGATGTCCGGATCCAGACTTCTAAAGCGGCGCCGAAAGAACGGCGTCTAAAAGTACGAGGATATTATTCATACATCTTGATTTTGACAAGCCATTTTGCAAATCCATAAGTGAGACCTGCTCTGTCTTCCGGCTCTTCCTGCACCTGTACTACATGGCGGAATGTTCTGCAAGGAAGTCCGGGACAGTGGGTAAACGGCTTTGCCCCACAAACGGGGCACTCCGTAATACTAACGCCCCATACGGAGTAATAGTCCCATATATTTTAGAGAGTCATTATCCGTCGCAAATCGCTACTAAGACATAAAGATGCGGTGGAAGTAGTAAAGAGACGAAACTTCACTTCATTCATGCTCCAATACAACTGAGTTGGCATCTCTTTCCTCGGGTACGACTTGCCGCCATGGCACGAGAAGCCATGATGAATAGGTGTCGTGCCTAACTGGATAGCTCAAGACCAGGCTGTCCTACTTCCCAAAAGAAGGCATTGATAGACAAAAGCAACATGCTTGATTTGTCATGTTTGTTACTAGTCGCATCAATCCTGCAAGTATTTGGCATCGAACGGGAGAAACGGCGGTCGGGCAAATATACATCAAAGGCTATAGCAACGCACAAGGAGTTTTTGGCACGCTGAACATCCTCGGCGGCAATAACGCGTTTGAAAGCATTCTCGTCAGTCTCGAGAGGAACACTCTACCCGATATTTCAGAATACATTGTCTAGCCGGGGAACAAGGGCAAGAAGCAAGATTTTGGGGCTGTCCTTGTGGCATAGTATTCATATTTCTACGATTTTTTACCGACGGAAACGACTCGCCGATGTTTGTTCGAGCAACAGGAGACTGCATTGAGGACTGGAACAGGTGTTATGCTGCCGTGTGCGCTTTCTTTGAGAGACGCGTGCGCCGAGCTCAGCTATTCCATAACCGACCTCGTCACAAAGCTCATTATTGATCTAGAGTGGCCTACTAGGTCATATGACCCCAGCCTGGGTTTACCTGTGTACAGAGTACAGAGTACTCCGTTACCCTATTTAGTTATTGGACGAGTTGCGGCTGCGCACCTAGCACACTCAACCTTTTAAACGAACAATTCCGTATATCAAAAAAAAGTTGGATTCGTTTAGAAGACAGTTATGGAGGCTTTTGAGTGCTAACACATTGATCATTCTACCCACATCGCTGCTGAGTGTGGCTGAAACATACTGTTTGATTAAGTGGAGTTGGTTGGATGTTGGTTCAAAGTACTCTGTACGAGTACAGAGTACACGTTATTACGGGAGGCACGGTCCGAACTGTTTGCATTGTATTCCGTATTCGTAATATGAATTATATTTAATTTGACTTCCCACTATCACGATCGCATTCTATCTGAAACACGGAGCTGTGTATGCGAGAAGACTTTTTCACAGCTGTACGGAGTCCTCCGCACCAATATTGTCAGATGATATGGGATGCCTAAAGTTTCTGTACTCCCAGGTACTCGTACTCGTACGAATCACGGCCAGGAATACGGAGCATTAAGCGCCCGAGATAACATGGATCCTCCAATTGTATTAAGCCAACACTCAATAATCCTATTGTCCGTACTCCGTATTCCGTACTCCCGGAATACATGTAGAATAGTTATGCTAACTTGCATCTGTCATTTTGGCGCTTCCATCCATTCTATTCTCAGGATTCTTGCATAGCAAGAAAAATGTCATCATCAGCTCGAGGACTCGCCACATCGTGGAATCTGCATGGCAGAGGTTCGTCAAGTAAGCAGTCGTATTTAAAGAGACTCTATTTCAACCAAGATAGCCTTGAAAATCTCCAATACTCTATGGTCAGTTTCTCATCGTGTTTTTGAAACAGAAAAAACCACGCCACGCCCATCCAAGAATTCTGCACCCACGGCTATCGAGCATCTGATAAAATCGACGACTTCTCAGGCTATTTCCATTCCATGGAGCTTTCCACTTCCAGCGATAGAAACGCCACAAAGTACTGGAGATGAACCACAAACTGCGGATGAAGAGTCGTTATGGGATCTTGCTTACGAGGAGCTCCGAAAGGAAAAGGCGGAACTGATCGATAGCTACGAGAGGTTGCTTTCGAAAGAGATAGAACAGACCGGAGAAGCATCGACAGAGACGGGGAATTTGATTGATCAGTCAAACCGCCAAAAGCGCCGCGAGCAGCTCCTCGAGATCACAACGCTTGGCTTGCGCAGAACAGATGAGAAGAAGATCACATACCATGTTGCCGGACACGAATTCAATCTGCAGGACCAGATCGCTACGGCCGTCCAGGTCATACAGTGGGGCCAAGATCTGGTTACCGAGGCAGTAAAGGCATCCCCTGAAGCCTCGCTGGCTTGGTGTGCCGTCAGCCTCGTTCTGCCTCTCTTTACACGACCCGGTGATGCCGAGCACGCCAGTCAGGAAGGTTTCGCATACATTACGGGGCGGGCAATGTTTTACGTTTCCCTTGAGCCTCAGCTGTTGCCAAAGAACACCGACGAATCCGTCATGGCCAAAGAAGTGCGAGAGTCACTACAGAACACAATCATCGACCTCTACCGATGCATCCTGGAGTACCAAATCAGTGCCGTGTTGCGATTTTTCCGAAACCTGCCATCGAACATCGTTCGAGACTTGGCTCAGCCCAGCATATGGGATGACATGCTCTCAGATGTCAAAATCTACGAGGAGATTCTAAGCCATGACATGGACAAGATCCACGATGCCGCAGTGCGACAGCACCTCACCCACCTGAATGAGAGTACGTTGGCATCCCTCGACGCAGCAAAACGCAATCTATTTGTGAACGAGAGACAGCTGCAAGTCACAACAGACATTCTCCATGAGATTCGCGAGATTCGCGAGATTCGCAAGAGCCCACGGAAGATTCTCGCTTCATCGACGGAGCAAATGGCCATCTACAACAGCCGCGAAAACGAGAGGATTCCGTTTTGCCAGCAAGGCACGAGACTCAGCATCCTGGGCCAGATACAAGATTGGGCCGATGCACCAGACAGCCCGACCGTCCTGTGGTTGTATGGCCCTGCAGGAACAGGGAAGTCGGTCATCAGCCAAACCGTGGCGAAGCGTCTAGCTGAATGGAGTCAGCTGGCCGCCAGCTTCCTTTTTAACATGCAGAAATCCCAACGCAACAACCTTGATTCGTTCTTCCCGACCATCGCCTCGCAGCTGTGCGTCTCCATCCCGGAGTTCGAGACGTATCTCCATCGGTCCATTGGATTCAACGAAGACATCAAAATTTCGGATATGGGACTCAGCAGTCAGCTTGAAACCCTTTTGTTGAAGCCGTTGTCTGATCTCCCTGGCACACACCAAGGAACAAAAGTGATCGTTGTGGATGCCCTGGACGAGTGTCGGGATAGAAATGGTGTCGTGTTACTCTGCAAGCTTCTTTCCAAGATCCAAGATATGAACATGGACAGAATCCACCGCCACGGACCAGAAACCCTCGTCTTGCACGTCTTTCTGACCAGCAGGTTAGACCCGGACATTTCCAGAGAGCTGAAAAGAGGGTTGTGTGTCCGCATTCTACCGTTGATACAGTGGAACCTTAGGGACGAAACAGTCTACGACATCAAGTCTGTCCTGACGGAACGTCTCAAAGACATCAAGAATAGGTTCACAATCACGCAGGAACCATGGCCAACGCCCGAGGAAATGGACAAACTCATCGACATGGCCACCACGCCTTCACCCCTGTTCATCTATGTCGCCACGGTCTGCCGGTTTGTGGGCGATGACCGGAGAAACAGCCCTATCCGGCGCTTGGAGGCGTGGCTCAAGCAAGACAACAAGTACATGTCTCAGCTTGACGGCCTATACACGAATATTCTCAACGATTTGCTACATAGCACCGACATGGATGGAAATGTAGTACCCATGGACAGCGAGGAAGAAGAGCAGCTGCACATCATTCTGGGAGCCATGGCTGTTCTACAGACACCACTGTCAACACGACATCTAGCCAGCCTGTTGGATTTGAACGTGGACGATGTCAGCAGATGGCTAGAGAACCTGCATGCCGTGCTTGATATCTCCAGTAACAAGGACGAACCTGTGACGATGGTGCATGAATCGTTCCGGAACTATCTTCTCGACCGCAAAAGACAAGACAAGAGTGTCTTTCATGTGGACGAGCATGAAGCGCACGGACAGGTTGTATTGGGCAGTCTCAAGTTGATGGACAAGAAGCTTATCCAAAATGTTTGTCGAGTCAAAGACCCATGCACGCTGGTGAACAGACAAGACGACATCCTTGCCGAAAAGCACCTTGATTTGGATATGCAGTATGCCTGTCAATTCTGGATCCGCCACCTGCTGGAGAGTGATGCACAGCAACGGCAGAAGCTTGATAGCGCCATCGTTGATTTCCTCCAGAGGCACTATTTGCATTGGCTTGAGGGCCTATCTGTGTTGAAAATGTGTGAAGTGGGACTTCCATCGACCAGAGACTATGAAAAAATCAAGGTCTGTGCAATAAAGTACTGTACTTGTCTGGAAAGCCCACGAGTCTAATGGAACGCAGGCCCTGTCAGCAGAGAGTCTCGAGTGCGCCAAGCTTCTCGCCGATTCGACCAAGTTCGCCTTCGACTACAGGGAAGTCATCATAAAATGCCCTCTGCAAATCTACGACTCCCCCTTCATGATTTGCCCGCCAGACAGTGCAATTCGGCCGGCTGTTATGGCACAGCGCGGATTCCAACCTCGCGCCAGAATGATCCATAGTTCTTCCATCTATCCCGTGACGCCGCCGGAGGTAATCCCAAATAGCAGATACATCCCTCACACTATCGTGGCTTGTGCCCTCTCTCCGAATGAGGCGATTTTTGTCATGGCTACAAATGAAAGAGTGCTGCAGGTGTTGGAAAAGCCTGCAGAAATGATTGAGGCCATGGGCACAAACAATGACGAAGTCTGCGAGATGGGGTTTTCCCCAGACAGCAAAACTCTCGCGACTCTGGGGCAGTATGGAGGCGTTCAGCTCTGGAACATGGACACCAGGACCTGCACCATGAAGATCAAGAAAATCGAGAATGCCAACCCAGGATACGCCCTATCTCGTGCGATACACTTTATCCCTGGAAGAAACATGATTGCCATATTTTATGGCTATGTGACCGTTCTCTATGACACTGCCTCGGGTGCGTACATCGATAAAATGATGTCTTGCAACAGTACAGACAGCACAAAAGGTCAATGCATTGCCATCTCACCGGACGGGAACACGATTGCGATATCCGTGCCATGCAACTCTGACAACTCTCACACGGCGTTGCAATTGTGGAACATGGACAATCGACACTACACCCAGTTCTCCTGCGATGGCCCTGTCGTGAGCATGGTCTGGAGTCCAGACGGCAAAAAAGTCATCCTTTCAGACGGGAACAGCATCATTTATCGAGATGGAAAAACCGGGGAAATCACTTACACAATTCGGCTGGTCTTGCGCCAACGGCAACAGGCGGCCCATGCTGTTTTTTCAACCGATGGCGGCAAATTCGTTGAAACACGGAATGGTTCCCCCTTTGGACTCATCTGGGATCTGAGTGACATGTGTTTGCGGGCTCTGCTTATAGACACGGACGTAAAGCGCATGTACCTCTCGGGAGACACAGCCATCATGGTCTGCCCAGCGATTAAAAACGGATATACCTTGTCAGGCTCGACAATAGTAGTGACCAATTTCAAAAGTCTCACTCCTGTGGTTACTCCGGCAATGGAAGTGCACAGTCTATCAAGGACCAAATCACTGCCCGACCCTGACAGCCATCGCCTGTTCTTCCATATACTCATACAGAGGGAGTCTGACGATATGGTGTTTTTAGCCAATGCTGTTACAATGACGCCATTGGTTGGTACCGAGAGCACAGATGCGCTTCCGTGTCCCTCAGAGCCACAGGATTTGAAAGATATTGAGGAGTTCACCTCTCCAGGCAGCTTCTGCAAGCGGGAGCGTGAAGGACACTTTTCTTCTGTCTCACAAATTCTCTTTTCGTTAGACGGCAAGTTGTTTGTAACCAATTCTGATGACGGGATTCTCCGGATCTGGAATGGAGTCACGGGTCGCCTGCGGTATACTCTGTCTTTTGAGCCTCAAATAGCGGAACTGGCCCTTTCGTCAACTGGAATGCTTGCCTGGGCCGATAACTATGGAAACACAGCGTGGCTGTGGAACACAAACAATCTTGATATGGGCAACTCCACGCTTCAAAGTGAGGACGAGAACCCTCCCATACATCTAAAGTGCTGTTCGCCCACACTGCCACACGCGTATTTTCTGTACAGAAAGAGCGTCGCCTTCTCTGCATATGGACAGCGACTGGCAGCCTACTCGGGTGACGGCACAGTCTGGGTGTGGACCGTGAAGTCCAGAGAATTATGGGTAGTGCTTAAGCTTGACACCGTGCCGGTACTCAACAGTATCGCCTTTTCGCTCGAACTGGGCATGATTGCAGTAAGCACTACCAAGGACGTACGCGTCTGGAGTAGTCTAACAGACAAAGTCTGGTCGTACTCGCTAGAGGAAGGCGTCTCTGCGGTTGCTTTCTCCCCAAACGGCAAGCTTCTGGCCGCAGCCACGGATTCTACAATATTCCTATTCAAGGCGGAACCAGGTCATTGTAAACCTGTGCAGGTTTTCAAACACGTCACTTCGACCATGTTTTTATCCTTCTCCAAGACTGGCAGATACTTGATCACTGGAAATACTCTGCACGAGGTGAAGCATGACACACAGTACGCCATAGACGATGTGCCCAAGGGATTACCGGTCCCCAAGGGATTACAGGTCAATGATGGATTGCTGGTCAATGATTCTTGGCTGATACGGAACGGCTCCAATATACTATACCTTCAAGACAAGCTCAAAGTCTCTTGCTGGGCTGCATTTGGCAACAGAATTGCCCTCGGCTATTTGTCGGGTGATGTAGCACTTGTTGAAATTCAGACGCAAGATGCGGCGACTTAGAGCTTCAATAGAAAAGAGACGTTTACTTTTAAGGATTGTCTAGAATAAACGGCAGGCGGTCAATGCTTTTGCAGGTGTCTCACTTGATTTACGTCACATGTCATGCGGCTTACATTCGTTGGCTTTCATTGTATACGTACTCGTAAAATTTGTGTGATGGTATGCCTAACCCCTCTTTTGTTTGCTTAAAAATACAATCAGCCTCCCATCACAATCAAAACAACTGCTGAGAATTCGCAAACACCTCGAAGATGACAGAAGAAAACATTGCATTCTCCGCGACCGACAGCGAAATGGACACTGCTGTCCTGACGCCTGATGACTTGCCTGATATTCTGAGGCAGAAGGTCGTCCTCAAACCCGAATTCTCCCTGAGCATTTACGGCGGATCCAGCCGTGAACAGGACGGCGGAAGCCAGACGCCCATCGCGATGCCTACGCGAACCAGCCTCGAATCAACACTCGCTGAGATCGTGGGGGACATGAAAGAGATGAAGAAGAAGGTCACCGAGCAACAAGATTACATCATGGCTCTGAGCAAGTTGGTCGTAGACCAGCAGACCAAGATCTCGGCCTTGGAGACATGTGTCAAAGACCAGGCAGCGCCGGTACAGATTGTAGATTGCGGGGCCTGGAAGAAACTAACGGACGGAAAATGCTGGGAGTCGGCACACGAAGAAGCATACATCAAGTTTTCCAAGAAGTTTGCAGCAGTGCCGAAAGTCTCGGTGGCTTTGAATCTCACCGACGTCGACAAGGGCAGGAATACGCGGATCAAAGTGTATGGGACAGATGTCGATACTGAGGGATTCATCTTGCACGCAGATACCTGGGGCGATACATGGGTGTTTGGATGCGGTGTCTCCTGGATTGCTATTGGGACGCCGGCCACGTTTTCTGGCAAGGAGAAGAATTAGTTAGGCTTTGGATCTAGTCGACTAAATCACAGCTGCTAGGCTGATATGTTTCTACAGTATTGTTAAAGCAAACGAATCTTGTTTTCATCCCTAATGGAGTGTGGAGTAAGTATGGAGCTCCGTACGGATTACAGTTGGTGGAATTTGATGCCTCCGGCTCCAGACAAGCTCCAGACTAGTCAGACGAACACGTTGATATGCTAAACATGCCAAGGCTGTGAGTAGAAACAAGGACAGGACAAAGAACAGGAGAAAGCACCTGATTCGTCCCTGGTAATGAATTATTTTATTTATTTTTATTTTTATTTTTTAATTTATCCTATTCATCTAATTCGTTAGATTCGTTCCCGATACACCCTACAGCAAAAACCGGAATCCCTTGCCAACCGTCTCTCCGGTCGCAAGCCGTGGATTCGCCGTTGAATCTAGGGCCTCTTGGCGCTCCAACTCCTTGTTTTCTCGGGCCAAAATCCAGCGGAAGATGCTGCTACCAATAATGGTGACGCCAAACATGGCCGTTACAATGCCATAGCTCTTGCGATATCCATTATCCGAGAGGCCCCAGACGTACGAGCCAGCCACATTCCCCAGTTGCCCAAAACCGTTGATTATGGCAATGGCGACGGCCCGCTTTGCTGGTGGGCGTGGGAATGAGCTCGCAAGCCACGAGTAGGTCACCACATAGCCTGCGTACGATGACGTCTGTAAAAAGAGCGCCACGTATCGCGCAGCCGTATTGAGCGTGCACATGCTGATGACGAAGCCAACAATGCCGACGAGGATAGGGCCAACGACATGCCAGAACTAAAAGGTCAGTATATGGGGAAATTATGCAGTATAAGGCAAATAGAAACATACCCTTTCCTGCGTGCGGTCGGCGTGCAGCGAGACGAGCAGCGAGACAATGCAAGAAAAGACCCAAGGCGGAGCACTCATCAGCAGCGTCGGCGTGGAAGCGAAACCGAGCGTGCCTGTGAGTGTGGGAAAGAAAGCGTTGAATGACAAGCCGATGATGTAGGAGATGAAAAAGATGAGTAGCACATAGATCTTCCAGTCCTTGACTGCCATAGTAAAGCCGTCAAAGGTGCCCATCTCCTCGTAGTCGAGATCGGCCTCGCCGACGTCTTCTGCCATCCGTAGCTGTGCCACCTGCAACTCCTCCTGAGTAAAGCCACGCGAGTTGTGAGGCATATCCGGCAGGATAAAGGCTGCTGCAATGGCAACAGCCATCGTAATAGCACCTTCTATCCAAAATAGCCAGCGCCAGGCGGCGTGTCCGAGTGTGCCGTCCATGTTGGACAGGATACCGGCAGCCAGCAGTGACGAGAAGGCGTTGGAGATGAGGTTTCCGCAGAAGAGGATAGCGTTGCGATATGTCAGCTCGCGCTTGGTGTACCACTTGGAGAGGATCATGAGCGCGCCGGGCAAAAAGGCGGCCTCGACAAAGCCCAAACAAAAACGGACGGCCACCATGCCGCCAAAGCTGTTTACATTGCCGGTCAACGTCGACGTGAGACCCCAGAGCAGCATCGCAATAGCAATGTAGACCGACGGGCGCGAGATACGGTTGATCAAAATGTTGGATGGGATCTGCATCAGGATGTATGCAACGTATACAATACTGAGACAAGTGGCAAACTGCGTGTCGTCAAGGTGCAGGTCTTCCTGGAGCCCCTTGAGCCGGGCGGCCGATATGTTATTACGGTCGAGGTAGTTCATAATGTAGATGAGCACAAAGAGGCTACACCTCATGTCGAGTTTGCGCTTAAGCGTCTTCTCCACGATCGCCCGACGCGCCGGGTCCATGTGTGCAGCCGGGTTGTCGGCGATGTTGCCGATGGGTCCTACTGCAGCTGCGTCATGTTCGATATTATCCACTCCTTCGATGTGGGATTCATGCCGGGCCACAACCTTGGTGATCTCGTCCACCTCGGCCATCTTTCTCCCTTTGCAGATCCGCGGTGTGGTACGACGTGAGAAAGGGAAAGAAAGGAAAAACAGAAGTGGGTTGGGAGAAGAGGGGGGAAGGAAGATGCAGTGAAAGAGGGCGAGAGAGAGAAGACAGGTTAACACGGGTTATCAAAGGACCAACATTGGCCGTCTTATACTCTTATACCAGTACGGAGTACAGTTAGAAAACTAAAATAGTGCTCCATACCATTGGTGATAGAGCCCTTCACTCGGGCAAAATACCCCGGTTATGAAATCATCATTGTCTGTGGAGTTTCTCCGCGATTCCTCCGGATTGAGTACGGAGTGCACTACGCACATTGAGCTAACTTAGAATCGTGGTTTGTGGAGTACTCCATATGGAGTAAGATAATACGAGCAGCTACCAACCAAGAGTTTTTCTATTAAATCGACCGAGTTTTACACCGCGAAGTGTCACATGCCACCCCCCCTTTTGACTGTTACCCTGTAGCCACACAAGTTAAGATATCCATTGCTCCGTAGTCTCAAGGCTTTAAACCTTTTCGCGTACAAAATCGTCGGCTAAATTTATAGTTAGCCGGCTCATCTGACACATTGCCGATAGACTGTCTATGTACGTGCTTTTGTCCATCGCAAGATCGAAAGATGCAACGAGTATGGCTGATCGCCTGCTTCTGCATAGGTAGCGACCACACATTGTTCTCGTCCTTCTTTCTGAGGCACTACGGATTTTTGGCATTCGGAGTGATATGGAGTACTCTGCACTCCGTACTCGTATAGAATTTGCCAAGACGGAGAGCAAAGTATCTTACTCCGTACTTTGCACAAGCACATGATTTCAACGCTGATCTTGGTGTCTGGTCTAAAAGTCTTCAATCGCAATTATTAACGCTTATGAATGTTTCATTGGCCCAAGGTCCCACAATTGACTGCATACGAAATACGGAGTACACGGTAAAATTTTCTGTTCAAACACCACTGAGTCCATTACGTAGCGTTTGACAAAGCCATAAACAGAGCAACGATTGGATATGAGTATCGTCGGACCAGCCGAAGCGAGCCGAACCTAAGCCGAACCTGAAACCCCGATGCAAAGCGCATCCCCATACTCCATAAAGGTACGGGTCCGTAGTTGCTAAGCAATTCTCCGGAGCGAGCATTAGTGGATCTGCCGTCGTATTGCATTTGTCTCCAGAGCCGAGTTGGGTGTAAAGACCCGTAGGAAGATAGAGAAGCAAACTATGTTCCAACCATACCTGCCTTATGTAAACTCTGATCAATACCCTATGCTTTTTCTCTTATCCAACCTTAAGGTCGGTGCTATGAGTTTTCAGTCCTATCCAGTCACTTGTTTCCCATCTTTCATGACAAGAAAAAATCTTGCTTAATTATCAAATAAGAATAAATGAAATGCAAACCAAGGATGTCAAAATATCAGGCATATCATGATAATGATAGAAAACAAAAAAGAATAGCTGAATGCGCCATTCTTGATGAACATGTCGATATGGATCGATGCAGCTGATGTCAGATTGCCGCTATTATCAAGTTGACTAATAGTCGAATCAATCATGTCCCAAAAGTCACAGTAGGTGTAGTTAATATAACCCACAGAGATATCGCTGTCGCCAATCTGGATGCCCATACTCGTGCTTTGGTTCCATACTGGCCATTGATTGCTGCCGTCATTGTCAACGGGGCTACCAGTAGCAGCCATATGTGTCCAGGCACCAAGCATAAATTGCGAGATCTGGTCTTCCGCACTTGTAAAGTTGCAGTTTCCAGACGGAGGTGGCAAGTTGCGTGTTAATCCAAAGACAAAGGGGATCTCAGCCGTATGAGTTGGGCCAAGTACATCCAGATACTTCATGCCTGAAAACCAAGCACAAGACGGAGCGTGATCAAAATAATATGCGTATACCGGAATACTGCGCATCTCTGCCGAAATCAACGCACGGCGAGTGGGACACGCGTATTTTGCGTATGTGATAATAGTTACCATGGCAAAGTAGAATGTCGTCGGCATAAATTCTCGCAGCTCTTCCGGTATGATACTTTCAAAGTATGATAGTGGAAATGTCTGTTGTACAGAGTCGGCCAGCGACCCGAAATTGCTCGTCAAGAAGTCATCATAATCAGTCGTGTTGACTGATAATGCTGCTGAGCCGTATTTATCAAATACGAAGAGTGACCCATCCTCGCTGTTGCTGCCGAAAATGCTAGGTATCCGTACCCCGGCGTCAACCGGCTGTGTAGGTACGACAATTCCGTCGACCACTGGACCCCATGCTGCGCCTTTCCCGCTATTCTCCAACAGCGTGTCCACTGTTGGCGATGAAGAATTGGGAACTGCAGCCTTTACCGCAGACTGTGCCGATCTCATGTCGGCGATGGAGGCATTGCGTAAGCAGTAGAGGTCAGACGCATTGCATCCGACTTCAGAAGCAAACATTTCATTCCAGCTGATCACTTCGGATGTGTTTGGTAGCGTACGGCCGGAACCAGACTCAAAAGCTGCGGCAGCCATCAGTTGAGGGGCCTGAGGAAGAGTGCTCAAAACGAATGCGTCATGAGCACCGGCCGACTGGCCGAAGAGCATGACGCGTGTTGGATCGCCGCCAAAGGCGGCAATGTTGTCCTGCACCCATTGAAGGGCGGCCAGCTGGTCGAGCAACCCATAATTTCCAGTGATGTTTGCCTCAGGAAGTGCTAAAAACCCGAGTGGCCCGACACGATAATTCACACTGACCACGAGTGAATCAACGGCGGAATAGCAGCCTGTATATATCGCCTGCGAAATGCTGCCTCCTTCATTTGTACCTCCGTAGATCCACACTTTAACGGGAAGCCCAGATGAGGTGGTGGTGTTGGTTGGGGCATACACGTTCAAGAACAGGCTATCAATAACTTAGTAAAAAGGACTTGAGACAATGCAGTACTATTGGACATTGGACATTGGACATACCAATTCTCCGAGCTCGACAAGCTAGACGATGAACTAAACTGCGGACAACTAACTGCCGGTTTTGTAGCCAGAAGTATTCCGTTCTCAAACTCGGCATTGTATATCTCTGGTGCAGCAAACCGCTCTGCTGTGGCGAATGGGATACTTAAAAACGATATTACATCCGACCCGTCGCATCGGACGCCTTTGACGGTTCCATTGAGGATAGTGACCGAAGTTCTCTCTGCAATTGTAGTAGTGACCAGTACAACTAGACTGATTGCCGATCGAGCGAAGAATTGGCATAGAGAAAGCATAGTTGGAGATGATCACTGAATGGCGACGTTACTCCGTACTTCCTCCGTACTCGTACACGTACAACCCACGGGAAATATAGCCTGTCGTCACACAATAGACTATTTCCCGGACTAGACGTAGAGAAGGAGAAAGTGAAACGAGCCAAGATAAAAAAGGTACTACGGAGTACGGAGTACGGAGTAGGTACGTCAATACTCCGTACACTGCTATCTTTTTCTCAAAGTGAATTGTTCTGATCCACTCTGTCACATGATCTCATATGCGGGATTTATCAACCAGGCACCCCTGTTTTTCGGTACTGCCACCAGACTACTCCGTAAGTACTCTGTATTCTGTAAAGTTTGAGTGTTGATTTAGAGTACAAAATTAGGTATGTGTGTGGTCGCAACTTGATCAATTACGTCGAATCGAACACACTTTGTCTGTGGTCTGATGAATCAGTAATCTACGTGTCCAACGTCATGTGTCGTCTTTCGTTTGACAAAATCAAATTCTTTACTTATTCATTAGCTTCTTAAAGTACCAATCTACGTCGAGCAGTACATATCAAACAAGATGTAACGCTCCTGTTTCAATCATTAAACGCGATATATCCCGATGTTTCGAGGCACATTCAGCTCTATGTGTTAGAGCCGACGTCACAACTTTTGCCTAGAACTCTAAAAGAGTTTAGCCGATGATGCAAGGGCTATCAGAATAGACTGCACAGAAAGGCACTGCCGTCTGGGACGTAAGCACCGGAAGCATTAAAATACATCCGATCAGGTGCGCCATGAGCAATCGGACATATTTTCTCCATGGCGAAGAAAGCCGATATGTTGACAAGTCAGACATCCGGGCAAAGAAGGCCCATAACTAAGTGCCATTAAAATCGTGAGAAGCAATGTGTAGTACCAATGATAAAAAGCTTTCACATCGCAAGACTACTCCCAGGAAATAACCGCTGGGCTTTATTGACAACAGCTTTGCGCATACGCAACAACCATTTTCAAACACTCACACCATGAACACCACTCCTCGCCTCAAGCTAGCCTTGATCGGCCTTGGGCGTCTTGGCTCTATTCGTGCGCGTATCCTCATTTCCCAACAACCTCGCATCGAGCTTGTCGCTGCTTGTGATACCAAACCCGACGCAAATAAATGGGCTGCAAGCAACCTTCCACCCTCTGTCAAGTTCTTTGCGGATCCTGTGGATTGCATGAAAAACAGCGGAGCCGAAGCCGTACTTATTTCCACAGCCACTGCTACTCACGCTATTTTAATATGTGAAGCCCTTGACCATGGTTTAATACGTTAGATTATTGGTTTTCTTCCATGGAACAAATTCTAACCATTTGTCTAGCACGTCATATGTGAGAAACCCATTTCGGTGGATGCCATAACCACCGAGAAGGTACTTGCCAAGATTGCTTCTAAGCCGTATCTCAAAATTTTGCTTCCGTTTTCCAAACGATGTAAGCTAATCTTAAATGGTTCATAAAGAATATATTACTGATCTGTGTTAGACGATGAATCGTACCGCACTACCAAGCAAATGATAGATGATGGCTCGCTCGGTGAGATTCATGCAATGGAGACACACAACATGGACCAGCAGGATCCCAATGGTACGTTGTCTTTGACTTTTGTTTTCTTTTTGCGGTTGTCTCACCACATTGCAGAGTTTTTTGTTTCCTTCTCCGAACAGTCTGGAGGAATTTTTATTGATATGGGTATCCACGATGTAAGTCCCGGTGCTCACTTGGCATTAGCAGCATGGCATACTTGGCACTGCCATAGATTGATATTGTTCGATATTTCTTAGACCCTCAAGTGGGCATCACAAACCCAAAGAAGCAAGTGAACAGAGTTATTGCAATGGGACAGCAAGTAGTCTACGGTGACCTTGCCAAGTACGGTGACTGCGACAACGGGTGGGGCATGGTTGAGTTTGCTAACGGAAAGATCTTCACCACACACCTAGGTCGCACCCTCACCAATGGTTACGAGGCTTCAACGCGTGTATGCGGTACAAAGGCCCATTCGATCATCAATGGAAACTCCGTTATTGACCGGATCGAGATTCGAGATACACATGGCGTGCGCACAGCAACTACTCCGGACGCGTTCACTCTTTATGACAAGACGTTTATAGCTGACCTTGCTGAATTTGCCAGTTCTATCCTGGACGACACGCCTTTCACCTGCACTCCAGAGGATGCGTATGAAGCTGCCAAAATTTGCACTGCTCTACAGCATTCATTCCGCATTGGTGTTCCAGTTTATTTTGATAATGATGGCCGGCCAATTCTGGAGGCGGCCGAAAAGATCAATAACTACTAATATTTTGAGATCAGAGAAACCAATTTAATGCAAAATACAGTGCGTTTTCTTTCATATGCCACCTCATACTTTTTTCTTTTATTAGTATGTCCTATTTCTGTGTGTGATTCTTCAGGTGGTATCCGGAATGATGACCCCGTCTTCCCACCAGGAGGGCCCGCTGTTCATAAAAGACTACATACAAAACGAGTTAGATGAATCTATGAGCCAGAAATACAATTGAATTGCAGTGTAATGGGGTTCTTACGTTTGGTTGCTCATTGGAACCTTCCAATAGATCGTGTAAAATAATCGGATCCCAAAAATCGTGCAACTAGAAACATACGTCAGATCCAATCAGCACGCAATAGTCAAATGAAGGACCTACTAGCTCATCTGTTGACTGAGGGAGTGGCTGGCTGGACGCCATCAATGCATCATTTGGTGACATGCTTGAAGTACTTGCCACTCGAGAAGCCTTGGAATGGTAATTCTGGTCGGCGTGCTTGATCAGTCGTGTCCGCCAACCTAGCAGCTCAACTTCTTCGCTATCTTCACCGCCTTCCCGGCCTCCTTCTTTCTGAACTGTGTTGATTTTTTCTAGAGACTCCTCGTTATGCATATTTTGTACATCGAATGACGCCGAGATTTTGGCCGATGCTCGAGCACGTAGTTTGGACAACCATTGCAGGTTGCGTTGATACCGAGGAGTATTGGCACCATTTTGAACCAACGAGGTGAAAAGAGCGATGGCGGCATCGATTTGAGATAGGACGAATGTGGCCATGGCATGTCCCGGATGGCGCAAAACAAGCGTTCCCAGACATAGAGCTGACCCAAAGACGTGGTACTGGTATATCGGTGAGTTTCTTGAGTATGGAATTATAAATAGCAGTGGTCATTACCCAAAAGTTCCATTGCCTTGTACTGACTGTGGGGAATCGAGTGTGAATATCGGTAACAACCGCGATAATGATCTATCAAAATTAGCCTAAAGTCTCGTATATATAGGTTAGATATGGTACACATCTTACTGCAGAGCGTTCTATGACTGCAAAAAAAGAAGGTGCATATACCGATTTGTCGTTGACGTCGGTATCGTCATAGAGGGCTTTTGCATAATACGGTCGGTGAAGGTTAATGACTGTCTCGCAAATGTTGAGTGCAAGATTCATTTGCTGTGCAATACTGTCAGTCTTTGGTACCTAGATTGGGTTAATGAATGCAAAGTTCTGACCTGGAAGGATATGGTCATGGACCTCCGTGACGGTCCAGGGGATGCATCAATTGCGTCCTCGACCCGGGGGTATCGAGAAGTCGTGGCTATCAATGCGGCTCGACAGCGAATGTAAAACGGAAGATCTTTTTCAAATTCACAACTTGCAACATTAGATATTGCATTCAGCTTATGGTACAGGGAGCGTACAGTTTCTGGTCCATCTCTGTAACTTCGGAATATGGTGGTCGGCGTGCTTTCATGGCCATATTTAAAATCCTATTTCCGCGTTAGCTGTGATGTAAATAAGCAATAACTTCGAAGAATATCCTACACAGACGACAGTTGTGAAAGTTCAAATCGCAACCTATAATAACTCTTTTCACCGTTGAGATTGACAGGTTCGGAAGGAAAAGCAGTGTCGCAATGATCAGTATTGATGGTACAACTATTCAATTTGAGCAGATATTAGTATATAGAATAAGCCAGAGTGTGTGCTGATAGACGAGTATACATACGGCCTCGAGAAGCAATGTGCCTGGAAAATGTCAGCAGCGTTGCATTCCCAGAATACCTTCCGTCTCTCTTCGACAATATCCTGTGGCAGATTCCACCGTGCTCCATCACGATGCATTCCCATCTACACAAACAGTCAGTCCTGTGACATTCTCTGGGTGGCTTGCACTTACTGCCTGGATCAACCGCATTACTAATCCCCATAGCAGCCAGGCCTTATCGTCGTGTCGCCCTTCATCTGACTGGCTTTTGTCCGTGTTAGAAATATAAATAGTAGAGGGGAATGAAATGAAATTGACCTACAAATTCATATGTGCCATTAAATGCTAGAGAGTATTAGTATTTGTGAGCATGCATCTGTGACTCGGAACTTACCAAAGTCTGCACTCCAGCAATTGTATTGTTGGACAAAAAGTCACCCTTGACCAATGCCATTTCAGCCAGGTGTAGCCAATCTTCCGAGGAGGAGTCATTATTGGGCATTTCGATGTTATACGTTGTACCCTTAGCCATGATCATGAAAACAAGGGCGATCTCCTGGAAGTTGACCGGTGGAGACGAAGTGCACCCAGCTGAAAGAGAATACACGCGATCGAATGCATTCTTGAATCTATTTTTTGGCGCAACATCATGACTAAATCATCCTTTAGCACTGGCCTCTTCTTCAGGTAAATAAATTTCTTACTGCCATGCGCAATATCGATAATATGACTCGACCAGGGTCCATGCCTCGTCTGCCGGTGGAAGTTGTGCAAGGAGATCATGCGTTCTGATATGAGCTGCCGAGGCGTTGAAGGGAAACGCGATAGGGACGGTTTTCAAAGGCATCTGACAACTAAGTTGGAATGGGCCTGGTGCTTGGAGAAAGTCGGGGGATGGGGAACGTGTGACTGATGGGGTGCATGAAACATCTGGCATTTGAGACTTAATTGCTGTCAGCCTCCTGTTTAAAGAATCAATAAAGTGGTGGAAAGCATGCACACGTTTTTCAGCCATTCACTTCCAGCTGTCGGGCCCAGATACTTTGAGCGACCTCCTCTACTCATCATTAGAGTTCCGTAGGAACCGCTCTGTTCGACATTGTCCAGGCGTTCAAAAGGTTCTGTGATAGATCTTTTGGGAGGACTACACAATAATCCAGATGTCCGACTGGAAGTTTCAGTGACACAGCTGGGTATTGGTATAACCTGAGAGTTGCGTAGTTCAATATTGTTCGTAAGGAGATTTTGTTCGCTTTGCTGTAGACCAGAAGATTCAAAATCAAAATAGGCCGGCGAATCTCTGCTAGCCTGCTCCGCAATAGCTCTTAGTGGTTGGATCGGAAAATCTTCTGTTTGTGCAGAGAGTGTATTGGCAGCCTCACTGTTTTGTCTGGTGAGTGCCATTCATGTAATACAATGAGGGAAACTGACCAAACAAAAGATCCATTGGATACAACGCGTTTGCAAAATTTAACACGCTGCCTTCGGAGGCAGTTGGAACAAGGCACTGTATTTACGGCTGAGTGTATGTGGCAAAATAACTTTGTAGCTCATAGACCACTGACCTTGTCGGTCACATCTCATCTTGAGCCTCCGGCATTCTAACGATTTAATATTATTTTCCAGATTTGCGGTTTCTAGACAATGAGTTATGTATTACTAACCTTCACAGCTGTAGCATGGCCGTTGCTTTCGCTGCTTTTTGGTAGGTCTGGAAGTCTCATCATTCTCTCCAACGTTGCACGTGCGGGTTGTGTCTTTGTCAGGCATAGCCGAGTATCCAAGTCCGGACTGGTCGGGAATCTTTGTGCGGTTGTGTGCAATGAGAAGCAGATAATGTATTGGAGAACGATAGAGAACGGACAAGAGGTGAAGGGCGGTCTCGGCTCGGGGGAACGAAAGGCGGGGTACGGAGTACTCCGCATGGGGTCGGGCCTTAGTACTGTGGGGAAGTTATTCGGACAGGCATGAATACGGAGTACATGCTACGTCGGAAGATGGGTTCCATAATGTACAACAAGTTCATTTACCGAGTACGAAGTGGTCTGAGAAGAATAGCACACATTGTGTTATTGTAAATTCCGTGTACGAGTACCCATTTACATCTTGTATGGTGGAGATGAAATGTCCTCTCTCAAAGCCTTGAGTCTCATGGCAAGCAACTTAGAATGGAATCGGGTGTACGGAAGATACCCAACCATGATCCAGAAATTGGGTACACCGGTCTCACGATAGGCCGTCTTATACTCGCCTTCTTCGTCGACGCCCCAGATAGGACCGCACTGGTTGGCAATTATGTCGCCGAGTGTGGCCCTGACGGAATCGATGGTGTTGGAAAAGCCAGTCGCAAAGACAACTAGATCGAATTTGCGGTCCCGGCCACCGTTGAGAATGACCTTTTCCTCCGTGAACCGTTCAATGTATCCCGGTTCCACCTTAATCTTGCCGTTGATAACATGCTCGCAAGCGCCGGCATCGAAATAAAAGCCTCCGTTGCGCGTATTCCCCAGGGTGGCATTGCCCGTACCACGCTGGCCACGCCACGTACGTAGACCACGAGCATGCAGTCCGTTAAGCAACTCCTGGTCCAGGTCCTCAAGAACTTTGGCATTTCGTCTAGAAAGTTCTTCGGCGGGTCCAATGGGCAGGGAAAAGAATAGGCGGTCTTGCTCTTCCAGATCAGGGCGGTCGCCATCGGCGTTGGGGGCATAATTGCCAATGACTCGAGGGACGGAATGCGTCAGTGACATGACGTAAGTCGGCGACCTCTGCAAAAGTGTGACGTCGATGCCGCGGCGCGAGCAATCATATGCCGTGTCAAACGCAGACGACGAGCTGCCCACAACACACACTTTCTTGCCAACAAAATCACGCGAGCTGTCATGTGCTGTCGAGTGACGGATCATGCCGGCCTTGTAATTATCCATTCCGGGAATCTCTGGTGTGTAGGGAACACCACAGAGGGACGTGGCCATGACAACCTGCTTTGGGTGTAGTGTCCGTGTTTCCTTGCCTTCTTTGTTGACCACCACTGTCCAGTTGCCTTGATCGTCCTGCTCGGCAGATACGACCGATGACTTGCACCACACGTTCAGTTCCATGGCTGAGGCAAACCATTCCATGTAGTACCCCTGCTTCTGTGCCGGCGTGTATGTAGGCCAGTGCTTGGGGTAGGGGAAATATGGCAGGTCGTCCTGCCAGTGAGGGAAGTGCAACGACAAATATTCATAGCGTTTCTTCCAAATGTCTCCTACTTCATCGCTGCGCTCAATGACCACATTCTCCATGCCAAGGAACTTGCATCGAGCCGCAAGAGCAAGGCCACTAATTCAATATTAGTTTGGGGGGGGGGGGGGGGGGGGGGNTTGAGGGGGAAAGATCTGATGGGGAAAATTCATTTTATCTTACTTTTGTCCGCCACCAATAATCAAAACTTCAGGGATCGCAGCATCCACATCCTTGGCCCTCTGCTTTTCCCAGCTAATAGGGCCTGTCATGTGCCCGTTTGCAGGTGGAATCTCTGGGAATTGCTTAAGTTTCTCAGCAACAGTGTGCATAGTGTAGATTTTCCATCCATCCTTGGTAAGAACAGTGTTAATCACGGCCGAGGCAACGAAAATTTCTGTTTCGAATGACACGATGAACTGTAGCTGGGCATAATCGGCATAGGGGCGGTCAATCTTCGGTGCAGGCGTCAGGAACGCAAAGTTTCGGGCTTTGGTTTGGGCGAAAAGATCGGTTGCAGCCTTGAGAATCGCGGGCTGGAAATTGAACGTGCGGTAGTCCCAAGTAAAGACTAACTTGTCGCGCCAGTAGCCTTCAAAATAGAAATCAGCCATGCATGAAATACATCGTGTGGTGAGATATAAAACCTACCGTAGTCGAGGAACATGTCAGCAAATGATTTGGCATCGCCTCGACCCATGATATCTGAGAGGCGTGCCACAATGGCCTCGGATTCTTTGTAAGCATCGCAGTTTCTGGGAATTTCGATTCCCAGCACATCCGATGTAGGTAGAGCATGGTTGTACTTGAAATCGTACATGAAGTTGTCGGCCACGGGGGGGTTGGGCTCAGCCGCCAGTCCATGGTTGGCAACTTTAGACCTGGAGACGGGAAAGTTATCCAATGTATTCTCACTGATGATAGTGCTAGGTGCCATTTTTTTTTTTCTTTCTTTCTTCTTTCTCTGAGAATTTCAATAATGGATGTGTAGTGGTCCTTAGGTTAGTTTCATTTGTCTATTCGTCTTTGACATTTTATGCTCTTTTCATAGGAAAAAATAAGTCCTGTTTTTGTCCGATGAGTCTGCAAAATTATGAGTACATCGGGTGTAGTTTAGGTCAACCCCGATCAAATTTCGGCCGACGGACGGAGATCGTCAGTTGATTGGAAGGCAAGTTGACACGGACAATTTATGTCCGATGGTGGTTCACAGGTAGCTCCGATTTAACAAGGTTTCTCCGCACTCTCCACAGTTACACGGATCTTTGTTGACAATGGTCTGCTTAGTAATCGCATATATCTCCGTGATCGTAAGATACTACATGCTATTTCCTATTTTACAGATGATAAAGACTCTATCTATGCCGATCATATCCCTGCCGTAGAGACCGGAAAACATATAGCCCGGTGAGAAGGCGAGAAAAGTCACAAACACACATCAAGGAGCGAGACGTCCTGCTCCGCGTTAATATTCAAACTACACGTGATAACTACCAGAAGTGTTTCGTGAATGCATGCTTATTCTTTATACATTGAGCTTATTTTTATAGTTAATTCTCTTCAACACTTTCCTCGTAGACACAGGTGAACGTGACCGGGCCAACCAGCCCGATTTCCTGCGGCGTATCTGACCCGTAAATATCAGGCCAAACTTGAATGAGCTTATTCCAAAGCGTTGTAGCAACGGTAATTTCAATATCTTTTTAATAGTTAGCAATTTCCACGGCCGAAAGAAAGCTAGCGGCCGTAAGGAAAACTTACCCTTCTCTCCATTTTTCACCAAATCCGTCACATCCAGCGGCTCACTGGAAAACAAATTCACACCCTTGAAAATATCCCCGTTAATACGGATGCCCCAGGTACCACCAATGTATCCAGTGTCGAGCAACACTCGTAGGCTCTTGGTGCTGTTAAGCGCAAGCGATACTGTAGACGTATACACGCCAATGCCACTCGCATTCGTTGCAGCAGAAATGTTGTGCCAGGCCGAGAGCTCTGTCAGCGTGATAGGAGGTAAGTTTGTCTTCGTCGTATTAGCAGATTCCAATCCGGTTTCATTGACGACGGCAGGGCCCCAGTCTTCTATGGAAAGAGTCCACTCTGACGGCGACACTGGATCGGGAAGAAGGTCATCTGTCTGAAGCAGTAGTGTCTGTCCGTTGGAAGTGACAGCTGAGCAGACTTCGCTTGATGAAATATAGATTGTCCCATCTGTCGTGTAGCTGTTGCAGTCTGTGGAGGTGAGATGGCTGGACAAGTTTGCGGCATCGTAAGGATTGTCCGTTCCGACACTGCACGCATTAGTCGTTGGAAAGGGCAGAAAAAAAATCAAATAGCACAAGGACTTACTAAATAGCAGCAGCGGCAGTAGAACCAAGAGTGATATTCACAGAGACATAACCATCGGACGGAAGGAATGCTGCCAAGGGTGTCGCGGTTCCCGTCCAGAGATTTATCGACAGCGGCTGGCCCTGGCCTTCAAGTGAGACGGTGCCGCTGAAGCTGTCATCGCCGCTATTGTAGACCCAGTAAAGGTAGCCAGATCCGATCGAGCGGCGAGTGGTCGTAAGGCTGGCGTTCACACCAGAGGGGTACCGAATCAATGGCTGTACGCCGAGAGAAGACAGAGCTTCGGGAACTGCGGCGGAATCGGACACGGTCTTTGTTGAAGCTGCCTTCGAAACCTCATCCAGGATGTTGCTCAGTGTCTGGATCTGTGTCGATGCATCATCAAAATACGAATAGGTCTGGTTTGCTAACGGCTCGACCAAGATAATTGGTAGTCCGGCATTTGCGTATTACAGGAGCAGCTGGGCTGTCTTCACATCCATTGCTGTAGCTTTTACAACAAGCGCCTTATAAGCAGGGCTGCTCGCTGCCAACCTGCCGTTCTCCACAGTGATATTGTGCTTGAAGAGCAGTTCCGGGGTTGGAAACTGGTAAGAGTATCCTGCAGTGTTGAGTCCGTCGTCTTGCCAAGTGGCAGTAACACCCCAGTCCGTGTTGATGATGGCAACATCCACACTTGACTGACCGCTTTGCAAGAGCATCTGAGAATTCGCAAGATATAAGCTGGCATTCGTGGCAAACATCCAATGAGGTTGTCTAGGTCCCCAGGCATCGGCAAACCCATTCGAAGAGCTTCCGAGGGGTGTGAATGGAGCAAATCCAGGCCAGAGACTTGTGGGTGATATTTGGTAAGGAAACCCGTGTATGACGACCTGGTTAACACCATACGCCATGTTGGCGTTCGCAGTGCCGAGAAGAAACTTCCAGGTCACACCGTAGGCTTCATTCATATAGGCACCAAGCTCATCTGACAGGATCGTCAAACCAGCAATATCGCGACCTGCGGCCAGGACGCGAAATGCATCGTCGTTGCCATCAAATCCAAGAGACTCGCCTTCAGGGATGTCAACTATGCTGGCCGCGTAGGAACTGTCGACTGTTGCTGTATATGGCTGAATACGCAGCTTCAGCCCCAATCCATTTGCCCACGTCTTCAAGCCTCCCAGTCGGTATTCGGTGTACAGGTCCGATACTGTTTGGTAGAAGTCATTTGCAATTTGCGCTGCAACTGTGTTGTCCCCGGCGAACGTGTTGGTATCCTTTATGACGTAAAAAATAAACGGGGCCAAGTCGTAGCCTCGTCGCTTTTGGAACTCGTCTGTGAAGTTCAACGTCCAGTACTGCTTAATCTTCAATTCCAGTGAGTCTTCGAATAATGAACCTTGGCCGCTATAATTCGTCTATTAGTACCATAATAAGGGGGATCATCATTAAATATGAATATAAAAAACGCATACCTGGAGAGATACGAGCGCAGATCAGACGATAAGATGTATTCATCGTAATACTTGACACCAGCCTCCACGCCAGCAGTGCTGAGGTGGTCCACGATATATGCCGGGTATGGATAGGTGAGCTTCGGACCGTCAGGGCTCGCTAAAACAGTCAGCAAGTTAAAACTTAGCTACCGACCCAGCTGTAAATATGTACTTACCATCATACGTGTTTTGGATTTGACCAGTTCCACGACAATATGCTGCAACAAGGATATAACTGCCATCATCCGGAGCCGTCCAAGTGATGGTCTCATTGGCTATCTCGGACAGAGCATTGACTGTTTCCGGATCAAATCCTACAGTTTCTGTGGAGGAACTGTTTGTTGCATTGGTGCGAGCAGTCACAACAGTGATGAGCTTGGGAGTCTCGGTAACAATGTTTCCGGTCTCATTCCCCGATGGAGCTGCCTGTGGAAGAGGCAGAGAGCCGGTGAACGTCTGCCCGGCATTGACAATGACTTGGCCATGAACAAGCTCCTTCATTGTTTCTGGAGAGTCCGGCGTGTACTGGGAACCCAGTGGGCCAATGGGGGCCGATGGTCAGGTCTATATGTCCGCCCAGTCTAAGAAGAAGATAGTGGTTAGCTATTGAATAACATTCCATCAAGTAGGTAGGCGAGGTTTTTTTTTCACTTCTGTGCCTCCTCATGAGCGGCTAGCACACCGTCGTTCCACCGAGGCTGAGCCCATCCATAGATTTGAGGGTCAAGCTGTTCTTTGACGCTGTCTTGGACATCACCAATTTCGCCTCCTCCGAAGCCAGCAGTAATAATAGAGTTGATCTCACTAGTGATCTCGTCTGGTTCGATCCAACCTCCAGGTAGCCACCACCTGAATCGTGGAGACTGGTATAAAGTTGGCTGCCCTATGTAGCCATTTTCAGCCGTGGCAAAGGGGGCGTTGACAGCGACCGAAATCACGCAAGCCAGGATGGTACGCATTTTGAAAAGCAGACAAAGAATTGAATTAATACTGCATACATTCACTCCAGGTACTCCATACAGGTATAACCATCCGATATAAATACTTTGTCTATGATCTAGACTCTTGGAGTGGAGAAAATGTAGAGTTCGGTAAGTGGGGGTTATTTTGGACAGTCGGCTGTAGTCTCGTCATAATATTAACCGAGCTGAGTGAAGCTGACAACACATTGATCCAACCCCCACAAATATCGGGCTTTCTTTGCCCGACTATCCCATACAAAGTAGAGTAAGCCAGGCAATATGAGTGTATTAAAAGGCTGTATGTAATTGAAAAGAAGATTCCATTAGTTCATAACATTAAAAACTATCCTCGGTCCGAGACTGCGGGCTATCGGAGCGTCATCTGTCCTGAAGGATGGTTCAGCTACATCAAAAAGAATCATTTAGTGCTTACTTGATGTCGTGCTCCGAGAAGGCACTGCTTACTGCTACAATTTCAGTAATGAGCAGTTGCATCCTAGGCAAGTACGTTTATGCTTTTGCACAACGAATGATGCTACCAAAGGGACGCCATCAAGATGAATACTTGCCCTGAAATAAACTGAATATATGTTCTGTAAGTGTTATATAAATGTACTGACTTGGAATAATACGTCCTGCTCCTTGTTATGTCCGTCTTCTCGCCGGATCGTTTTTTTTTTTTTTTTTTTTTTTTTTTTTTTTTTTTTTCATTCTTCACGGTAGGAGTCTGACCGGCATGGATAGTGTTCTCGCAATTCTCTACTAAGCTGTAGAATTAACCTCCTTCTCTTACTATTGCTTTTGTATCATGTACTTGATGTGAATTGATCATCCCATCTTACCTTGTTATTCCTAAGGTGCCTCCCGGCTGGTGCCGCACAGGCTAAGTCTTGGTGGCCTTTGATCGGCACGCATGATTATGATTATGGACGCATCTAATTGATGGTGGGCACTATTTTTGGAAGGTCTGAGTGGGGAGAGTTGGTGTTATAGTTTAATACGGAGTATTGGTATCCAAATCTGGGTTTATGTTCAGCTAAAAACTCATTGGTAGTGTTATGATTTCACGAGTTGCTCAGATATGCAAAAAATGCAATTATTCAATATTTTAGAACTATTTCGGCTATTTACGAACCGACTTCGCTAGTTCTCGTGTCTTGCCAGCATACACTGATTATTTGAATGGCTGCTCGAATGGGCACGGATCTATCGTTGCGTTGATCAAAAGATAAGAAGTATGAAAAAAGGAAAACAGGAGGGAAAGATTATAATCCATGTATTCCTTGGCCAATATATAAAGAAAGCTATCCTCAACCCCTTTACTCAAGGGTCAGACCCAGGTCACGGCAGCCAGCGCCGATGTTGTCGTACTGATCCCATCTATCGTCCAAATCACAGACCTGGAGCATAAAGAGGCAGTCGGTGGCGGGATCGATGGGGAGAGAGTCGACAAAAGTATCGGGCAGCTGCACGCGGTTGTTGTTGACAAAGCACTTGTAGGTACCCTCCAGGATCTTCTCCTTGGTAAGACCGTACTTGCTGATCAAGTTATCAGCAATGCTGGTCTGGCGAGTCGTGCCGTCGCCTTCCGTCTTGTACAGGTAGAAGCGGTCATAGTTTCCGCCCTCAGCCTTCTTGTCCACGCAGAGAACGGCGGATCCGGCATCACCATCCTCGCCGCATTCAACGTACGTCGTAACGCGGTTGACATAGACGTGCTGGGCCTGCAGGACAAGGCCGGCGGCGTAGAGCTTGAAGGAGTCGATCATCTTGGACTGCAGGTCACTCTGGGTGAAGTTCTCGCTGGTACCGAGGAAACGGCCACCTTCGATCTGGTTGAAAATACCAAAGGTCTCATCGGCGAGGGGGGCGTTAAGGATGCTGGTGATGGTCGTGGTGACGGCGCTCTGGTACTGTTGGACGGCAGTGCCGAGCGAGCTGGCGACGTTGCTCCACTCCAGGAACTTGTCATCGGCAGAGGGAGGGATGCTCAGACTGAGGATATAACCAATCGAGGTAGTTAGAGTACTCTGGCCAATGGCAGCAGCAGTGCCAGTGAAGGGCACCAGGGCCAAGATCGTGTTAATGCCGGTCAAAATCTTGTTGAACGGTGTAACGTTGTCTGCGGGGGTCGACACGCCAAGGTCGGTAACCATCTGCGGCAACTGCAGGCCGAGGATGCTAGACGCAAAGGTGACAGCGGTGTTGATGTTGTTCATGTAGCTGTTCCAGTTCTGAATGGCCAGAAGACTGTACCAAGCAGGCAGAGTCACCGGCTGGCAGGGCTGCCCGGCATTGCAAAAGTTATCAATACCACTATAAGTAGGGGTTTTTGTATGAGTAAAAGTAGACGGGCAAATATTAACACAACACTGGGAGGTGAAATAAAACTAACCAGAAAAAGTTGGGTGCGCCAAAAGAACTGGCCAGCTTCTGCACATTGTTCGTGGAAGCCTCAGTAACGTTGGCCTTGGCCCAGTCGGCAAGGAAGGTATCCATTCCGAGGTTCGTCCATGTGGCGGTTTCCAGCGCGTCGGCCTGGCATGTTGCATCAGTGCTGGTCTGCGGCTGCGGCAAAGCCGAGGCAGCAACGGCCAACAGAAGGCCGAGAGAGAAGGTGCTATGCATCTTAGGAAGAAACGAGTAGTGTAGTCTAGTTTGCATAAAAGAATGACAGAGTGAATGAAAGTCACTGCTATGTAGA
This sequence comes from Dryadomyces quercus-mongolicae, assembly GCA_002215975.1. Taxonomy (NCBI): domain Eukaryota; kingdom Fungi; phylum Ascomycota; class Sordariomycetes; order Ophiostomatales; family Ophiostomataceae; genus Dryadomyces; species Dryadomyces quercus-mongolicae. The sequence continues at coordinate 332,111 of NIPS01000010.1, read as the reverse complement.
AGATGAGCTGAGCTCGAAGGAGTGTGAGTATGATATGTTGGATGAAGATTCTATTATTTCCTCTGAGAGTGGTTTTGCTCGACTCTTTATATACACATTTCTTCTTTTCTATTTTCTTTTCGACTTTCCTTCTAGAAAGCGAATGCGAGACTGACCACAAAACGCCCCGAGGTGTAAAAACAGAAGTTGCAGATAGGTATTCCCGTGGTAGGGATGGGCAAGGATCATTCACGGAAGACATCGTCAAGCAAAACGGGAGTTCTCTTGGCGTCAGATGGGATGGGATTAGGCGTGATGCAAGGTACCCACCAACCATCGTATTATTTCTTGGCTTACTCGTACTTTCAGAAGATGGGCAACGGGTAAGGACAGTCGTAAGGCTTGGTTGGGAGAGGGGTTAAGCATGTGAGGGGCTATAAGCCTTTCCAGGCATGAAATGCCAAAGCGCTATTGTTTTAGAGACTGCCAAGAACTAGGGGGTGTTAGCATAGCCGTGTTATGTTCGTGCATTCGGCGTTTTATAAAGAATGTCCATGATCTGATGTTGTGAGGTAGTGGAAAAAAAGAAGAATAACACCGTGCGGAGCAAACTGCGGCAACTCTAGTGGGTCAATGATGATTCGCGTATTCTTAAGCTTGTAATTTTAGAATGACGGATTACAAAGTGTCCAAGTTTCCCAGTTTCCAAGTTTTCAAGTCGTATGTATAAAAACTGTAACAAGGGTCTAACAACACATACTTACTTCGAAGTCGATGAGCGTCTGAAGCTAATGCTTAAGTTTAACTGTTATTGTCAAAGGGTGGTAACCTCAATTTCTCTATATTTGTTTCTCTCGACAATCTGTCTTGGTGATCCTGGAAGAATATCACCTAAAATGCACAGCCCCGAAGGTTAAACTTCTTACAACTTAGAGTTCAGTTTCAGAAAACGTCAGACGCACCTACCTGTCTGGCCATTCTAACCTTGGCACGTGGTAGGGTGTCATCTTTAAGGTCTCGTATTCCGTAGTTGGGATCTTATTAATATGTATATAAAAAAGTCCTGACAACTGCATTTGTCTACTTTCGGGCTTTTGGCATTCCCGCACAGACAAGCTTCCCATTAAACAGAGTCCTGTGAGAGGTGGCGGTGGATCAGGCAAAGATCACGAGGAAGCAGGAGAATGGAGCTCGTATGTTCAGCAATACGGAGTACGGAGTAGGCCAAGACTGAATCGCAGAGCCCCCTCCGACTGCTCGGCGAAAGTAAGGCGATTCGGTATTCATATACACCGTTTTCTCGGGGCTCTTCCGGGATTTTGTGTCCGTTTCTCCGGTATTAGGAGTAATATGGAACATGCGAGGTTCAATCCCCCTGAAAACTTCGCCAGATTTACATTAAAGCTGTGGCTGGGACACATTCACCTTTTCTCTGGCTTTCAGTCATCACATTCTGGATGACCGATGCACAACCTGTCTCTCGCGGTCAGTAATAGTCTACCCGCAACCAATACTGACCAGCCAACGAGGTTCTTAAGATAAGTGTATTACGGAGCACTATTGTACGGAGTATAATCGCTCTAGCCGGACGGCCCAGACGGAACCTTGCGCTTAGCTTAGTGGGCCAGCCAGGGCAGTTTTGTGGCCTTGGCGCAACGGCTACGGAGTACTATTCAGTACTTCTCACCGCGTTCTTGAACCTGCCTAAATTGTACTCCGTACTCCTCCCGTACGTGTCTGGGCCATGTAAGTGCAGGGAATGACACGTATTACGGAGCACTCAATTAATCAACACCGCCAACTGTTGTATTTTAGGGAGAAGTGATTGATTCTAGGTCTACTTCCAAGGAGCATGGGTGGTCCGAACCCCTTAAAATATTCCGTATAATACTGATTCTCCACTAAGTATGGCTGGATATGCTCCCCCACGTGGAACATCGGCACGGTACACGGCACAGAAAACCGGACTCCAGGTCGGCACGACGTGAGCAGATGGATGAAAGAGAGCATATATGAAATCTTGCGAAAAGGGTTATTTTACGTTATCTTCTTATAGTAAACATGATTGACACGAAGCTGATCGGATTTCTCGTCCGGAATGCAGACAGCGCATGGCTGAGCACGAACCTTTTCGGAGGCATTTAAGTCCAGTTTCATCATTCGCCCAAAACGATCAACTAAACGACCATCGCAATGCTTTCCGCAACTGAAACCAAGGAAGCGATGTTGCAGCGATCCATTCATGCTAGAAGGGATGAGATGTATCAGACGCCATTCACGTTGTCGCCGAAAATAATGATTTCCGGCAAGTCATCCTATCATTCCAAATGAATGTGCCAGAGTGAACGAGGAGCATGTCGAGCAAAATTTATCGGACGCCATACGTGCAGCCAGGAACCACAACGTATGTAACTAGTCAGAGAGGAAAGGCTACTCGTACAGTCAGTGGTAGATGGCCACTAGCTCTGAATACTCCATACACCAGTTGGGATTCTCGCCGGTCTCCACCCCATCATCTTCGTCGCTCGATTCGGATGAGGGGCTTGTGCATGTATCATCGGCCGTACTTGCAGGCGAAAGTGCTAAGACGCTGCAAGCCCACATGTTGTAAGCTGCCACGTTGCCCATGAATGCGGGCCACATCTTCCGAGATCTCATTATTCTCGATTCACCTCCACTGTTCTCCTGGTGCCTCTTCTAGAACGTATCTTCCACTACTGTTCTATGGTCCGGTGATGTATGGAGTGCCTGTGCAAGTGGATCGCGCCGAGAAATGAGCATCACTGGAACATCCTCGCAAGATTTGAGCGTTCCCATTCTGTCCCATCCAAGAGCCAAAGCATCCGACATTTAACCAACTTCTTGTATTTCTGCAGAAGGGAGATTCCGTCTCTAGAGGATCGCAGTACAGTGCTGGAAGGAGCTGAAGATATGAGCCTGATGGAAATGAATGGGTAAATTGTGCGCTCGCAATTTATACTTTATACTCCTTCTACATGGCAACCCCTCTCAAGAGTGATGCTTTGTCAACATCTATCGTGAATTCATGAGTTCTAACCTATACTCCGGTTCGGCTTGTAGCCACTTGTCATGAATACAACATTCTCATAGTGTTCGAGTAGGACCTCATCTTGATCAGATACCCACATCCTTTGTGTGGCCTTTGCGAGCCCAATAGACCATTTAGAGCTCGGCACTCCCAATAGTAGGTTCTTGCAATGAGTCATGACCTCTTCGTTGATGTCTTTCTCTTCATAAATCACAATAACCTTCTCCAAAGAGGGCATGTCCTTGAAGCCTTCGTCGTCCAGTACTTTCAGCATTTTCGCCGCCCGATCAATATCATAAAGTGGTAATATGTTGTCGGGTGGCTTGCATACTATCTCCATTATCCTTAGGCTTGTACATGTTGTCTGGATAAGTTCCAGGAGTTGGAGATATGCCGCAGTTAGAATAGGATCTCCCCAGGTTGTGGAAGCGAATGTGGCCGGAAAGTCGATGGAGATATGGCGTAAAAGACTTGCATTGGCGCCGATGCGTTGAAGAAACGTGACCATATATGGTACGGCCGAGCTGGAGGAATCGTAGCTGTTCCAGTTGGGATAGGAATCCGGAAATTGGAATCTGTTGTCGGAATAGAGACATGTTCTAGCCTCACTATTCACCATCTTGCAGACTCGTAGAATTGGCGGATTGAGACCCTGTCTTCCGACCCGATTCAAGCGCGGATTTCTAGGACCATAGGCACTAAACTCGATAGGGTTATCTCGAACGAGGATTTCGGCATATATCCTTAGGCGTATTTCTACCGGGAGGCAGAGGAAGTGCATATCGAAAGGTTTTATAGGCGATGCGCCTGTCGAATATATTTGTGCCACAGCAGTTCAGGTCGTTGATGCCCGGCATGTAATGTTGGTAAGAATGTTCAAGGAAATCATCAGGTCTCTCGTACGTTCATATTATTGTAAATTTTTACTCACATGATTACCCCGCAACTTATGATTCGTACATAAGTCGGGAGGGGGAGAGGGGCTGTCGTCGGTTTTAATTTGGAAAGGTGAAGCCATTTTCCACTAGTATGTGATTCCATGTGGAAATGCCGCTATTTTAGTAGAAACAAACCGCTAAAAATGGCAACACTTCCACCCAGTTGTTACCACATAGGTTCGTGTTTTTGACAGTGGCGCCACGCTTATCGCGACTACAGAGGAAGTGGAAACGTCTCCCATCTGTGCAACCACCGTGCAGCTCGCCCAGGGGCGTATCGCAGATTCTTGAAAAGTGCATCGTTCTGCTTCTATCCGTGGCCCATCCCCGAAAGAGAAGCCTAGAACATCTGACAAGCTGGTAAGAAACATCGCAGTCGTTCATGCTCTGCAGGCTCTGTAGGCTCTGCAGGCTGTGCGAGATATGCGTCAATGTGGGCCATCTAGTACGATTTAAGCGCAGAATATACAATGACCGCCACTCCTCATCCTGGGTCTCACATGACTGATCAGAGATCTAAAGCTGGAAGAGCCATAGGATTGTTGTATTAACTAGATGAAACCTAAGTATGAACCCTTCAACTATCGCGTGTATACCACCCCTCCCATAATTCTTCCTCACTTAACAAGCCTGCATCGGATGTGAAGGTCATGTTTTTTTGAGCAAGAGCGGAGAGAATTTACACGACAACCTCGGTCAACAGATTAGTCGGCCACTTGGCCTTGTCGGTGCCGTCCGTCCGGGGCCCGATCTGGAAGCCCGGCTTGACAGTGTTGTGGTCGAACCGGAGGATAGGCTTCACAGACTTGACGTCGAGGTCGCCGACCTTGACGTGCAGCTGGTAGAAAAAGTCCGGGTTGACGATGGTATCGAAACGGCCGCTCTTACGCAACGCATTGACAAGCATGGGCAGCGAGGTAAACAGGTCGTGGTAGTGACGCAAGACGGGATTGCCGCTCTTCCCCCACAGGTCCTGCCAGACGTCTTCGGGGTAGGTTCCAACAAAGTCGGACAGCCAGCGGTTGTAGTAGTTGAGAGCGGTCTTGTGGAGAGAGAGACAAAGTTAGAAATAGGTAAGAATAATAGCGAAAGGGGAAGAGGGGAGGAAACCTACGGTGACATAAAAGGAACCACCCTCCTGGGACTTGCGGATCAAAGCAGCCAAGACAGCTGCACTGCCGGCCACTCCGGTGCTGTTGAGATGTTAGGAACCAGGTTCTGTCTTGAGTGGACTCTGCTGCTTACCAAAAGTCGGAATTCGGCATAAACGGCGTCACGGGCTCATCGATACCCATGGCACGGCCCCACTCGTATGAGATGCCGACTTGCTGTCTTGGAGTCAGTAAAACAGTCTTTCCAGAGGGAAAGTCTTTCTCAGACTTACCGCATCGCTCAGCTGTTGCCAACCGCTCTGCAGCCTGCGCGGGCCATAGAACCCGTACGCACACTCTGTCACGTACAGAATGCCGCGCTCGCGGTCCTTGACCAGGTCGAACACTTCCTCCTTGGAGAAGCCAAGATTGTCCATAACGTCCGGCCGGTAGCCCTGGAGGAAGACGTCGGCGTCTCGGATCAGCTCACGCAGCTTCTCCTTGTCCTCCTCCTTCTCCAGGTCCAGCAGCGTCTGCCACTTGCCGGGGGCCAGGTTGACGTGCGTAAAGTGCAAGTCGGGCAGCTTCGGTGATATGACGCGCATGACGCTGGCGCCCAGCTCGGCCAAGCTGCGGGCCATGGCAGGGCCGGCGACGGCGCGCGTCAGGTCGATCACCTTGAGGCCGGAGAGGGGCCGGTCGGCCGAGGTGGAGGGCGCGTCGGGCCACCAGCTAGCCTTCTGGTTCTTGTTGGGCCTATGCTCAATCTCATAGAGGCCGACGTGCTCGTTGGCCTTGGCCTGCTCCGTCTGGCGGAACTGCTCGCGCGTGAGACAGGTGGTGCCAGCCTGATGCCAGACGTCATTTTCGAGGTGCTCCAGCTCAGCGGTCGTGTACTTGCCCACGGCCTTGGCGTAGAGGGGCCAGCTCTCCTCGGGACCCTTCACGTCGACATCAAGAGGCATACCAAGGCTCTTGAGCACCGGCTCCGCATTAAACGAGCCGTGGATGTGGAAGAACCCATTCTTGGCCTTGTAGATGTTGGTGGCTTCCGTGCGGTAGCGCGACGAAAAGGTGTGGTACTTGTCCCACGACGGGAAAATCTTTTGTTCCTTGGCGAGGGCATCGGGGCCGTTGTTCAACTCCGGCACCTGCGGGCGGACCAGGTCTTCAAAGATGAACAGCTGCGCGTGGTCTGTGTTGATGTGGATCTTGACCGGCTCCACGTTGAACTTCTTGGTGCGAAGAATGTTCACCAGCGTGCCTTCAAGGGACTTGAGGGCCACAATGCTCTCGGCCATGCGCCAGTTGATGGGCAGCGATGGCAGATCATCGCCCTCGTACGTAATAAACTCGGCATACTTGCTGGCCTCTGCCGGCAGATAGGGCTTGACGAGCGGGTTTTCCAGGATCGCCTCACGGAAGACGCGCTTCGATTCCTTGGGAATCGAGTAGTTCTTGAGTGACGGCATCGAGGACGACATTGTGGCGTTTTGGGATGGTGTGGTTGTTATTCCAACAAAAAGTTATAAAGATAATCTTGTTTCCAACTGTTGCTTGTCTTACCAAAAACAAAATAGAAAACTCCCTTCAACCCTGCCCTTTACACGATATATATACATTATTGCAAACCCGCCATTGTACAAACTGCCATGACGTCCTTCCAGAGACAGCAATATATTCATATACAAAGAACCAGGGCCTCAGTAAGCTTCGCCCCGGAGAATACCTGTAATTAATAAGAACAATTGCGATCCCTTTGTGTATCTGCATTAGAATCTGATGTTTGGCAAAATGACATCTTGGAATGTTTGATTCTTGTGCCTATGACATAATGGAACGGCCGGCTCTTGTGCCTATGACATATGGGAATGACGGGCTCTTATGCCGATGACGTCGCGTTTCTCAAATCCGGAACTTCCCGTGACTTATTAAGCTTCTTATCCACCAAGGGGGCATGCATTTCTCGAGAGATCCGTGGGATCTGTGCAGCGTGTTCAGCCATATGTAAACGAGAGAACAAGCAAGAAAAAGGCTGTCTACTCATCATTCTATGTACACACAATAAACAATGCGGTCCCAATACCATTACACAAATAAACTTGCCTTCTATGTGACGTGCCCTTTGATGCCCAATTACTTGCCTGTTTTGTTCGCTCTGTCCATCGATGTTTCATTTCGTCATCCAACGGATTGTCGGCCTGTTGGTCTTTGTGTTTGAGTATCACCAGTCAATGTGAATCATTCACGGTCCGAAATTGCGGCCCCGCTTATTGTGCCAACTGCCTTCCTTTGACAAAGAATGCCGACTCTATTGTGGCCTTTGTCGGCTGGCTGACTACGTTTTGCGTCATTCTGAAATGGCTTACTTATCACTGACCAATACGGTTTGGGAATTACTTAGTTGTTACTCGGATACTTAAGCAGTGATTCTAATGCTTTGGGAAATGGGGAAACACGCATGTAGAGGTGGCTGTGAACAGAAGCAGCAGAAGAAGCGAGCCGAGAGGGAAAATCAAAGCAGAGCCTCGACATAAAATTCGGCGAGGGTCAATGGTGCGAGATTAATGATGGACAACAGAGCTGCGAGTTGGAATTTCCTCAAGAGAAGTTGGGATTCATTATGAAATTAACTAGGGATGTTTACTAGACCAATAATGTTCAAATATCAACGACATGACCATACTAATGAAGAACACTTATAAACATGACAAGCACAGATTTATTATATAAGATCTTAGATAGTAGAGCTAGATTTGATAGAGTTACTGCTAGCATCCGGGAAAGGTATTGGTCTCCGTGTGCCGTCATCATGGCCCATGGTTCAGTCAGATACAGGATGTGCTGTGCCCCAACAAGGCAGAAACATTTGCATATTCCCGTCAGTGTGGCTGCAACAAGCATGGCAGCAAGATCTGCCTCCTGTAAACCTCCGGGCTCGGATAATACAATTACGCCATATCCCGCACTTTGTACAGAATCCATAACGATGGAAGGAAGTATGAATTGGGTGGTGGCTTGTGAAGGAGAGCCAAGTTATTCACATACATATGACCAGTGTATCTCGACATAGAGCTGATACTTATCTCCTAAGAGTTCAGGGCTTAAGAAGGGTGGAGTAACCAGGTTCATCTCTTGTAACCTTCCAATGCAAATGATGAACCCGGAATATTCCCTTGGCCACGTGTCCGCGAGGGGAGATACGACAGGGGTTTTCAGGGAGGTACTGATCCCTTCTAATGTAATCAAAAATATGCTACCTTGGCTGTTAGAAACTCGCTTAGACGATGAAGCAGTGCCACGAGTTAGAATACGACTAGCAGCATTAGATAGAGAAAAGGAAGCCCGAACCACGAGACACTACTCCGTACTTCTATTCACATAGCAAGACATGCCTTGTTTTAGATAGAAATAGATAAAGATAAATGCAACCATGAAGCACCCGTAAATTATGTTGCATACTGTAATTTCAGCTGAATATATCTAAAGTTCATTTTTACGTGATGCCTGTTTTATTGCTACAGAACTATTTCTTCTTAATTCGGTTGCCATTGCATCCTAGATTTGGCCTGGCCAACATGAAGTATATTTATGGGGTTACGATATATCCCAGGCATGTTAATCTGTCTTAAATTCGCGTACACTACAAGAATCTCGTAATTATCCACAGCATAACTTCTTTCCCAATTATTGAGTTCTCTTTATGCAGTCCTTAAGTTGGCATTGTCAACTGGTCACGTGCAAATTGCACAGATAGCTCAGTGCCTGGTTTGTAAGGAGCCAATAATATCCCGTATTAAGCTCCAGATTCGCGTGCGCGCTCCTTAGCGTGTCACGTGACTATACCACGGCTCAGGGGATCTCCCTTTTTTGGAGAACGTGGCAGCTCGACATTTGGCTGAAGCCACGAAACCCTTGCGAACGATACGCACTCAAGCCTTGCGACCACTTGCCATCTTGCTGGGTATCCTCTTTTCCACCCTCAAAATATATCCTGTGGCTACCTTTGCCCCCAATTCCCTTTATTCGAACTTACAGAAACAACCTACCCAAAGTTTAAGAGGATCTACATCCGCTACAATGAAGGCGATTGTTCCTCTGCTGACGTTGGCCGGTGTGGCCAGCGCACTGCACCTGTACATTGACGGCGGGCGGCCCAAGTGCTTCTTTGAGGAGCTTCCCAAGGACACCTTGGTGGTTGGCCATTACAGCGCCGAGGAATTCGACGAAAATACCAATAGCTGGCAGAAGCACGACGGCATCAGCATCTCCATTTCGGTCGACGTGGGTAGCACTAGACATGCGCGCATACGTGGCAAGTACTGACAGCGGCGCTGCAGGAAACATTTGACAACGACCATCGTGTCGTCTCGCAGCGTGGTGGTGCCAGCGGGCGGTTCACCTTCACGGCGGCCGACCCGGGCGAGCACAAGATCTGCTTCACGCCCAGCTCGACGAGCGGGCGTTCTGGCTGGCTGGCTTCCAATGGACAGGGCGGCATCAAGCTGGACCTGGATCTGGCCATTGGCGAGACAAGCAAGCTGGAGAGCACGGACAAGGGCAAGCTGGAGGATCTTGAGGGCCGCGTGCGTGATCTGAACCACCGGCTGCAGGACATTCGTCGCGAGCAGGTGTTCCAACGGGTAAGCTTCTTTCCTTTTCTCTTTTTTCTCTGTCCGTCAACTTTTCCGCTAACGAGCCTGTCCAGGAACGAGAGGCCGACTTCCGCGATCAGTCCGAGGCGACCAACGCGCGCGTTGTTCGCTGGATTTTTATCCAGCTCGTCGTGCTGGGCGTCACCTGCACCTGGCAGCTCTCACACCTGCGGTCCTTCTTCATCAAGCAGAAGCTCACATAAAGAAATGCCGACATGATAATTGCACGTAGTATGTTGGGTGGTTGGCAGGGCTGTGGAGCGTCATTTTTTTGTCGTCTTGGGATATTGGGTTCGTCGGTAGACAAACTGGGGCATGTGAAAACGAAGCAAGGGACAAATGGAAGGATAGCTCTTGTCTATATTCAGTATTCTGCCGATCTCTGGGCTTTGCCCTGCGGAAGAGGAACCTGACATGTTTTCTTGTAATGATACACTGTTATGGATGGAAGAAACGTTCATGTGTTACGTATCACGCAAACCACACAAGTTGAAAGTTGAAAGATGAAAGATGCTGAGGCGTCGTGGACTGACAGCTAAAAAAAGAAAAGAACTGTTTCGAATGCATGACTGGTTCTATGTTTTTCTGGCTTTGGCTATCTTCAAAATGAAAAGTGAAATGTCACCCCTTTCCTCCACAACTATTAATACGGCGGTACAAAAACACGACTTGAGAAGAACACAACGAAAGCCAGACCCAATGCAATATCCCATAAAAGCATATTTCCCTGGCGCCGTGCTGCGCAATTGACTCAATGAAAATCAAAATTGATCCTGAGCTCATCATTATAGAAGAAATAAAGCCGTGTCACGTGTTTCTTTCTTGCTGACTTTGCCGTTTCTTTTGTTGCCATTCGAACTCCGGAGCTGGACCCTCAGCCCGTGTTTGCAGGCCAACCTCCGTCGAGTGAAAAAGAAAAAGTGAGAAACACAGAGCAAAAGAGAGCTGGATAGGGAGAAAAAATAACGAAAGGTGTAAACGAAAACAGACAACGCCATCGGGTGCTGACGAAACGAACAGCTTTGACACAAACACAGGTTTTCCGATAAAAAAAAAAGAAATCTTCCACCACCTATCTCTCATAGAAACCAGGCAATTCCAGGTACTGTGCGTAAGGACAGTACAAGTTTCGATGACTTCAGAGGCCGAGCTCGTGGGAACAACTCAACACAGCACAGCGAAGACGAGATAACACATGTAAACACATATGGTGGTTAGAGAAGAGCAACAATAGGTATCAAGCGCCTCGGATCAAGGCAAAGCAGCAGAGCACTGTCTAGCCACAGCAAAGTGTCTTCATGAACTTTTGGAAACCAGTAGGCTCTGGTTCAGCCGGATTGCCATTGGCCACATTCGCTTGTTGCTGCTGCGGTAGAGCCTGCTGGCTATGGGTAGTGCGGGGCAGGTTCTGCGAACTGTTCTGGAACTGGGCTTGGGTCGAACCCGTCGGTGTAGCCATGTCCCGAAGACCCCCGGCTCCGCTGCCCCTCGGCGGGATGACCGCGACGGGGGCGCTTTGCCGATCTTTCCGGCTGCTCTGTTTGATCGGCGAAGGAGGCGGGGGCTGCGCGGCGTTTAAACGGTCGGCAGTAAGACGGGTACGGGGGTCGCTCTGGTGGTGGGTGCCAGTGCCTCCACGACTGTTTCCGTGGAGCTCCATGTTGGACGGCCCCGGACGCTGGTTTGGGTTATGCATGCGTTCCCATTCGGCCTTCTTTGAGGAGTCCTTGCCAATCTTAAGCCAGTCGTACTCGCCATCCTCGACGCCGCCGGTATCCTTGAGGGCCTGCGTGAAAAGGTCGCGCAGGTAATCATAGTCGGGGGTATCCTCGAAACCGAGGTTGCGGACGTAGGTCAGGTACTTCTCGAACTGGATAGGGAAGCCTTCGCAGAGCTCCTTGATTGCAGTTGTTTGCTTCTTCTCGCCGATCTTCTCGTACTTTTGCTTGTTTGTAGCAGCCTTGAGGCCCTGCCATGGCAGACCGCCCCGCAAAAAGTACATGAAGACGTGGCCGAGGGCCTCGAGATCATCACGCCGAGACTGCTCACGACCCAAATGGGTATTAATGCTCATGTAGCGAGCCGTTCCCGAAAGCGACTTGCGTTCACGGTAGGGAATATGCTGTTTCGTCTTCGGGTCTCGGTATTGCTTTGCCATGCCGAAATCGACGACATGGATGACATTGGCGGTCTTGGTACCGGGGCGGCCGATGAGGAAGTTGTCGGGCTTGATATCGCGATAGATGAGGTTCTTCTCGTGAATGGTTTGGACTCGCGACAGCTGACCGGTTAGAACAGGGGCGGCGACAGTGAACAAAGGGAATGAAAACATACCATCTGCTTGGCAACCATGACAACCGTCTTGATAGTGAACCGTCGATTGCAGTGATCGAAAAGATCCTCTAGTGAAGGGCCCAGCAGGTCAATGACGAGGATGTTGTGCAGACCCTCCTGACCGAAATAGTAAACATTCGGGATGCCGGCTAGAACGAGAATGGGTAAGCATGATTCGCGAATGGCAAAAGAGGGAGTAGACTAGACTCACGGCAGCCAACAAGGATCTTGTACGTGCGGTACTCATCGCGAAGCTGGGGAGCATCGCTTTTTCTCGGTTCCTGTCGCGAACATGTCAGCCAAGCGGTCACGAGATGGAATTGATCGTGACCCGTACAAATTTGATGGCGACTTGCTGGCTGTTCAGCAAGTTGGTGCCTTCGAAAATGACACCAAAAGAACCCTCTCCGATTTTCTTTCCGACGCGATAGTGAACGCCGACGACGTTTGACGAAGAGGAGGCCATTTTGATGGGTGGATGGGCGGTGGCCGCTGGGGGACACAGCTAACCAGACCCGACAACAACAAACAAGACAAGACGGCGAGGTCAACGACAAAGGTCCAGGGGGGGTCTGTGTGGTCACCGACTCAATAGAGACGAGAGGCGTCTGCTAGAGGAAATGACGGCGACAGCGTTCGAATACAAAGGAAGAAGGAGGGAGAAGGCGAATGACAAAGGGGAGAGGAAAGGAGAAGGGAAAGTAGAAAAGGAAAAAAAAAAAAGGGGAAAAAGATGAAATGCGAGTTGGGAAAAAGGGGAGCCAAAGAAAGATTATGATAAAAAACTATTAGGCGAGGGTCCCCAATTTTGGGGGGCCGGGAAGTCTCGTTTGTGCTGTGGGCGGGCGGCACAAGTAAGATACGAGTACTTGTACAGTCGTATTCTGATCTATTACCGAAACAGACAGGCCTGGTGGTCAGTGTTCGAGTTGGGTCCCAAGGACAATGACGATGGAACAGGCGGTCAGCGAAAAAAAAATGCAGCATTCCTGGATTGTGTCTTGGGAGGGGAGAGAGGAACCGTGCTGAGGGAATGAAGGAACAGTCGGCGTGGGAAGAGAAGGGGGAAAAGGCAGGAGCTACGACATACGAGGACTCGTACTGCGTAGGCATGGAAGGGGGGAGGGGGGAGGGAGAGGGAGCGGATACGGCGACTCGAAAGAGGGAAAGGCTGGATGAGAAAAGCGGAAAAAGGAGGTTGCAGGCGGGAAAAATGGGGAAGGGGCGACAATAGGCGTTGGGTTTGGGCTTTTTGCAGGACACTGCAATTAGCGGCTGGGGCACCGGCGAACGGGCAAGAAATATTTTTATGGGGGTTGCGTCGGCCGAGGTCAGAAGGAACTCCAGACTCCCAGGAAGGCCTGGCACTGAACGCTGGCACGGAGAACTGGTGGTTCAGGGCAACGGGGCCTATCGTGCATGGGATCGGCAGCGGCCGCCCAGTAGTTTTGACCCTTTTCTTTGCACTATACTATATGGTAAGATACCTTACCATACGGAGTACTCGTACCGTTCTTTCCCTGACGTCTTTACGACGTGTTCCGTATTACGGAGACTAGTATTGCCTGCTTGGCCGGCGCGCCTTCCTACTCCGTACGCGTAGCACGCTGTTCTCCGTAATTTGCTATAATTACTGCTCCGTAGCAAGACGGCGTACGAGTCCTCGATTGTGCAATTAAATGCAATACGAGGGGGAAGAGGTAGCCGATGGCACTGAAGTGGGCCCTGTTCTATTGGCGCAGAATGAATGAGGCGTTTCTTTGCTGCCAGTTGAGTCAGCAGCAAAGAAAAAAAATGCGTCGTGCCAAGCCAACAAAAGGCAGTACCGCCCATGGGATCTTACGGCTTGCAGTGTCTGGCAACCCAAATATAGCAGGTGCATAGCAAATCCCTTGGGCGCATAGTGTTATACGAGGGAAAAAAGTACTCGTTCTTCGTACTCTGTACGAGTACGCCGTCCGCTGTGCCAACTCGTCGAGTGCGGGTGGAGCGCCCTGTCTCACGTTCGGAAGAACTCATTTGCACACGACTACTCATACGGAGTACGGAGGTACGGACTACTCCATACACCGTATAGCACGTCGTGGGCCGGCTGCTTCGAGACCCACTGCCTTTCAGCCTTTGCTTTGATAGCGGCATTCTAGACCAGGAACAGGTGTCCAGCACAGCCTACGCGCAACCTCAGAACGTAGGACGAGGCTGTGCTGCGTTTTCGGATTTGAATGTACGGAGTGCCTACCATACGGATACAGCTCATTGTTATACTCGCACGGAGTATACCCTGTAAGATACAGCACAAGTGAACAAGGGAGAAAAAAAGACTTCAAGACACCAAACCCAGGGCGGCTAGATCCTGCATGTACGCAAACCAAGACACAGGGGACACAGAACAAAAAGACCAGGCGGCAAAATCTTAGTAGACGCCAAAGACCCAAAGGCGCCACTAGCGACCGACAGGGCCTGGGACGGCGGCTGGACTACTCCGTACGCACGACCCTGGAGTCCACCTGTGCGAGTATCTCGCTCGTACTCCGTACAGTAGATGCAGTTCCACTGGTGACGTTGCAGAGCGTCGAGAATAGCTTATCAACTCCTTGTCCGGTATTTCCGCAAAGATTGACTATCCAAAGTACTAAATACGGAGCATGATACGTCAGATGCGATCAGAAAAAAGAAGGCTGCCTAGAGATATGCGTTGGCTTCTGCAGGCATCGCCCCCAGGAACGGCGCTGCGCCTCGTGTGGCCGCATGCGAGAGGCGGGCCAGATAAACAACTACGGAGGACTCCGTGCTCCGTAAAATGCCGAGTAAACAAGATCTCTTTTCTCCGTGCTGACTAAGCTGGCATGCGTCCCGTCCCCGTCCCAACTGCCATACGAATAGTGCCATAGTTTGCGCCTTGCGCTTTGCCACAACGACTATTACCAGCTGAGACCATTACGTGCTCAAACTTCCATCAAAACTGCCAATCTTGCAGCCGAGTATGAAGCGAGATACGATACGGAGTACTGCTCCGCTTTCAACCAGCACCACTTCATCCAAGTTACTAATACACCTTCCTGTTATCATTTACCCATTTATACAACCAAAAATAAAATACACATGCAATAATAACAAAGCCAAACTGGCCACGGGGTTTCTCCAAAATTGGAGCTGCATAGAACGACAAGAACAAGCAAGAAAGAACTTCTCCACTGCTTTCGTAAACCAGTAGTAGACGTCCTCCCGCTGTAAACAAACCACCAACGCCACATTGCTCCGGGCATTTTTTTTTCCCTTTGTCCCTTCTTTTATCTTTTGTGCTCGTCACTCTCCGTTTCAAAAATTATGTCCGCCCAAAATGCGCTCTCCCGTTGGGCCGTCCTGCCACACCGTCTTGTCCGGCCGTCAGCCGCTCCACCTCTGTCTGGCACGCCTTCTCGGCGCCCTCCACGGCTGCCCGGCACCATTCCTCCAGTCGGCTCTTGTCAATGTATCGCCGGAGCAACGAATCCTCATACCGCATCGCGTCCAACAGCCTCTCGCGGAAAGTGTCCTCCATGTTGGCAAACCGCGCCGCCGTTGCCGCGTCGTCCGCGTCCGTGTAGACCCCGAGAGCCTCGGAAGGCTTGATCACGGGATATGTCGCTGAAGAGCCGAGTTTGTCTGTCGTTTGGTTAGTCACGTGAACAATATCGTAAAGGCATAAAAGCACATTCAACTTACTAATGCTCAGCGAGTACGCCGTTCTGTACGCAGCCGTCAGCCCCAGCACAGCCGCCGTCGATTCGTCATCTTGCAACTGCGTGTTGTTGATCTTCGTCCAGTCGTCGCGCAAGAAGCACCGCCGCCAGATCAGCCGCTGCGCCTGCCAACGCTCCTCCCCACGCGCCAGTCCACCGTCGGCCACTTGCAGCGCCAAGAAGAAGACGTCTTGGTCCACGGCCATATGGCTCTGCCGCGTGTCGATCAGTGTCAGCACGTCGATCAAAGACGGCGCGTCCAGCGCCTCATGCCGCAGCAGCCGCGCCAGCCCATCCTCAAGCACTTGAAGCAGTGCCTTCTGGCGTCGCTGAATCCGACCGGCGTGGTTCTCCATAGCCAGCTGCAGCTCGGCCGACTCATCCACAGCTGCCACAATCGACGGCTGCACCCAGCTGTACACCAGGTCCTGAATACGGATAATGGCAAGCTGTTGATCCACCTTGGCGACACCAACTGGCTCTGCCGACGCATCCTGTTGCACCGGTGCTGCCGCCTCCACCAGCAGGGCCAACTTGCCCAGGCTCAGCTCAATCTTTTTGTTCCACAGCTGCTGCTCGTGGTCCAGTCCCAGTGTCAACAGTGTATCGGCTGCGTTCTCCACGTCCTTCTCCCGCTCGACATCGTTGATCCAGGAAATCCTTGCCAGCTCCGGCTTCGACCGCAAGAACTTTGTTGAATATCCGAGTTTGTCGCCCGGAAAGTCCAGCACGGCCTTGATGCCGTCGTCCCGGAGCAGAATGTCATACACAGCAAAGGCAAATGGCTGCCCGTACGTTTCAAAGTATTCGGCAATCCGTTGTTCCTTGACAAGCGCGCTTGCGCGCTTCTCAGCTGCCCGGCCAGTACCCGCATCCACCGTGAGGGCATCGCTGCGCAGCTTGCGCACTTCTTCCACCATGATCTCTGCCAGCGCTGTGATCGAGTGATGCTTTTTAGCCACCTCGATAGCCGCCTCCCAGAGTCCGTAGTTCTTGAGTCGGTAGACCTTGGAGTAGCGGTCCTCGGTATATGTCTTGGCGCAAAGATCGCCGTATCGGCGCTCAGATTCCACATCACGCGTCAGCGTCCAGCGGTAGTGTTCCTGCAGTGCCAGTAAATACCGATCCGTCAATCCCGGCAACGTCTCTCGGACGGACTCGATCAGCCCCGGGTCTGGCGCCGCTGCCGATGTCACCTTGTTGGGGTAGTACTGGTCAAGCCAGCTGCAGCACAGGTCTACCAGCCGTTTTGCGTTGTTGGTGATAAAGTAGGTCGACGTCCACGGCTCCGGCAGACCCGCGTATCCGTCTGCCAAAATGCCCGACTCTAGCTCCTCATTCTCCAGACCATAAAGCGATTGGTGATCCCGCCGATACTGAGCCGAACCATTGAGCGCCCGGTAGTTGACCTCCACACACTCGTATAGCAATCGTGTCACGCCGCGGTCATCTAGCAGATGGTTCTTGTACACGTACTTGATCACCTCGTACGCCCACGCGATGAACAGGTCCATGCGCCACACATCGTTGACAAAGAAATGCCGCACCCGGTCCACTTCGCCGGCATCACGGTTCGGATTCTTCTTTTCGTCCTCGTGGATGTACTCGACGATCTCCGACACAATCGTTTTGCGCTCTGCCGTCTTGCCGTCTGCTCGGTCTGCCAGGAACTGCTCATGCAGAACCCACATGTTCGTCGCCACAGACATCTTCTCGGCATCCCACAACAGCCGCCACCGCACACGTCGGCTCACCTGTATCTGCCGTGCATTCAGGTGCATCATCAACCGCCGAAGGTAGCTTGCCCGCGCCCGCAAATTGCTCTCCAGGGATGCTGGCACTTTGGGCGTAAACGATGTCTTGGAACCCAGAATGTCGCGGCTCAACTCCAATGCCGCCTCACCCGTCTCCGAGTCCGAGAAAAGAGATTGCCTCTTGCCCTCAAAAACCAGTGGGTTGTCCTCCTTAATGCCAAAGAAGACAGCCTCCTCAAGCTTGCTCTTTGCTGTGATCTCGGGCGGGTGATCGCTCACAAAGCGGTCAATGTCTGCTGTTGCGAGGCGGACCACGCCGACGCCGCGGATGAGAAGCACGGCAGCCGGGTTCTTGGTCTTGTGCCGGTGCTGTCGTGCCCCGCTGGTACCGAATCCATCTAGCTCAAACAATCCGGTCCCAGCTGGCTCCTCAATACCCGAGCCAACAATTTCCGTTGTACCATCGCCGCGGAGATCGATGACATCTTCAAACGTGGTGGGCAGTTGTCTGTCTTCGCCCTGAAGCTGCGAGTCAGGCGTATCGGGAGGCTGGGCAAGCGAAGAAATGACGACAGTCTTGTCAAACACAATGTAAGCGATAACAGCCGGCCGGGGCAGGTAAACTCGGGGCTGCTGTTCGGTAGACTGCTGCTGGTCGCTGATCGGCGAAGTAAGAGAGATCACAGGTCGGACCATACCCACATGAGCTGCATCGTGGGTGAGGATGAGTTCAACAAGGTAGTAGGGAGTCTGTGATTTTCTTGGCAATGAGACCAGCAACAAAAGCTGGTGCACCTCGTCGTTCTCGGCATACTCGGCAAAGTTGGTAAGAAGCACAGAGTCGGCGTACTTGGGGTCGATGCCTCGCGGAACAAAGGTAAAGTCGACCAGCTCCAGAGACTCTGCCACAACGCTGTCTACACAATTGTCGAACTGCTGGATGGCGTTGATTATTGGTTCTCGCGCGTCGGTGTCGAGGACAGTGTCATAGCTGCCTCCGCGGTGGACAGTCCAGGCACTGAATTTGCCTTTTGAGTTGGCAGCCATCACGGTGCGCTCGCCAACCTTGAAGACGTGGCCAGCCCGCACGGCCACGACATTTTCCAAGCTCGCAGAGTGCTTCAGTGCATGGCGGATGCTTCCGAAAAAGCCGCCCGTGAAGCTTCCCATACCCGCGCTTCGCAGAAATTGTACCGAGATAGCCGGCCGGCCATGTGCGTCGCGTACGTTCAAGCATGCAATGCGGCCGCTGGTTGTCAAAAGAGCAAAACCAGCAGGCTCGGCATTGATCACTTCGGTGACGTATTCGGTGGAGGATATACCAGGAACGACGTCCTCGACGCTGGTCCGTTGTTGGTGCAGGAAATCGAGGGTAGCCGCGCTCGAGATGGATTCCCAGTAGCTGACCTTGCCAGTCGTGGGCATGACCACAACCAGTCCCGGTTCTTCAGATGAGGCCGATGGGGCAACGAGCGCGCCAAGCGGCAACGGGTCGGATGCGTGTCTCGATGGATGAGGTAGGGTGAATGTGAAGGTTTCGGGGGCTGGGCCATTGGCAGTGTATGCCCAAACGATGGCATGCGTGTGCGAAAGGCTGACGGCATAACCGTTAGCTGAGTAGATGGAGCCATGTTGATGTCCTGCATGTAGATATTAGTCTGTGTTCGAGTTCGCGGCGTAGAATGAAACTTACCAGCAGTGTCGGCGCGTAGTTTGTCTGGCAGAGCCGGCAGTTTGCTGACCGTGTAGGCACTGTTGCTGGCCTGGGAGGGTGGGTTAGTCCATGCATGCGATGAGGGGTTAGATAGGGAGGGAGCAGAGCAAACGTACCAGGACCACACTGCCGTCGCCTTTGCTAATGCGCTCACCAGCCTTTGGCTTCTTTGATCGCACACTAAGCTCTTTCTTCGGCGCAGGCTGGGAGATTTGCGCCGCGTTTTCGATGCCGTTGCGTTTCGCGCTCAGCATAGCGGCTTTGTCCGACTTGACCTGGAACATTTCAGTCGGGACGTCCGGGTTGGTGATGGTTTGCTCGGTCAGGGGAAGGCGTTGGCGCTTAGCCTTCGGCTGCTGGAGGAGAGTGTCGGATGAAATGGGCCGCTGTCGCCGACGACTGCGCGTGGCAGTGGCCGGACCTCCCTCGTGTGGAGAGAACATGGTGTCGGTGTCTCGCTGTGGAGACAAGAGAGTTGTATTCGATCGACTGTTGGTCGACGGCCGTTGGCCAGGGGAAAGGGGGGATGCGTCGGGATGCTGGCGATGGTTGCTCAGGGATGCTCCAAGCCGCGAGAGAGTAAGAACGATGCAGTTCGCGTCACGGTCGATGGAGGGACAGGCAAATCGTCGAAAATGGCGGCCCAACGAAAGTGAAGCAAAAAGAATGCGAAAGTCGCGATGCGGCAGATTGCGATGATGATGTTTGTAGATGCGAAAACAATAGAAACAAGGAGATGAGGTCGTGCAGGAGAGAGCGAGTGCGAAGCCTAGCGAGGCGGAAGCAAATGCTGGTCTGATGGCATTTGACGAGAAAATTGACTGCAGACCCTTTTTTTTGCCCTTCTTCTCACGGTCGGCAGGATTGAATTTTGGTTTTCGATTTTCGCATTTTTTTGTTGTATTATTTTTTATTTTGAGGCGGAACCTTTGACCAGCACTGCTCTGTTACTGGCTAGCTTTATGTGTACGGAGTACGGCATTGAGCTTGGGCTTGCTGGGACAACACACGCGACCCACTGTAAGCTTTACCGTGTTTGTCCATCACGTGACGTGAGATCAACCTGTCTGGTACGGTTTGCCTGCACTGATGGTCGATGGAAAGAGGGTTCCCATTTGCATATTTGTCTTGGGTGCCGATGCCTGATGCATTGCCACCATCCCACCTATACCTGCTATATTCCTCAATGGCTATAGAGAAGGGCTCTCTGCTGTTGCTCACGCGACCATTTTGCTGCACTTGTCACCAAAGATCAGTGACATCATTACTCGGCAGAAATCGGATTACATCATCTTTTTTGAGATGGCAGGGCAGAACGGGAGGGTGCCAAACTGCCGCAATCAGTAACTATTAGAATAAATCTAAATTCTATCGGAACCTCTGTAGTCTATCCGTCCGTCAAACGCGAAGGGGTATTTCGTTTGTAGGCTGCCTGGCATCTATCAGCCTTCTAGGATCTAATTGTCAGTTGGTCTGCGTCAACGGTGGCATTGGCCTCCTTTTTCGACTGAATATTTTCGGTGTCGCTGGCTTCACTGAAGACACCGTCGCTACCCTGGCCGGCTTCTTTTCCGGACACGGCGGTGGCCTCTCCACGCAGTGCTTTCCAGGCCAGCCGACCAGCCGTTGCGAGGACGTGACGTCCATCGTATATTGGGTAGATGCATGCAACAATCGTACAGAAGAACAGCCAAGCCATGGATACTGTGACCCAGCCCTCAAAAAACTGCGCATTGTTAGCGAATCAATGTGACGAAACCAGAACCCTCCCCCTCCAGATCAGAAGACAAAATCATACCGGCTTCGTGAAAATGTAATCCCTGTACAACGGCAGGGGCCAGACAACCCAAGTAATCAGGCCAACAACCACACTGGCAACGGCAGCAATCCATTTGGCCCGGTTCATCCGTTGCAGCTCCTTTTCGGGGTATGGGTGCCGAACTTGGTCCAAGTCCGCAGTCTGCACAATCCGTGCGGGTCCTGTGTTGTCCTCGCCTACTTGGGTTAAGAGAAGGAAGATGCGCCAATCAAAGTTTTCGGGCTGTTCCCAAGATATCAGCCGCAAAATCAACCAGAGGGAGTTTAAGCAGATGCAATACGCGGCACTTACCTTGATATAAGTAATGATGACGGAATAGATGCCAGCAGAAAACGTAGAGGTAATGGCGCCCCAAAGGCACGGGAGCTGTGCTTCTGTCGTGACGACTGTGAGCTCCCCATAATAAGCATAAGCAGTTCCCAGCCAAGCAGCAATTCCGGACACCTGTTCGTCAGTCAGTTGAGATGTTTGATAGAGATATCTTTTACGCCGAGCATTTCTTACCAATCCAAGGAGAGGAGATACGATAACAGCAGTTTTGGATTGCTTTTTCCACAATATTGTAAATGCCATGGGGAACATTCCAGGGCAGATGATCGTGGCCAGAAAGTAGCCCATCCAATTCAGGCTGATACCGCCATAATGCAAGGCGGTTGCAAAGGCTGATGCAAAGAGTCCGAAACCTACAACCGACCAGTGAGATACTCGGATGACCTGCTCGGGCTTGGCGCCAGGGTTAATGTATGTCCGGTAGATATCAAACGATACAATACTGGACACGGCGATGAGCTCTGCACTCGTTGTGCTGGTGACAGTCATAAACACGATCAACAAAAGTCCTGCGGCCCCGCCTTTTCCTGCCACTGCCATGACGGCGTATGGCAGCACATAGCCATTATTAATCTCGTCGGTCGTCATAGCTCGTGGATATGTCGGGAAGATGGGGGCCTTCTCCAGGGCAATGGCTGCCAAGCCCGCGGTTGTGCCAACTGCCCAGGGAACTGCAAAGTAGGCAATGCCGCCGAGCATGTATCCTGGCATGGCGGCAGCCGTGTCGGCAGCAAACCCTTTCTGCCAAAAGCTGGTGTCCATGATTACCAGTGCAAAGTCTCCAAAAGAGTGCACCAAGCCGAAGATGACTGAACTCTTAGACTTGAAGGAGAGAATGGAGCCTTGGTAATTTCCAGACACGCTGGTTGTCTTGTCGGCTTCGACAAGGGCATCGTAGAAGCTTCCGAGACCGGTGATTGTGTCATTATTGAAGACAGCAACCGTGATCCAGCATAGCAGGATCATAACAATGAATGTGTGTACGTAATCGGTCAAAAAGGTCGCCTTGAGACCGCCGACCATGGTGTATACGACGACGCCGAGCGGCAGGAGAAATGTGGAGGCGATAATATGCATGCCCGTCAGAGCCGTGATGACACCAGCAGCGCCGAGAATCATGGCTGTCACGGACAGAAGATTAGTGACGAGACAAAGAAAGATGAACACCATGTGTGCAGCAAAGCCGTAGCGAAGGCGAATGATCTCGAGTGCCGTGTGGCCATTTCTGTGCAAAAATGTCAGAGTTTTCCTGCATCGGAGTGAATGATCTGCCAGAAGCCTTACGGAATCTTAACTTTGGCATGGATGGCCAAGACAGTCATGAGGACAATCTGGATCGTGCATCCTGCGGCATACCAGAATGGTGCTGTAGAAAAAGGGAATTCAGCGTCTGGTTTTTCGTAGAAATATGCTGCCATTATTCACTTACCAGCAATGCCATACAGATAGCCTTGAGCTGCTGTCCAAATAATGGCCGTTCTATTCTCATCTCATGATTAGCCACACGCACAGGTCCTAGTATGCAATACTATTCTGCAAGACAGGTCGTAACTCACGCCCACATCCACGACGAGACTACAGCAGATGCAGTCAAGCCCGTTCCCACGCTTCGGTTGGCAACCATGTACATCTCCGGACGATCAGATCGCTCTCCCAAGAATCGTTCAAGAAACTTAGTCACCAGAATCATGCCCAGGCCAAAGGCAAGGCCAACTCCAACCACCACACCATAGCCGACCCCCTGGGACAGAGGAATCAGGGCTGTGTTCGAATCTGCCATTGCTAATTGACCCTTGCTGGTTAATGCTCAAGTAAAAGCAATAGTTTCAATGTCTTTCAAATTTGGACCTTGGACTCCATCGTCAACCATCCCACGTGTTTACGTGCTCTGCATTTTACTTATACGCGACGTCTTACACGTGAATTTGCTCCAGTTGCACTAGGATAGCTTGCGTCAGAGCGGATCCTCTATGTCGTGCTCATCCTGCTCATCACCGCATTGCATATTTAACGTATAACGTCATACAAGCCCTGCCTTTCGTGAAAAATACTGATAGAAAGAGGGCAAGAAGCATAAACCGATGTGCATGATTGGTTCAACAAAGTATGAATGCAGCAAGCCATTGCCGAAATATGGGTCAAAGACGGGACAAAGACGGGGACCGTTCACAACGGTTATCCGGTGCCGAATAAGATGATGGCAAATTTCTAAACAATCCGGTAATTCATGTTGTTGAATACTGCCATTACATGCCGCACGATTTCGGATAGCCGTTAATATGCGGAGCACAAAGTACTTTGCATTTTGAATGCATATCAAATCTACCCTTTTGGCCGCAGAATTTTAGCCGAAATGGGAATTGCATCTTAAATTATTTTGTTCCGTTTCCGGAGTGCTTGTAAGACCATTACCTCCTCGATAACGAACTAAACAGTTTGATACGAGGTAGTTTTCACGTTTTCATCATTCCCGCGGGAAATTTGTTTTAAAAATGAGTGGCTGATTGGCCAAAGCAGTCCCTATGAAATTGAAACGGCTCGACGAGGGGTATTGTGATAGGTAAGATATAATTTCTACCACACGTGGCAAGCAAACTAAATACGAAATACTCCGTACTATTTCTCATCTTAACAGCAACACCGGAACATTTAGCTGCACGCCATTGAAACTTGCAGAAATTATGCTTCTCTGGAAAGCAAGATAAAACTCATGGACTGGATGATCTACTGTGTAATGGTTATGGATGTACGGAGTACGGAGTACGGAGTACGGAATACGGAATACGGAGTACGGAGTATACGGAGTAGACAATAAAATTCTCCACATAGAAAGTGTTATCGTGGATGAGACGGGTGAAGATCCGGCCTCGGTCCCGAGACATCCTATTGGAAGCTTACATAAGCAAACCAAAAGACATGAATGACACTGCAAATAAGGATGATCCTTGTTCCAGCAAGCATGTTTGTGGAGATGTCAATTCTGATGAGCTAGGAGCAGTTCACGTCGAATTAAGATGTCTACGCTGTACTCCGTACTCCGTACTCTGAAGCTGATCTGGAAGACGACCAACGAACGAGAACGTGTTTCTCTATTCGCTGTCAGGCACTGCAAAGGCCTTGCAGAACACTAGCGGCAGAAGGGATTGGGTATTTAGTAATGCAAGTAGGAACTTGTTCCGAAGTTCCGGGCCACGCCATGGAACTGGGAGATATGGACTGTGGATCGCCTGGAATGAGACAAACGAGCGGTCAGCTATGTGGCTGTGATTGGTCTACAGAAAGACGTCAGCCGATATGTAGTTGCCAATCTCGCGATATATGGAATAAAGGAGGTAGAGCGGCAAACATGAGTAAGCGCTTGTAGGAGAACGCAAAGGCTGTGATGCTCGCATTTTCGTTCTTGTTCGTTCATACTCTGTACGGAGTAGGATAGTGGCACTTGGACGCGCCCACAGTGCTCATAACACTGTAAAACAGGGATCTTGCGTGCAGAAACGCCAAGGACGCGGCTACGAGTCTTCGCGGCCCGCTGGGGCAAGAGATATCTTACCACCTGGTCGGAGAACAATTAGGCTTTGGGGTTCTGGAAGTGCCCCAGTTTTCAGTCGAGTAATTCACACCTTTTTTTTTTGTAGGCAGCCAATATTAATCCGTCTCCCTGGCGGACTTCCCCTCTAAGACCACGTACTTTTTTCCTGCTCGTCTTTTGAGTTTGCTTTTCCTCTTCATCGCGCGCAGCACTGATCATCGGACTAATAACGAACTAGAGACGCAGGAGAGCACGGGCATTTTGTGGAGGGCATAATAGGAGACCCTCACCCCCAATTCTGTTGCCACTACCGGCAATTCGCGCGCGGAATCAGCTGGCCGACGAACTGAATACCCAAAACAGACAGGTAGAGAACGACACCGCGTCCGCCAACAACTGCAAACAGCAAAAGGATCCGTGCCAGATCCAGCCATTGGCACCGTATCCGTCTCATCGCATCCACTTTGTTTGTCCACCCATGATCTAACGCGAATCAACTTCCGGCTTTCCCCCTTGCCTTTTCACCCCCCCTCCTCCTCCTCCCCTCGTCATGGTCTTTTGTGGCAAGGCGTCTCTCAGCTGCAAGAATTGTCGCATCAGACGGATCAAGGTCTGTATCTGACCCGACCCGTTCTTCTCTACTCGGCTCGTCCAGCCGAACGGAACTGCGGGTGTCAATGTGCCCATGTGCCTACCCGCTCGCAGTCGTGAGGTGGGCCAGTTTGGGATGTTTTGCATCATACTGACTCCATTTTGTCTTATCCATTCAGTGCAACAAGCTGCGGCCAGAATGTTCACAATGCACAAGGGCGGGCAAGACCTGTCCGGGTTACCGGGATCAGCTGTCGCTGATGTTTCGAGATGAGACGGTCAAGGTGCGGAACAAATTCCAGGATCCCGACTCAACGGGTAGCACCGATGTTGCGTCATCTTCCACTGCTACGCTGGCACTCACCGGTCCGGACAGCTCACCGACCGGCCTGGTATTACCAAAAACGACAGCTTCCAGTGTATCTACGAGTTCGCGCGTGAAGAAGACAAGATCGAGTCCGAGCGGTGAAGGATTCGACAAGGCAGAGGAGGATGAGAAAGACGACAATGAACCATACGACGTAATTGTTGGCGGGGTTGAACAGCCTCGACGGCCCCAGACTGCTCGCAGCAGGAGTTCATTAGCTTCGAAGCAAGACAAACTGTCAGCTGACCAGTCCACCGCCTGTCCCTATTCCCCCACATCGTCGTCGTCCTCGTCTTCCTCCACTTCTACGATGGTGCTGGTGCCGCGACCCACGCCCGCAGAACGTGGATGGCACTTTTATGTCGAGAACTACGTCTTTGGTCACCCGTACGACCCCCAGGGCACGGAAACACTGGCGGTAGAAATGCCATGGCTGTTCGATCCCGCTACAAAGCCGCTCGCAGCCGCCGTGGGTCTGGTCAGTCTCGCCAACCTGACAAACAATCAGCACCTCCGAGAGGCATCCAGACAGCACTACCTTACCGGCCTTCGGCGGACAAACCGGTCGTTGGGAAATGCACAGTTGCGGAACATGGGGGCGACCATGCGTGGTATTGTGCTGATGGCCATGTTTGAACTTGCCCGAGGGGATGCGGAGTCGATGGGCATCGCCAACCTGCACGTCAAAGGAGCAGCGGCTCTTATGCGTAATTTTCTGCCCTTGCTACCACCGTCTGCCGAGCCATTTCGCAACCTTTTGCAGTTCTGCTACTCGTTGGTAAGACGTTTTTCTCCACCTTCCGACCGCATCCTTTCCCTGCCCCCTTCTAACGCACCTATATTAGTTGATCCCTTGCTATAATGCCGGTAGCTCAGTGCCACCTATGGTGCTCGAATACGTTACGACTGGGGCATGCGACTTATCGGCCGAGGAGCGCATCAACACGGATCTGATTTTGGCGATGGCAGACATGGTGAACATGTCATCATATGTGCAACATCACGTGCTTGTGGATGGCTTGCCAGAAACGACAAACATAGTAGTGCTGGTGCGGCAACTGGACGTGCGACTGGCGGTGTGGGAATATACGGCCCGGGCATCGGAGAAATGGCGGATCGAGGAGTGCCAGACGACAACAATGCCACCAGAAGCATGCTACCGCGGACGATTCCACCGATATCCAGACTTGCCCACGGCCCGGATCTGGAGTTACTACCGGTGGACGCGGATCTTGGCGAGCGAGCTGCTTCTCAATGTAATGGAGCTGTGTCCACGGTCAACAGAAGCAGCACTACAGCCCGGAAGCAGCGCGGATCGAAACCTGGACATTGTCGGCGGTGGGGCAAGTGCCGAGCAGCTTCGAGAGTATTTGCTGCAGGTGATCCGCTGCACTGCCGAAGACGTTTTTGTTAGCACGCCGGCATATTGGCGACATCCGAGCGTACCGACAGCGTTATACCGAACGGAGATTCTACCAGAATCATGCTTCCCAGCTATAGGAGGGTCTGGGGCCACGGGACTGCCGCCGCTTTTGTTTCATCTGCAGGTGGCGAGCTGTGCGCCGGGGGTGCCTGAAGAGGATTGGAAGTGGGCGCTGAACGTGGTTGAGACAGTGTGGGCGCAGCTAGGAATGCAGCAAGCGCGGTCGATTGCGGAGTCTATGCGGTTCCATCGGGATACCATGCAGCGAGGGAAGATACCAACAAGCTGAGCACTGGAGGGAGGGGGCGATCCAGATACTAACTAATATATGACGACCTATTCATGACTGTATGAATGCTCTGTATCTTATTCTGTTGTAAGATACGTATGACGTAATCTATCTTCACCCCTTTTTGTAACCTATAATGCACCGTTTTTTTTCTTTGCACTGAACGCCTGCAAAACACACGCTCTTCCCGTGCGGCCAGACAGTCGGCCACTGGGCTTTCCCGCTTTATTCCTGGTTCACCAAGCTGTCGTCTACAGGGCTGCGGTACTTTTTCGCCTTGGGATCGCGTGCCCAGGTCTCGGCAAGGCCATGAGCAGGGTCTTCCTCGGGGTAGCCGAGCTGTCGCCGGAGCTTGAGCACCTCGTCGCGAACGCGGCTGGCGACTTCGACCCGGAGAGCTGTTGCTGCGTCTTGTGTACTGAGTCTCGTAGCAGCATCGGCCGCTTCTGTAGCTCCTTTCTCGACCAGTGCCCGCCACCGTGCTCGGGCGTCTGCAAACGCTTCGGGGCCGAGGGCGTCGCCAAAGACGATGCGGATGTGCTGGCCGATGCGTGGCAGGAAGCGCGGGAATGTGCGGTCTTCAGACATGACGCGGTCGGGCCCGTCGATGAACATGGGCACAACGAGCGGTGCCGGCTCGCTCTCAAGGATCAGGCGGGCCACACCCCAGCGAAAGTAGCGGAGCCCACGCTCACGCTGTTGGTGGACGGCACCTTCGGGGAAGATGTGAACCCAACCGGGTCGGTTGGCGGCATACGCGGCGGGGGCAGGCCATTGATCGACGCCGTTCGTGGAGAAGAAGGGCGGAGAAAGCGGCAGGGAAGACAGAGACTTTGCCGAAGGCATGGCAGACAAAATGCCCACAGCCTGAGCGATGGTAGGCTGGAAAAGGCCACCGAGAGGGGAGTGGTTGAGACGGTGGGTGGGCAGGGTCTGGCCAGCGTAGAAGAAGCGACCCAAGAGACTAGGAGGGGAGTATAAGCAGATGGATAGAGCAGGAGAGGGGCGAGTGATAAATGGAGGTGGAGGTACCTGTTTTTGTAGCAGATATCGTGGGCACCGAGACCCCAGCGCAGGTTTTGAGGGTCGGTGGTGTACCGCCACGGCAAAACGCCCCAGATGAGCGGATCGTCGACGCTGGGTCAGGTCAGAAACGGGCGTAGAGGTGGATGCAGAAGCGGGCGACAGTGGAACAAGAACCTACACAGAGATGTGGTTGCAGACTGAGGGTCAGTGAAAAGAGAAACAGCACCAAAGTGGAAAAGTCACGCACCCGTTAACAGTCCCTGCTGGCGGGCCTCGATGTCGCGCCGGGAGTCGAGCAGGGCTAGGAACTTATTGAGGCCGAGGACTTCGACGTTGTTCAGGCCGTACAGAAAGGCACGGCAGACGAGGCCTGTGGCGGCCATGAGGGCCGTGGAGGACGACCGCCGGAGCAGGCTGGGCTGCTGTGGGGAGGTGTTGGAGGCGGACATGGAGGCGGCGGGAGGTGACGTAGTGGAGGCCAGGAAGAAGTTAAAGAGAAAGGCTGAGCCGAGCTGCAGCCGAGCGGCAGAGTCCAGTCAAGAAGGACGAGGATGGAACAGTTCGTGTCGGAAGAGTTGGTCACTATAAACCTATTCAACGGATCATTGCTCATCTGAAGGGCTCCCACTGCCGTGTTGTGCCGTCTCTTGCAGTCCACCTCGAGCGCAATGCTCTCTCGTTCTCGTGCTGTTGCTCAACGGATTTTCCGACCTTGCGCCAGATCGAGTGGTAAAACGGCGCAAACTCCGTACAACAGCGCAGCGCCCCACAGGTGCCGAAAAGAAATTTTTACCGCTTGCCAGGGGATCCGCGGCCGCGGCCGCTAGCGAGCTGTCGCTAAGCTGCTTAGGTGGGGCTCTGCATGGCATTGTACGCCGGCGGTGTGTATGGGCAGAAAATAATACACCAGAGTTGGGAGCATAGAGCAAGATACCGCTTTCGCCAGTACTGCAGTACTGGGCTGCGCAAGGAAATGACCTAATACTTAACTTGACGTTAACTAGTTGAGGCATCGTCGCTCGAGGCCGCCTTGGCGTATCTGCGAACAGCCAATGCTGAAGGCCTCACAGAAGAACAGCAAGATTGCCGTGTCTTTGTGATTGGCAGTGCTCAGATCTATGCGACAACTTTCGGTCTGGCCGAGGCGCGGCGTGTGCTTCTGACTCGCGTGCTGTCTGACTTTCTGCTGGTCTTGGGGCTGCTGTCGTGGGTGCAGTGTAGCCGTGAAGAGCATGACCGCTGGGTGGGGGAGGAGGTGCCAGGGACCGTTCAGACAGAGAACGAAACAGATTATACGTTTGAGATGTGGGAGAAAGTAAACTAGCCTGCTGGCTTAAAAAGAAGGTGCATCGGCATGTCGATAGATGGAAAGACATTTTTGTCGCCATTTCACTAAAGTACGGAGTACTTTGCAAGAGTATATTAGCTATTTATCGCTACTAGCTCCCACGGCCAGCTCCCACCGTTAGCGCCTTACGCTTACAGGCTGTCGCTTGGTGGGGAAGGCGGGCGCCACAACTGTTCATTACCGCCAAATCCTCCGAATAGCCTCTTTTTTGCTCTGCTTCTTCACCAACCGCTCCCCCCTGTCTTCGCATCGCTGCCCCGTCCACCATGGCGTCCACCATCCCGTCGATTGCTTGCCTAGGCGTGATCGGCCGAAACGTGATTTGTCTGCCCAGGTCGAGGCGCAAGAAGAACCGTCCAGCTAACCAATCTTCCAGAACAACCCCCTCCATATGACCGTCTTCCCCTCTTACGATGCCGCCTCCAACAGCCTCGTACCCGCCCGGACGCTTACCCAATTCTCCCTCATTCTCTGTGGCACGCTCGACATTTTCGCCATTCGCTCTGCCACCGCCGCTACCGCCACCACAACCGGCTCCAGCAGCGCCAACCTCAGTGGTGCCAGCGACGCCAGTGGCCTCCTGTTGCTGCATGCCCTCGACGACCGCTTAGCTGCCTATGGCTACGAGACCAACACAGGAATCAAGATGGTGGCCATTGTAGACATGTGGGGCCGTCGCGGATCGCTCTTGGGCAGTTCTGCGGGCAACCCGACAGATCCTGGTCTCAGCACGGCGCCAGGTGCCCGGAGCTCCGTGGGTGGCAGCATCGTTGGCCTGCGGGAGACGGATCTGAAACCAGTGCGTGATTTTCTTACCAGCTGCTGCCATTTCTGTCATTTCTGTCATTTCTGTCATTTCTGCCATTTCTGCCATTTCTGTCATTGACTCCTTGCTGACCAACAGGTCTTTAAAGCTATGCAGAACGCCTTTGTGCGGCTGCTGCAGAACCCCTTCTTCGACCCCGACGAGCACTCGCCCCCGGCAGGACAAGGTGGCAAGAAGATTGCCAGTCGGCGGTTTTCCGAAGATATGCAACGTATCGGCGAGGCTTGGATGCCGGGAGTTGTCAATTTATAAGACGAGATTGTGCAATTCCATCCATTCATTTGCAACACCGACCCGGATTCGACAAGGAGACAGGCCAGTTTCATGAGCCGAGTGTGAGGGTAGGCTGGGCTGGACCTGGTCGCTA
This sequence comes from Dryadomyces quercus-mongolicae, assembly GCA_002215975.1. Classification (NCBI taxonomy): domain Eukaryota; kingdom Fungi; phylum Ascomycota; class Sordariomycetes; order Ophiostomatales; family Ophiostomataceae; genus Dryadomyces; species Dryadomyces quercus-mongolicae. The sequence goes on along the minus strand of NIPS01000010.1, from coordinate 300,960 downwards.
TGTACGGAGTACTGTACGTACTGCACGTACTGGCAAAGATGCGCTTCGATCCCGACGACATCCGAGAACCGGAATGGCTTCTGGTCGGGCGAGGACAAGACTGTGCCCCCAGCACCTTCTGGCCTTCTCACGCTGACCCACGTCGACTGAGACCTACTCTACGGAGTATCAACCGCGATACCGTGCCGCGTTTCCGTGCTTCGTTCGCGCCGTCGGCCGATTTACGATCTCTCCAGACAATTCTGCTACGATCAAGCCGGCCTGACTGCCCAACAATAGCAAAAGGCTCATCTTTGAATTGATCCATCTTCATAGACATGGAATAGCAGGGAATACTGTACGAGAAGCGTTTGTTGTGCAGGGCGTCATACTGAGAGGAGGGCTAATATCAATGAATTCATGACTCTTCTGGGACTTTGCCGTCTATGGAAACGACTGTGGTCTCGGCATGGTTGAAGGTGCGCAGGCCCTGCCGCACGATCTTGAGCTGCGACGGGCAGTTGGGGTCGGGACAGGCGATCAGTGCATCGGAGGTCATCCAATCGTTCTTGGACGTCACTCTCTGTTTTGCCGGCAGTAAAGGGAGGACGGCCGCTATGTTTGTGTCAGCTTACATTCGATCGAACAAGTCTGACTCTCTTCTTCCGCCACGCACACAAACTGTAGATGCTGATGCCCTGGCCCGGAGGCAGATGCAGCATCTCACCCTGCAGCGTGAAGTAATCGCCCTCCTTTGCGCCACACAAGATTCTCTTGCCTGGTGGGCAGACAACTTCGACACGGAGGTCGTACAGTTGGAATGTGTCGGTTTCCGCTGTTGCCATGCTGGGCGCATTGAGAGCACTGAAGCACTGAAGCACTGAAGCACTGACGAGCCAGACGGATTCGTGCCGCAATTTCATCTCCATCCTATATCCTGCCGCCATGGCGCCCTATTCGGCAAAGCATCCCCCTTTTTTTTTCTTTTTTCTTTTCGTCGGGGATTCAGCAATCACTTCACCGGCCGCATAGGACGCCGGAAAGCCCCACTATATGTCAAAAAAAAAGGCCTGGCTCATCTCTTATCTACCCTGTAATAGTATTGTTTTCGCCATGCTTATACCATTAGGGGGGCCCCATTTTTTGACTAAGTTGTTATCTCAGAGACTACTCATGGCCGGAACGAATTCTCACAGACCGGTTTATTCTGACAGGTCGTGCTGCAGGAAAATGGATATATTTACAGAAAAGAAAGCCGAGGCTTCCCTCGAAAGCTGCCTGTGATGCAGCAGATTAGGCGCTGGGTCTTGTGAACGATGAACCCTGTCACGGAGCGGGGATTTATTGGAATATCTTACGAGATACTGCAACTTTGTCGAATCTGACCATTTCCCCTCTTCACAACAACCATGGCGCAACAAGGAGAACAGAAGGGTGCAGACATCCTGCCTGTGCCCGTTGTTACTGGTGATACCGAGAGCATGCAGCACAAGGCCGACATGGCCGGGCCTGTCACCTACGTGGCTGGTGCCCATGAAACGGCAGGCCTGCGCCGGGCGCTGAACGGCCGGCACACGTACATGATCTCGCTGGCCTCAGGTATTGGCACTGGCCTTTTCGTGAGTCTGTTCTGTTTCTTCTCGCCAATGCTTCTTCCCTGACACAGGTAGCTTGGGTCTGGCTCCGCCCTGTATATAGCTGGTCCGCTGGGTATCCTCCTAGGATACATCATGTGTGGCTTTCTCATGGCCGCCATGGCCTTTGTCACTGCCGAAACAACTGGCTACTTGCCCGTCTCGGGAGGCTTCATTCGCTTTATCCCGCGCTTCAGCGACAAGGCACTCGGTATCACCACAGGCTACACGTTCTGGTACCTGCTGTCCATCACCGTGTCCGCCGAGATTGTCGCTGCTTCCAGTCTGATTGCTTGTGCGTAGTGGCTGTTCTTGCGTGTTCTTTTCTGTTCTCTGCTCTCTGCTCTCTGCTGACATGTCAGACTGGCGTCCCGACCTGAACACTGCCATCTTCATTTCCGTCTTCCTCGTCGTCGTCTTCGTCTTTAACCTGCTCCCCGTACGCTTCTACGGCGAGTCCGAGTTTGTGTTTGGCCTGATGAAGACCCTGCTGGTCGTTGGCTTGATTGTGGCTTGTCTGTTCGTCGACTGGGGTGCCAACCCGGCCCATGAATACATTGGTGGTCGCTATTGGAGAAGGTGGGCATCCGAGAGCTGTGTTTGCCTGCCCGCTTTTTTCCTAACCCTGCTTTTAGTCCCTATGAACCCATCCACGAATACCTGGTGTCAGGCTCTACCGGCCGCTTCCTGGCCTTTTGGAGCACGCTGATCAATGCCTCCTTCGCCATGGGCAATGTCCAGATCCCATCCATTGGCGCGGGCGAAGTGGCCAACCCACGCGTCAACGTGCCCAAGGCCCTGCGTCGTATTTTTTGGCGACTGATTATCTTCTACGTCTTCTCGCTACTGGCTGTTGGCCTCATCCTACCGAGCACCAACCCCAGTCTGGCCTCATCCTCGGGCACTGCCAGCAGCCCCTTTGTGCTGGCGTTCCAAAGCGTCGGCATCAAGGCACTGCCAAGCATCATCAACGCTGTCGTCATCACCAGTGCCTTTTCGTCTAGCAACGGCGTGCTGTTTCTCGCTTCGCGCGTGCTTGTCGGCCTGGCCCAGGACGGCTATGCACCCAGTTTTCTCCTGCGGACCAACCGCTTCGGTTCACCCTGGGTGGCCGTCATTGTCTCCTTTATTCTTGCGCCTCTCGGTATGTGCCCCCCCCTCCTTTTCTGACCAATCACAGAACTGTCACTGACCGTACCAGCCTATCTCAACTGCGGCGGCACCGCTCCCGTGGAGGTGTTTGGTTGGTTTGTTAACCTCATCACCACGGCCGGTCTCATCGTCTACTGTATCATCTTCTTCACATACGTGCGCTTCTTCTTTGGCCTGCGCCACCACGGCATCTCGCGCAATGAGCTTCCCTACAAAAGCTGGGGCCAGCCATATTCTGCCATTGCCGGCGGCATTTTCGCATTCCTTATCGTCTTCTTTTCCGGTTTCTCTATTTTCTTCCCGGGAAACTGGAGCGCCTCGTCCTTTTTGTCCAACTACATTGCCTGCTTTGTGGTGCCGGCACTCTATATTGTGCTCAAAATCTGCTTGCACTCGCCCTGGGTTTCGTACACAGATATGGACTTTAGTGATATGGATGCCGTGCGTGAAGAAGCAGCCATCAAGCAGGCCTCACCCGAGAAAAAGATGACCTGGTACAGGAAAATGGTGGAGCTGGTGACCGATGAATAATGGATACGCTGTTACGGAGTATATGTTATTAAATTGCCATTACGGGGAACTCTCTTGGATAGATCGAAGTTGATAGTCCACCAATACACCGAGAACATCCCGATCAGACCTTACAAAAGTAGCTCCATTCTGATGATAGTAGCATCTGACCGGCATTCTATGGCCAATAGAAAAAATACCGATGGCGGGCCCCTCTTCCCAGCGGCTCAACGGTTTGTGTACTGCTAAAACTAGCGTATGGCAGACAGCCGGGCTATAACAAGCAACCAGGTTGCACCCGTCTGAGATATCTCTGCATTTGCTGGTTTGGCTTTGACACAAGGAGCACTACACACACGACATCATGGCTGGTCACGTGTAAGTGAGAAAATGGTGCCACATTAGGAGGGCACAAGCTGATAGCAGTTGACAGGAATATGATGGACGATGTCCTCGTCTCAAACCGTATGGAAACCCCATGACTAGTGACCTTTGGTGCCACAAGGCTAATCGCGTGACAGTGCCGGCCGCCATACTGCGAAGTTCTCTACGCCTGTTGATTTCACAGGGTGCGGCTACTCAGGTGCCATTTGTCCAGCATGTCCGAGAACGGTTGATGGAGGCTGCTCCTGAATTCACGGCCCCGGCCAAACTGTTTCCGGCCGGATCAGGCGATGCATCGCAGGATCTCAAGGACTACATGGCCCTGACAAGATGCCTGTTCTCATGCAAACTGGTGACAGAGGCCCTGCCATAGTGAGTCCTGAGCCTCATATGTGTATCTGCTTAAATTAACAAAACAAGCCTCTCTCACATCTGTAGATCTGTAATCTCTGCCAAGGCAACTTGGACCCAGGGTTCGTCTTTGGAGTCGGCACTGGTGACAGCTGGTGGCGACATTGTTCAGGCCATCCAGGCTGCGAAAGAGGTTGATCTGGGCCCGACGAATAACCTAGAGGCTTCACTCGGCGATCTCCTGTTGAGCTTACAGGAATGCAGAAAGTACTGCGAGACATCCCGGGCAAGCTTCCCATTCAGCCGTGCAGAGCGACAGGTGCAGGACCTGTTGATCACCCTATACCCTCATAAGGCGGGGATGGTCCAGCCGGCTGCCACGGAACCGGCACTGGAGGTGAACCTGAAAGATAAAAGCGCAGTCGAGACCTTCCAGCTCGGACCACTTTGCATGCCGCGGCTCTTCAATGGTCTGTGGCAACTCAGCTCGCCGGCCTGGGGTTCTGGGACGAGTGAGATGCAGACTAAGAGCCTGCTGGAGCTCGTCGAAGCCGGCCTGACAGCAGCCGACATGGCTGACCATTATGTGAGTAGGAGGAAAAAAGGACGGAGCAAAAATATTGGACATCTATCCTAGGCTAACTGGCTTCAGGGCGATGCCGAACTCGTGTACGGTGACTTCCGGAACAGACTGCCGAAGACGGTCCAGCCCGACGTTATTTGCGCCACGAAGTGGTGCGTATTCAAGCCACTGGAAGGTCCCATCACGAGTGAATTAGTTCTGGACCGTGTGAATGAGCGGTCACGACGTGTGGGGGGGAAAATTGAGCTTCTGCAGTTCCACTGGGACGACGTAAGCACAATACTCTATATATTGCAACCATGTGGGAGAGCACGATGTTGACGAGAGTCCGGTGCAGTATAGCAAAAAGGGATATCTTGATGTCCTCGCCGAGCTAGTGCGATTGAGCAAAGCCAAACCTGAGCTGGTGTCCGCCATTGGTCTCTGCAACTTTGACACGGAACATGTCGTGGAAGTGTGCGAGCACCTCATCCGGACAGTGGGCGAGGTGGGCATCGTGTCGAATCAAGTTCAGGTAAGTTGTCTACTGTGGTTCGAACTCGCCTTTCGTTTCGTTCTCTCTCTTTTTTTTTGTTACAGCGTTCTCATGTCGATTCTAGTTCTCGCTCTTTGATTCCAGGCCGTTGCAGAAGATGATATCTGCCTGTGAAAAATATGGCCTCAAACTCCTGACATATGGATCGTTTGTATGTGTCATCGCTTCCTCTCGGCATGTTTTATTTTTCTCGTTACCCCCCCATTTCTGACCTGCATGACAGTGTGGAGGAATGCTCGCATCCAAATGGCTGGGACAGCCACAGCCGGAGGTCTATGCGACCAAGGACGTCCTCACGCCATCTCAGCGCAAGTATATTGACGTTATCCACGCTTGGTCCTCGTGGAGTGACTTCCAGCTCTTGCTTGGTGTGCTTGCAGATGTGGCCCGGACGCACAATGTCTCGCTGACCAACGTGGCCACGCGCTGGGTTCTTCAGCAGAAGGCGGTAGGTGCAGTGATTGTGGGCACGCGGCTGGGTGTTTCCAACCGTTGGGAGGAGAACCTGCGGGTCTTTGGTTGGACGCTGAACGACGAGGAGATGGCACGCATTGATGCGCTGGCGTTGGGCCCGGATAGTGAGAAGAGTCGCAAGATGATGGAGATGCTGGGCGATTGTGGCAATGAGTACCGGGGGATTCATTAAGGGTGAATGCTTAGTAAGAAACTTACATAATTCAAGCGCGTTGAAAGGTGCGATTTCGCGTGGTGCGACTTCCTGTTTCGAGCAGCTCGAAGCTGCAAAACCATTCTTTTCAGCAAATGCTGCTTTTTGTACCTAAGAAATTTTCGACGAGCACCAGCCGTATTGGGGGCTGGGAGATATTGCCTTTACGATCCAATTGAATCCTATCGAGCTCCTCCTGTGCGCAGTCATGGACGCAGAGGCGGCATCCGAGACAGCCAGGAAAATAACGTGTGTGACAGTGCTCTTTTGCATTGCTTCCCGAAAAAGGCTGACCACTCTGGCTTACTATATAGACCCCATGCGTGCACACAATGTCGGCGTGTGAAGATGAAATGTCTGTTCCGTGACGACCAGACGATTTGCGAGCGATGTATACGGTTGCGTCTCGACTGCTTACGCGAGCGCCATCGCCGCGGCCGCAAAGTGGGCACACGGCTGGTCAAGCGGACCAACAGCGACATCTCGATCTTGGCTGCGGTCAAGGAAGATCCTGTGGCCGTCAGCCATGCCCAAACGGCCCAAACGACCACACCGGCCCACACAACCAGCTCTTGGACACAGAATCTCTGGGCAGACGCTGACGGCTTTCAGCCCCCGGACCTCCTGAACAAGCCAGAGAACAAGGGCCGCCTGTCTCTCCAGGCCATCTTGAATGGCTTGCCGGGATCCCCAGCACCAGAAAAGCCTCAGACCTGTTTTCTGGATGAGCAGCCAGGCCCCATCACCTTGGGCATTATCAACCAGGCGGTGGCCCGGTCGCTCTTCGAGGAGTATGCCCCGACAACTAGCCGCGTCTTCTTGACCTCCACTGACTAACCACGACAGCTTCATGCGCCACTTCAATCCCTGGATCTGCCAGTTCGACCCTGCCCTACACACGTTTGAGCACATATGCGACGGCAGCCCGCTGCTGTTCACGGCCATCCTGGCATCAGCAGCACGTGCTTTCAACCCGACCCTGCGCGAGCCCCTGCTGGCACACACACAGAAGCTGCTTGCTCGCAGCCTCGTCCAGGGCCCGAAATGCGTCGAACTTGCGCATGCCATCTTAATCATTACGAGCTGGAAAGAGCCCGAGGACACGCGCGCCTGGATGTTGATTGGCCATGCCATCCGTATGGCCCATGAACTGGGATGGCAGCGGCTTCAGATCAAGGCGACGACGAGTCCAGGCACCGTTTCCGTGGAGAGCCGACGCAAACAACGCGATATTGAACGTGTTTGGCTGCTGTTGTTTGTATATGACCGCAGCCTCAGTTTTCAGACGGGCAACCCGTGGATGATTGAGCGATCCGAACTGTTTCTAGAGGCGCGTGATGTCTGGTACGACGACCCACTGGCCACAGACTACGACCGCATGCTGTGTGCACTGCTGGATCTGCGTCTGTTGACCAGCGACACCTTCCGACCATCGCATCCGAAGCACCGAGGGGGCCACGATGGCCGCGAGAACAATAACAGCAGCAGCAGTGATTCTGATGTTTCCGAGACCAGCCAGTTTGATCGTCGCGGCTCACTCGTGCGCATCATCTCTTTGGATGTCGATCGGTGGCAGCGCCGCTGTTTAAGCGTTCCGGCTATTGCCTCGGGTCCGGCCTGCCACCGTTTGCTGGTGCGCCTGTACGGTGCCCATCTACGGCTGCTGCTGGCATCGAGTCCGCTTGAGGCGACGTTGGCCGTGTCCGTGACGCGCTCGGCGTTGCGGACGGGTGGCGCATCCATTGACAAGCGCGCTCTCTGGCTGTCGTTTGCCAGCGCCGTCGACATGCTCAATGCGTTGGCCGACCCCTCTGTCCAACCGGCGCTCTACTTTGCCTACGACTCCATCCATGTGGAGACGGCCTATGCTGCCGCCTTTCTCGTCAAGCTGTGTCTGCGGCTGCCGCTGGAAATCAGCAACGAGCTGGAGCCGGCCGCTCAGGACGCGCTGCGCCGTGCTCGCGAAGCTTTTGCCCAGCAAGCCGCTCCATCCAACACAGTGTGTGCACTACAGGCAGCCTTTTTGGGCAACATTTTTCGTGTATTGGAACAGGCGATGCGTGCGCGACGGCAGGCAGAGCGGGAGCAGACGACGACCCACGAGGTGACGACCACGGCCAACGAAGTGCCGTCCTGGCAAGGCACATCCGCAGCAACAACGACGCCGGGTAGTCTTCCGACTGCAGACTTGGCACCCTTTTATACACCCGGAAACTGCAGTGAGCCGCACTACGGTGTGCCGCCGGACGACGATACATGGGCAGCGATGTTTACCAACTCAGGCTTCAGTATTGATAGCGGGACATTTATGCCAAATGCATTACGATTTTGAGCTGGTGGCTGGAATGCTGGATGCACTGGGTGGAGCCGATGATAAGGCCAGGGCGGATGGCTTCCGGCCATTTCCGTCTTCCGGCGGATGCAAAGGCGCCAATTCCGATTTTCGTCCGTTAAGACGGATGTCTCCGTCCTGCACATCCGCCCATTATTCCACTCCACGCATGTCTCACGCCTTGACAGCCATGGACCCTCCGAGTCAGCCGTATGACCAAAGAAAGCGAACACGTCAGGCGTGCGAGCCGTGCCGGTGTGTATCCAATGGCGGCGAATGGAAACTTGCGCAATTTCTGACAGGCTGTTTTCCATGGCAGGCGGAAAAAGTCCAAATGTACCGGCGAACGTCCCGGCTGCTCCACATGTGCACGGCTGGGACAACGGTGCTTCTATGCCGCCGAGCCACGTTCTAGCTCAGGCGGTGAGCCGAGTACAGCCGATGAGCCGATACATGCACACCGAGACACGGCCTCATCGGAGACGTTGGCAAGTGACGATGCAAAGCACTGCTAATGGTCAACCACTAATACGATGAACGCCTTATAGAGCAACCGTGTCCGGTCTCTAGAATACACACTTACTGAGGTCCTCGGGATCCTGCGACAGAATAGCCAAAGCCAGCATTCGTCGCGACCATCTCCACGACACGGAGGCACAGATATTGACACCACAGCAGCGACACCGTCCACAGCAAGCTTGCCTGCATCTCATCGCCTGGCAGCGACTGACTTGTTGCCACCATGGCCCATTGTGCTCACCGTGGCCCGCGATTATCTGCGGTACTGTGACAGTCAACCCATCCCACTCTTTGATCTAGAGAGTTTTATCGAAACACTGCCCGACCGTGATCCAGAGGTGATCTACGGCATCCTGGCATTGGCTGGACGTTTCTCGGGCGACCAGAACAGCCCTCAGCAGCGTGACTGTGCAGCATACATGCGAGAAGCGCATCGCCTGGTCATGGAACGGGTGACGGAGGGACGGGTCGAGTTGTCGACGATCCAGTCGCTCTGTCTGCTGTCGTTGATTGAATTTTACGGTACGTGAGATAAGAATGATGTAGGAGAAGGATGCTGACCGGCTCAGACGGTTCCATTGACCAAAGCCGCGTGCATGGCTCACTGGCCATCACTCTTGCACACTGCGCCGGGATGCACCGCGAATTCAACCGGCTCGACAGCCAGCCACTGGCCGAGGAGCGCCGGCGCTGTTACTGGGGTGTTGTGATGCTGCTACGACTGCTGGGTTGGGCAGCCCAGGGCGGATGGGAAGAGAGCAACCGAGGCAGCCAAGCACTGCTGTTCCCAGCCAGCTACACATCGCCGCTGGCCGATGCACCGGAAACCGGTCGCCACATGTGGACGGAGGCCGAGCGCCTCGACGGTATCCTCAGCACGGTCATTCAGCTGGCTGAGATTTGGTCATTGACGCAAGATTACGTGCGGACGCGCGGCGGCTCGGGAAGTGGCCGTAATGCTGTGGCTCCCTGGTCGCCCACTTCCAAGTATTCACGTGCGCTTCGGACGCTCATGGACGTGGGCCGGGATTTGCCTGCCCTGCACCGCGACCGCTGCATTCGGTTGGCAGACGTGACGGCCGAAGACCTGCACAGCGGCCGCGGTCGCGCATACTGGGCGCCGTGGTTTCTCAGCCACTTTCTCTACCACACATCCATCTGTCTGCTGAACCATCCGCTGCTGATGACGCTGCAGTTCCAGGGCGGCCGCGGCATCTCTGAGGTGTTTTTGCAGCAGACGGCACACTTGGCATCATACCATACCTCGTGGTTGCTGCACTTTATCGACTTTTTCGACTCGCGCCAGTTCGTGGTGACGGATCCGCTCTTTGGCTACTGCACGGCTGTCGTGGCCACGATCGAGTTGCAGCAGAGCTTTTCCAATGAACGCACACAGCAGCTCAAGGCCCGCGTGAACTACGACCACTGCCTAGCGTTTTTGCACAAAATGAGCCGTGACTGGCCGTACATCCAGCGCCTGACACAGAAAGTTGAGGCCTTGGCAGATCAGATGTCCCAGCACGATATCAGCGATTCGACGTTGACCGTGGACATTTCTGGCTTCCTCGAGATCCTCGACCTGGCCAGCTCGTCCCGTGTACACGACCGGGTGAGCTCGAACTCCATCTTCGGATCCACCCTCTGCCGTCAGGCATCTCACGAAGAGGCATCCAATCCGACACCGTTGTCCCGTTTACCGGCCATTACGACGCTGGACCCGGCAAAAGCGACAGGGCGCAACGGACCGCATACGGATGCCAACTTACGCATGTCGGGGCCCACGGAAAACCCGACGGCCAGCTCGGGAGCCGGTTTGCTACAGCCACAACAGCAACATCAAAATACACTGTCGCTGGACAGCGGCCATGATATGTTTCTGCCGGCGGACCAGCTCCTGGGTGGCCATTTGCAGGATATCAATGCGTGGTGGAGCGGGACTTGGGGGGATACGGCAGGGACCTGTGCGCCCAGCGGCTTTGGCCGGAACGCGTGGCCGTTAGAATGACGCGTGTGTCGTTTTTTATGGACGTCCTTTATAAATAGAAACGGCAACGAATGATAGAATGAGATGAATAGAGAGTATGATACGAATAGAAAGAACTTTTGGGTGTGGCAAGATTGTAATACTGCCCGTATATACTTTGTATTTGAAAAGGTCAGTGGCCTGAAGCCCCTGTAAATCATATGGCTCAGCAACTTCTGTAACAAAATATGAAGTGTGCCATCTTCACCATTGCCGTCCGTGGTAGAAATGTTCATCAGAGTATTGCATAGGTCGCTGTGCGCCGTACGACTGCTCAAACATTTTCGTGGTCGAAAACTCATGGGTACCCTGCTGGCGCAGCTTAGCCACAAATGATGGCTGGAAAGGTTCATTTGGAGGGGTTTCGACGGGGGGCATGTAGTGCATCAGGGCCATGTAGACCACGAGTCGCAGCACCCAAATTGTTGCCGCCCAAGACAGAAACCGGTAGTACGACTGATCAGGCCGGAAGACGCAGCCTATCAGTACAATAGCAATGGCCCATGAACCGTACCAGAGAGTCGGTCTGAACGGAACATCTGGCGAGAATGCAAAGACGAGGGCATTGTAAAGGAGGAACCAGACCGCTATCCACTTGAGCCCAAAATCATGATTCCATGGCCACATTTGCTGGTGCAAGACGCCCATCGCTACAAAGAAGGGGAAGACTGGTAGTGCAGTCTCGGGTGAAGAGAGGATGTACACGCATATGCCTAGGATGACTAGGATAATCAGTGGTGATAGAGGTAATACAACCACCCACCAGCTGATCACGACTCCGGGAATGTGAATGCCGGCATGATTTATGTACGTGTTGAACATGAAAACGAACTGCCATACCAGTTTGCCCCTGCTATGTCTCTGTGTTGGCATGAGGGCGATGGTAAGAACCCAAAAGGGTATTTTAGGCATCTGGTAATAGTTGTCATCGGCGTCGGGACCGTTGGTAATGTACAGTCGCAGGATAGATAGTATAAAGGATATACTATCATGAACTAGTGCATCCATCTTGGTAAACATGGAGCCCCATGCGTGGTATGCGGATAGCCAGAAAGCGATCCAGGCATACATTGGAAGCTGATTGTTCTGTAGTCGCATCACGACCAATAAGATGAGCACGGTGACGATGGACGACATATTCGAGCCAGACAACATGTAGAGGACGAAGGTGATCCAGAATAGGATCCAGAGAGCACTGAGGAGCCAAGGAGGCATTGTGTTGGTTTGTTGATTCAGCAGTCAAGTATTCCTAGGAAGAGCAAGCAATGTTTCGTATGAAAGTTTCGAGAAAAAGAATTGAAGAGGGCAGGGAAAAGGAGGACAGGACTGCGGGAGAGCCAGTGGAGAGATGGGAAGGAGATTCCCTGTTATTCGTATTCTGCCGCACACGGCTTCTTCAACACGTGTATTTGAGGGATTGGTAGCAGTCTTGTCAATTTCCTGCCAATTATGCAGACGGGAACTTTCTTTCCCCTGGCTTGTTCTTTTCTACTTGGGATTTGCTCTGGCTTTCGCTGTGGTTGAATAACATTGTGTGTAGTGGATTGTTTTCCCGTTTTAACACCAATACATGCATTTACTGTCAATCAACACTGACACGCAATTGGAAAATTGCTGTATTTTTAATTCGATATTTTAAACACACTGGTCATATGATAATTGAGAGTTCCGAGAGCTCATCGTTTTGGTATAGCGTCGTGCGGAGTAATCGTTTCGAGAACGCGGATCATATGATGTTGGAGACCCACTTGGTCATGTGACCAAGTGCATCACAGACCCACTGCCAGGGGCACCCTAGATAGCTTCATGAATGGATCATGCTTCTCCTTCATCATATGAAGACTGGGGCAATACAAAGTTTAGTTTCGACACTAATAGGTTCGTCAGGTATCATTGGGCAGCTATGTCGGACACTCGTTCGCCTGTCTCCCGTCAAGATTGTCAGAAGTACGCGGGAAGAGTACACCATTTTCAAGACATTAGGACCTTTACTACCTAAACTTAGAAGGCTTCAGGCCACTTACACTTTACCCACCTTATCATTCTGCTACGCCTAAGAGGTTGCATCTAACTTGCTTACTGCTTAGCTATGAAGAAATTACCATCATTATACATGAATATGGAAAGCAATCCTACTTGAGACAGTAAGATCTAGGCGTGCACCCTGTGCCGACAGGAGGTCTGTCCAAAGCATCACGTGACCGGAAGTTACGGATGGTTTCCGTTCAGCTCAACCGAGTTTACCGAACTAAATACGCGCAGACGCCACGAGCATCGACAGGGAAAGTCCTCGTGTAAGACAGGTTGCAAAGATGGCAAGCAAGCTGCGGAATTTTGTGCACCAATACGGCAACGAGAGCAGCCTGCAACGTTTGGGCATCTGGGAAGTCGACACAGCAGACACAACGAAGCCATGGGCCATCTACATTCACGGAGGCGCATGGCGTGACCCATGCATTCTGTATGATACCTTTGGGCCGACAATCGACGAGCTATCGCAGCCGGATGTGCATCCCGGCGTCCTCGGCCGCATGGCTGGCTTTGCATCACTAGACTACCGGCTCAGTCCGCACCCGGACTTCCCACAGGACCCAGCAACGACGCCGGCCAAAGAGTACCGCCATGCACAGCACCCAGATCATCTGGATGACGTGCGTGCGGCCATGACCTTTCTACAGACTACGTACGGCTTTGGCAGCCGGTATGTTCTCATCGGCCACTCAGCGGGTGCCAGTCTGGCCTTCCAGCTGATGGCGAGTCCGGGAGATGTTGTGGCTCCGCCCAAAGTTGTTGTGGGCGTGGCGGGCGTTTATGATATGACAGGACTCAACGAGCGTTCTGGAGGAGCATATGCCGGCTTTTTGACGGCTGCATTTGGGGATCCGAGCACGTGGGATGCCGTGGCACCTCTCACAATCAAAACCAACTATGCAGCGGCGTTGAAGGCAGCCGAGAACGGAACAGTAGTCTTGGCGCGGTCACCGGATGACGAGCTCGTGGATGAGGTTGAGCTGGACACTATGGCGGAGCGGCTGCGCCGAGAGGATTGTATCTTGACGTTGGTGAAGGACTTGCATGGACAGCACGACTCCTGTTGGAAAGAGGGCAAGGATCTGGCACGTTTGATTTCCGAGGCCGTGGATGTTATCTAGCAGTCTCGCTACGCATACAACTGTAAAAGTTCCTATTCACTGTTCATGCAAAAAACCACTGACGGGCCAAGATCAATCAACGTGGCTGTGAACTGATGCAACAGCACGGACCTCGTTTGGTTCTATCGTCACTTGTCTTACTGGCGATGAGGTGGCAAGTTCTATTTCATGAACATGGCAAGACTTCATTTGTACAGAACACGGCGGACTAACTCACAGAAATTTGGGAATAAGTTGTCATTGGAAAGCCTTTATGAGGCTCCAAACTGAAAGAATATCATGCGTCTCCCTCAAAACAATAGTTTTTACACTTCTGCTTCAACATGAAACGCCCTAAAACTCTTTTCAACCAGTAATTCCATTTGTTGAACGCAGGGGTGTAATTGCTTAAGTAAATTCAGAGTAAAAAACTAGCGGAGCCCTGATCGGGGCAGGTATATGCCCTGACTGTGCGCATATACACAGTGCATCTACCTACACTGTCTATCTACACGTTATTGTTGCCTCAGGCACCGCGGGAGAAAGTAAATCCGGGCCAACGGGGCACTAATTAAAACTAGTAATTGCCAGTAATTCAACACCATTATTCCACTACATACTAGCAAGTATCCAGATACAATCTCGTGAGGACATTAGCCATGGCTGCCCAAGATCCCCCGACCCATCGTCTTTACCAGCTGGCCGCCCCCGGCCCTCTCGCCGACACCATAGCGCTGACCACACAGCCACGGCCGTCGGAAGCCTCACTTGGCAAGCGCCAGCTGCTTGTCGAGGTTGCGTACGCTGGCCTCAATCCGGCTGACTACAAACTGCCCGGGCTCGGCCTGGGGGCCAAAGCCATGATTAAATTCCCCTGGACGCCCGGCATGGACTTTTCTGGCCGTGTTGTGGCTGTAGCTGACGATGTCCCGGACGACATCAAGGTGGGCGACCGTGTCGTCGGCCGCCTCAACCCGCTTCTGACGACTGGCTCGCTGGCCGAGTACGTCGTGGCTGACTATGAAGGCGTGGCCACGCTGCCCAGCACGATCTCGCTCGAGCAGGCTGCCGGTGTGGGAACGGCGGCACTGACGGCCTACCAGACCATTGCGCCTTCAACACAACAACCTGGCGCCCACATCTTTATCAATGGTGGCTCTGGCGGCACTGGCACTTTTGGCATCCAGATCGCCAAGGCTCTGGGCGCCCATGTGACAACCACTGTGTCCACCAGCAAGGTAGCGCTGGCCTCTGAGCTTGGTGCCGACGTTGTCGTTGACTACAAGACAACGCCAGACGTTGTGGCGGCCCTCCGTGGCCAGAAACCGTCGTTTGTGGCCGTTCTTGACTTTGTCGGCAAGTCGCCACCGAATCTCTTCTCCGCCTCGAGAGACCTCTTGTTGCCGGGTGGCCACTTTCGCACCATTGCACCTTCGCTGTCACTCGATACTGTGCGCGATGTGGCGACCAGCGTGATGCCAGCGTTCCTGGGCGGCAGCCCATTCAAGTACGAGACGCCCTTCACGAAGCAGTCACACGAAGACCTGGTCCAGATTGTTGCGTGGATGCGCGACGGCAAGGTCCGCACAGTCGTCGACACTGTTTATGAATTTGAGCAGACACCTGAAGCATATGTGAAGCTCAAGGAGGGTTCTGTCACCGGGAAGCTCATTGTCCGTGTCAAGGCTCTGGAATAGTAGCTTTGATCCCATAACAGATATGGAAAATAGAGGTTGATTTCTGACTCGCTGTCTACTTGAGCTGATTACTTTTTAAATTCTATTATTTACAATGCCAAAATCGCTTTCCGCAGAGCACCCACACAAGTCCAGACATCCTCAAAACTGTTGTACATGGGAACAGGAGCCACACGAATGACGTCTGGCTTACGCTGGTCGCAGATGACTCCGGCAGTCTCCAGAGCGCTGCCAACCTTTTCAAGAAGACCTTTGCGTAGTAATACGCTAAGCTGAGCACCGCGCTCGGCAGGGTTGCGCGGCGTGAGGATGGTGAAGGGAGGCTCGGTAATGGTGCGGCCGGCCTGGGCAGCAGCGGCCTTCTCGTCGGCAGCGATGTTGTCAAGCAACCACTCAGCATATGCTGTGAGGACAAGACTCTTCTGGCGCAGCTGATCGATACTAGTGTGGGATTCGAGGACGGACAGGGCGCCATGTAAGCTGACCAGGTCGATGACACTTGGGTTGCTAAGCTGAAAGCCGCCAGCACCAACAGTGGGCTGGAACTCCTTGGCCATGTTGAAACGAACAGACTTGTCGGCGCCGTACCAACCGGATAAACGGTTCCGGAAGACGAATTTTCCTGTGGCCGGGTCGGTAGTGACGGTGCCGTGACGCTCGTGGATAAAGGCACCGGACATGGATCCAGGGCCGGCGTTCAGATACTTGTACGTACACCAAGCGGCAAAGTCGACATCCCAGTCATGCAGGTGCAGAGGGACGTTTCCGGCAGCATGTGCCAAGTCCCAGCCGACGACGAGACCGCGGGCATGGGCGTGGCGCGTAATGGTGGGTATGTCGAACAGCTGACCGCTGTAGTACTGGATTCCAGGCAGCAGTAGCAAAGCAGCATCATCAGCGTGCTGGTCGATGGCGGCAAGGATGGAGGCAGTTGAGATATAATGACCATTGCTGTCTGGGTCGGCGTCCGGCTGCAGCTCAACCATGGAGACGGCCGGATCGAAGCCACGCATGCGGATATGCGACTCGATGGCGTAGTAGTCGCTGGGGAAGGGTTTCCATTCCAGCAAGATCTTGTGGCGAGCTGCCGTTGGCTCGTAGAAGCTAGCCAGCAATAAATGCAAGTTGACCGTCAGAGTGTTCATGGCGACAACTTCGTCCGGCGAAGCAGCGCCCACGAGCGGAGCCATCTGTGCCGCACAGGCAGCCGACATATCTTGCCACGGCGCCAGTGGAGAGTCTGGCAGCGCATGAAAGTGACCGTACACGCCGACGGCCGCCCACGTCGCCAGATGCTGGTCGATGCTGGCTCGTAGGCTCTTGGGTTGCAGGCCGAGTGAGTTTCCACAGAAGTAGACGAGTGGCTGCTGCTTCTCCTCATCACTTGTGCCCTCTAGGCTGGCAGGTGCAATCACCTGCCGCAGGGAACCCTTAGTCGGGAAGATGAACTCGCTGCGCAGCGCCCGTACGGGCTCCTGGGTGTCGAGCTTCCGGGCATAGTCGAGAGTGCCGGCCTCGGTAGGAAAGGCAGCCGTGCCGGAGGACTGCAGTGAGGTGAGAAGCGTTTCAAAATCCATCTTGTGTATGTAAATCAGTATCTTTCTATGGCATGATACCGTACGATGAACAGGGTTCGCGGGGATGGTGAGAACTCTTTCTATGCGAACGCCTTATACGAAGTTCTTGGTCAATATCTTCAAGACCCACTTTTGCGGACGAGATTTGTGTAAGAAAAACGCGCTTCCGTCCTGATCCGCATCCGTTCCGTGTGGGGACGGCTATTCACGGAAGCACGGAAGCGGCTTTGTAAGAAGCACGGAACGAACAACTGACGACAACGACAGGCTCCGTGGCTTCTGGAAGAAGCGGTATGGTTGTTGTTATAAACACAATTCGTCTTGGTCTAAAATATTGTAACGCATATTAACTTGACTTTTATATTTGTTTTTCTGTATTTTTCTATTTCTGCTTTCGTCATGTCTCCCCACGCCGTCTTGGAACCTGTCTCTTCCACAGACATGTCAGATGAGCTCGACACTTTTGGCATTTCAGAGAACGCCTTCCTGCCCGCCCAGCCACCACTCGATATTCTTCCAGATTCCTACTATCAACCATGGGAACATTTGGCCACTCACCTGTCAGAACTACTCAAGAACAACACATTCCGGGATGAAGTCTTGAGACTTCCTATCCTCTCCACAGACCGCCTCTTTAGCGAACCCGATCGCAGACGGGCCTATTCCATCCTTACATTTCTCACCCACGGCTACATTTGGGGCGGAAGCCGTCCTTCAGAGGTGTGTATCCAAGTCGTAACTCTCAATAAACTATCATTAACACCTAGATAGGTTCTTCCCCCATCTCTGGCTATTCCATTACTGGCCGTCTCCAACCAAGTCGAGCTGCCGCCCGTTGCCACTTATGCTGCCCTCAATCTCTGGAACTACCGTACCACGACACCGGAAACGTCGCCTGCCGACCTTGATAACTTGGCTGCACAGCTTACCTTTACTGGAACCACTTCCGAGTCGTGGTTCTACATGGTCTCCGTAGCCATGGAAGCCGAGGGCGGTGCAGTTATCCCAGCTGTCTTGCGGGCGCTGCGCAGCATCCGTGGCCACGACGCTGGCGCCTATTCTGCCACCACAGCCGCCCTCGAAGCTCTAACGACCTGTATTCGGCGGTTGACTGTGCTTCTAGCCCGTATGCATGAGCACTGCGACCCCCATGTCTTCTATTACGACATCCGCCCATTCCTCGCCGGCAGTCTTGGCATGGCCAATGCAGGGCTGCCGCGTGGCGTATTCTACGACGAGGGCGACGGCAAGGGCCAATGGTGCCAGCTTCGGGGTGGCAGCAACGGCCAGAGTAGTCTCATCCAATTTCTCGATATTGCTCTCGGCGTCGAGCATGCCGGCGGTAGCCACAGCTCACCGCACGCGCCGGCCAAGAGCGGCAACACCAACACCAAGTCACCGTCCCCCGTCAGCTTCCACCAGGAGGTCCGCGACTACATGCCAGGCCCACATCGGCGGTTGCTCGAGACCGTCCAGCACATGGGAAGCCTGCGGTCATTTTGTCTGCAAGGAGAGAAGGAGACCAATGGCATCCGGGAAGAGCAGCGTCTCTGCCAGGACGCCTATCACACTGCTGTTGATGCCATGACAGAAATGCGTAACGGCCACCTCAAAATTGTTGCCCGCTTCATCGTGCTGCCCAGCGTGAAGCCCTGGGCCGGTGCCAAGGACACTGTCAACTTGGCCAGCGCGTCGAGTCGGCTGCCCGACAAAACTGACAAAGATGGAGACGAGAAGCTGACCGGCACCGGAGGTACTGATTTGATGCCGTTCCTGCGCAAAGCACGTGATGAAACCATTGCCGCTGGTCGATGAGCACTGCCTTGCCGCTCGAAAAAGAGAGCTGTGATTTCATTTTGCTTATATAATCATACAACATATTAATACAGTTGAACCTCTTATTCTGCCATGCGTGTGTCGACCCTGGATTTTTCTAGTCCCGCCGTGAAGTCGTAAAATAAGGCACACCTCCTTCTTCCCGGGAACGACTCATAGCAAAAGTCATCATGACCATGGAATGCGTCACTATCGCCAGGGTATTCGTTGTAGTTTATTGCGACAAGCGGTCCGAGGATCAAGGCGCCTGTCGAGGAATTTTCACCAAGTATCTTGGAAACTCGTCGTTTATTTCCTCTGATAGTGCCGAAGAGAGGAGCTGGCAAAATATACAATTTTTTTCCGCGGAGGATGGAATCCCAGCAGACAACTCGTTGATACGAAGATGTGACAACTTTGACTGGCAGGTTGAACACGGTGCAGTTGGGACATAGACATGGATTGTCCACATCCGGGTTATGGGAACTTCCTAGGAGAACCTCTCTTGGTCGAACAGAGCTTGTCCGCATTAGTGTTTATATCTTTATGATAAGGTGGCTTGTGTAAATTCCTACCATTTGTGCATTAATATTTTGCCATTTTTGTCATTTCTTTCCATGTTCTCGGCTAGAGCATCCATAGGACTGTATCCTTTAAAATCATCCGCTGCCGGAAATAGGTTGGTGATCGCAGTATGCATTGCGAGACTTCTGTTATATTGTATGAATATAATGAATGAGGATTAATCTGATAATAACTCGCGATCAAGCACGACGACATGAGGTTGAAAGCCTATCCATATATAGTAACCATGCGCGAAAGGCTGAATTTGACCTTATTAGGCTAGTTATATTAATCTATATTAAACTATATTAGGCTTACTACATGACTCCGAGACACGCGGAATATTCTGTACGGTCATCTATTCGTTTAGAATTTGTAGTGGGGAGACTGCCAAAAAGTGTCCGGCAAAGAGAAAGGATCCAATGGAAGAATAGCCTATCGAGCAGCCAAAGTTTGCATAATCAAAAATACTTTGTTGATATTAACATCGTTGTGTCAACTGGTTGAATAAGCTCCGAAAGATGCACGCAATTAGAACCATGATTACACCCGACCGCCATGACACTTCTCACGTTGGATATTGCCTAACAAGCTGGTGAAGACTGACCGCCTCGAGCTGTCTGGAAGAAATTATAAGGAGATAACAAAGGGGAGGACAACATAAATGTTGCCGATGCTATGACATGTTTCGATTAGCTGATGTTTTAATTGGGGATTGCCGAGGAATAGAAGAATATGAGAAGAGATGAACAAGTAATCGTACTAAGAAATGCACGCATGATAAGACAAAAGGATTGAAGGATTGAGACAGGAGACAAAACAGGCTCCATTTTGCGAGTACGAGTGAAGCGGCATGCGGCTGAAAAAAAAACGGTACACAGTCTCTGTACTGTGTGTTCGTACGGAGTGGATTGTGTTTGAGTTGTTTGACGATACAGCAATTACGAGTAGGCACGTAGATCTGTTTCCATTTTATAGACAGGTTTCTACGAGTATACGTGCACATACTATCTACAACTCTCCCAGCTTTAAGCTGGCAGTGAGTTCTAGATCGATATATGTGAACGAACCCTGACCAGGTAGGGCGGGCGCCGGCATTCCACGAATGGCTTGGCGCAAGGCCATCTAACCCCCATGGGGATAGGAAAGCCACTTATAAAGTACTTTAAAGATAACTTAGCGGCTTCTACTGCTTACACTGTACAGCCGATCTCCTGCCGGTTGGGGCGGTGTTGAGGCACACGTTCTGCAAAACGATTGGTTGCTTCTTCCTATGTGAAGGAAGAATTAACTCTCTGCCTGTCTTTCTTTCTTCTGTCAGACTAAAAATAGAGCAAGAGAAAGAGGACTAAAAACTGCAGTCCTCCCACTTCTGGAACTCGTCAGTCTACTTTGCAGCCATCTTCTATCAAGAAAAGAAGAGAACAGACACATCTCGGGCTGTGCGTCCGTCTCGACAACAGCACAAACACAATGTCGGGTTACTACGGGTGGGAGCCACCCGCCAGCCTGGACTACTCATCGCCAAACTGTTCTTTTGCTGCCCAATGGCTTTCCTCCTTCCTCAGTTCTGGTTCCGATCCAAGCATCACAACGACATACGATTACATTGTCAACTTAATTCCAGCTGATATGGAACCTCCTGACGTAGGCCAGGTGATCGCATGGTTTGAAGACACGGTCTTTAACGATACCATGATCAACGAAATGGCCAATTATCCTATTTATAATTGCCAGTCTGAAGTCTGCGAAAATTTGGTCTGGAAAGGGGATCCTGACTTGGCCGGTGTTGGTGTATGTGAAGAAATGGAATGGAGAACAAGAAGAAAAAAAAGTTAATCTTCCTCATAGGTTATGGTTGTCTACTACCTAGCTGCCTCCTTGACCACGACATACTACATCATTCTTTTGATCGACCAGTGGTTCCCGATTACACGAAATAAGCGGCTGCAACGGCACTGGAACTGGTTTTCCAGTGCTTTTCGCGAGTCCATCAGCACTTTCGTCGATGTCAGCCTAATATTTGCCATCACCATGTTGGTTGCGGGCGTATATCGCCACGGGTCGTCCCGCTTACATCCAGACAAGACGAATTCCATCTATCAGCTGACCAATGCCACCTACATGTCCATCTTCAGTATCTTTCCCCCACTACTCCTACAACTAGCCGCTCGTGATCTACGCCGGTTGCGTATCCGTCAGCTGTTATGGTCTGTCACCATCATCCTTGCCGTGACGGTCACGGCCCTTTACTTTACGCTCGTTAACAGCGAAAATCGCATATTTAATCTACTAAACCGCGAATCGGCTACAACAGGATCTGTCTGGGAGATGTCCTGTGACCCAGTAAACCTGCGCAGCGCCCTTGACTACATTATGGCAATAGCCGACGCTTTTCTCGGCCTGAACGTCTTCTGGTGGGCCTTCTACCTCTTGCCACCCTCCTTCCGCACAAATATATGCGAATCCGTGGCCCAGAGCGAAGAGAAGAAGCGTCGCTGGGCCAAGGCGATCCGTATCATCAAGTTGGTTGATGGCATACTGAGCACTCTGGCCATGTGGACTCTTCTGGCAGTGTTTACGGTATACCGCTCCGAGGTGGAAGGCAAAATGGGCGAGAGCGAAGATATGGAGTGGAGCTTTGGACAAGTTCTCAGTATGGCCACCTGGGTGCCGGTAGCCATTGATCTCTTGACCATCTATATCTGTGAGTCAGACCCATCTAATCCTGCAATGCTCGTATTACAACGGGGTTATGCTAACGAAAAAAATAACAGATGGCGCCGCTTCGGCTCTCGAGGGCAAGGTTTCTGAACGGTTCGAAATCGTCGACAGTGCAGCGGAAAAGTCCAGGGGGTATACCGATCAACAATACGGCGGGAGTGTCATGCCCATGGACTACAGACTGCCCCAGCCAAGCGGCAGTGCACAAGGACCGGAATATGCAAAAATTGGTTCTGGTACGGGGTATAACAACGGATATTGACATAGTTTTTGGTAGACATTTTCCTTGATCATAGCAGAGTTTGGAACAGCTTCATTGATGGATTAACAAATCTCCATGTCGATAGGTTGCGACCCGGAAGATGTGATTGGTGCAACGAGGTGGTATTTAGGAGAAAACCGTTAGTTCTCCAACTTGAGGGATGCCACAAAAAACCCACACCTTACTGATCCCCGCATAGAAGTCCATGACTATCAGAAAACGTAAGACGTCATGTAGTCAGGCTCTTGGCACGGGCGCTCATAGGTGCTCGGCATAGCACTAGTGCCTGTAGTGCCTGTACTCCGCCCCCAGAAGCCACTGCGTCTTTTATAGTATCAGCATCCATCACAGATACAACTATCTGCCATGATTGTTCGTCTCTGATCTCATATTCTACAAACCACACAAAAATCATCTTCCGCTCGCCATTATGTCTTCTCGGCCTATTTGCAACAATGACACACCAGACCCGTGGATGTTGGCCACCCCGAGTGGCTTTTACTTCACGTTTACGTTGGGTAACCGTGTTGAACTTTGGATGTCGCATGCCATGGACGATTTCTACAACTGCCGCAAAAGTGTAGTATGGCAACCGCAGGCCGGTTCGCCATGGTCTGCTGATATCTGGGCACCAGAGCTTCACTATCTAAATGGAGCCTGGTACATCTACACATGTGCGGCACCGCCAGGCGTCGGCAATGCGGGACACCGGACAGTGCTCCTACGATCGTCGTTGCAAGACCCGATGGACCCGGCCGGATGGCAGTTCCTCGGACCGATTCCTGGCATGCCTGACAACTGGGCCATTGATGCAACAGTGTTCAGTCCAGACGGGCAAGATCTGTACTGCTGCTGGTCGGGATGGCCGCCCGGCGACCACTCCGATACGCAGCAAGATCTGTTTTTGATCAAAATGCGGCGACCCGAAGAGGCCATTGAAGGCACCTCCATATGCATATCGCATGCTGAGCTGTCATGGGAGAGGCCGGATGGCGGACGACGAGGTGTAAATGAGGGACCAACGTGGGTGAACACGCCAGCATTCAGGGGAATCGTCTACTCGGCCCATGGCAGCTGGACGAGCGAATATAAATTGGCATTGCTGGCATTTGTGGGCGGTGATCCGTTGCGTCCGGAACATTGGGTTAAAAGAGCAGCACCGCTTCTTGTCAGCGACCGTGCCAAAGGAGGTCCGTTTGGCCCTGGACATGCGAGCTTTATCACGAGCCCGACTCCAGGAGACCCGCGTGTGTTCTGCGTGTATCATGCGACGGCGAATGAGGGGGAGGGGTGGAGCAATCGCAAAGCAAGAGTGATTTGTCTGGGACCAGAAAGCTTTACGCCCAATGCCCATCCTATATGCTGTGCCACAGGTGGAAGTCATGTTCCGAACCAGATGCATAATATTGGAAACCGCATCCAAGAGAAAGCACCGCCTGAGGTTAAAAAGTGGCTGAACAAGGCGAAGAATTTTTTTTAATCTTTTTAGGTTACCATAGTTTTCATAGTTCCTATCTTTTCTATAATAGTCATTTCACCGAAAACATCATAGGTGCTAAAGATAGCAGCTCTGCCAACAGCCTTGTCTCTCCCCGGATTTTAGCTTCGCCTGCCAGATTGACTGTCTCCAACAAGACCGGCTGACCTGTGGATTTGTCGATGTCTAGCACAGAGTAGAGGTCTGCCTGGCCCTCTGTGATGAGAAATCGACACACTCTGGCCTTTCCGGCTCGAGCTGCTTTACGTAGGGGTGTATGCCATGCACCGTCGGATCGGCCACTTACATCTACGTGCGCCATCGTCATGAGCATGTGCAGTGTCTCAATCATGCTGTCCTCGTCATGGACGCCAGAGTCAAACATGTACAGGGACAGTGGCGTGTCACCGTTGTGGTTCTTGAGATAGACCCCCTCGGGCCAATACTGCATCAAAATTTGAAAAATCTTGGGGTTGGCTCGTCGTGCCCATTGATGAAAGACTGTGTGGCCCGCTGCATTTTTGTACTGCAGATGATTCTTGATTCCCGGCTGTTGTCGGCACAGAAACTCCACCACGTCCACTTGGTTCTCCCAAACGGCCATGCCGACAGACTGGTGCATATAAATGGCCTCGCTGTGTCGGTGGCGGTTGACGGACAGTAATTTTGCCCGCATGTCCGCGTCTGTCTGGGCAGCCTTGAAGAGGCACTGCACGAGAACAAGACAACCACAGCGGGCAGCCTCACACAGAATCTCGTTGGTGTACTCTGTTGCGATACCGCCTTCTGTGAGCAGAACATTTTGAATGGCAAGGTCAAACACGGCTTCCCAGTGCGGGTCAGATTTGCCTTGCTGGTGCCGACTCCAAGCTGGTGCCGACCAGCTCGGGATAATGGCGTAGAAAAACGCAATGTGGCGCAGAATGTGTCCCGTGTGTGGGTTCTCGAGTAGCCACTGGATGCCAGCTGCCTTCCCCCGGATGGCCAGCTGTGCCAGGGCTGTCCAGGTGGAATCTTTGATAAAGGCAGGCGGCTCCAGCGGAACCTCCAGCAGATCGGCAATATAGGCAACCGGTCCAAACATTGCGGTCACTACCAAGGGGTCCATGTCCACCTGGCGAACCGCGAGCTCGATGTCCGGCGCACGGGTACAGCGTGGCCGACAGAACTGGTAGATCCAGTTGCGTAGCCGCTGGGAGCCGGGCTGGCAGAGGGTGATCAGGTCACTCACTTTTGGCTGATGCCGCTGAGGTGACACATCAAAGAAGTGGTCCGTCCAATATGCAGCAGCGTATGCAAAAAAGTGACCCAGTCCCAGCTTGGCAGGAAAAAACTCTTGGGCTGGAGCCAGGCTGGCCTTGGAGGCATCATCGTCTTCTGAATCATCCAATCCACCCAGAGTTATACTGGTAAACACGTCGTTTTCCTCCTGCATATCTGGAGGGGTGTCCGTCAGAGAGATCTCGTTGCACTCTCGTAGAAGCAGGTATTGGATGCAGCATTGGAGCATGTGCTCATTCAACTCCTCGGCGCGCTCTTGGGTGAGCTGCCGCACCTGTTGTTGC
Source organism: Dryadomyces quercus-mongolicae (assembly GCA_002215975.1). Classification (NCBI taxonomy): domain Eukaryota; kingdom Fungi; phylum Ascomycota; class Sordariomycetes; order Ophiostomatales; family Ophiostomataceae; genus Dryadomyces; species Dryadomyces quercus-mongolicae. The sequence goes on along the minus strand of NIPS01000010.1, from coordinate 275,479 downwards.
AGCATTTGCTTGTTCCAGAGATCGGGGGGCCGTGATGCGATCAGCTCCTTGAGAGACTGATGGACGAGTCGGAGTGTAGGATTGCCGGAGTCGTTGGCGAACTCGATGACGCTGACAAATGGCCGGATCAGATCAAGGAGGTTTACGGCGAGAGCCTTGTCGTCCAGGTCCGATATCGAATCAACTTCTTCGATCCCCTCAATCGTGCCGAGGAAGACCACGTAGGACAGCTCGTACAGTCGAAGAGGGCGACGGGCGACGGCGAGGGCTTCGAGTGCCAACTGCAGGCGTTGTCTGTTATCCATGTCCTCGTCGCACATCTTCTCGAACAAAGTCAAATACAGATGGACCAGGTCTGATGATGCAGGTAACTTCTTCAATGCCATGTCCAGGTCCAGTCCCTTGCGGCTGGAAATGTGCACCTTTTGTAGGTACTGGATGGCGATGCGCAGCCAGATGGCGGAGCCTTCTGCACGCTCGGCCAGTGCGTCGATGATGTCCTCGTGGACTTTGGTAGGCATCAATGTCTTCACGAGGTATCGGGCCAGCACGCGGTCTCTCTCCCTTGTCGGATTCATGGTTACTCTCGTACCATCACCATCCGGAAATACAGAGTCCAAATCGCCATCTTCCCGCAACGAAAGGAATAGCTTGAGCTGGGCGTTCTTGCGGAAGAGCTCCTCGAACAGCTCAAGCAGCACTCGCCGGTCCATGATGCCGCATTCGTCCAAGGCGTCCAGCACAACATAGATGTGCTTCGAAGACGAAAGCAAGGCCGAGACCAGAAACTGGTGCAGCTTGGCCTCGGAACGAGCAGGCTCGACATGGGACGGCTCTTGCTTGTGCCACTGTACATAGCGGTACTTGAGTTCAGGTTTCTGTCGCAGCAGCTGCCACAGAATGCTGCGGTAGATGCTCCCCAAGTTTGTGGTCGCGCTGTCCTTGCAGTAGTAGCAGCATACGGTTAGGCGGTGCTCTTCGAGCACATCCACCACGTGTGCCACTGTCATCGTCTTGCCACAGCCCATGTTTCCAGACAGGACAAACAAATTGCTGCTTGCATTTTCTGGTTCCGCTGATGCCCAGGGGGCGAAATTGTCTGCAGATTCGATCCACATGCATGCTTCATCAGAACGGCGTGCGAGCTGGTTATGCCAGGCTTCTTCGCTGTCTCGGTCGTCATTCAGGGTATCACGAACTTTCCGCCTGTTAACAAAGGTCGGAAACTGTTTTCTCTCCGAGTATACGTACTGAGAGTATCTATGATATCTTGCTTGATTTCTTGTGTCGAAGCAAATGTCTCTGCCCGAAGGAGAATGTCCAGAGTCTCCGCATACGTGTTGAAGTCGCTGAGAATCCCACTGGCTTCCGAGTCCAGTCTCGCCAAGGAGATGGTCATGCTCAAATGAGACCCCTTGAGAACAGTGATTGTTCTGAGATAAAACTCCAAAAGAGCCTTGTACATGTTGACGAGAGTCTGCATGGTGTTTAGTTGTGGAGCAACGCATCATGAAAGGAAAATATCGTACGTGATGAATGTCTGGAAACTGGCAGCCGTCTCGAGGCACGCTGTCACAACGATCCATGGCCGGAACGCGGCGGAGGAACTCATCAATATGGCTGGTCGTTTGATCCACGGCACCACAGATGGCAACAACGATCTAGCACAGAGGATCATTAGCCCTACTATCAGTGGCTTGGTCACGAATCCCATCCTACCGATATGCTGCCCTGGACAAGGCCCAATGCCGTCCCTGCTGGGGCATTGAGGCTGACAAAGGGACTGGCAAGATCGAGGACAGTGTTCAATTTCTTCAACGCCGGTGCTGCCGCAGACAGCCCCTTCCGGAAGAGAGACTTTTCCATTTCACTCTTGTCCAACTTCCGGAGCTCGTCAAAAAGAGACCCAACAGACTTGTCATTTGCCAGCTCGGCCTTTTGGTCTGTGTCGAGCGCTAGCCAGGCTTCATGGTAGGCGGAGCCATGAACGGTGTCAGACTCGGCAGTCGAAGGGATGGGATCTTTTACAACAAGCTCGGCCTGTTCTTCTGGACGAACAACCAAGCTGCTGGTCGTTGAGGCTTCGGGGGCGTCACTGGCGCCATCGCTTCGGTCCGAACGATGTGGAGAATCATCCCGCGAAAAGTGCTTAAGCAGTCTATCTTTTAGGCCGTGGTGCCGCTATAAAACACTGTTATTTTACGATAGAACAAGGCGCAAGACGAGTACGCCAAAGACTTGCCTTTTCTTCCACTCGCTTCCCGGTCTTTCGGAAAGAAAACATTTTGGTGGCAACACTAAAGAAGCATCAAAGGAGACGTTTGAGGAAAATAAATGTTTCATCCCCTCTTCTTTTATTGTCCTCGTGCTCCTCGTGCAGCGCGTACGGAGTACATATAGAGTATATTCCTTCTATTGGTCAGGTATTTGGAAGGATGATACCCCTACTCCGTAAAATCCTACGAGTATTATGGAGTATGATTTTCGTCCATGTATCGTATGTAGTGGGACAAGACACTGATAGGAGCTTCGTACAATATCCATACGAGGATCAATCACTCCAAGGCAAAAATAGTTCCCCGTTAATTCAATCACTGGCTACTACTATTCTGGAGACACCAGTTAGTGCCAGTGTTCCTCTGTCTGAAGACCAGAGCGTTCCATCGCACGCGAACTATTTTTGGGCTATACGAGTAATTCTGCCGGTCAAATTGTGGGGCAAACCCCTCTATTTTCTGTCTGTCTTGCATCGTCCATCGAAAGCTGTGACATCAACATCAACTCTTCAATCGCCAACTTCAGACATGTCCAAAGAGACCGACGAGGTTCTGAGCCACCCAGAATTCTGGGATGAGCGCTACGCCAAGACGGATGGTGAAACACCAACACATGAATGGTTCCGCTCCTATGACGAACTGGCTGAATTCTTTAAACAGCGGCTCTTTCAGAGCCCTGGACGACGCACAGAGGATAACCCATTGATTCTCCACCTAGGCTCAGGCGACAGTGTATGTGTCCTTTGCTTCCTTTGTTGTGTCTCTTGTTGCCGTGGCTTTACCCCTCTAACACAGCTGCGTAGACCATCCCTATAGAGTTAGACAGCCATGGTTATAAACGTCAATTATGTGTCGACTTCTCAGCCAAGGCCATCGAGATCATGTCTGAGAGATACAATGATCGCGCCGGAATCCAATGGAAAGTAGCAGACGTTCGCGATATGGTTGGCATCGCCGAGAAATCGGTCGACGTCGCCTTTGACAAAGGCACGCTCGACGCCATGATCCACGGTAGTCCGTGGACACCGCCGCCAGACGTCAAAAACAACACCAGCCGCTACTTACGAGAGGTCCATCGCGTCCTTCAAGATAACGGCGTCTTTCTTTATGTCACGTTTCGGCAGCCACACTTCTCGCGACCTCTACTCAATCCAGATGGCCTATGGGACCTAGAGCTTCAGGTCCTACAGGGCAAAGAAGGCTCGTTTGACTACTATGGCTGGATTCTTCAAAAAGCCAAAGACAAGAAAGACGAAGGCGCAACAGAAAATGAGAATAGCTCAAAGTAGTCATAGCGGAGACAATATCGATAATAAGCTTTCTACGCGAAGAACAAGGAGGTTACAGGAAAGGAGAAAATCGAAAAGAGAATGGAAAAGAAAATTGTAAAGGTGTACGGTATACAGTGTACTCCATATGTGTATTATAATAGAGCACTGATTGTAAAGTTTCAGTTAGAAAGCAAAGGCCGACATGCTCACACCGTCTATGCCATCCAAAATCAAAAGGGCGGCGATGAGCTGTAAAAGGAGAGTAAAGATGTCAAAGCCAACAAAGATCGGCGCCATCCAACATGTAGGCACCCACAATAGGCGTACTGTGCTGGCCTCTGGCGGTACGATGTGGAAGATGATGCGGCCAAATACTACTTAGAGAATGCCTATCATAATGGGAGCCAAATTCAGGCGATACTAGCATGTAGGTTCATCGATTACACAATCTCCACCGGTACGATGAAGCCAAGAGAGAAGAAGCCACACATCACGCCGGCAGCTGCCATCCATAAAGTTCTCAGGCAAGGGAAATCTGGAGTTATAATTCCTTTCAACATTCTGCCAAGCCTGCGTTGAGAAAAGACCCCTCGTGACTACAAGTATCCCGTCCCGGCATGTTTACCCGAGAGACATAACTCTGTGTTGTATACATGCAAGCCTAGAGGAGGCGAGCCGGTCTAGAGACATTGCTTACATGGAGACTGCTGCTTTGATTTCCGCTTGCTTACGCTGAATCTTACACCGATAGGCTGCTTATTAATACGCGGCCGTGCATCACATTATTGGTCTGGATGCTCCGTTGCTTCAGCCTTGCATCGCTGCCGGTGATTTACAAATGCATGTTCTTGTTCTGTACCGTGTGATCGCCACGACCGACAGAACTGTTTTTATTTAGTTCTCCCATGTTCTACAGGAGTTCGTCTTTCTTGCTGAATCTGGTCTGTAACCATGAGGTGCGAGCTTCAGGCCGGTAGATGTGACCAAAACACCTGAAATACGCAGCGCATGCACATTTTCTGCATGGAACTGATGCCCAAACACTACCATCCGATCTTAGAGGAGAGGTTCTGCAGCTGGCCATCTCGATCTGGAGCTGTGTTGGATCACGTGATCGCGTGACTCGCCCCAAGCTCAAGTCACGAAAAATATCACGCTTTCAGCGGTTGTCAGGACGTTGTGGCCGCCTGAACGTTTTTCTGTGCTTCTAGAATAGCTTCCGTCAGCTTCCTTTGTGCCTTGTAATAGGTGCGGTACAGCACATTAATAAGTATTTGTGTGCCTGAATGTCTTGTAGGAAAGCGCAGAAACCACACAAAGCACAACATCGAGCAGGTGCCGCAACGGCCCCACTTGAATCGTGCCTGCCCTCAATTCACGTACCCCCACTTTTATTCTAGCACCGTATTTTCTTTTAGGCTATTTTTTTTTTTTGCCCTTTGAGGTCTGAAAGCAACTGCCTCAACCTCAATCCTGACCTCAACTCCCATCCATCTCTCCACCATCACCATCCGCCAAACCGATCACGACCCACCCGGCGGACAAGCATACGTGTAAAATACAGAGACACCAGTTCATATCCAAACAAAAAAATCAACACAAAAAAAAGAAAAAAAAATTCGAGCTTTGACTCCCGCGTCTCCGATCTCTCCCCCCACCTCTTCTCCCCCCCCTATCCTTCTACTCGTAATCGTTCCACTCTTCAGTTACGACTCATCTCCCCCTGCTACAACTATCCCATTGTCTATCCCAGACAAGCATCAAATCGCTGCATACAATTCATTTACCGGCCATTTGGTTGACAAATTCACTTTTTTGATACATTGCCACTGCATCGTTCCGAGTTTTCGGGCATCACTTTCTTTTCTTTTCCTTTCTGTTGTTACCTAGCATAACAGGCACTCCAATATACCGCTGCGACATTTGCGAGCTTCTACACATCAAAACACGGCTACTCGATAGTCCCCTTCCATAATCTACCGAAGATGTCGACAAACGGAGTCAGCCACCCCGAGCAGTACTCTGCTCCTGGTTCCAACCCTACCACCGATGCCAGCCAGTCTTCCTCTGGAGGTAAATTCTCCAAGGACGAGGTCGGCTGGTACTTTGTGGAGCAATACTACACCACTCTCAGCAAGTCTCCCGACAAGCTTCACGTGAGTACTCCGTAGGCAATTCAGACCACAGATTTGCGCATACTTACCTATGTTTCTCTTGTAGCTTTTCCATGGCAAGAAGTCGCAGTTCGTCTATGGCCAAGAGGCCGAGGTTTCCCCCGTTTCTGTCGGCCGCCAGGTATGAAAACTTTTTGTTGCATTTCTCGACCCCCCCACTGCCCGACTGGCTCTAAACGTGCCGTTTCTCGACTACAGGACATTCAAGAGCGCATCCAAAAACTCGACTTCCAGGACTGCAAAGTGCGCATCTCCAACGTCGACGCCCAGGCATCCTTTGACAATATCGTGATCCAAGTCATCGGCGAGACCTCGAACAAGTCTGAAGAGCCCCGCAAATTCGTCCAGACCTTTGTCCTCGCCCAACAACCATCTGGTTACTTTGTCCTGAACGACATCATGCGCTTCATCAAGGAAGAGGAAGAAGAGACTGCTGAGGTGGCAGCCCCCGCCGAGGCGGCTGCTGAGCCTGTTGCTCCCGAGGCGAAGCCGGAGCCGGAACCGGAGCCGCAGCCGCAGCCGGCCGAGGTCCCGGAGGTCGTTGCGCCCAAGGCCGAGCTGGACACTGCTGTTGTGGACAAGAAGCTTGAGGAAGCCACCACCACCGCCCCCGAACTGGAATCTGCCCCCACTGTCGCTGTGCCCGTCGAGGTTGCTGCAAGCCCTGTTCCTGCCGCCCCTGTTGAGGTTGCCAGCACGCCTGCTGAAGTCCCTGATGCACAGAAGATCGTCGAGGAGGTTGCCGAAGAGGAGGTGAAGAAGGCGGAGACACCAAAAGACCCCTCCCCCACCCCGGCTGCGGCCCGTGCTGCCCCGGTCGCTGCTGCTCCCCCTGTCGAAGCCGAGAAGCCCAAGGAGCCACCTAAGCCGATGACGTGGGCCAGCCGTGCTGCCGCCGCTGCTGGAACAGCCCGTTCACCAGTTGCTCTTCCCAAGCCGGCCACTCCCCCGGCAAACTCTACCAAGCCCCCTGCTGCCGCCGCCCCATCGGCTGCCAAGACAACCACCGAGAACACTGCTGCTGCCACCGCTGCCCCCACTGCGCCTGCGGCAGGCAAGGAATCTAACGAGTGGCAGACGGCCGGAAGCGACTCGAAGCGGCAAAACCGCCCGCAGTCGATTTCTGCTTCGGCCCAGGACAAGGACAAGGCTTTGGGCTACGTCAAGTACGTGACGGAGAAGGTGGACGAGGCCACGCTCCGCCAGCACCTGGAGCAGTATGGCCCTGTTGTGTACTTCGACATCAACCGGTCTAAGGTCCGTATTTCTTCTTGTTTTCCTACATCAGGCACACCTTCATTTTGTTAACATGCAAGCAGAACTGTGCGTTTATCGAGTTTGCGTCGCAGGCCGGTTACCTTGCTGCTGTTGCCGACAACCCGCATACCATCAACGGCGAAACCATCATGGTGGAAGCACGGCGCCCCAAGGCCAGCGCCTACGGTGGAGCTAACTACAGCAACAACCGGGGTGGCATGTCTGGCCGTGGCCGTGGTGGGTATGAGGGTCGTGCTGGCAGCCAGGGTGGCGGTCGTGGTGGCTTCTCTGGCCAGAACCGGGGTCGTGGCGGTGCGGCTGGTGCTGCTCGTGGCGGCCGCGGTGCCTCCCAGGTGGCCAATGCCTAAAGAAGTCCCTGTACTGGGATGGCGAAGACCTTGAGACTTCCTGGATGGAGTTCAAGGTGACGTGGAAGACGTGGTGAGTAGGGTTGTGATGGCCTCCTGGCTGATCAGCACTTGCTCGGTTCATGGTAAAGGCCTTCAAAAGTTCGGGTATGGCTTTTATGGAGGGACTTGTTTTTTTTCTATCTTTTTAAAAACGGACTGGGTCGTTCATTAGCAGAGGACTTTGTTTTCTTGCTGGATTTCGGTACGGCGCTGATTTACGAAACAAAAGCTTCATATCTTTTGAAAGCGAGGACTTGGGAGAGCATTGCAGCGGCATAAGGAGGAAGGAAAGAAGAGCAGGAAACACACAGAAGTGGAAACGATTTGATTGGGACCACTTCTTGTTTTCGCTTTTCTTGATCCCGACTTTTGTCGACGACCTTTTTTTTTTCTTCTTTTTTTTTGTACCGACTGGACGACGCATTTTCATAGTCAGGAGACGGAAGGAGGGGAGGGATGGGGGAAGGGGATGGTGAAAAGGACGGATGAGATACGACGGCCGGCGATTGTTTGCATCTTAGAGCAATTCTGGAGAGAGAAAAGGAAAGGAGACTGTACAATAGGCAGGCAGGAATACCAGGAGGCGGCCGGCAAAGAAAAGGAGAAAAAGGACATGCATGAACGAAGTGAGAGCTATGACAGTGCTGACTGATGGAAGAGTCAGCAACTCTAGTTACTTGTCAAAGAATCATACGGCCGGGCGTCGTATTTTTGAGGAGATTTTATACAAGAGTATGGAGTACGACCGGTCAAATCCGGCAGCATCCGCGACAGTGTTGTCTCTCCTACGGGTCAGGTGCCAAGGCGTCATCGAATGCTTGTTTTCGGGACAATTTTGGAGAAGCGTGCCTGCCAGAATGTGTACAAGTAGTAGAATGTGGGATGTTCAGCCGCTAAGAGGGGAGGACCTTCCCAAATAGGCGGTGTCCGCGTGTGGTAGTGTCTGGAAAAGAACCTCGAACACTGCCGATCGCATGTCTTTATCGTATCCCATTGCTCTTTCCTTGATTGAGGACACAAGGAAGAAGTATCTTACTCCGCCCAAGCCACTTGCAAAGGAGGAAGGAACTTTTTTTTCCCTTTTTTCCCTTGTTGCTGCGAGCTATTCCTCCCGCCAAGATCCCAAATGCCGTGCCTGCAGGTGACAAGCCGAGGCCGGCGCCGAGGAGCAGCGCGTTCTATGAGAAACTCTCTGCTCGCTGACCACCTACCTGGAACAGCTTAGCCTGACGCACACGAGCCTAAATTCGCGGCGAACGGACCAGCACAGCCTCGAACGAAGCAGGTTCGTTGCTGCCTGCCCTTCTGTTGCAAAACTGGAAGAATGCACCTTCCTGGTGGTGTCTTTTTTGTATTCCTTCGTAACACCTGATAAGTGTGCATGGGTCGTGCTTGCCGATGAAGCAGATGAGGCGGTCGAGACTCCATTCCAGTCATTCCCATTTTTGATAGTTTGGCATTTCTGGCATTTCTGGCATTTCCGAGCTCCATCAGCCGCACCCTTCTAGGAAGGAGCTTGGAAGTAATAAGTGCTACGCAATAGTGGTCGGTTTGCGTGGCTATCCATGTGACCAATAACCACACCCCCGATTGGACTTTTTAGCGCATGCAAGCCCGCTGAAAGTCTACGACAGATATGGAGAGGTGGGCTATTAGCGTCACCGCTGGGCGGCTCTCACGGAAGCATGGGGGATTCCACGAGTATTTTTCTACTCTAAAGGCACCTCTTTTGGCCACTTCTTTCTCCGTTCCTATTTACTTCTTCCCCAGGCCCACCGATGTCTTGGCTACAAGCACCAAGTGGGATTGACTATTGTCTTTTCCTCTCGGACCGAGAGCTCCCATAACCGAACGAAGACGGGTTGAAAGCGAGGAGGAGAGCAGAACAACAGCCGAAATGTCACGACGAAGGCAAACAACTACGCCTAGCATGGCAGGAGGAACAGTCGCGCCACCGGCTACGCTGGTGCCTCCTACATTTTCGAGGTTGTCGACAATACCGGAATCTCCGGGATCGCCAACGCCAACACCGATGCTGCATCGACGCACGTCATTGGAGGAAGACTACTTCTACCGAGAAGTGATGACGGTGGAGAAGAAGCCAACCGAACCGCCGCCGTCGTATGAGTCGACGGTCAAGAAGATTCAACGGATGGAGAAGGCAGAGAAGGCAGCTATGGAAGCGGCGGCGGCAGAAGAAGCAGCAACAGCAGAGATGATTGCCACTTTGAAAGACAAGGGCAAAGGGAAGGCGGTCGAGGCCGGCGTGACACGACGGGCCAGCCATCTCAGCATGGCTACCAGCGAAGTGCTACCGGCGTACTCGTGCGACATCGACTTGGAAAGCGTGTTCCAGCGCAAAATGGAGATTGAAAACACGATCAAGCGGGCCGAGGACAGGCGGTGGTCGGCTGTCGTGGTGGTGCTGCGTGGAACAGCCCTGGAGATCTATCGCTGTCGCAAGGACCGCAGCTGGGTGGGCCGTATGGCACGTGGAGGGCCGGGTGTGTCGCCGGACCGGCCGCCGTGGCTGCGTCGGGGTGCCCTGGAAAAGAGCTACAACCTGGCCTATGCCGATGTGGGGATTGCATCAGACTATCTGAAGTGAGTCGGCTTTTGGGTCTTTGGACCTTTGGACTTTTGGTCATTTGCATCTTTTGCTGACATGATGAATAGACGCCGCTATGTGATGCGCGTGCGCGCCGAGACGGACCAGTTCCTACTGGCGTGCGTGGAACTGGAGACGATGGTGCGCTGGCTGGATGCTTTCTTTGCGGCCCTGAGCATCGCTGTTCCCATTGACGAGCGCGACTTTCCGCGGGACCAGAGCATCCCGCGGCTGCAGCGCATCCGGTGGTACCATGGGCGCGACCGAGAGGAAACGTCTCAGCGCGATGGCCAAAACGAGATGGAACGAGCTCTTGCGGGCGAGATGCAGGTGCCGCTCAACTCGGAGTCTGACGAGCAGCCATTTGGGGATGTGCTCAGCGGACACCAGGAAGGGTCAGCACCCGGTGGTCAACGGCCGGGATCAGCCTTGTCAGTGGTCAACACGACTCGGACGGATGATGGAAACGACACGGATGATTCAGACGACACAGTCAGTCCAGCAGTCGTAGACCACGTCCCGGCCATGGCTGGTCCTTCCACAGGTCCCTCGGCGCCTTCAGCAGCCCCCATAACACATGTGGCCACGCGGCTGTCGACGACAAACTATCCCAATGATGCGGTCGATGCAGTCACGGGCAAGTGGCAGCCGCGGCACCGCTGGACAGCAACGCACGACATGGTGTATGCGAAGCTGTGCTACGCAACGCTGCAGTTCCGCAGCCCACGCAAATCCAACTACGTCATTATGCGTGGCAAGCAGTGGTTTGTCGACTGGACGACGGGCAATATGTTCCGCGTGAACCCACCGCGGTATGGAGAGATGGAGTCATTTGGTCCCTGGCAGGTGCTGCGGACGGAGCACGCGCGCATTTGATTCTTTTTTTGTGTTCATGTTTATTTTTCTCTGCTTTTATTTTGATTTTGATTTTGATTATGATGATGATATTTGGTTGTTTGGTCTGCTCTTTTTTCTTCTGGGTGTTCTGGCGCATTTTAAAAGCGTGGCTGCATCGCATTGCATGTCCGGATGGGGAGCATGAAGGAGACAAAACTGAGAAGACAACTGTCCATAGCAAAGTAAAAAGCACATACGAAGTACTCCAAACGCCAGAAAATCTGTCCCGCCGATCGCCCATCCTATCCGGTCATCCTATCATAATGTGGCCATCTCGGCTTCGACTGTTCGTGTTTCGCGTGCGAGCTCTGCCAGCAGTTCGTCTTCCAGCAATGTAGCAGCACCCTCGGCGTCGGCCAGCGCGCGTTCCAGGGCAGCTGCTAGCTGGTCTGCCTCGGTCTGTTGGGCCGTCAAGCGAGCGAAACGAGCTGCGTTGGCTGCCTGGGAGGCCTGCAGGCGCGCGACGAGGTCTGCCTTTTGGGCGCGGCGCTGCGGGGCCAGGTGAGCAGCGAGGATGGCCGCAGGTGGTAGGGTATGTGGCGGCCGGGGCTTCTGTGTCTGTGTGCGGGATCCCTCGGCCTCGCGTCGCCGTCGCTGCGCACTGCCCATGAGGTCTTCGAGTTCGTTGAGCCGCTGCACCACCTGGCGACTGCGCATGACCTTTTCGAACTCGTCTGCGCACAGCTCGCCCAGCCGAGCCACCATGGCACGGTGTACGGTACGCAGGGCCGTCGGACTGTTGGCGGCTGCTGTGGGATAGCAGGCAGCAAAATTGTCCCAACTGACGCGGGAAAGGGTGTGAGCAAGGCTGGAAGCGAAGAGGGCCTGGAGGCGGGCAGCGCGGGGCCCGGGCGGCGGCGGCGGTGCCGGCGGCTCTGTGTCTTGTTTGTCGTCGCTATTTGGAGCATCTACTCCATTCTCCTGTGTGTCAACGTCGCCGTCGTCTTTCTCATCCATCGCGTCGGCATCCGGCAGTTCTTCATCGGAAGCATCGATGGGGGCAGCTGCTGCAAGCGCCGCGGGCGCCGGCTGGCGTGCAGCCATATCTAGGTCTTCGTATTTCGCCAAAGAGCGGCGAACGGAGTCTTGTTGCGTGGCCGTCACAGCGGCGACTGTCGTGGTCGTGGTCGTGGTCGTGGTCGTGGTCGTCTCGTCGTCGGTTGTTTGGAAAGATCGCGGGGACGCGTCCGTATCGATAACGCGTTCGCACGTTACAGGGACCAGGCGCTAGAACGTTCGGATTTACAGTGGTCAGACAACTAATGGAATTAGTGGGGAGTCTAGACTTTGGGCGCTATCCGCCGCTGTTGCCCGCACCCGATTTGGCGGGGCCAGAGTGGAATAATTCCGCCTCGCAAGCGAAGAAACCCCCCCCCGACAGTCGGATCTCGGACCGTACCATTGCGTGCTATATACACCAATGGTACGCCGCTCAACCGGCAGTCTCATCTGTCGAGTCCTCGCAGGAAACACACCGTCACAATGGGAAACACTCTGTCAGCATACAAGGAAACCGAGCATGTGCTCGACCTCGGTGACAAGGGCAAGATCAAGGGCATCCAGTATGATGACAAAGCACGTCGATATGCCGGTATCCCGTATGGTCTGCCTCCCACGGGCCTGTATCGGTGGCGAAAGCCACGCGGTCTTCCCGTAGGACATTCGTACTCGGACGAGGATGGCAATCCGTATGATGCCACGGAGTTCCGGCCGCCCTGTCCCCAGGCCGTCTTCAGCTCAGGCGCCGAGAAGGATCTGGTCGACGACGAGCAATATACCGAGGACTGTCTGGTGCTCAACATCTGGACGCCCGTGGAGAAGCCCGGCGAGGCGGGCAAGAAGAAGTGGCCTGTCTACGTCTGGCTGCACGGCGGCTGGTTCCAGATGGGAACACCGTCGCAAGAGGATAACATGAGTCCCGTCGAGAAGATTTCCACGGGACAGCTGGATGCCATTGTCATTGCCGTGGGCTACCGCCTCAACGTCTTTGGGTTTCTGGCGAGCAAGGAACTGTTAGAAGAGAGCAACGGTGAGTCGGCCGGCAACTATGGTCTCTGGGACCAGTGGCTCGCGCTGGAGTGGGTGCGGGACAACATTGCCCACTTCAACGGAGACATCCACAATGTGACTCTGGCCGGCCGAAGTGCCGGGTCCTACGGTGTGCATGCTCAGTTCATGCACGACTTTCGCCAGGGTGCCGGGACGGCAGCAGGTGCTGAGCCGGTGGCAGCCAAGGACAGGCTGTTCCATCGCCTGTTCATGTGCTCCAATGCCATTCCGGCCCAGCCACGGCCGCTCTCCGAAGCCCAGCCACAGTTCGACGAGCTCTGCACATACTTTGACATCCCGCTGTCGGCCTCGGGTGCCGACAAGCTGGCCGAGCTGCGTCGGGTCAGCTACCCAAAGCTTGTTGCTGCACTTGGCCACCTCCAGCGTCACACCTTCCGGCCCGTCACCGACGAGCTCTTCATCCTCTCGGGAATGATGGAGTATCAGCGCAGCCGCGCCTTTGCCGATCAGTTCTGCCAGCGGGGCCTGCGGCTGCTGATTGGCGAGGTTCTCAACGAAGAGACTTTGTACGCAACCTACAATGCCCCGGACCGCGGCCTCGAGTCTCTACGTCTCGAGGTGGCCAACTACTACGGTGACAGCACGGCCGACCGCATCCTGCAGAACTATACCCTCCCTGGGCCTGACAGTGACGCCCAAGAGTGGAAGGATTTGTTTGGCCGCATCATCTCGGACGGCCAGGTGCGGGCACCATCACGCGCCCTCATCAAGAGCCTGGTCGAGAACGGCGTGTCGCGTGACCGGATTTGGCGGTATCAGATCGCATACCGTTTGTCGTTTATTACGGAAAAGGTGGCTCCCAAGTCGTTTGGTGTGGCCCATGCGATGGACAAGCCCTTTTGGAAGTGCGTGACTCTCTTTTGTTGTTTTGTTATGTACAAGTGATGCTAACACGATGCTTAGCTACTCGATCATGCACGGCCCGACGCCCAAGGAGCGGGAACTGCTGGACGAATGGATCAAGATTCTAGTGGCGTTTGTCCAAGACGATGACACGTACACGTATGGGACCAACTCCCTCGAAGAGATGAAGGTAGCGGCGCCTGATGCCACTGTCAAGATCCAGACAGACAGTCGGTGGAAAGAGCTGGCCAGACTCGGAGACATATTTGCTGGCCAGGACGAGTCGTAGGCAGACGAGACACAAACAAGTATTGTGGGCTTTGCCCTCGTATATTGCAGAAGAGCGCTCTGTTATAACAAACAGTATTACGGAGTAATGCGGAGTTAGAATAGACAACTACATTCTTCCATATTACGTCTCTATTTATCATTGCAATTACTGAGGACCCAGAGAGGTAACAGGGAAAGCCCAATTATGTGCAGCTGGGCAGTTATGCTGTGCCGTCCAAGTTGCCACGGTTCGGCAACCATCCAAAATACTCTTACACGATCAATCTCGACGCTGAGGTACTGACAATGGACCACACCGTACACTGTAAATTAGACAATATCCCGCGGAAGAGTGAGGCCGTGCCATATCAAAGACCGTTTGCCAGGATACGGATACGACTGGGTTGGATACCCATCCTGAAGAGCACTCGACCTCGCTGGACCTACTCTACACTTTCACGTGGTTGTTCTCTCATTTTTGAGGTGGCCTTGGCTGATAGAACGACGGCCTTGCGGGTGCGGATCTATGACAAGGTATACAGCTACAACTGAATGCCAGTACTTGGTAGTGGTGACAGCAAGGCGTTGATAACAGATGTAAGCATCCATTTCAAGCCATATGGTAGGTCCAAGAATCATGTCCGTAGTAAATCTTAGCTACATGTCAAATAAGTATTTCTGAAAGCTTAGCAGGAACATCTCTGAAATAGAAAGGTCCTAATTGAACGGTCTACTTTGGCTAGTGGGGGTTTGTCGAGTTGGAGTATCTGATCACGCAAGTTGCCCCGTGGGGTAGTCTTACTTTGCGTCGTGTGGTGAATCCTGTGGGGCCGAGGTCCGTTTGAAATCCCGTAGAGGAACACCCGAGGATGGATCTCCTTTGTCGATCAGGGCCATAATACATTTCCGTTCAATCTATATTTAGCTGTCTCACTACATTCCACTTCGGTTTTGACGGGTAATCTATAGTAAACATGGCTCCATCTGCAATGCAGCTGTCTGAGGAAGTCCCGGTTGCCAGCCTCGGCAAACATCGAGGGGGAAACGAGTCAGTGACAGCCAGAACTCCAGTTGGACAGGTCCAGTCCATGGGACTATCGAAAAATGGACGCGCTCTGAAGATCCGGACCTATCCCAATTTTGACCATCCGCTGGAGGAACGTCTCTACCGCAAGCAGCACCTCGCTGCTGCATTCCGCATTTTTGCTGAACGTGGTTTCGATGAGGGTGTCGCCGGCCACATTTCGGTCCGCGACCCTATTTTGACAGACCATTTCTGTAAAACCTTTATTGATTCTTCTCTCGCTTGCATTTGTTCTGATGTTGCTAGGGCTCAACCCTCTGTCCATGCACTTTTCTCAGATCAAAGTCTCAGACCTCATCCTCGTGGACGAGCAAGGCTTAATTGTCGAAGGCGACCAGCCCATCAACACGGCAGCCTTTACGATCCACGCCGCTATCCACAAGGCCCGACCGGAGGTGAATGCAGCTTGCCACGCGCACAGTGTTCATGGAAAGGCATTCTCTTGCTTTGGCCGCGAGCTCGAAATGCTCACGCAGGATGCTCTCCGCTTCTACAAGGATCACGCTGTCTACCGCAGTTACGGCGGTGTTGTTGTGGATGAGGAGGAGGGTCTTCGCATTGCTGAAAGTCTAGGTACTTGCAAAGCGATCATCTTGCTGAACCACGGGCTCTTGACCGTCGGCCACTCTGTGGACGAGGCCGCATTTTGGGTAGGTCTTCCTTGTCGTGTTGCTTCGGAACTTCAATGCTGACTAAGCACAGTTTATGAGTCTCGACAAAACGTGCCAGGCGCAGCTCTTGGCTGACGCAGCTTCGGCGGGTAGTGGACATCCCAAGATTTTGATTAGTGATGAAGAGGCGGCTTTCAGTCAGAAGAGCGTTGGTGGACCGGACAAGGGGTGGTTGGCCTTCCAGCCATACTATGATGATATTCTGGCGAGGACGAACGGCAGTTTCCTGGCTTAGGCAAAAGACAAAAGAGCAGCGGCACAGCTTCCGTAAAGAACAGTAAGGTAGCATTTTGGTTATAAAATCAACTTGTGCTCCTCACTTCCCGCCTTAGCTTACATGGCCCATGCAGGATCTCTGCGGTTTTCGGCCGCTGATAGACTTATCTTACCAGACTTCAGCCAATGGAGACAGATACACTTGTTCTTCTGCCATGACCGTCGTCAGTCGTACCAAGCTTCTAGACGAAAAAAGAAAATAAAAAATGCCAAAGGCACAAGGCCGCGGAGCAGTCGCCTGTTTCAATTGCCACCGGCAAAAAGTGCGCTGCAATGGAGGTGAGGAAGACTCGCCGAGTCTGGTTTTATTCGCCCTTTTACCGTCATATTTTTCTCACATCCCGCAGACAAGCCGTGTCTCCGGTGCCACTCCCGGCACAAGGAATGTGTCTATCCAGCCCGGGAAACTATGATACCAGTGCCCGAGAGTTACTTGGCACGCATTGACAGCACGCTGGCAGAGCTGCGAGAAATGGTGCGCCAGCAAGCTCAGGCCGTCGGTACACCACAGCCTACAGCTGGATTGGATAAAAATGTTGTTCATGACCGCCTCAATGATCATCGGGATGCTGCCTCTGGCACAGTCTCGGCTGCCGGTACCGACGCTCTGGTCGACGACGCCACAGCCGAGTCGTTTGTGCGCAAGCTACGCGAAATATTACATCAAGAGCCTTCTAAACGTTCGGCTGTGCGAGCAAAAGCGCCGTCGGAACGCCGTCATGCCGTCATGCGTTTCGATACTCTTTGTATGAGACCTCTAGTCCCCTCTCCGGTGGTCGGATGCTGACTAATCTATCCAACAGACTCCCAGCTCAACTACCGCCTGCCGCCTTATGCCTATGCTGTCCAGCTTGTCAGCACCACAGAGCGCGAGTTTGGGGACTATCACATGTTCCTGCGCAAACGCTTCTGGAAAAGGCTCCATACGACTTACCGGCAACTGTCATCGCAGTCGGGCGACCGGAGCTGGCTCTGCCGGCTCTCCCTTGTGTTGGCCCTGGCCGAGGCTGGCAGCACTCGTAACGCGCAGATTCGGACAGCATCTTTAGAGATTCCACCTCCTCCACCGTCGTCTTCGTCCTCTTCCTCTTCCACGCAGTCTAGTACGGGGCCCTCATCCTGGCCCGGCGCTTGTCCAACACTGTCGTCTGGCGTCGAGTTTTTCGAACAAGGACTTGCTCTCCTCAAGGTTTCTTGGGAGGAGCCAACAGTGGAGGATGTCGAAGCACTGAACCTGGCAGTATGTTTGGTAGCCTACTCATTTCCTTCTTTCTTCTCTGACCATTCAGGCCCACTGCAGCTATATCCTCAACCGACGCCGATCTGCCTATACCTACGCCGGCCAGAGCATCCGCCTTGCCCACAGCCTTGGTCTTGACCGGCCAGCACCAGTCTCATTATCGCCTCTCGAGCGCGAACACCGCAAACGCGTCTGGTGGACGGCATTTTGCATGGACCGCTCGACGAGCGCAGAGCTGGGCCTACGACCAGCCCACGTAGGACCGTTGGAAGATCTCGGCTATCCTGATGCCAGTGATCTGGACCCCGAAGAAGCCAGCGAGTTCTTCGACCCTGAGCTTCTACGCGGGCAGATCACCGTGAGTGAGCTCAAGAGTCTCGTCGTGGACACAGTCCATCAACTCAAGAATCGCGACATTCAGCAGCCTTATAAGATCCTCGGTGCTTGTCTGCAGAGGCTGCGTGACGCGCGCGAAAATGTCACACCAGAGCGGCTGGCCGGTGCCGGGCCTGACCCGCCCGAGTTCCGCATCACGGCGTCTATCCTACTGCGCTACCACCAGTGCTACATACTGCTGTTGCGGCCCATCCTTATCCACCAGTTCGCCTATCTTCTCCGAGACGACACCGCCGTCACGTTGTCCGACGACATCCGCAGTGTCAATTCCACATGTCTTGAGGCAGCACGCGCCAATGCAAAGATCCTGTTGGACCTGGCAGACTCCGGAAAACTCGGTATGGCTCGTGTTTGATTTCTCAGTTCTTGTTGCTTTTGTTCTCTCCTAATCATTCTCTAGTTAAATATGGCTACTGGGACCCAATGCATCTCGTCTCCTGCCTCATGATTCTCTCACTAGCCACTCTCATGTCTTCTCGTGTACCAGATGCCTTCCGTAGCAGTGCATTGGAAGTCAAGCAAGACCTCTCCACATACCAAAAGTGCCGTGACATTTTGGTGGTCCTAGTGCAAGGCGGAAACATCCCCTCCAAATACCACCTCAGCATGCTTGAGGAAGTTGAAGCCTTGGGAGAAACAATGGCGCCACCTGGAAACGTGGAGATAGAGCTGGACCTCCATCATTGGAATGACTTGCGGATGCCGCCGGAATTTTTGTCCTACGAATTTCTGTCTTCATTTCATGGATAGGGCATGGGAAAAAACTAATTGCCCTGCTCAGGTAAAAATATCTTCCGGGTTAATCCACTTACAATTGAAAAAGAAAAGAAGGAGGAAGAGTAAAACAAAACGATTATAATAGCATTACTCCGCATTTCACACTCCGTACACTATATTCCATTGCTTCCGTTACCATGGTTCGCATCATGTCCATCCTCGCAATACTAATTCCACTACTCCGCCATATCTCCCCGCATGTAATTTAAACTATAATTGCGGATAGATGTTTGTAGGCATCTACCGAAAATCGGGAATGCAAGATGTAGCCACTGCCGAAATGCGGAGACGACTAAAAATATTCTCTCGAGTTTTAACATCGTGTCGGCCGAAAAACAAGGCATCTACCAGACCTGCTTGCCGGTGCTCCTTCCTTGCTAATCATTCGCCGTATACACGGACACGGTAGACCATGCTAGTAGGAAGCAGTCTCAACCATGGTTATTGAGACGGTCCTTGTACGGGATGGCAGGCATGTGACGGCTTCAGGCGAATCAGCAATGACTCCGAGGTTGTACCACCGGACAAGTTCCAGATGTGGGTTTCCAAGGGATCTTCTCATCAGATCATTCTCTTCCTTCCTTGTGATTGTCATCCCAATTTCAGTATAGGAGTGTAGATCTATCCTTACTACGGGGTCCTCCGTATCAAGTGCCTCCAACAGAGCTGAATCTTTGTTCAGTCATGCCGAGTATCTAACCATCCATGTACGAGCACATACTCATTCTCCTCAAGATGTCTCCACAGTGGAGTTCAGCTTGTGTTGAACAAGCGGTGTATGTAAAGGATGCTCCATGATTCTTGGTCATGACGGCTGACACAGTCGACGGCTGACACAGTTGGGGACGAGAAATGTGGGAAGCGACACAACACGGACATGCTACCCTTCTTGCCCGAGTCCGGTTTTGATAGTGGCGTTACAGATAGGCCTCCTTTTCTGGTGGCTCGGTCAATATTCTCGAGGGTAACACAACTTGCATCTCGTGAGATAATAAAAAAATAAAAAAATCTGCGCCGGTTCGCGTTGATATAGATACGAAAAGGAGCGACCTCCTATTTCCGCCAATAATACAGAATATGCTCTGATGATAGCACGAGGCTTACGTGTATTCATTCGGATGTGGCTTACATATTGTGTACCTTTTTTGTTCAGGTCCGGCGATTAATGAATCACTAGTTGTTGTTTTCTTCTCCGACATTTCTTTACCAAAGGCGGGTTGTTATTTTAGCATGTCTTAGATTAGAACATACTATTCCTGCTGCACAAAGACTTAGCCAACCGACACTTCCTCGGTTGGCTATGGATGAAGAGTGGGCGTGAGAAAGAGCATCATTTCCATATTAGTCGTACACAAGTAAGGGATGAGCTGAAATACTGCTGCGTATGGAAAGAGACAAGTAGTGTACATGGATTATACAGGTCAACTTTCCTCAATCAATCAATAGTGTCATATGCAAACACATTCCGTTTTATTGGTTTTCTACCCCCTTTTCCGGAATACGAGGTCATCTCTCCGATCAGTCTAGTTATGATGCTGGGATATATAAGTAATAGGCATCTTAGAGAATATAGACCATCATGGAGAGAACAATCATTCAAAATCCACACATTATCATGGAATCCATTCTATCTTTTGTGCAGGCATACCAGCCGCTGTTTGCCGGAGCTGCGGCTCTAGGCCTGCTCCTGTCCTGGGTGCTGATGTCCTACTTTCGGTCTCCCCTAAGAAAATATCCAGGGCCCTTCTTAGCCAGTGTGTCCATCAGCATGTCTAGCCAAAATGTCGACTGGTAACTAATGTTTACGCAGGATGGACCAACCTATGGAGACTATACCAGGTATACAGCCATAAATATCTAGGGACGATCAGAGAACTACACGACAAACATGGCCCCGTCGTGCGTATTGGTCCCAACCTCTTGGACCTGGATTACCCAGAGTTGATCAAGATCATCTACGGTACAGATGGAAAGTGGAACAAGGTGTGTTATGTCCAGAAGAGTCATGAACCTCTTAAATCTAATGGGGGAAAAAAAGACAGAATTTTATCACAACCTCAGCACCTACATCCATGGGAATTTGACGTACAACATATTCAGCTCAACGGATCAGGTGGCCCACGCAAACATGAAACGACCTGTTGTCAAGTACTACTCGATGAGCAGCGTGCTTTCCATGGAGGATCGTGTGAATGTCATCGTCAAGGACTTCTGTGGCCATCTCGAGCGGCGTTTCATGAAAGGAGAAAATAAGGGCAAGGACCTAAACTTTGGGGAGTGGATTGCATTCTGTAAGTCATGCAATTCAAGTTCTTTACTGCACCTTCTAGTTGTCTCAGAACTGACAATCAGACACGTGGGATTTTGTCAGTTCGGTCACTTACAGCCAACGCTTTGGATTTATGGACAAGGCATGCGACTTTGATGGCACCATCCGCATCTCCGACCAACTCATCGACTATTTTGCCACCGTGGGCCAAATGCCATTCCTAGACTTCCTTCTCGACAAAAATCCCGTCAAACGCATTGCTCCCCCAAACCTGACTAATGTGGTTCGCACGGCGGCGGTGAACATGATGACCCGCATGCAAGATGCCAAAGACGAGAAGAAAAAGGACACAGACAAGGATTATTTGGATCACTTCCTTGAAGCCAAACAGAAGATGCCTGATGTCGTCGACAACTCGATGGTCATAAACTACCTGCTGATAAATATGTTGGCGGGTGCCGATACGACGGCCATCACGCTGCGAGCCATCTTCAACTTTCTCATTACTACGCCGCGTGTTCTACGCCAGCTTGAGAAGGACATTCTTGCGGCTGGCTTTGATCCGGCCAATGTCGTACCCTACAACGCAGCGCGTGCACTGCCGTACCTCGATGCCGTCATCCGTGAGTCTATGCGGATGCACCCAGGCGTCGGCTTGCCCTTGGAACGCTATGTGCCGAGCAGTGGCCTTGACCTACCTGATGGAAACTTTGTATCACCGGGCGTCATCGTCGGCATGAACCCCTACGTTATCGGGCGCAACCAGCATGTCTGGGGCTTTGACGCAGAAGAGTTCCGCCCCGAGCGCTGGCTGCAGGGCGAGAATGAGGACGACGCCACCTACCAGCAGCGCCTGCGCAAGATGAACAGTGCTGATCTTGCCTTTGGCGGTGGGTCGCGCATCTGCATTGGACGCAACATTGCGCTGCTCGAGGTTTATAAGATCGTCCCAACAATCATTTTGCGCTACCGCATCCTGCCGTCTGACGCCCCGTACGACTTCAAGTTTGTCTCCACATGGTTTCTACGGCAGACGGGACTGGTGTGCAAGCTGGAGAAGCGATCGCCTCTGTGTGAAATTTAAGAAAGTGGAGGATGGATAGAGGATGCTTCTTCTACGAAGTCAAAGAGACACGCTATAGTGATTATTGTGATGGTCCTCATAGACTAGAATGATTTGTCATGCCGTTGTTTCGATATTCCGAACGAGATTATACCGAAATACTTTCAGACAGAAATTTGTATTCCTGAATAAATACAAGTTAACATGAATTGGGGTTCATTGGTGTAAGCAAATAAATTCATTTCCACATCGGCTCATATCACCGTAGCGGCCGATAGTCCAAGACAACAATACCATCAGCACCTCTACGATATGGATAATGGAAAACAGAAAACAGAAAACAGAAAATCCAAGTTCAGCTTGATAATAGCATCATCCATAGTTGTAGTAACAGAGGAAGAACGACCTTTAATCTGCCATCGACCGTTCTTCCACAACATGTCCAAAGACAGATCCATCCTCATCATCGGCGGCGGCGCCTTTGGCACATCAACCGCCTACCACCTGGCAGCCCGCGGCTACACCAACGTGCGTGTGCTCGACCGCTACAGCACACCCTCGCACGATGCCGCGTCAACAGACCTCAACAAAATCATCCGCGCCGACTATCCCAACCCCATGTACTCAAAGATGGGACTCGAAGCCATGGCGGTCTGGAGCTCGCCCACGTCCTTTCTCGCTGGCCTGTTCCGCAAGACGGGATGGGTCATGGCGGCCCACGAGATGACCATCGACTGGCTGACAGGGGCCCTCAACACGGCCAAGAAGTATGGCTCCGGCGACACTTATTGGATCTCCACCGAGGACGTCAAGAGCCGCTGGCCCATGATCTCGGGTCCCATGGCCGGCTGGAAGAACGTTTGGAACTCAGAGGCCGGTTGGGTCCCCTCTGGCCAGGCGCTCGTCCGCATGGCCAACGCAGCCATGCTCGAGGGCGTTGAGTACATTACCGGCGACGACGGCCACGTTATCCAGCTGCTTTACGACGACACCCGTACTTGTGTGGGCGTCCGAACGGCTTCGGGCAAGGCCCATTTTGCCGACACTGTGATTGTCTCCAACGGTGCAGCCATTCCGACACTGCTCGACGCCAAGGACGAGTCCATTGCTGCCGCTGGTTGCTATGGTGTCATACGCCTGACCCCTGCCGAGATCGAAAAGTACAAGGACATGCCCATCTTTGACGATATGGAGCACGGCATCGCTTTCCCGCCCGACGAGCACAGACTCATGAAGATCATCACCAACCACAGCATCACCAACTATGCCGGCTCATCCATCCCGGGCGCCTCCGTCACCCACTCGCACGCCGAGAACCCCTACGATGGGATCCCTGACGAGATCGATGTGGAAATCCGCGACTTTCTGCGCGATCTCTTGCCCGAGCTGGCCGATCGCCCCTGGCTCACCACCCGCATGTGCTGGGACTGCCACACCCACGACCTGAACTTCCGCATTTGCCCATACCCTCAGGCTCAGAACCTGTATGTCGCCACCTGCGGCACCCATCACGGCTTCAAGTTTATGCCCATTATCGGAGGCTACGTTGTCGACATGCTCGAGGGCAAGCTGCCGCCTGAAAATGCCAAGGCCTGGAGCTGGAAGAGTGGCCAAGGTCCGGTCGAAAAGGTCATCGACCCGCATCCGGTGGCACCCCGTGATCTCGGCGATCTGACCGGCTGGAACAACCGGAACAAGAACCTCGCTCCGCCTTCACGGGCTCTGCGGGCCCTGTTGTAGAGTACTCTGTACTCGTCGACATGCCATCTTATAAGTGCTTAGTCATCACATAAACAATACAGCATTGCAGTCAGTTTCATTCCACAGTTCACACCTCCATTCGTCATCAGGTGGCTCAAAGGTCTAGACGTTTTCCCCATTACCGTACAAGACATTGTGAAACGCCGGGAATCATTCATGCAGAGACAAAGAAAACAGAGAAAACAAAAACATAGCAAAAACGTGCAAAACGTGCAAAACATGAAAAACGTTAAAAAAAGAGAGAACATGGAAAAACATGAAAAACATGACTGACTGATACAGCCTGGCTCATTCATCCGCCCACCACCCTTACTGGAACTCTACCCGTGATGCCTGCTTGCTCGTATCACTCCTTTCCAGCCGCCGTCTCCGTCTCCGCTCCGCCGCTGCATCCGACGACACATTGGGAGGTTGGGCGGCGCCTCCTGTTGTCCCAGGAGATCCACTCATCACACTGCCCGTAATGGGGCTATCAATGGTCGACATGGTCCCTGTAGCAGCCGATTGCGTCCCCGATGGCCCAGCCTGTCCGGCCTGTCCTGTCGCACCACCCGAATAGTACGTCGAGTCTTTGTTTCTCCGGCCACCCGCAAACGGTGCGCGAGGCGGCTCTAGTGGCTCTTGTATGCTGCTGGATGACGGGTCTCTCCGATGTTGTGACTGTTCCCGGTGCTGTGAAGATGACCGCCCTGGTCGAATATCGCCCGAGACACGTCCCTCGGCAGCTCGCTCGGCCTGTCGGATCGTCGTATTCGAGTCCTGCCTCTCTCGTCGGTAATGGTGTGCAGTCGGCGAGTCCTCATCAGAGAGGCTGGCACTACTGGCCGACGACGCCCGTCTTCTCTGCTGCGACACCGGAGGCTGGCTGCTGCTGCCGCGACTGGGTCCTCCACTCCGTTCACCAGCCGCCTCCGAACCCGTCAGCCGCCGCAATGTCACATTGCCGCGATCGTCATGCACCTTGAGCCGGACGCTGACGGGATTCGTGCTCGACGACTGTGGATGCCGGTCTCCTCGTCGGCCACTGCTGACATAGCCTGCATCGGAATCCCGACGACGGCCACTGCTGTCACCTCCATAGCCTCCGTCAGAGTCCCGACGCCGGTACCGCTGCGAATTGCCGTACCGAGACGGCAGCATCGAGTCACTGTCGGTCGAGGGCATCGATGGCATCGAAATCCGCTCCGTATTAGGCCGCGAAGTCGACCGTCGCCGAGACCCAGACGCACCCGGCGTCACAGGGGCAGTTGAACGACGAGGTGGTGTCGAATGCAACGGCACAGGTGGAACGACGGGCTCAATGACGGAGTCTGTCACCTCGGAAATGGTCTGGGACATGGCTGCCGGCGGTGGCCGATACGAAGTGTCGACACGTCGGCTGTCCCGTCGGCTGTCCCGGCGCACCGGAGATGGATGGCCGTCGCCTGTATACCGTGAACCATAGGCACCTGAACGATGGTCTTCCTCTTCGCGCCGCATCCGCTCGCTATCCACCTGCGCCTGTCCGCCACCCTTCATCCTGTTCGTCAGCCAGCCAAGGCCCATGCCGCCCAGGAAGCCCTTCTTGGGTGTTTCTCGCCGACTAGGCGACGACTCTCGTCGAGATGGGCTCTGATACGACGAATAGTCCGAGTCCAGGCGGCTGCTGTCCTGTAAGGATTCCGTCCGCTGATGCGATGGCTTTGGTGTCACGGGCCGGTCACTGCGTCGCGAACTCAGCGCAGCTGCTGCTGCTCCGGCAGCTGTTCCGGCCACTGCTGCCTTGCCCATACTGTGTCGATGCTCTTTGTCGGTTCCGCGCCGTGAAGCCGGCGTGGGTGACTCTGTCCGGGCCGGCGGTCGAGTGCTCTCTGTAAAGTAGCTGGTCTCGCTGTCGAGTTCACTGCGCCCTGGCGTCATCCGAGTGCTCCGGCTTACTCGACTGGCCCGGCTGACTCGGCTGCGGCCATAGCGACTCGGCGTATCAGTGTCGACAGCAGAGTACTCCTCGTCATGTTTGCGAGTCTTCTTGCGTTTCGAGAGCAAATCCGTAAGCAGAGCCCCGGCTCCGGCAGCAGCTCCTGCTCCCAGCAGTTTGCTCATGAAGCCGGCACTTCCACTGGTTCGTCGTCGGTTGGCATATTTCTCGTCTTCAATGAAGCTGTCCGAGTTTCTCCGCGAAGAGATGATGTCGTGCCGACCGTGACTGCGGCTACGACTGCGACTGCGGCTGCGGCTGCGGCTGCTACTGCGGCTGCTACTGCGACTGTCTATCCGTGACCGACTTGGTCGACGGCTCTGGCTGCGCTCACGGTCACGGTTGCGACTGCGGAGGAGAGCCAGAGCACCCACTCCGGCCGCCAACGGCCCCAGCCAGCCGAGGATGCCGACACCGCTGCTGCTCTCGCTGGGAGGCGGCTTGTGACGGCTGGTGCGTGTGCTGACATATTTCACATCGCGCCGTCCTTCGTAGCGGTGACAGAGGATGAAATAGATCAGCAGCAAAAAAGCACACCAGATGGCGTACAGGATGAAGAGGGCCTTGGGTGATCCATACAGGGTCAGTCCCAGGGCCACCTGCACAATGCCCAGCAGCACAAGGGCGCCCCAGAGCCAGCGGTGGAGTGTCAGACGCAGCGAGTGACGGCCGGCCAAGTGGCGAAGAACACGGCTGCCCATGGCCTGAACGAGAACGACAACATAAATAGCAATGCCGATGCCGTGGTGGGGATTGGTCAAGCTGCGACTGGGGCCGACGGCAAACCAGCCGAGGACAAGGACAACGGTCGAGAAGAAGACGGCCACGGTGTTGAGATAACCATGGTAGCGTAGGGCGAGACTCGAATGGCTCGTATAGAACTGGGCAGTCATGACACTGGCAGGTATGATGAACAAGAAGGTGATGGCGGCCATGACAGCATGACCAGTAATCAGTTGATGATACTGAGGGATCGTGGAGAAACGGTTGCCCATGCCTGCAGCCGATGCTTGTGTTAGTGCACGCATAAAAAACGACCCGTGTGAGTAAAGGGGGCCCATCACCACCCACCATTGTACCGCATCGTGTCGAAATTGAGGCCCACCAAGTTCGGCAATAGAAACGTATTCGTCGTGTAGTCCCACGTTCCATCACCGACTGTCAGCGTATCTGACGAGTACGAGCTGGACCCCGCCGCCGAGAGGCTATCTGCCGGCGCCATGGTGGCGGCTGGCCGTGCTTCTGTCGATGCTTTGATGCTTCTGCGACCCAAGGAATGCGGGACGATCAGCCCGGGAGGCGGTGAGGCAAAAGGTCCAAAAGACACCGGACAGAGCTTTGTATCTGTCTGACTGGAATGACAACCAGGTCCCGCTCGACGGGGAGTCCGGAATGCAATCTGGTCGAGGCGAAGAATGCCACTCTATCCCGTTTGTTCCTGGTGGCTTTTTTTTCTCTCGGGAAATAAAAAAACAGTCGAAAAAACGGCGGCGACAGGAATGCAAAAACGATGCAAAGCCGTCACGATTGTGTCAACAAAAGAGAAAACCGGAGAGTCGAGGGTAATCAGGTTTGTGCAGCCATAAATGGGCAAATCCGCGCAATGCTTTCCGGCAGCTTGCGCCAGTCATACAGGAAGTGATTGGCTTGGTTGGCTTCGAGCCCGTCTGCATGCTGCTTTTTCTGCAGCTGTATCGAGCCAGTCGGTTGTGTATACATGGGTACCATCCCGTTGGTGGGGTGACGGAAGAGAGATCCACTTTTATCCAATGGACAACGCAGGGAAGTCACGTGGATTCAGGGGCTGCGGACTAGGAAGATTCTGTGCGTTCGATGCTTCTGCGCTGTACTGCAACGGAGTACGCACAGAATACTGCGTACGTTAGCATGGGTTCTATAGTCGCCCTCGACTCCAACTCTTTACTTATTATATTCGTAAATCTATTCCGTATTTACACTCCGTCTCCGTAATCCTCTCTCAACTTACCCCCGTACTCTGCATCATTCACCCCTTTCTCGCATTCCCTGATCAATATGGAGCTGCCGTTCTTCGTAAGCCACAGCGGGAAAACACGCTAACCTCCACTGGAATATAGCGCGTCTTCAGCTGGGCCTTGTCAGGATACTTCGTCGCGCAGCCAAATTAGCCGTGCGGCACAGGTATCAGACATGCGCTGCTCCCCACACAGAGCCGATCAGGTGGATGCCGAGGCAAAATAGTCGCTACCAGCCGAAGAATTCCAGCCAGTCTCAGGTCCTCACCAACGCCGCACCCATTCACAGCGGTCAGCATGCGGCATTCCACACGGCACAGCGCGTCCATGGATGATTCACTTTCCGTCTCTGCTCCTCATCATCTCCTCCATTAACCTTCCAGAGAGGCTGCCACCCTCCACCCTCCACTCTCCGGACTCCACGCGCCTTGCGCTCGACGTCTCGAAAAAGTCCGTCGTCTCTTCTTTTTTTTTCGCTTCCCCATCAGACGCGCACCCAATCCCAACATTCGCCTTGTTGGGCTTCGTCCACCATGGCCTTTAGCAACTCCTATACGGCCACCATGAATCCGGCCCTCGCCGCCGCATCCCGTGGCGGCGAGTCCTTGCTCTCCTCTTCTATTTCTTCGCTCTCCGCCGCCTCTTCGCCGCGCAATGGCCGCCATCATCACGCCGGTAACAGCATGTCCAAGATATACCGTCAAGCATCTACCCTCTTCCTCACGCGTCGACTACCCGAGGCATTGTCGACCATTCTCCCGCTCATCACCCCGCTTCATCCCGAAGACGAGGATACGGATGCCTTTGAGACGAGCAGCGCCATCACCATCACTGCCAACGGGCCCGCTGCCATCGTCGCCGAACCCGCCCCCCTTGCCAGTGCCTCCCGTAACACGCGTGTCAAGGTCTGGAGTCTCTACCTGACCATTCTCAACGCCATTCTCGAGCTCGAGCCAGACGAGGGTAAGGACGCTTTTGGCACTCAGGAGTGGCGTGCCATTTGCACAAAAGTTCGCGACGGCGACATCTGGGAAGAGGTCGTCCGCAATGGCTACCATGGCCAAGAAGGCGAGGTCGATGCCGACGTCGTCATCAACCTGTAGGTTTTCACATCTATTCTTCTTTCTTCTTTCCCGCCATCTCGCTCACAGGACCCAGCGCCACGCTCTTGCTGGCACACGCAAAAGCACAGGTCCTGAACCAGAAACGCCTCGAAAGCTATCTGTCCTACTCGCACATGTCACCCCATGCCGATCTCTCCGGTCGCCTCAACATGTCCCTGGCGCGTCGGCCAGTGTCTCGCCAGCGCTCACCAGGTGCCAAAGGTACGACCTCCGGCACTGACACCCCGAGGGACCTCAACGCTCGCGTCAAGATCCTCGAGCTCTACACCCTGCACGTTCTTCTGCGCAATGGCGAGTGGGACTACTCGCGCGAGTTCATCGCCGCCAGCCCCATCCTCGACGAAGAGCGCCGCGAGGCCTTTCTGCAGGCCCTCCAAAGCCTACAGGAAGACCAGCAGCAGTCGGAGCGCCTCGAGAACGAGGAGAAGCAGCGCCAGGAAGAGCAGCGCCAGAAGGAGCTGCAAGACGCCCGGCGCACCCGGGCCGAGAACGAAGAGCGTGAACGCCGGCGAATAGAAGAGGAGCAGGCAAGACGCGACGGCACCGTCAGTGAGCCCGGTTCTGCGGCGCGGTTCCGCCGCCACAAGGCACCGTCCAGTGCCGCCGGCAGCACATCTACAAAAGGCGGACGGCCAAAGTCTGTACGGTCGACACGGACGGTGCCTGCCGGCCAAAAATACACAACAGCAGCCTCTGCCACGGCCAGTCATGCCTCGGCCTCGTCCTCCAGGACCAGAAGCAAAGGCAATGCCAATGCTGTTGCTGTGCCAGAAACATCGCTGAGCGCACGCACAAACGTCCTCTTGCAAAACATGTGGGCACTCGTCGAACAGATGAGCGCAGCCTTCCAAGCCAGCCCCCTGGCCATGGTCCGCATGATTGTATTCATCGTTGCACTGCTTACCATGTTGGGTAAACGTAATCTCCGAGAACGTGTTGCGCGCATTCTAGGCAACGGGTGGTCCAAAATCAAGGCCACTGCCGGAATGGGCGTCAAGGTCAGCTATATTTAAGGTATTTCATTTTCACAAGTTTGTTTAATCATGGCCGGAATGATCTTTATTTCTTCTGTACAATTAACTTTTTGCCTCCCCCCCTTTTTTTTTTGTGAAGGCGATTGGTCAAACCCACTGCAAAAATGCATTTTTAATCCTCTTTTCCCAGAGTTTGTTCTTACCTGATGTATGTTTCGTTCGTTCCGAGAGGTTTCCATGCTGTAGGTATCAAAAATAAACAGTCCGTGCCGTCCTTCCTTATTCAGCTTTAGAAAATGCAACAGTATTCAGTAAATGAGTTGTGCGGCCCGCCCCAAATTCCAGGTTCCAGGGCGGTGCCAATGCTAGTATTGCGTCCGATTTGTTTTCTTTTGGTAGAAGAGCTGTTGGTCTGTCAGCAGTCTGTCTTTCTCCTGCTCTTGTCTGGGAGAGGAAACGTACATCTGTCCTGGAACTGCCCAGGTTTATAATCTTGGGACAGCCGTCCCGGTCCTTTTCGAGTCGCGTACACTCGAAGCAGTAAAACGCGTCCGAGATTCCCTCGCCTCCGCAAACGACGCACTTGTTCTGATAGTTTCCAAAGCTGCATTCGTCGCAGATGCGCACCAGCGTCGTCGGCCGCACGTACGAGTCACATACGGGGCATTTGCCGTCGCATTTGTCGCAGAGCCGGCCGATGGCAATGCCGGGCTGCTTGCGGCACATGACGAGATCGGGGTGATGGCGCGACATGGCGACGAGAAGACGAGAAGACGAGAATGTGTAGCCGAAGAGAGTTTCTGTGCTGTTGCTCTCAAGTTGGAGGTGAAGTTGCCGCTTATGCTTGTTCTCTAGTGGCGTTTTGCCACAAATTTCCAGCCACTTCTGCGGCTCCAAAATGCAGGTACCCGATATGCGCATATACGGTTATCAGAAGCTCCTTGGAGCTCGCGGCCTGCGCGCAGGTCATGATCCCTCTTTACTCCGGTCGGCTTCCCTTCCGCAACCATGGATTCAACCAGATCCCCGATTCCCACAGGAAGAGTTATTTAATCTCTGTCCTCGTTTTTATTGGTTTTATATTTTCTTCTTCTGTTTATTTGAAAAAGAAAAATCGCATCCTACGGTCATGTCCACCAATAGGTAAGCGGCTTATCGATGTTGCGGCTGTACCCTGTCTTGCTTGGCTTGCTAACCTGAGCGTTCTATTGCTAGTTCCTCCTCCCTTACCGTGAACGGGGAGGCAATCGAGCCGGAAGAGGCAATCGGAGTAGGTGTGCCGTTGGAACAAGACAGGGAGGGGCAGCCAACGTCGCCACAAACAGCCAAAAGGCAGAGAGAGGTAGCCAGCGAAACATCCCCCGACCGGGAGACGCGTGGTGACACCCAAGACGATGAGCCGGCATCTAAAAAAGCCAGGATTTCAGATCTCGGTGACGAAAAAGAGGCGTCGGCGCAGGGCCATGACGCGTCGGCGCAAAACGAGACTCGAGAGGACCGAGAAGAGGGACAACGCTCGCCGGATGACAGTCGCCATGGCCGCGATCATGACGACAGAAACAGCAGAGCAAGTCCCCGTCTTCGTTCGCGCGAGGGCAGCCGTGACAGGGATAGATGGGCAGGGGAAAAGCAGGATCGCAAGGCGCGCAGGGATCCCTGGGACCAAGGAGACCAGGCATACGACAGGCGGCAACCATCGGCGGCGGGGCCAGACACGCGAGACCTGCCCAGCCGGCGCAAGGCCGGTGTGTCACAGGAGGAGCGGAAGCGCGGGCAGCGGCTCTTTGGCGGACTGCTGAGTACGCTCGGGCAGCCCTCGAGCCGTTTGGCGCCGCACGCACGCCGAAGGGCGGAACAGCAACAGCAACAGCAGCAGCAGCAGCAGCAGCAACAACAACAACAAGAGCGGCAGAGGCAGCAGGAGGAAAAGCAAGAGCAGAAGGAGGACAAGAAGGTGCAGGCAGAGCGCCTCGCCGAGCTGGCAAAGACACGCCAGATTCAGCAGATCCAGTTTGACGAGAGGACGGTGAGTTCCGGACGCCAAACTCGGAGAGAGGTCTTTTTTTCTTTTTTTTGAGAAATACGGAGTACTAACATGGATAGATGGACGCGCGGCATGCCAATATGCTGTCTCTCGCGCATAACTTGCAGACGAAGAGCGAGCCCAAGCTGGTGGGCATCCGCCTTTCCCCCACATCGTGCATGTTTGTTTCGCTAACAAGATACTCACAGTACTACTTGCCATGGGAGCTGAACAGAGAGCAGCAGGACGTCATTGACGACCAGATCCGGGCAGTGGAAGAGAAGATCGAGCGGGAAAAGGACGAGTTTGCGCGTCAGAAGCAGGAAAGATTGGCGGCGCTGGGTGTTGTGACATCCACACCAGCAGAAGCAAAGAAGACAGATGAGCCAGGCGAGACAGACGAGACAGACGAGCCAGCTGCTGCTAGGGAGGATCCGCCAGGTGAGCAGCCAGCGTCATCGCCGGCGCCGCCAGCACTGGGAGAGGAAGAGAAGCAGGTCCAGACCTCTAAGGCCGAGACGGAGGCCGAGGGGCCTGAACATCGTGACGACCACCGACACCGCCACGACCATGACGAGAAGGATATCATGGTGGAGACTGAGGAAGACACGGTGCTTTACTGAAGCTATCTGCCTGATCTAAGGATGGCGGAGTCTGCCGATACGAGACCAGACGACAGGAATGTACTCCGTATGGTGGCGAGAACTAGAGTGTTGTCTAACAACATGTATTGGCTGAAGCCCACGATAACAGACGATTTAGAGGACATAACCACTAATAGCGTATAGAAGACCGCTAGATCCCGTGCTGTGCGCGAATTGGGCCAGTCCTGGAGGCGGGCTGCTCCGGCCGGCGATCTGCTGGACGCGGGGGGGGGGGTTGGCCTTGTTTGGGTGTTTGGGACCTGCTGGAATCGCTGCTGCCTTGCGACTCAGCTCGGCTGACCGAACAGTCATGCGTCACTTGCTAGCTGATCTTACCATTATCTCACCTGGCCCGCGTGGGTTCGGCACTTTCAGGCATCTCTGAGCGCCTTGGGCGGAGGGGATTGGCGGACTCGCGCTATCTCAGACCTGTCATTAGTGGGGCATCCCCCGTATTCAGCGCGCCCACGGCTAAACTCAGTGGCCCGACACTGATAAACTCCCCTGGAACGATTGGCACGATTGGGGGCCTTATTCCATCCCTTTTTGCCTTTTGCCTTCCCGCATCATCATCGCATCAACCCTAAAAACGAGCCCTTCCCTCTCTTTGGCTTAGCCGGCCAGCATCACTATCTCGGGTCGATTTCGAGCAGATTTACCGGCCAGACATGCAGCAGTCGAGCCGGTCGACAATTGCATCTTTCTTTTGCCGTGTTTAAGGCAACACAGCTCGCGCTTTGTTTGACACACATCCGACACATCCCTCCTCCGCCTCTCGAACCTCAAACATGGCCATCGTGGACCGGTTACGGCGGTTCTTGCCGAGCAAGGCCGCCGAGGAGCGCGAGTACGCTCCGCTCAGCGGCGCCGCACTGCCGCTCCCTCTTGAGGATGAGGTTGGCTACGCAAGTTCGTCATCGCTGCTGGAAGGCGAGCACGAAGAAGATCCCGAGGCCGAGGCGCCCTTCTCGTGGGTGGAATACAGCATCTTTGCGCTGATCGGCGTGGCCATGCTCTGGGCATGGAACATGTTCATGGCGGCAGCGCCGTACTTCCAGACCCGGTTTGCCGCCGACCCGTGGATTCGAGCCAACTTCCAGCCGGCCATCACATCCGTATCGACCGGCACCAACCTCGCGGCCATGCTGGTGCTCACCAACATCCAGTACTCGGCCTCCTACCCGTTCCGCATCAACTCGGCCCTGTTGATGAATGTGGCCGTGTTCGGGCTGCTGACGGCCTCGACCACCATCTTCGTGCACGTCTCGCCGACGGTTTACCTGGTCTTTTTGCTCGTCATGGTGTCCGGCTCGGCCTGGGCTTGCGGCCTCATCCAGAATGGCGCATTCGCCTTTGCCGCTTCCTTTGGCCGTCCCGAGTATACCCAAGCCATTATGGCTGGTCAGGGCGTGGCCGGCGTGCTGCCGCCCATTGCGCAGATGGTGACGGTATTGGTGTTCCGGCCCGATGACTCCGCACCCCCGCATCACCCGGGCGGGCCCGACCACGGAAACGGACACCACGACGGCGGCAACGGCGGCAACGGCGGAAACGGCTCGTCCGCCTTTTTCTACTTCTTGACGGCCGTCGTGATCTCCGTGGCCGCCCTGCTGGCCTTCCAGCCGCTGGTCCGGCGCCACAACCGATTGGTGGAGACACGGATGGTGGAGGCCATGTCGGAGAGCCTGGCATCGATCGAGGAGGCCGAGCGGGCGGCGCGCAAGGTTATTGGACTGCGGGCGCTGTTTCTCAAGCTGCATTGGGTGGCGTTGACCGTGTTCCTGTGCTTTGTCGTGACCATGTTCTTCCCCGTGTTCACGCCCAAGGTGCTGTCGGTGGCGACGCCGCCGCCGCCTGGAACGCACGAGGCCGATGAGCCTGTTGTCCGGTCGCTGTCGTCGGCGTTCGCCGTCGCCCAGTCCCACCTACAGGAACCGGCCGCGTTTATTCCGCTGGCCTTTTTCTTCTGGAACCTGGGCGATCTGCTGGGCCGCATGTCCAACATGCTGCCGCTGACGAGTGCGCTGCGGGAGCGGCCGGTCCTTCTGTTTGGGATGAGCGTGATGCGGGTGATGTTTCTGCCGCTGTACTTTCTGTGCAACCTCGGAGGCCGTGGCGCCGTGGTGAACAGCGACCTCTTCTTTTTGCTGTGCGTGCAGTTTCCGTTTGGGCTCACCAACGGCTGGATCAGCTCAAGCGCGATGATGACGGCAGGCGAGTGGGTGGAAGAGGGCGAGCGCGAGGCGGCAGGCGGGTTCATGGGGCTGTGTCTGGTGGCCGGACTGACGGTGGGCAGCTTGATGAGTTTTTCAGTTGGGCACGTCTGAGACGGGTCGGTATATCTTTTTTTCGTTTTATTCGTTCTGTTTCTGGGATGCATTTCACCATGGGCTGTTCTCACGAGCTCACGACTAGACGTTGGGATATTCTTCTATTTAGGCGTTGTCTTTTTAGTTTTATACTCTGTATACCTGAGATACAAGCACGGGTTCTATTGCAAATTCCATTTGGTATTATAGGTTCCCTAGAGGATGCCGCTGCCGGCAGAAATCTAATAGATATTAAAGTTCTCGTGAGAAGAAAAAAGAAAAGAAATAGATAATATACTGTGTCAACGCCCGAGCCAGCACGTATTCGTCAGTGTGTCTTTAGTGGCCGTATAGAAGCCGCCGTCGATCAGCTCACGCTCCTGGACCTGCCAGCGGACGAGCCGATGCTGGCCATCCTTGCGGTCGAGATCGCCGAGCTTAGCGCTGATGTCGCGCAGATGACCGTCTGGGTCCAAGGACACTCGCAGATAGCACGTGCAGTCGCGCAACGTCATGGCGGTCTGCAGGCGGTCAAGGGTATCCTGTTTGGTGCTGTCGGCAGCGGATGCGTATCGTACGTGTAACGCGCCTTTAGGGTCGTATTCCTGCTGGATCGCAGCCACGCGACGGAACAGATCCGTCGTTCGCAGCCAGTGCACGATGGCTGCGCGGACTGGTGGAGACTGCAGGAGCAGTAGGTGCTGCTGCTGGGACGAGGGTGCTGTGGCCGTGGCCGTGGCCGAGGTACTGGGAAGATCGGCGGGTTCAAGATGATGACAGACGTAGTCCCAGAGGGCGTTGTCGAGATCGTCGCGGCGACCATGACCATCTGGGACGACGCCGGCGACGCCAGCGACACTACTGGATCCTTGGATCCCAGGTGACCCATGGGACCACGGATGGGTCACCGCCTTGTCGGCTACCAGGACCAGTGGACATGGTTTGGGCTTGCGGCCAGACTGGGCAGGACCTTTACTGGCCAGCGAGGCAGACAGCGCACAAGTGCGACAGCGCCGTGCGCCTGGCGGGGCGGTAGGAGACTGGGCGAGCCACTTGGGCTTGAACTGGATGGTGACGACTGGTCCAGCGTTGGCAGCTGCGGTCCTGTTCATATCTTCGACGAGCAGGGCCACGTCGACGCCATCAGCCAAGCGAGTGCCCCTCCAGTCGGGTCGACGGCGGTGGAGCGGGTCCTGGTCGCGAGCAGCCAGCAGGCGGTTCAGCTGGGGCTGCAGGCTGGTGACACCGCGCACGAGGTGCTGTCCGACGAGCGAGTCGGCGCCCAGTAGAGGCAGTAACACAGACACATAATAGGTGTGGTGGTTGAAGCACACGTGGGGATGGACGCCGGGGACGGCCTTGGGCAGACGCAACAGGTGGGAGGACAGGAGAGCGGTGTCGGGCGCATCATTGACATCAAGATCATTGCAGTGCATCCGGAACACGGCATTGGCAGAACCTTCGCCGGCCAAAGTGCAGATCAGGCCTGCAGGCAAGACGGCGACGGGGTCGGTCGAGGTCAGACGAGGTGTTGGTGTCGTGCGTTTGCCGAGAGAAGAGGAGGTCGGGGGCGGGGCATCTATCGCATCGGCATCGTGCCTGCAGCCATGGGGGCTGCCCGTGAGAGGGGGTCCGCCGATGATAGCATCGTCTGTTGCTGCGGCGGCCATTGGCTGGAAGGGAGTTTTGGGGGGTCTCAGAGACAGGGGTTGTTCGACGCACGGAGGTGATGAAAGGAAGGACACATTTGGTGGTGGGGAAGAGTCGGGCGTGGGGGGCAGAGTTTGAGACACCAAAGTGGTGAATTTAGGCGTCGACCACACAATAGCAGCAATGGCAGCGATGGCAGCAATGGCAGCGATGCAGCGACGGAGCGACGGAGCGATGGGAAGCGAGGCCAGAGAAGCTGCTGACTACAGAGGGCAGATCCCGTTTTCTGCTGACTCATCTAATCATGCGATGGCGGCCCCCGAGCAAGAGCGATGCTGCCTTCTTACGAATGCTCGCACTCTTACAGGGTATTCGTCATACTACCTACTCCATACTCCATACTCCATACTGTGCCGTCTCTCATGAGGCTGGCGGGCCTGCAGCACCGGTATGTTCCTGATTGGGCCGATTCGTACGACCTGTCACTTGTGCTGGAAGGATGTCTCCCTGGCAGCAATAGAGGCGCGTGACGTATAGCCATTGGTGCCAGAGAGGCGAGCAGCCGCCTGGTCAGGTAGACTAATTGGGTTTGTACGGAGTATTCGTACGGAGTATTCGTACACTACCAATTCCATAGTGCATTTCGGATGTCTGTATATTCATGTGAGTACTTTAGCGAGTACGAGTTCGTATCTGTACGGACTCTTCTTCAGAACTCCGCACTCCGTACGGAGTACTCTATGAGTACGGCTTCCCCGGTACTCCGTACGGAGTACTCTATACGAGTATGGCTTCCCTAGTACTCCGTATTCCATAATACTCTTCTTCAGTATTACTCTTCTTCGGCGCATTCCCCCAGTCCTACTCGCACGTACTCACTCTTCCGAAACTCCGTTCTCCCCGAAACCGTGGGTCATCATCTCTAGACCATCCTCCTCTTGTTTCAGCCGTCCACTAAAGCTACGGACAGAGGCCCACCCCTCGCTTCTCGCCTCTCAGCTGCGCCCCCGTCACCGGACCCCGTTTTCCTTCTTCCTCGCGACAATTCCCTTCCGCACGACCGGCCTTTGCCGTCACAACAGGCCACCTACCTCCTTCACGACACTGGCGATCGCCGTCGTCTGTCCTTATGAGGCTCCTCCCCGCCGTAAAATCGCCCCATGGACCTATGCCGGTCACCCCATCGCCCCCGGATAGTCGCGGTCCCCCTGCACGCTAACCCTCTAGTTGCCCTGTAGCTGCTACTACACTGTATAACGGCCCCTTGTCCAGCTCCGTCACACGTCACGTGCTCAGTTTGTCCCGGCTCGTAGTGCACTGCGGGGACGCAAGGGAGTTCAAAACGACGCGTCCTCATTGGCTGCATTCTTCTACGGGTCCTTTTTCTCACACCACCACACCCGTCTTTTTCTCGGGGCTTTTTTTTTTTTTTGCGTCCTCTTGTTTTTTTTCCTCCATCGCTCCGCGTCTCCGGCTTTCTCCACCATAAACCACCCACACAGATCGAACGGTCCAACCGTCTTTTTTTTTTCGTTCTTTTTTTGCCAGGCCTTTTTTTTATTGAATCTCCTCGCTCTTCTCTCATTTCTCCTCCAGAGACCTGCCGCTCCTTCATTCTTTGCATAGCCTAATTTCATAATCTCGACTTTTCAACTTTTCATCCTTTCGACTCCTCGACTCTTCTATTTGCATCTCCTTCTTCTCTTTTGTCGACTGGATTTTCTCACCAGCCTCAACGCTGCCCTGGTCTCCACAGCTTCAACGCTTCTTACTCGTACTTACACGTCCGATTCTCGGCTCCGAGTTCAGTTCCCCGAACAGTCTGCGGCCACACACACTTTTGCTTCAGCTACCAAACTCGAGATCCTCTCCACTTCATCCCCCTCTCGACTCACCATTGCCATTCTCGATTCTCGGTTTTCGGTTTTCGGTTTTCGGTTCTCGATTCTCGATTCTATGCGTGGCATCTCTCACCATGATAACGACCATATAAAACGTGCTTGCGACTGGGAAAAACAGGAACGAGCACATCTGCTCTTCCGGGCGCCGCCGCCGCCGTCATGGCCTTCAACTTCAACTGGTCGCCCCTCGCGGCGGATGCCAGTTTCTACCAGCGCGCCCGGGATCTTTTAACAACTGCCCTCAATAAAACCCCTAAACCACCTATCATTGTCGACGACATTATCGTCACTGAATTCAATCTCGGCTCCGTCCCGCCAGATCTCGAAATCCTCGAAATTGGCGATATTGCCGCAGACCGGTTCCGGGGCATTTTCAAGATGTGCTATACCGGCGACGCTTTCTTGACACTCAAAACACGCGTCCAGGTTAGTTTGCGTCCCATGCCTTTCCCCCATTCCTGCAATGCACCCTTCCTTCCAGCCCCCCCCCCTCCTCCAAAAAGCCCCTCTTCTCTTGGTCATCGGTGGGCCCAACCGGCGGTGAATATTGGCCAGAAAGCTTCTCTATTCCTCTTCGGGCCATTGCCTCTCCACTCTGTATCTGTTGTCATCCTCTGACTGGCAGATGAGTTTGCTGTGCCCAAATCTGCTTTTTTTTCGCATCGTGGCTGCTTCTCCTTGTTTCCCCCCTGTTTATCTCGATGCGCTCAATTTTGCCTTCTATTGCATTCCAGACAAGCATGTTTGGGGGGTTCGGGACCCGCTGTTTTGCATGGACACGCAATTTGCTGGTGACAGGGATTTGCAAAGGGTTTTTTAATTGCCGTGGTTTCAATTCCCGCTTACGGATTACTTACACTTTTTGCGTCATCGACTATTTCTAAACTTCTATTTTCATACTAACAAGGGTGTGTCATCCGATAGGCTAATCCTCTCAACACCTACCTCTCCTCCAAGCCTTCCTTCACCTCGCCCGAACCATTGGCCGCCGCCTCCGGTTTGACTATCCCCTTACAAATCACCCTTTCCGAAATCAAACTATCTGCTTTCATAATCGTTGTTTTCTCCAAGCAAAAGGGCCTCACCTTGGTGTTCCGCAATGACCCACTCGAATCCCTCAAGGTCTCTTCGACCTTTGACTCCATCCAGTTCGTCAGGGATTACCTGCAACGGACCATTGAAGGCAAGCTCCGCGACTTGATGATGGACGAGCTGCCGGCCATTATCCACCGCTTGTCTCTGCAGCTGTGGTCACCCGACCAGGCACGAAAGGAGGAAGACAGCGCCGCCGCCGCCGCCGAAGACGATGGCGAAATGCGCATCAACCCACTGGCCGATGTGCCAACGGATGCGGTCGACCTGAACGGCAACCCGATCGATGCAGGCGACATATCGTCCATGGCCACGACGGGCATCCCCGAAACGCAGTCCCTCTTCTCGCAAAAGAACCTTGTGCGCCTCGCCGCACTGACCAACTCCCACCGGACACTCTCGCTCTTCACCCCCGGTATCCGGGAGGCAGTTTTCCGGGCATGGACACGGCCATGCGACAAGCAAGAGAGCGGCAGCACCGTGGGCGGCAGCAATAGCAGCCCACCCTTTGCGACGCCGAATATGGCGCGTTGCAACTCGTTCACGGCAGCGGCGACGTCGACCAACGCCACTACCACGACTTATACATTTTCCGACACGGGCAGCCAGGTGCACGGACACCTGCCGGCACGGTCATCGATGGTCAGCCTGGGCACAGCGACGACGGGACTGTCGCTGGGGGCGAACCACGGCCGGCACGCCAAAGGATATGGCGGCGCGCGCAAAAAGAAGACGCGGGTAGTGAACCTGCGCAAGAGCAACAGCAAAAGCCCGACGACTGGCAGTGCGCCGGTCAGCGAGGCTGGCGACTCAGCATCGGATAGTGTCTCGGTGCAAGGACCACTGTCGGAGCCGATTCTCCCGGCATCGATTCCCGAAGAGGACGAGTCGATTGACGCGGGAGAGGGGCTCTCAGGATTTACAGGCCCGGAAGTGCAGGCACAGAGGGCTACTGCCGGCTTCCCGGGAATGGAGGAAAAGGCGTCGGGGTCTGCAGCAGGGCCAGCCCGGGTGGGCGGCGTGCTAGAGTCGGCGCTGGCGGACGACTGGAGGCGGAGACAGACATCATCACCAGCAACGGCGCAGCCATCATCACAAACAGCGCAAACTGCACAAACAGCACGACCATCTCTGGTACCAGGCCAGACGGGGTACAGCGATCCCTCGTCGGTCATGGAAAAGGAGTGGATCATGAAGATGGCGAGCGAGATTGCAAGGCGGGTGTATGATGAGAACCGCAAGCACCCGGTTTTCTGGGAGGACCGGGATGAAGCGCCGCCGGCGTACGAGGCCACGAAATAGATACGACCATAGATGAAAATGAATTTGTATTCTGTACGCAAGACAGGAACAGGAGCACGTGATGTACAATGGCACGTGACATTCTCTAAATAACATCAAACACCCAACAATAGCAACAAAACAGTCTGTATATCCTACAACCACTAAACACTAAACAGCCACGGCTCGGCGACTGTGAGCAGACGACCAGGCATTCTCGAAGCAGGTCGGGCGCGGGACGAGCTGGGCAGGCGAGATGCCCAGACGACGAACCATACTAAAGGCGCCGGTGCCAATGGACATGGTTTGGCCAAGGATGATGGACTCGGAGACACCCTCGATGCGGTCAGTCTTCATGGCGGCAGCGGCCTCGAACAGATGATCGGGCGTCTTTTCAAAGGAGGCCAAGTGGAGGACGCTGTCGCGCATCTTGCTCATGCCGAAACGCGTGATACCAAGAACATCGCCCTTGTAAGTCATGACGTCGGCGAGCAGTTCCATGTGTCGGGGATCGATGCCCATGTCGCCCATGACTTTGCCGATTTCAGACGCAATCGACGTGCGAGCCGCCTCAATGCCGAGCACGTCGCGGCACTCCAGAATACTGTTGCTTGTCGTGCCCGTGCCAATGACACCCTCGGTGACCATGCAGTCGCGCAGGCCGTAGCCCTCAACAAAGACGGCGTGTTCGTTGGTTTCCGACGTCTGGATAATGGCACGTGTGGCGTCTGCATAGCCCGAGATGGCCACCGTGGGCAGCATGCGCCGCAGGTAGTTGACGCGCAATAGCAGATCGGCCGAGTCTTCCGGAGGAGCCGTTGTGGCCGAGCTGCCAGTGGTCGTCGTCGTGGATGTCGTCGCCGCCAATGCCCGGTTCTTGGCCGCTCGCTTGGCCGCTGCCACGTCGACATAGTCGTTGGGCACAACCAGCGTGATGGTGTCGCGGCCCTCATCCAACTCGACCGTCTTCTCGTCCACCTTGAGCTTCTTCTGCCGGCAAATGGCCGCGGCAATGTCGGCCAGCTCAATCTCCAGATGCATATCCATCAGCGCCTGTCGGTCAATCTTGAGCACCACACGGCCGGCAAACGTGTCCCACTCGTCCTCAATGTACCGCAGCACATCGGACACGTACGTCTTCTCGATGCGGCCCTTGACAATGCGTGCCGCCTCGATCTGCGTCTTGTTCTGCAGCGGGCAACTGATCACGGGCGTGCTGATCTTCTTGGAGGCGTTGATGATTTCCTTGATACGCGGCACACCCTGCGTCAGACTCATGCCGGCGACACCGGCGAAATGGAATGTCTTGAGCGTCATTTGCGTGCCCGGCTCGCCGATCGAGTGCGCACCCACCGCGCCAACAGCGTGTCCCGGCTCCACGTGTGCCAGCCGGTACTTGTCAAGACACAACTGCAGAAACCGCTCGAGCGTCCGCTGCGACACCTTGGCTATACGGTCGACACGCGCCAGCAGCGTCGGGTCCGCGCCCTCGTCGCTGTCCGGCAGAAGCCCGGCAGCCTCCCGTGCCTTGGCCAGCTTGTCGGCGCGTTTGTGCACATACCGCGAGACCGTCTCGATAAAGTCGCGCGCACCTTCGAGCAAGTCCAGGTTGCGGTCGCTGTCGTCT
Source organism: Dryadomyces quercus-mongolicae (assembly GCA_002215975.1). NCBI lineage: Eukaryota > Fungi > Ascomycota > Sordariomycetes > Ophiostomatales > Ophiostomataceae > Dryadomyces > Dryadomyces quercus-mongolicae. The sequence continues at coordinate 233,290 of NIPS01000010.1, read as the reverse complement.
GTGTACGACAAGAGCGCATTGGTCACTAGGTCATGCCGTGTGTTCTTGGCCCGTTCCTTGTCCAGCGTCGCCTCACACAGCCGGGAAATCTCGCCCGGTAACAGCGTCGGCTCGTCGTTGCTGAACGTTATACTCTCAGCGTGCGTCCACGTCCGGTCAAAGTGCACCGGCACGGCCGAACCCTCCATGTTCACGGGATCCAGACGGTCGGCGCCAAACTGGAACTGCACAATGCCGCCCGACGACGTGCGCACCGTATTGTCGTACTGCGTGGACAGATCCTCGAGACACTTCATCAACCGTCGAGACATGTAACCCGTCTCGGCCGTCTTGACAGCCGTATCGACGAGACCCTCACGACCCGAGATGGCGTGGAAGAGGAACTCGGTCGGCACAAGACCCGAGTAGAAACTGTTCTTGACGAATCCCTTGGATGCCGGCTGTCGTGTGTTCTTCTGGAAGTGCGGCAGACTGCGGTCCTGGAAACCGTCCGGCACACGCTGACCGCCAATAATCTGTTGTCCCACGCAGGCCACCATCTGTGCCACGTTGATGGACGAACCCTTGGAACCGGACCGCGCCATCGTCAACGGAGCATTGTGTCGACTCAGCGTCTCCTCACACGTCTCACCAGCCTGCTGTCGCACCTTACTGAGAATACCCGAGATGGCGTTCTCCAGTGTCTGTTCCGGGTTACAGCCCGGCGCCTTTTCCAGCTTGCCCGCCTTGAACGTCTCAATCAGCTCGTCGCACTTCTTGTTGGCTTCCTGCACCAGTACTTCCTTTTCCTCGTTCAGCCGCTGCGTCGGGAACACGTCCACCACGCCGATCGAGAAGCCTCGGTTACCCAGAAATCGTGCACACAGCTTCGCCAGCCGATTCATAGCCGTCACCGCTGCATCCGGACCAAAATCCCGCAGGATCACGTAGAAGATCGAGTCCTTCTTGCCCGATCCCACCGTCGACTTGTCCATACGTCCACACATGATCTCCGAGTTGCGGATCACAAGCCACCCGTCGTTGGGACACATGTCTGGACATTCACCCGGCCGCGGCCGGTAGTCTCGACACTTGGCATCCAGATTCACCAGCACCGACGACTGCTTATTGGGCCGCATCAGAATGTTGAACACTTGTTTGCCCGTCCACCGTGCCTCGGGCTTGATGATCGCCGGCGGCGGCAGGTCCAGTTGTATCCGTGACTGTGTCATATGCGCGCACACGTATGCAAACTGCTGCCGCGTGAAGAACATGTCCTTGCTGCTGATGAGGTATGCCGCCGTGATAAAGTCCTGTGTTGCCGCAATGATCGGCTCGCCGTTTTTGGGCGTCGCCAGATTGTGCTTGACGCCCATCAGTGTCGTCGCCTCTGCGCGTGCCTCTTCGGTCTGCGGCACATGCAAGTTCATCTCGTCGCCGTCAAAGTCGGCATTGTATGGCGTGCACACACACTCGTTGAGCCGGAACGTCCGCCAGTGCCGCACCTTGACCAGATGCGACATGATACTCAGCTTGTGCAGCGACGGCTGCCGGTTGAACAGCACAATGTCGCCATCTTCCAGGTGCCGGTCCACCTTGTCTCCGTACGACAAGTCCCGTGCCACCTGCTCGCGGTCGGCATACTTGAGGTCGATCTTATACCCTCCATCGGCCTTCTTGAGCACGCTCATTGCACCCGGCCACTCGCTCGGTCCCGTCAACACCAATTTCCGCAGCTTTTCAATGTTGATGTGGTTCGCCACCTCCGGATACGTCAGGTTCTTGGCCACCAGCATCGGCACACACACTTCGTCGATGCTCAAATTCGGGTCCGGCGAAATGACAGTTCGTCCCGAAAAATCCACTCGCTTACCCGACAGGTTGCCTCGGAATCGTCCCTGCTTGCCCTTGAGCCGCTGGCAGAATCCACGGATCGTCTTGCCAAACCCGGGCTGCGACAGCCCCGGCACTTCGCTGTTGACATACAGTGCCACCTGCTGCTGCAAGTACTCCCACAGCTCCATCACCGTCGCCACCGGTGTTCCCTTGGCGAGGGCGCCCCGTATCAGTCCGCTGAGGTGCACAATTTCGGCCAGTTTCGTCGTCAAGTCGTCTTCTGTGCTCGCATTGTCCTGTGCCACCGACGGTCGAATGCAAATGGGCGGCGCGGGCAGATACTGCCAAATAAACATCTCTGGCCGTCCCTCCGATGGGTTCAGTCCCAGCAGCTCACAGTCCGACGGACTGACCTTCTTGAACAAGGTGAGAACGCGCAGTGGGTTGAGATCTTCCAGCGCCTTCCGGACGTGCTTCTCGAGATCCGGCACGTACTTCTTGGCTGTTGCAAAGGATCGGTCAAACTCGATTTTCCCCTTGGGCACCTGCTTCTTGATGGCCGTTGATCGATTGAAGGCAGCATAACGGTCATGCGCCAGCTTCAGCGTGCCAATCTTCTTGATCACTCCGTTGGTGCCTCCACAGTAGGGACACGTCTTGGCCTTGCGACATGTCTCGTTGATGCGCTTGCAGATACCCGTGCGTCGAAGGTTGTCGATTCCCGGTCGTCGCAATTCCTTAAGAAAGGTCCGCCGGTCCGGTTCGGTAAGCAGAACATGACCACAGTCCTAGAATGTCAGCAGGCGCCACGGCCATGTAAGAAGAGTCGCAACGCACCTTGCAAATATCCTGCAGGATCATCTGGATGAAACGCAGGTAGCCGATATGGAAGACGGGTAGAGGTAGTCGAATGTGCCCAAAATGCCCAGAGCAGAGCTGGAGTGGCTGCATGCAGGTGGCACACTTGCCGCTCTTGCTCGAGGTTCCCTTGAGTTTTGTTAGCAGAGTGTCGTCGTCACGATCGCAAGACAGAGTGTGACACGTACGAGGCGCGGGTCCAGGGGACCATGCTTGTACGGTGCGCGGTTGTTCTCAATGTCGTAGAGCATCTGGTCCGAGACCTCGAGAACGGCCTGGTTGACAATGTCCTGGTTGGATTGGATGCCAAACTTGATGCCTTTGAACCGCTTCGGCAGTCGGTCCACCAACTGCTCCTTGACGAGGCCATGAGACCTTGCGCCAGACATTTTGACAGTCGGAGCAGACAGTCGTTTGTTGGGATGTGTTTCGTGATGCTACCGCATGTCTTGGAGGCTTGTTGTTGTGTGCAGGATTGCGACCGTTGACTAACAAATGATGATGCTTCTCTTTTTTTTTTTTTCTGCCGTCTTTTGAAGTTTGCGGGGTCAGCGCGCGTTCTCATTGGCTGGCCTCGTCCCCCACCAAACACCCTGCATACCTTAGTCAGCCAAGCTTACTCTAATAGACGGGAGCCAGTGTTAATATACGGTTTTAATCTGGATTCGCACGGTACGACCTAGTCTGCCTTGTGAATACGGCCGATGCCGTCATAGGCTGAACGTTGAAATAAGTTGGAAATAAAGTTGAACGACCGCCGTGACAACCGGAAGACAGCCCATTCCGCCACGCCAACTCGAACGATCCCCCCCTTCTCCGCTCGCCGCTCGCTCTCCTTCGTCCCTTTTTTTGCGTCTACGCGCGCAATTGTCGTCAGCAACACTACGCTACGCCCCATGGAAAATCGGCACGGCGGAACTCTTCAGTCAGACCCCTGCAAATCCGTGGACACGTCTTCTCGCTCTCGTTCTCCACCAAACGAGTACGAGCAGTTACCCCTGAGAAATCATCTTCGGCAGCTTGGCAAGCTGCTGTCTTGAGCAAAGTTGGCGCCTGCTGCTCGACATCTGACGGTGTGTCTTCCTCGGTACCTGACAACAGGCTACTGCTCACAGCCTGGCAGCCTCGACAAATCCGCAGCTTGGCAGACCGTCCGAGGAAGTGCTCTTGGGAGACGGCCGCCTGAACGGCGTAGTGCCAGCGTCATGGCGCCACAGGCAGGTGACAAGAAGCCCGAGAGGGCTTCACTCCTCGGTTCCATCAACCCGTGGGGGGCGTCCCGACGAAACACCGCCGCGACAGCTCAGTCCAGCTCAGAGCCGGAAGGCTCTGCCTCCTCCTCAGGTCCGTCGACGGCAACAGCACCAGTGACGGTAGTAGGAACGCCCGCGGAAGCTTCACCGCCGGCCGGGCCGACTACTGTGCCGTTTGCTTCACCCCAGGACCACAGCATCAGTCCCTACTACGGCAGAAGTGCACGCAAGTATCCGGTCGGGTGTCCGCCACTCAATGTGTTGTGGTTCCACGCAGTAGATGTACGTTGCTACTCTCTGATAGCCACCCTGTTTGGTGAGAATGACTGACCAATGCATCCCTTCAGGTCCCCAAGCGAAAAGCCTTGTGGTTCAAAGCCAAGAAGACGGGCAAAGACGAAAAGCCGCCTGGGCCGCCCAAGAAGTATGTGGCCTTCTCTGTACAGGACAGTCGCGCTCTCGAGGCAGCATACCAGACAGAACTAGAAGAGATCGAGGGCAACCGACGGAAATCGACCGGGACACTGGCATGGGGCAGGCTTAGCCATCGAGACACGGCCGGCAACCTCGGCGACCGGATAGACGGCGACGAACGAGACGGACATGACGTGACGGTACCGGTGAACGAGGACTTTTTGTTCGACGTGAACATCAAGCAGCGCGAGTTGCAGCCAGTGTACTGGCTGGGGCCTGTGTATGATGTGCGACGGGGCAGCTGGTTCTACCAAGAGGGGTCGACGTTGCGGCCGTGCGAGGAGAACCTGGCAGCCCAGCTGGAGGAAGGCTACCTCAAGGCACGGCCCTGGCTGTATGCCAATGTAACGCCCAAGGGGTCGGTGGAGAATCTGCGGGCGGCTGCTGCAGCTGCCAAGGACAGCTCTAGCAGTGCGAGTGGCGGCGATGCATCGTCGTTGCAGACGAAGCCATCGACGCCAACGACGGCAACCAGTTCGGCACAGCTGCACACGCATCGGCTGTTTGGGCAATACATGAACCACGTGGCGACATACCAGGACCCTACAACGGCCTGGCTGTCGACGGACGGTGTCCTGTCGTGGGTGACGTCCACCATGTACGAACGATTCAAGGGCGGTGGCTACATGAGCGGCATCAAAGTGGTGCGCGGGTACTCGGAGCCTAAGAAGACCGAGAAGACCGACAAAGCAGACAAGGCGGACAAGGCAGAGAAACGGCGGTCGACGGCGGCGGCGAGCACGGCTAGCGAAACTAATGGGCAGCAAGACGCCCCGTCGACCGAAGATGCAACCGCAGCCGAGGCACAGGTGCGGGGAAGTCAACTGCAGCGGAAGCTGTCGTCGCTCATAGGGGGCGGCGGGAACAAGGAGACGAAGAAGCGAGAAGAGGAGGAGATACGGCAATTGCAAGAGGAAGATATGGAAGCGGACTACAGCGGGCAGAATGGGGAGACGCAGGGGCGTGAGATTGAGCACCTGATCCTGGTGACCCACGGCATTGGGCAGCTTCTGGGTATCCGGTAAGTTCTCGTGATGGAGACAAGGCCCATCCCGCGACATGGCATTTGCTGACAGCCCCTCCCAGAATGGAGAGTTTGAACTTTGTGCATGACGTCAATATGCTACGCAAGACGCTGAAAGGTGTCTATGCGGACTCGCCCAGCCTGCGGGCACTCAATGCAGAGCCCGACGGTGGCCCGGGCAACTGTCGGATCCAGGTGCTGCCTGTGTGTTGGCGACATCTGTTGGACTTTCCCCGACGCAATGAGGCCCGGCGACAAGAGCAGGACCTCAGCGATGTAAACAGTGACGAGGATGAATGTGGGTTTTGGACTTTTTCTCTTTTTCTCTTTTTTTTTTTCTTTTTCTCTTTCTTTTTTCTTCTTACTGACAGTCAGATCCCAATCTCGATGACATCACAATCGAGGGCATGGCCTTTGCACGGTCACTCATCTCAGACCTGGCACTGGACGTGCTGATGTTCCAGAGTGCGTACCGGGATCAGATATCCGACATTGTGCTGCGGGAGTCGAACCGCATCTACCAGCTGTTCCTCGAACGCAACCCGACGTTCCAAGGCACGGTTCACGTGATTGGGCATTCACTGGGCTCTGCCATCCTGTTTGACATCTTGTGCCGACAGCCGACGAGCCGACACAACCGCGGCCATTTCCACGGTTTTGACTTTGATGTCGATGACTTTTACTGTCTCGGCTCGCCCGTGGGCCTTTTTCAGATGCTCGAGGGCCGTACCATTGCCGCACGGCCGCGGGTAAGCGGTGGCAACAGCCCATTGGATCCGCTCGTGGTGGAGGACTGGGCATCCAGTGGCAGCCAGCAGCAGCAGCAGCAGCAGCAGCAGCGCTCGGTATCGTCACCGCGAGTGGCTCAGTTGTTTAATGTGTTCCACCCGTCCGACCCCATCAGCTACCGACTGGAGCCCCTGATCGCACCCGCTATGGCGGGGCTCAAGCCCCAGGCGTTGCCGTACACCAAAAAGGGCCTTTTTGGCAGTGTGACTCCACAAGGACTGACGGGTATTGGAGCCAAGGTTGGCCAGAGTGTGTCGGGACTGTGGTCGAGCTTGTCTGCTGGCATTGCCAGCAACATACTGAACCGCAGTTTGGGGTTGACCCAGGAGGACGTGGCCCGTCTGGAGCAGCAACAACAACAGCAACAACAGCAACAACAAGCCATAGCATCGGCCGACGGAGGCACGGCGGGCGCAAACGCGGCGGGGGCCGGGGCCACCGGCACTCCAGGCGCGCCTGGAGACATATCGCTTGCGGACGCGGAAGTGGAGACCCTGTTCGCGCACTTCCAGAAGAAGCGGGCCAGCATGACGCACGAAGAGACCGGGGGTAGCAGTGGCAGTGGTAGCGGCAGCGGCACTTCGTCTGCGAATGCAACGCCTGGGGCAGCGTCGAACAACGGCGGTCTGGCGGGGCGGTGGCAAGAGGACGAGACACGGGCACAGCGGGTGCGGCGGGAAGAGGCCAAGGTGCGAGCACTCAACCGCAACGGACGAGTGGACTACAGCATCCAAGAGAGTGTGTTGGACTTCAACCCGATCAACACGATCGCGTCACACATGGCATACTGGTCCGACGAGGACGTTAGCCACTTCATCATGTCGCAAGTTCTGTCGAGGACACGGCCAACGCGGAAGCGAAAGATCCGACACGTGTCAGGGTCGTGAATGCGCGAGCCAGTCGGTGGACGGTCGGCGTGAGCGTGCATGAGCGGTGGGGAGGGCAGTGGAGAGAGCGGTGGAGAGAGCGGTGGACAATGGATGCAATAGAGGCACTGGAGGCACTGGAGGCGCTGGAGGCAACGGAGACATGGAGACATGGAGACCTATGGAGAGAATGGGGTACGGATGAGGAATTGAGGGAATAGAATAGACGACATAGACGGAATAGAGCAATGGAGATCTGGCAGGACATCTGGCCGAAGGACATTGGATGTATGAGAACATCGGGCCACAGCGCACGTCCGGATGATGCAGTCTCACCGCTGCATCTGCCATTGGGTGTGTTGTCCGACTTGAATTCGGAGTAATGGGCCAACCAGTCGGGTCCAGCCGTTCCTGGAGGACCCGCTTAGCCGTCTCTGTTCTGTGTAATACAGGGGCTCCACCTTGGGCCTCAGTGGGGCTACCGAGCAACCAAGTGGCTCGTCGGTGTGCCAGTAGCTTATACGACAGACTCGTTTTAGTTTAGGGAGCGCGATGGACACCACCCTTTTTCTCCTCGCGCTCTCTTCTTTTCGTTCCTGTTTCAACGTCCTACAAAAAGCAGAGCAACGAGCGGCTGCCAACCGACGTATCGCCCCTCCCCTTCTTGATGGCGGTTTCGTCTGCTCCTGTTCTATATTTGATTAGTCATCAATCTCGATGTCACTCCCCGTGTTGTCGCTTGCCGTCTCAGGCGCGGCGGCCACGGCGGCCGCCTCCTATCTGACGGAGCGTGTTTTCCCACAGCGTCGACCTCGCCGAGCCACGTCGTCCCGCTTGTCTCGTTCGTCTCGTTCGTCTCGCTCGCCCGCCTCCTCACGATCTGCCGTCGCCGATGCCGCCGATGGCTTCTTCTTCTTCCTCGTCTACGGCGCCATTCGTGCTTCTCGCGAGACTCGGCCAGGACAAGGACAAGGGAGCCGTGGTCGTAGCTATAGCCACGGCCTCGACGAGCTGCTGGCTGCCACTGCTGCTGCTGCCTGTGCCCGGCTCTTCTCAACTGCCCTCGATGGCGGCGGCCTCTTCTGCAGTCGACGAGGCAGCGCCGCTCAAGACCTCGCCGTGGCTCTCGACCCGGGTCTGACGTTCTTCCTGCAGGAGATGTTTGGCCAGGCCGTGACGCGGCGTCGGGACGCCCGCCGGCAAAGAAGAGGCACGCAGCCCAGCACCGGCTTCACGCGCCTCGTCGTCGACACCACCGTCGCCTTTTCCCTCGCTGTCGCCAGCAAGGCCATTGCCACAGTCGTAACCCATCCGCTGCGGCGAACCGAGCAGCCAGTCGAGCCCAGCAACGGCAGCAACGGCAGCAGCGGCGTGACGTGGCCCCGGACACCGACCCGGTCCACCACTGCTCCTGCGAATGGCCAAATAACACCCACGAAGACGCGCAGTCGATCCCTCTCCCACGTCGATCTGTCCGGTCCATCCCCTCCTCTCAGCATTGCCAGCAGTCCGAGCAGCAGCCTTGACAATAGCATGACGAATCACTTCTCCCATCCCCCCCGGCCGTCTCCACCCCCCATTCCTCGACGGCCAGCCAAGTTCGATATCAGCCTGCCACGCATGGTCCTGCGTGCCGCCCTCCACCACGGTCTCACCATGGCCGGCCAGCGCGTCCTCTATAGCGTCGTGCTGCGGTTGACGTACCTGGTGGCGGGTGCGTTGTCGCGGGTGATCGACGGCCGACGACAGTCCGAGGCCGCAGCGGCCGAAGCTGCCAAGGAACGAGAACGCCAACGACTCGCAGAACAAGAAGAAGAGTCGGAATCAGAGGCTAGTCGCAAGGAAAAACAGGCCACCGCCCGGTTGACCCCACGACAGGCTCAGGAAACCCGGATGCTTCAAGAGAAGACCGTCTATCCAGACGACCCGGTAGCACGAATGATGCAGCAGAAGCCTGCACTCAAGGAGGCCGCGAATCGCATGAAGCCCCTGCTGCAGGAACCAGTACCCGCGACAACATCCCGCGAGCCGCCCGTAGTCCAGGTGACGCCGCCGCCGCACGAATCAGCCTATGCGGACGAGCGGCCGATGCAGACGGGTCGACAACGGGAACAGCCCATGGTATTGGAGCCACGGCCGCCCCTAGAACCAGAGCTGGCCCTCCATGCCGACCGGGAACTGGTGCGCGTGATCCCACGGGACGACTTCCCACCACTGGCCGAGACCACACGGCAGAACACGTACCTCGAGGCGCCGCCGGCCCAGCCAACGTCCATCCACCAGCAACTCCAGCAGATGCAGCTCATGCACCACCAGGCCCACCAGACCCACCAGGGACAGCAGGCGCCCCAGTTGTCAACCAGCATGCAGCAGTCGTCGATCCCCCAGATCCACGTGCAACCGGCGCCGGCCGAGGAACGGGCCATGGTCCTACACCAGTCACCGCCGAGCCATGCGGCGGATTTGATGCACGAGGACCGGTTGCCGCCGCCGCCGCCGCCGCCGGAGGATCCTATTGACCCTCGAGAGCCGTTGCCGACAACGTCCGTCCACCTGATGCAAGGATCACCCAAGTTCCTCATCCCACCACCCATGCCGATGCCCATGCAGCCGATGACGATGCAGATCGACGGCGCCCTGTACGATGACGTGGACAGCCAGCTGGACAACTACCAGACGCCAAGCATCTACAATATGATTACACGATCGCAGCGGTTTGTCGGGTGAAGTGTGTTTTGATGTTTTGATGTTTTGATGTTTTGATGTTTTTTGTTTTGGATATTTCTGATGTTTTAGCTGTACAAAGAAGACATGTAGGATTAGAGTAAGATACGGTACGGAGTAGTACGGAGTTTCAATTGCTTGGTATAGCCTTGAGCATTACGAGTATACATTTCGCAGGCAGGCTTCAACACTGGAACGCCACCGCCTCCTTCTTGACCTCGCTGGCGCCGCCTGCCGAGAACCCTGTGCCTTCGCTGCGCAGCTCCACGAGCCCAGGCTTGATCCGTTCCTTTTCCTTTTTGCGCTTGCTTTTTTCCTTGCCTTTCCCGTTCTCTTTCCCCTTTCCGTCCTCTTCTAGATCTTCCTCACACACGTAGCACCGTACGCCCGTCGACCCTGGCGCGTGGGGATCGTGCAGCAACGCTCCCTCGCCCTTGGAGCCGCCCTCCAGTGGCCGCACAAACTGGTGCACGCAGCTGCGGCATAGCACGTGTCCACATGGCCGCGCCAGCACCGCCCGCGACGCGTTCGACAGCGTCCGCTTGCATGCCGGACACACGCGCTGGCCAGCTGCGTCCTCCGAGAAGCGAACCGACACGAGCGTCCGCAGCGAGTACGCGTGGCCGTCGCGTGCTGCCGGACAGGCCGTCGGCTGTTTGCTGGGAGGAGGCGCACTCGGCGGCGGTGTCGTCCGGGCGGTCTTGCTGGCCGATCCCCCAGGCGTCTCGGACGGCGTCCAGAACGACGGCAGGGCTGTAGCATCCTTGGCGGCTGCTCGTTCTGCCTCAATGGCCCTTCGAGCCCGCGCCCGGTCCTCGCCCACCACGCGTCGGAGGTCGTCGTCGAGTTTCCGTTTAGGGGGTCGTGGCAGCTCTGTGTCCTGTTCCTTCGTCTGTTCTTTGGTTTGTTCCTTTTCCTGTTCTCTTTCCTGTCCTCTCCCCTTGGCCAAACCCGCCTGGGCCAACTCAAACTCGGCCACTGCATGCGCCTGCGCCTCAGCGTCCTCGCGCTCCCGCCTCTCCTCGCGCTCGCGCTCCTCCTGCTCCCACAGCCGTTGCTGCCGCTGCTGCTCCTTCTTCTGTGCCAGCAAATTATTGAGCGCGCACTCGCGGCAGAACACGTCGCCCCCCGGACACACTACCGGGTCCTGCGCCGGCTCCAGGCACAGAGAACATGCTGCAAACGGCAGAAACGATTCGCGCGTCAGCCGCGCCGACGACACCGACCAGGCCGCCTTGGCCAGCGACCGCTCATGCGCCGTGAACACCGCCCGACTGGTGTTTCGCTTGCCTGGATGGTTAGAAAACACCAAGCGAAAAAGAGAAAAAGAGAAAAGGAACGTACTGTGAGACATGGGGCACGAGTCAGCGGCAGAGATAAAGAAGCAAGACGTCCGCTTCCCAAGGTAAATAACGACCGTGGCGGTGTGTCGTAGCCGTGGTGATGCGAGGTGTGGAAAACGGAATTCGCAGAGACTCGCCTTGCATGTGCTTCAAGTGGGCCGCCCACTATTCATTATGCTTAGTCATCATTTTCAGCAGGGACAGGCGCTATATTACTGTGCAGAATATTACAGCTAAAGAGTTTGGTTATCGTACACATGAGGCTTACAGTCTATGCGAATAATACGGTATGCGGCTGTCTTCGTCCGCTTCTTCGTCCACAAATGATTCCGTCTCTTCGAGACCACGCAGCACTTCCTCGATCTCGCTCGGATCTGTGATCGCCCACACGCCACCACCTTTGACCATGTCTTTGCCGCGCATGCCGACCTCTTTACCCACGAGGTTGCGGCCGACCTTGCCGGGTCCGATGCCAACCCAGCGCCGTACCCGCTGCTCCTGGTCCAGGTAACGGATGCTGTCCCACCAGAGCACAGTTTCCTCGCACTGCCGTGCCAGTAGGTCCTTGAGCTCGGCCTCGCTGCCAAATGGCCGTGCTGTCACATTGCTGATGCACGGAATCGTCCCAGCACTCACGTGTGTCTTGGCCAGCATCTTCTGCATCTCTATCACTGCCGGCCGCATGATTGGGCTGTGGAATGGGCTGTCGCTGCTGAGACGCACCGCCCGCGGGTCGTGCCCAAAGAACTGCCGCACCTGCACCATCACCGCTTGGATCTGTCCAATGTTGCCGCTCAGCACAATTTGGTTCTTGCTGTTAATATTGGCAATGTGTACCGCCGCTGGCAGAGGAGATCCTTCCAGACACCGCTCAATCGCCCGCACCAGTTCTCCCAGGTACGCCGGCTCCGTCACCACGGCCACCATGCCGTATTCCCCGTCGCATAATCGCCGCTGTGCCTCTTTTGTTGCCTCTGCCATCACCTCTGCTCGCCGCTGCACCAACCGCAGACTGTCTGCAAAGCCGAGGTATCCGCCGGCGACGAGCGCAGCAAACTCGCCCAGCGAGTGACCCAACGCCACGTCTGTCCGCTCGGACACACGGAACCCAAACTCCCGCTCCAGCACCCGCACAATCAGGATCGACGTTGCCATGATCGCCGGTTGGGCATGTGCCGTGGCTGTTAATGCCCGTCCGGGCCCCTCCTGAATCACCTGGGACAACCGATACCCCATACACGCGTCAATCTCCTCCACCATCTGGCCGGCCGTCCTCGGGAATGCCTCCAGCCAGGGTGTCAACATGCCCACTTTCTGCACTCCTTGGCCTGTGTCTCTTGTCAGCACCGGCACGCGTACCGTGTGTCCCGCGGAGTCCACCCACCTGGAAAGAATATGGCCGTCTTGGGCCGCGCCCTCTCTATCGTCGTTGGCGTTGCCGCCATGGCCGTTGGCCATTGTGCTGGCCATACGTGCTGTGGTTGTGCGGCACTTAGTTCTCCATGTTGAGCGGTGTAGCGGTGGCAGGTCGAGAACCGTCGTCCACGTGGACAGGAGGGTGTCGGCAAAGTCGACGAGGACCGGGGCAAAAGTCGCCGCATCAGCACCAGTAAAGCTGACAAGAGCCGACAGCTATGATGTATAAAAGGCAAAAAAGAGTAGGAAAGTCGGGAAGGAAATAGAAAATAACCAAATGGAACAATCAAAAACTCGAAAAGGCAATGGCTGCGTCTCCCACACTCCTCAACAAGGCGAATTATTCGGTATGGGGGAGAAAGGGTGTGGGCAATGGAAAAATATTGGTGGTGCTGCTGTTAGTTGTCACTAGTAGTTGGGGTACTTGCGCCCGAAGCTCGGGTATGCGGAATCGTCGAGTGTGGGGTATCCTAGAATGCCCCGGAATTTGAATATTAGCCGGGGTCCACGCTTGTACGGTCACGTGGGCTAATCACGAGTAAGCAACGGCATTTTGTTCACGTCACGAGGATTCCTAGGACGTGTAGAGTATAGATCGGTTGGATGAATTCATATTTGTTATTGCGATCCATTACTTTGTATGGGAAGGCAAATGTTAAAAGTAGGGTTTGGATATGTGTGTATTCATTCTGTTAAGGAAATTTTACAATTAATATTCGATATTTATTAACAAAATAACAAAATAACAAAATATTAAATTATTGAATAATAAATCTTTTGAATCAGGAACTTTGAAAGACTGATTTCCATGCCACCTACCATTGTTCTTAATCATCTTACCGGATTCACATAGTTTGCCCCCGAAAATAGAAAACAAACTGGTCGTTTATCCATACATAATTCACGCTCACATGGTTGCTGTGACTCGGACCTGCGGAAGCCTACAATTCAAGATACTTCGCAACAAATATTCTCCGTACTTTCACCTAAGAAAACGACCTCATTGCTTTCTGCGCACTGTACTATCCGCAACTCATGACTTAATCAAACATTTCCCTTTATAGATCCCCACTTGCTAATTTGTACAGTTGTTTTACCAAGTTTGTATTTTTTGCCAGCCTTCTCTAGCATTCATCTCACCCTCCTTGCACACAATGCAACCATGAAACAGACCTGTGCTTCACGCCCACACCACACCCTCGCCGGTGACGGAACAACTTCTACCGCCCTTACATGAACGGGGGCAGCGCAAAAGGGTAGCCCTGGTTCTTCACGCGGAAGACGCTCAGCAGGAAGCTGTACATCAAGAATAGGATACCGCACCAGATGGCGGTCACAAGCTTCTGCGTCCGCTCGTCGGATATTCTCGGAACCTTGATGGCAAGGGAGATGGTGGCGAAAGAGAGCACAGCATCTGAAGGTATGTTAGCATATGCTTGAGAGAGAATTAAAACACGCAAGGGGAATGCCTTACACATGGCTGCCACAATCTGCGTCTCCATGCCGTACTGGCTCTGGAAGCCGCCAGCAAAGTACGAAATGCCGCCGTGACCATCTCCTGCCACATAGGGCACCTTGCGGATGTGGTTGAACATGTGACCACTGGTAAAGAGCAGGATGGAAATGAGGCTGATCGATGCCCAGAGGTTGCGGTTCTGGATGATGGGAAGAACGTACGGCCATGCGACGAAGAGAGACGTCATGGCGCCAAGCATGATCGTGATGCTGGTCATCCAGGCAACCCAGTTGATCGGGCGCTTGACGGGCGGGTGAGGCCGGTCAGGCAGGTGGCGAGCGAGCCAGCGGTGTACAAATTCAGCAGGAGCACTAGAAGAGAATTTATCAATACTTGTTCAATCTCTGCTCTCGCTCTCGTCCCACTTACCCGTTGCCAAAGTCGAAGCGAGAGGGTTCCGCGGTGCCAGAAGCGTGAGGCCCAGTGGTAGCCGGGTAGAAGAGGAGGACGGGAGCCGTTTGCAGGCCGAGCTGTGCACACATCAAGTTAATCATATGCGGCCGTCATCCTCGGGTAAGAGAATCAAACGTACCGACATGAACGTATCACGGCCGTCGTTAAAGTCGAGCGTGCCAAAGATAAGACGAGACTCCCCAGCCTTGTCACCCTTAGTCCAGCTGCGGCCCAGCAGGTCGAATTCAGGCTGGAACTCGCGGCAGAGCTGGCAGCCGTACCGGCTGTCCATGGCCGTCAAGAGGATGGCAGAGCTGTAATTCCGCTGAGCAGTGACCAGGTTCCTGTACAAGTCATCGTTGAGCTTGATGGGAGCCGAAGAGAGCTGCTTCGCGTGGAATTCTTGGAATGTGTCGCCACTCTTGGCGGCAAGAGAGCCCACCAAGAGAAGAGAGGAAGCGAACAGCGAGGCCCAGCGCATTTTCGCAGCTGATGAGAGCAAACCGACGACAAAGAGAGAAAAGGAATAATTCGGGTAAAGGAATGGCAATTGGTTGCAGCAAAAGTACACAGAATATCGAAAAAAGAACGACCGGTATGGGATGTGCGCTCCTTTCGTCTAGGCCGGGCGTCGTGTTGCTGTCGAACAAGACAGAGGGGGGGGCGTTGACTTGTTGAAGCTTCAAGCTGTCTGCAAGATTCAAGGAACCACGTACGCCGTAACGAGTCTTTGCGACCATTGGATGGCGTGTAGCCCCACTTAAGCCGGGGGGTGCGTGTTGCTTGTGTCCGGAGCATCTTAGTGCCGATCCGAAGATGGCCTAAGCCACATTGCGTTTCAGCTGCATTTGCTGACACACCAGAGCTAGCCTCTTTCAGCGTAAAGTAAACAACCCACATAATAACAAAACTCGTAGGAGGACCGGTTCATTTCCCCTGCTCTTCTCCCGTTGTTCGCCAGTGCTATATTTGGGTGCTTAATATTGTCAAGTTTCCCCAAGACTCCCATTATCTGCTATTGCTTGCGTTATCCAGCGTCATTCATTCATTCTCATTTCTCTCAATTACTTTTGTTTACTTGCACGTCGCTATTGCGACAACACGCGTCTGCAAAGCATCGTCAGCATGGATATCGACAAGGTGCGGTGAAGCCCTTCCCACTTGTCCAAGACGCGTGATGGCTGACTGTGACTCCAATAGAAGACCCAGAAGAGCCATGAGCTCGGGCTCAAGTATCTGCAGGCTAGACAGAAAGAAATCCTTATCGCAAAGGACGAAGAAACCCGGAAGCGAAAGGTGCAAATTGTGCTTCTCCAAGACGAAAACGGCCAGCTGAAGGATGAAGTGGCACAACTGAGCGAGCGTGTGCACACACTTGCTTGTGAATACGACGATGTCGAGGCCAAGCTCAAGAACATGGGGCAGAAATGCCTCGACCAAGAGAAACAGCTACGCGCGCAGGTTCGCGAGCATTCTACTCTGCGGGTAAGCCCCTTTTTGGAGACAGCGATGCAGGGATCCACGGGAGAAGAGAACTTGCTGACTGACGGGCTCTTTCAGACGGAACTTATGTCGCTGAGCACCGTCACGCAAGACTCTACCAAAGTTCTGACGGAGAAGCTGGCTCTGTCACGAGAAATCGCAGTCCTGAAGCCTGAAGTGGAACATCTCAAGTCGCAGCTGGCGCACCAGAAAGACGTGCTGGCCGAAAAGCTGGAACTCGAACGGCAACTGAACGCGCTGGAGGTCGAGTTGGCCAACGAAAAGCGAGCCTCACAACGGGCAGCCCAACGGCAGGAAAGCCACGAGAGCGAGATGGAAGGTGAACTGCGCCAACAGGTCGAAGACCTCGAAAAGAAGCTAGCCGGCGAGAAGCGGGCCAAGGACGCACAAAACGAAGCGAACACAGAAATGCAGCAACGAATCCGCGACTTGGAAGCACAGCTGAAGCGGACCAAATTGGCGCCGTCTGACCAGCAGAAATCGCAAGACGAAAGCAAGGCTGTCGAATTGCTAAAGAAGAAGGTGGAGGAGCTGGAAAAGGCCCTCGAAAAAGAGAAGCAGGAGAGCCAGCACAGCCGCAAGGATATCCAACGGGAACTGGCTGAGGCTCTTGGCCTCAACGAAATCTACCAGGAACGGGTGACAGACCTCAAGGCGAAACTCAAGGATGCCCGAGAAGAGCTCAAGAGCGCACGGGCAGACCTGGCTGAGACGAAAGAAGCAGCCGCCCGCATCCCTGATGTGGCCAAGAAGCTGGCGAAGACTGCCGGCAAAGCTCAGACAAAGGCACAGCGGAAGCGTCTGGTTGAGGAATCCAGCGGCCCCGAGCTGCTACTGCAGACGCCTGGCCTCGCCGACGAAGCGCGAACGAAGCGACTGCTTAAGAAGAGGGGCTTCGATCGCACGGTTGGCGTCGAGAAGTCGACATTTTCCATTACGCCCTTCCTCAACAAGACAATGGGTGCGACGGACGAGGCTGTGCAGGAGGCACCGGCAGAGGAGGAGGTAGCAGCCAAGACATCTGGTATAATCACGGCGACGGAAACGATCCCGGAAGAGGCAGACGAGTCTGAGGTGCAAGATTCAATCATGGGCACAAGCAACGTGCCGGCCATTGCCATGCCATGCAGCGATGATTCTATCATCGAGCCGGCCCCACCGGCCAAGGCCGCCGCAAGCAGTGATGCTCCTAAGCGGCGTGGCCGGCCACCCAAGGAGAAGGTCCTGGCCGAGAAGTCCATGTCCAAGACGAATGTCCAACCGCCGGCGAACGTCGAGGGCAAAAACAAGAAGGCTGCAGTCGATGAGGCCAAGACAAAGACCAGCATTTCTGCAGCAGATTCTCTGGACGAGCAGGAGAACCGGCCGCCCAACGGCACCGCGGTATTGAAGAAGAAGGAGAAGGAGCAGAGCGCCAGCATTGATTCTGCAGCCACTACCACTACAAAGACAGCGAAACCTGTGACAGAGCAGGAGCACAAGAAGAAGAAGCGCAAGATTTTGGGTAACGCTAGCAACACCATCTTCGACGATGACGACGACGCTGGGCTCAAGACGGACGGCCCGCTGGTACGCAAGGCACTTACAGCAGGAACAGCTGGGCCAGGGATGACTGTGAAGCGGACGGTCAAGGCACTGGGTGGTGCACGGCCAGCGACGGCAGGGGTGGGCAAGCGGACAGTGCTCGGAGGTGTTAGAAATGCCTTTGGGACGACTGGCGGGTTCTCACCACTGAAGAGGGAACGGCGTGGTGTGAACGCGAGTTTTCTTGCATAAGAAATGATGCTGCATGCATGAAAAGAATTGCTTTGTGTTTGCATCGAAAAGGGAGTTGTTTCTATTTTGGGAATATGGGGTTTCTGGGCATTTGGGTTTCTTGGGGTTTCGACTAGCATGAAACGACAGGGCGGCTGTTTTGTGCCACACGGGACCTGTATGATATATGAGGTTGGCAAGCTGCGTTTCTGGCATAGTTTTAAGTGGTATCTTCATCTGATGGGGGCTGCTAACGGCTGGTTGTTGCATGTATCGTATTACATAAGCAGCTTTGGATCTCACATAAACGGTTTGACCTGTTTTTCACTCCATTCCCAGAATGCCTCGCCGCCGCCACCGCCGCCCTCCGACTTGGGCTTGGCATTCTCGGCCACATCTGTCCGCATGTCGAAGAAACGACCCCATGGGCCGACTGCTTGGTTAGCATGTGTGTACGACTCATACAAGCAGCCGGAGAAAAGGAGGAATACGTACTCCATGAGCCTGTCTTTTCGAGTGTGACATCGGGCGAGAGGCCACAAAACAGCTCCGTGTATGCGCCATAGACGGGCGCATACAATGCGAGGTTGGAAATGCTATGGAAGGCGAGCTTGAACAAGTTGGTCTGAGTGACGGTGCGGTAGAGGTCCGAGTTGAGGTTGCCCGGGTTGGCGGCCACGCTGACAATGCCGTCGGCGCGGTGGCGGCGTGCAAACTCTGTGCTGTGCAGGTAGTTTCCGGCCTTGCTGTCGCCGTACTTGAAGAGGGACAGAGGCTCCTGGAGGTAACCCTTGCCGTCGGGCCGCAGCTGCGCGATATCGAAGCCGCCCGGAGAGGAGAACAGTTCAGCGGCAATGGATGCGATCCAGACAACGCGGACACTGTCCGATGCCGTCTTGGCTGTGGCTGCCAGAATGGGCGTCAGCAGACGGGTCAGCAGGAATGACCCCAGACAGTTGACGCCCAGCTCGAGGCTATAGCCCTGGGCGGTCGTGGGGGCGTCGGTGGGCGGCACAAGCACGCCAGCGTTGTTGAAGAGCACGTCGAGACGCTTCTCGCGCGCCAGAAAGGACTCGACGGCGGGCTTGATAGTACGGAGGTCGGCGAGGTCGAGGAGGAGCAACTCGAGACGGCCGGCCACAGAGTCTTGGGCCTTACGCAACTCATCCATGGCCTGGCGCGCCTTGGGCTCGGAACGGCAGGCGAGGTAGACGGTGGCATTGGCTCCATAGAGCAGGCGAGTGAGCTCGCGACCGACGCCTGTGTTGGCGCCGGTGACAATGTAGACGTGGCCGGTGAGATCAGGCAGGTTCTTCTCAGTGAAGGCTGGCGCCGGCGGTAAGATCTGGGTGGCGATCGAGTAGCGCATGCTGCGGCTCAGGGAGCGCAGGACATCAGAAAGGTGACCAAGCATGATGAGCGGCAGCAACAGGAAATGAGGGTGCTTCAGAAAAGGACAGAGGAATGGCAAATTCCAAGGAACTGGTCATGGGGAGTCTTATATGGAAACTGGTTGAAGTACTTTGCATTATTATGGCGCGTTTAATGGAAGGTGCCCCGCTAAAATGATATCGCAGCTTAAGATGCTCATTCGTCGTGAGCAAATCCTACGGTACGAAGGCACCGTCGGGAAAGCGAAGCAGTCCGAAAGAGGGTCAATGAGGGGGGTAACAATGCATTCTAGATTCAGCAATTCTAACGAATCGGGTAATAGTTGAGGAACATTTGACGATCTGTCAGACAATGTCAGTCTTTGGAGAGCATAATACTCAGGAAACCTATCCCGCAGAGCGGTGAACAAACACAAGATCCCGTATACGGTAATATGATACAGATCATAAGCAAGGGCCCCCCTCGTCGATGAGATGCAGGAGCGTCCTTCCGGACATGATGTTTGTCTCAAAAGCACCGAGAGTCGTGCTTATGTAATATGTAAGTATCGAGCTGCTGACAACCAATCAGCGCTCAGGATTTTCTGCCAAAACGCAAGATCTTCGCTAAGCTGCAGACGCCTTTGCGCCCGCTGTGCTTTACCTACAACACAAAGCAGATGCGGCTGAACATGAGCATACGAGCCGGAAGCCTGACTGCACGCCTGACTGCACGCCTGATAAAGGCAGGTCGCCAGGCAAGGCCGTCTCTGGCAGCGTCCTTGACCAGAGCCAGGGATGGTCCATTGGTATCCGACTGTTGCTGGCGTTGCTACCAACGGCTCTTTTCAACGACGAATGCAGTGACATCTGAAAAGTCTCGGTGGGTTGATCGCCACGCAAAAGATGTCTTTGTACGGGAAGCCAAGGTCCAAGGATTCGCGGGTCGAGCTGCCTTTAAGCTTATACAGGTAGATACCCCGAGCTGCTTTTCTACTCGTTGCAGAGGACTATTATATACTGACAACCTTCCCACTACGCCAGATGGATGAGAAGTATCACCTTTTCAAACCGGGGCAGATGGTTGTCGATCTCGTGAGTGTTCTTTTTTATTTTTAGATTAATCATTGCCTACTAACCGTGGCTAGGGCTATGCACCGGGAAGCTGGTCCCAGGTGGGTGTTGTGCTTTTGAATGAGAGCCATTGAATGTAAGGGAAATGTTCATATAAACTGAAATATTCAGGTTGCTTCGGCAAGGACCAAACCGTCTGGCTGTGTGCTGGGCATTGATCTCATCCCCGCACAACCGCCAAAGGGTGTGTCGACTATCCAGGGAAACTTCTTGTCGCCGTCTATACGGAAGTTGGTCAAGGAATTCTTGGTTACAGCGGCGGCGACTCGTCCGTCTGCCAGAAATCGGAGAAAGGCTCGCTTGGATGCCGAAGCATCGGAGGAATCAGAAGACGCTACCAATATCGTGCTCGACAGCCCCAGCTACCTCGACATGGAGCGGAAATCGTCGGCAAAAGAAGAGGCAGTAGCCGCCAAACAGGAAGAAAAAAGCGAACGCGGACTGGTAGATGTGCGGCACTTCTCGTTTTACCTTTCCCTGAAGCCTACTGACAACTTTCTAGGTGGTGCTGAGCGACATGTCAGAACCCTGGCCCCAGACCTATGGCTTCTGGCTAAAAACGCTGAGCAAACCATACAGGTTGATGAACACGAGCGGCATAAATTTCCGCGATCACGCAGTGAGCATGGTATGCCGTCTGTCTGTGCCCTTGACCTTCCTCTCCCATACTGATCGTCTCAGGACCTCTGTGATGCCGCCCTCGAATTCGCAAACGACACGCTACGGCCTGGTGGCCACTTTGTGTGCAAGTTTTATCCAGGTAATGAGGATAAGGCTTTGGAAACCCGCCTAAAAAAACTATTTGCCAGGGTGCATCGGGAGAAACCCAAAGCATCTCAAACCGTGCGTTTCTCTCGTCGAATGAACCCGTTTGTTTGCTGACCCATGCTCCCAGGAATCGAAAGAGATGTACTTTGTGGCGTTGAGGCGAAAGCCAAACGTCCACTTAAATGATTGGAATACTGTAGACTGAAGGGAGGAAGAGCCATTATGCCGGTATCTTACGGGAGTAGTTGTACGAATAGACACACATGAACGATACACATTTCACTTTTAGTTTTATGTTTTGAATTTTTGATTCGTAGTTGCGGTATATCCCATCCACGCCAAACCATGCAGAACACAGTCCCCTCCAAGGAACCAACCTGCCCTTGGCATTTTGATACAACTCCCGTCTTTTTTTGATTTGTTGCTCCCATGTTTTTTTCATGTTCTTCTGTTCCGGATCGGACATGGGCACCCAGCCTCGAGAGCAGACGGAGGCCGGGCGCACAAAGCAGCACACAGAAACCAACGCTTCCCCATCTGCCAAAGAAGGAAAAAAGAGAAGAAGCTCCCACTTCCAGTCGTCCAAGGTCTGCACGCTTAGACCTTGAAGCCGCGAGACCGTCTCCGACCACGGGCACGCTCGAACTTGCGGCCCTTGGACGCGACGTAGGGCTTCTTGTGCTTGTGGGGGCCGAAGCCGAAGTGCTTGAATGCCTCGCGGGAGTTCTTGGGGCCACGCAGCAGCAGGGTGTTGGCGCCCGTCGGCTTCTCGAGGGCGAGCTGGTCAAGGGTCAGGGCACGGCCGCCGGCAGCCAGGATGCGGGCACGGGCGGTAGCGGTGAAGCGCAGAGCAGCGACCTCGACCTTGGGGACCTTGAGCAGGCGGTTGTCATCGGTGATGGTGGCGACGACAACAATGGTCTTCTTGGCGCTCTCGCCGTTGCGGGTGTTGGCCGCAATGCGGGAAAGCGAGACGGGCGGGCGGTTGATGCGGCTCATAAAGAGACGGCGCAGGATGACCTTGTTGAAGGCGGCATCGGTACGGCCTGAGGGAGGTAGGAAGTTAGAACTGTCTAAAAGCAAAGAACGTAAAAAAAAGGGAAGACTCACGGGCTAGGAAGCGGTACAGCTTCACGAGCAGCTTGAGGTAGACGTTGTTGCTCTTGGGCGCCTTGCGGTGCGTGGACCGCACGTGCTTCTTGTTGAGATCGATACCTACACAAAGGGGAAAAGAAAAACAAAGTCGAATCCTCCCAGTCAGCCGAATTGGTCTTTTGGTATGCTCAAAAACAATTTGTGAAAATTGGAACAGATGACCGGGTCGGGATGAATCGAAAGAGCCGGCAAATGTGTCTCTCTCTCGTCTGCCTTTTCTCTCCGAGAAGAGAGAAAAAACGAACAAGAGAAAGAAACAAATGTCCCACCCAATCGCCCGACACCAAAGCCATGGTTCGCAGACAGAAAGAAGAAGGACGGCAGCGAGGAGAATTATCGAGACGATCGAGATCATTGGAAGCAAAGCCGGTAGAGTCCCTTCTCTGTCTTTTCACAGAACAGATTCAGAGTCACCCTCCCGTCTTCCTGCTTTCCTATCTCTCTTTCTCTTCTCTCCTCATGTTCTGCCGCTCGTCCTTCGACTTTCATCCACTCGCACACTCGAAAAAAGAGCCGCTCTTCCTGGGAAGAAAGCGGTTGTCTCTCACGTACCCATCTTGAAGCTGACTTAGAAGAAAATCCCCCGGGAACCCTAACGTTGATGTTGTCGACACAAAAGGTTGTCGATTGTCGTGATGGTTGAAGGGGAAAAAAAAGCGAAAAAGCAGAGGGGCCACCACAAAAAAAAGTCACAGAAAAGACACTAAAAAATTGGCGGGTCAATCTGGTCGCGCCAGACAGAAAATTATCGGTGTGCAGGCGGTGAATAGCGGCAATTAGGGTACTGTTTTACTAGCTTATTCAGAAATTAATAAGCCAGCCCACGTGCGATCTTGCCATGACGGGCATCTGCAGCGGATGCAGCTTTTCCTAGTCGAGTACCTGCATGGTGTACGGAGTGCTCAGTAGACATTGCTGAATGCAAACCAGGTTGCTATACAAGCCATCCTATCCCCGAATGTCTATCCTAAGGGCCTCCCGCCAATGATGCATATCGAAGAATACAAAGAAAACAATGATGTTAAGCTCTACTTTTTTCGGGTTCCTGTTGCCAAAGACCTCTGCTTCTTCCAGGGTTGTCCGGGCTCGTCTGCAACTTTTTAAACGCCAAGCTCCAATTCCCCTTTTAGCATGATTGCTATGACGCTGTCTCTTCAGAATCGGGACGCAAGTCAACCAGAGCGTCGCGGCAGATCTCAAAGCTCAGCCAGCTAGAGGCCATGCTGGGTGCAACCTTGAGGAGGTTCGGCACCACACCCTTGTAGAGACCTCTGAATCCCTCTTCGGCGATGATCACGCGGATGGCATCGGTTATGGACTTGTACTGATATCCCATGCCGGACATGGTGTTGATCTGGAAACGACGGCGCAGCACATCACTGTAACGAAGGCGTTAATACCTCTACATGATGGCAAAAGGACACGGGGATGACATACAATGGATATGTGAAAGTTTGTGCAACAGCGCCAGAGATGGCACCTGCCAGCAGTTTCCGTACCGCCGAAGGATTCTGCTCGCCGTCTTTTGTAAGGTATTTCCGCATATACTCGTACACCATGAAGTTGAGGCCGACCTGCTCCAAGTCAGTTCTGGTCCAGTATCTCTTGGGCTCCCAGGGGACTTACATAGGGTGCCACACCAGCTACCGTGGGGATGATACCCCGGTAGAGGGCCAGGAAACCGCCCTCATTCTTGTACATGTGTATCAGGGTTGCCCACATGCCCGGCAGTTTTTCCGGGCGCTGGCCAAGGTCGGCAAAGGAGGCGGACTGGATAGACAACCGTGTCCGGACGATGTCGAGCGGGTATGTGAAAACGACCGAGGTGATACCGGCGAAACCACCGCATATTAACCGGGAGAGTGATGTCAGGTCTGCACCCGGTTGTGCCTCGAAGAACTGGAGGGTCAGCGGACAAAGGAAAAAAAAGACGAAACAAAGGAAACAAGCCTCCTACCTTCTTGTAGAAGTTGTAACTGCCAAACTGCACGGCCGAGTAGGGGACAATGCGGATGCAGTTGGTGCCATTGCCTCGCATGAAGCCGCGCCAGCCCTCCTCCATCCACATCTTGTGCAGCGCCTTGCCCACGGATAGCTTGTACTCATTGCGGCCGACGCTCTGGACCTGGAAGAGGATCTTGAGGCGTTCGAGTGGCGAGACGACGGTGCGGGAAACGGCGCCGGCAACACCGCCACCGCAGAAGGCGGCCACGACAGGATCGGAGATGAAATACTGGAACTGGAGCAGCGGTGAGCTGGACGGCTGCGGCGGTGGTAGGACGGACTGACAGGCTGTTAGAAAAAACAAGGCTTGGGGAGAACAGCTGGATCTCTTGGTGCGACGGGAGCCATTGAAGGGCACACAGCGACTTACAAAAGACATTGTGCCGGTAGAAGAGGAGGTCGACAGGGCGCAATGGCAGAGAAGCTCGCAGAATGCGCTCCGGAGAGCCCCTGAGGTGGGTGGGTGGTCGCGGTCGTGGACAGGTCCGCCGTGCTGTGGAAGAAAGGAAATAGAAGCAAGAGAGGCTAAACCGAATTGGGAGGCTATTTTGCGGAGGAGAGGAGCCCCTTCGGGTGAATGCGCGCGCAAAGACTAGAGAGTCGGCAAGCCGTTTAGAGCACCTAGCAGCGAAGAGGGCAAGAGGGCAAGACGAGGCGAACAAGCACAGAAGGACTATATAAAACAAAGAGGTCCACGAGCAAGCGGTGACATGGAACAGGATTGAGCGGGGGTCGAGCGGAGAGCGATTGTGCCTCGTATTAGTCACTGAAGGGAGGCGACGAGAATGCCGAACAGGGGGTCGCGTGGCCGTTTAGTCGCTAGTTTCTGGAAGAAGTGTCCTGTTGAATGTTCTCCTGAAGAACAAGGCGGGTCGAGTCGAGGCAGTTTCGCGCCGGGAGACAATGGATTTGCGGTTGATCACACGTGGCGCAGACAGGAGGACGAGAGCAGCATACGCCCGGCTGAAGGAGCACGTGGGAGGCCAATGGACGACAGGGAGGGTTTCTGTGCTGCCGTTTCTTGTGCTGGGCGTGGCTGTTAGACTTTTAGACGACCGGGGTATCTGAAGATAATGACCAGAAAGCGGAGGCTCGCGTGGAATGGACGGCACCTTGGCAATGCGCGGTATTTTGCAGTCTGGACTGGAGGTGAAGAAAGGCGCGGGTGCTGACTGTGTAGGTACGGTACGGAGTGTTTGCAGAGCCGGACAAGACGGACGTGGCCCTGGAAGAAAGACAGGAGGCGGCGAGGGCAGAGGAAACGCGGGCCCGGGAACTCGATGCTTTCCCGAGGTCGTGGTCTCGACCAGAAGATACGGAATGGCCTAGTGGAGCCTTCTATGATTGCCCGCGAGGCTGATAGGAATAGGCCTGAAACCCCGCCAATCGCAGGCTCTTCCGGTGCTTTTTTTAGCGGTCGCAAACACCTGAAAGCCACCCGGATGACCACGTCCTTTTACCGATCTAGATTCGTCGTCCCGGGATTTCGTATGCTTTTGGCTAACGTCCGGATCACGAATCTTGCAACAAATTCTGTCTGGCGGTGGGCAGAGACCTCTTCTAAGATGGTCTTGTGAGCAGCCGGTGTGCACAGCTTCTGACTTCTGACCGCTTCTCTCATTGCCGACCTCTCTGGTCTCCTCTCCCTGGGCTCTCCTCCCTGTGGCTTTCCCCATTTCCCGTAGCCGAATCTCGGCGAGTTCCTCCGTCCGTTACCTATCGGCACCTACGTCGTAGCAAATAGTCGATCCTGTGGGGACTGCATACCTGCTCGGTACGCAATAAGGCTGCAACTGTCTCACACACTGCGACATACTACTGCCGATCAAGCGATACGCACGCTGCGGCTGGAACTACTTTATTTTACGTAGTCTTCTTGTGTGATCGGATATGCCGCCGAGAAGGGCAAGTCGTCAGGCAACCCAACTGGAGTAGAGTTAGCATTGGAACACAAAAATAGCATGTGCGAAGCTGATTAGCCACAAGAAAGAGTATTTGGTCATTGATAAAATAAATAGAGGTGGGATATACGGAGTAGAGAGTTTCTATTTGTACTGTAAACCAAAATGATACATAAATGATTTTTACTAATACTGCATAAAAAACTTCTGTACTCCGCATCTTGTAAGATATGAAGAAGTGATGAAAGCAATAAGGCGATAAAAGTAATAATATACTATTCCGTACTTTGGAATATTATCAAGATGAGAGAATACAATCTCGTCCAACAATCAGGCTGCTATTCGGACAACAGAGCCTCATTTCTAAAATGCCGAGAGATATACTGAGAAGTATTGAGGAAAAGCGATATAAAAATAAAACCGCCTCGATGGAAACCAGCTAAACGAAATTTAAAAAGGTTCATTGTAGTAGATAGGCATAGGCATCCATATTCCATTTGTTTTCTACGGAGTACTCTGCACTTCTATCTAAAATGAGACGAGCACTCGCCAGGCCCGTGTTGGCATTGCCTCACTGGTAGAAAGAAGGGAAAAATGCAACAGAACAACAGTTATTACTTTTTTGGTTAGAACTAACCGGTGACCGCCGTGCATAATCCGCCGTTCCGTTCCGATTTCCGAACTCTAGACAAACCTCATCGTTTCATGGTTGATGGCTGATGAGAGAAACAGAGATCATGGGGTACCCGGCCGGCCGGAAAACGACTTCGCAATCGAGGTTAATATTCGCGGCAGTCTCGCAATACGACTCCGATCGATCCGATCACTAAAAAAAAACAAGAAACAAAGGCGAGGAGGTTGAGAATGATCAAGCACAGCATGAACAGAACGATTCATCAAGGCAGACCAACCGTGTAAGGTTGCCTGGGATTTTTTTTTCTTTTTTCCTTTCCGTTTTTCCTTTTTTCCTTTTTCGTTCTCTTCTTCTGACTCAACCCCTCTTTTTTTTGACAACAATGACGGATAACAAATGCAGGAAACGGGAAACAGGAAACAGACGACAGGAGATGTGTAACCTTGTCTTGGGCCTGAGGCTCCCGAGTCAACTGCAGAAGAATCTCCGTATTATCGAGACAAACCCAGTGTCGCAAGCACGCAGAAGGATGTCGACGACGCAGATGCGCCGCTCTACTCTGCAATGTCCAGGTCGTCATGGGCCGGCGGCGCCGGCGCCGGCGCCGGGCTCTCTGGGCGCTCTCGCTCTGCAATTGTTGTGTCAGCTTTTTACTCTACATGGAGTCTGTAGTAAGCTGGATAATCATCCTGCGCACCCTTGCGGTCCTCGCCGTTCGTGGCGCTTTCACGGCGCTCACGGTCGTCGCGGTCATCGCGGTCGTCACGATCTTCCTTGGCGTCGCGGTCCCGGTCGCTGCTGCTACTATGGGTTAGCCATCAGTCACTTCACTCAACACAGAAATAGCAAGCATACCGATGCTCCGGGCTACGCGAGCGGTCGCGGTCGCGGCGTGACTCGCGGTCGTATTCGCGGTCACGGCGGTCCTCCTTGCGAGGCGAGTAGTCCCGACGGCTACGGGGAGACGGCGAGCGGCCACGACGGGGCGACGAACGACGACGGTCGCGGTCGCGGTCACGACCGGAGTCAAAGCGCCACGAAGCAGACGGCGGCGTACGGGCCCACTAACAGGGAAACATGTCAGAAACGATACAGTTCCTATAGGATAAAAAAAGAAAAGGAAGAAGAAACGAACCTCGATCTTCAGAATGTCGTCTCGGCCGATCCGCTTGTTATGCATCTCGTGGTAGGCATCATCGGCGTCACGGCGGTCCTCGTACTCAACAAAGGCGAAACTGCGGTCACAATTCCATTAGCAACACGTCCGGCACAGCAACCATGCCAAAGTGGAAAATACTTACAGACGGCTGGAAGCCGAACGAGGAGCCGGAATGTCGCAACGGACAAGACGTCCGTAGCTAAAAGACAGACAGGTCAGCACTTTCTGATGTTTTCCATTTGCAAGTAGCAGTCGATCTGCATAACTTCGAGCATATCTTGCATATCCTGCCATTCTATCCTTAAAAAAACGGATGCGAACTTCCTGGTCCATGGATTTGGGCACCGAGGAGTTCAAGCCAGGCCAGCCTCACCAAAAGCCAGGCAGAATGCACAGGCAGATATGGAAATTGCAAAACTCGGGGCGGAGGTGGGATTCCCAAAGAAAAAAGGACCGCATTTTTATTTCCAAAATAACCGTCGGCATCGTCGAGCGGCCGAAGGGGACGGGGGGGTACGGCATCAGGGGGGAGGAGTGAAGAAAGGCGGAACAGGACGCTAGGCAAGGCGACCACCGTTTCGTTCGAGAAAAAGGGGGGGAGGGAGATGAAGCGGTCGAAGAGGAGAGATGGGGAGGGAGGAATAGAACGACGACGACGGCGACTCGAGAGCAGAGGATGATGGTCGACGCATTTTTGGAGATGAGTTGTTTTCAAAAAACGTACCGTTCGAATTCGTAGGCAAGGTCGCGAGCACGCGTGCCATGGCTGAAGCCAGTGACGTAGAGAGTCGTGCCACCGCGAGACATGGCTGTCGAAACTTGTTGGATGGATTAAGAACAGAAAAAAAAAAGACGGGAGAAATGCAAACAAAAAAACAAGGCACAGTGGACAATGAACAGTGAACAGAAATTTGCGTCAAGATAGAAATCAAGAGGTCAGAGAAATAGCAAGCCCCTGAAAAAAACGGATCGTCGCAGCAAAGACGAAATAAAACCTTGTGTGTTCCCAACGTCGATGCGAGAAAAAGACGACGGCGCTGCAGACAGCCGGGAAAGAAGAAGTTGATGGGAGAAGACCTGTTTGTTTTGTGACGGGACAGAAAAAAAGGTCGGGACAAAGAATCGACAGAGAAGCAAACGAGGTTCGAGGAGCTGTTGCGCAGACTAGCCTGAAACAAGCTAGCGCCTAGCTAAGAACGGGGATATCACGTGATACGCATGAGGTCGTGTGCTCCCGAAACAGCGAGACAGAGAATTACCCTTTGCGGTTTAGCGCGTCTTACAAATAGAGTCGTTTCTGGCGCAGACGACGGCAGTTGGCGCAGAAATGTGGTAGTTATTGTGGATTTAGCTTTCCAAACGGGTATTCAGCTGTTCTATTGTTGTTATGGCTGCTAATGAAGGACTCGCCATCCTTGTTTCGTGATTTTGTGGGCGTAGGCGACGCGCGTCGGCGGCCATTTTGGCCTCCTTTCTAGACGTGTCTTTCTGGCACGACTCTTTGCTAAAACAGGATTTATATCCTCTATGGTTCCCACTCCGTACTCCATCATACTCCATCGATCCCAGAGAGGCTGGGGCATTCCGTGGAGAGTTAGGCAGCGTAGCAAGTATAGCCGCTGGCACAACTGAAAAGAGAGACTTGCAAATCTGACAAAAGAAAGAAGAAATGAAAGAAGACAAAAAATGGAAGAAAAAGGAAGAAAAGGAGAGAAAGTACTCCGTACCCCGTACTACTGTGTAAGACAAAAGTCCTACAGGATCAGATAGAGACTGCACAGCATGCTGGGGCCCATAAAGATGCCCAGCCAGAACTGGATGTTACCCAGCCATTGGCGGTTGCGCATGAATTTGGTGCGGCTGAGCCGGACGAGCTGGGAGGAGTTAATTTTTGCAGTTCGGGGAGCGGAAGAGGATGGTTACGACGTACCGGCAGCTGAAACATTTGCAGGGCCAGCAGATAGCCACGTAGTTTCTTGAAGATGCACCACATGACCAGCTCGTGAACACAGGCCGAGAGGAAAAAGGTAATGAGGGTGGCGGTGTGTCGGTTGACCTTCATGGCCGAAATGGAGCTGTGGTACACGTGGCGCAACAGGAAGAGATGCACAGGACGGTTCCAGTCACGGGCAAACTCGTCCCAGGTAACCGAGTTCCACCAGGCCGAGTAGAAGCTGCGGTCGGCAAAGTAGGTGAGCTCGGCGAGGAAGTTGAGGATGGTTTCCCAGATGAGATACCAAGAGAGCTGGGGAGTTAGCATGCACTGGAATGTACAACGGACAACGGACAACAGATAACATACCAGGTACTCCATCATAAAAGGAAAGATGAGATCGCTCATCATCCAGGGAAACTCGCGAATACGCTCAGCCATGGGCATGCCAGCCTCCTTCATGGCCAGCGTGCGCATCACAATGGGGTAGATAGTGGCCTGCGAGATGCTGACCATGACAAAGATGATACCGAAGCAAGCAACCAGTTTCTCGGCGGCGTAGCGCCAGTTGATGGACTCGGAGCGCGGGTACTCGAGCTCGTACACGACCGTCGGCAGCGGGATGTACTCGTAGTGGTTGGCCAGCGTCAGGTTGTGCGGGTAGCCGCGCTCGGGCTGTGTGGCCTTGCCGCGCAGCTCTTCGGTCAGGACGCCCATCTCCCAGCGCAGCACGCGCGCAAACACGGGCACCTGGTCGGCAGGCAGCGGCCGGCCCGACTGCAGGGCGGCCATGACCTTTTCAACGGCCTCGGGACTCGTGGGCTTGTCGGCATTGTCGGCGTTGGTGTTGGGCTGGGCCTCCGCTTCCGCACTTTCCTCGATGCCCGACTGCCGCCGCTGCTGCTGCTGCACCTGCTCCAGCTGGGCCTGCAGCGCCGCCCGTCGCTTGTACATGGTCGACAGATAGCCGTTGTAAAAGGCGTACGAGTGCTGTTTCATCAACATGACGAGGCCGTGCATGACAAAAAAGACCGTGTGCGACCACGGCCAGTCGCGCAGCTGTGTCCAGCCAATGAAGCCGGCCACATACAGCGTCTGCCAGACATTCTGCAGCACCCAACCGGAGCGGTCCCAATCAATGTAGTCGTTGAGAACGGCACGTTGCAGCAGCAAGCTGACGCCCGTCAGCGCGCACAGCATGCCGTCCGAGGCCAGCAGTACCACCACGTCGCGGTGGAACATGATGGACATCATCTCGTGCGTGCCGAGCGGGTTGCCTGTTTTGCGCCAGTTCTCGGCGGTGATCTTGACCATGAACAGAAACACGCTCAGCCAGAAAAGCGTAAAGAAGCCGTAAAAGGGGCTGCCTGATGCGTCTGCGTTCTGGCGATCAAAGGCCGAGAACTTGCGCGTAAAGACAAAGTCCCGGAACCGGTCGCCACGTCGGCGGTGCCGGTTGCGCTTCTTCTTGCCCGTCTTGTCGTCCTCGTCGACGATACCATCGGCCTGGCGGCGGCGCTCTTCGAGCTCCTCGCGCACCTGCAGCAGATCTTCACGCAGCATCTGAGCGAGGCGCGGATCGTCAATGGACACGACAAAGCTGTGATCGTCGTTCTTAATAGTGGCCGGCTTCACCAGACACGCGTCATCGCCGCCTTCATCGTCGGCCTCCTCGCTGACAGACGAAGGGGCCGTGCTCTTGGTCATGGTGGCCGTGGCCACGGTGGTCGAGGCAGAGGTCGAGAAAGCGGCACCATCGGATTCTTCAAAAATGACCGTGGCGGACGGTCTACGGCCGCGGTGCTGTGTCAGCCGCGAGGAGGGCGGCAGATCGTCGGCGGAGATGCCGGTGGCGCCGGCCACACCGTGCAGAGAGCTCTCGGTCAGAGGCTGTGTGGCGACATCTTCGACGGCGATCATACCGTCCACCCCCCCTTTCTCTTCAGGCTGTTTCAACTCGTGGCGCAGCTGCGTGGGCTGCAGTCGGTGGCGGAGAACCATGGCTTCGGCGGGGGGTGCAGCAAGCTCGTCGTAGTCCTCTTCGCTGGGACTGTCGGATGCGGCAAGGGAAGTATCGGAGCTGTTGGCACTGGAGACGGCAGCAGCTGCACGCAGGGCCTCGCCCAAGGCATTGGGGCGATGGGTGGTGGATGCCATGGTGGATCAGGGCCTGATCAGCAGATGGGGATGGGGATGGAGACGAAGAAGAAGGCCAATGAAGGGGAAGAAAAGGGGGGGACAGGGTAGGACGGATCAGGGTTATAAATAGGTCGGACAGTCAGTCTGGCAGGTCTGACAGGTCTGGCAGGTCTGAGGTCTGGCAGGTCTACCAGGCCGACGCTCGCTTGTTGGGTGTCAAGGTCGGATGCAAGGTTGGATGCAGATGGGATGTAAATTTGGATGCAGATTGGTTGTAAAATTGGCTGCAAAATTGGTTGCAGAATCGGTTGCAGGACCCTGTCTCACAACTGGACAGGCCGGACGCCACGCCCGTTAATATCCACGGAAGGCTCCGGCTTCCTCGGAGGTGACTGGCTAGGGCCCCGTGGAAGCGGGGAACGCCAAAAGCCCGACGGCCGCGACTCGGCGGACTATAGAGCGAATCGCTGCCCAGCGCTAGCGCATTCTCTCTGTAAGCTCGCTGTAATACGCCGTAATCCCTTTCTCCGTGCTGCTAGATCGGCGCACTCATGTGTCTGACTGGCGAAACCGGCACTTCCGAAGTATTTGTCACGCTCTCTCTCGTCTGTCGGATTTCGCTTTTGTAGTATTTATTCTTTATTTTTTTTTTTCAAAATCCGTCGACGGGATTGGCATGTCCAGCCTTTACCCGCAGCATCGAGACGTCATACCACTTGTCGGCAAATCCACATGATGAATTGGCTGACCCATTGATAAAAAGACAGGGGACTCAGCGCCAGAAGAACCAAAAATCTGCTGCTACATAAATAAAACCTAATGAACAGAAACACACAAAGTGTGCATAAAACCGGCAGAGGGAGACGAGAAAAAAGTACTCGTACGTAGTACTCCGTACTGTGTGTGTATGCCGTAAAGCCCCGTTATTTTTTTCTCTCTTTCTTTTTTCTCTTTTCTTCCTTTTCCTTTGCTGTGTGCCCTTGCCCTCACACCATCTTCTCGTGCGTCGCCATCAGAGATCCGATAAACGTCGTCACCAGACGCGACCGCACTTGGCAAATGTCCTCGGGCACCAGCCAGATCGTGGCTCCCAACTTGCGCGCAATGCTGATGCTCAGCTTGGCATTCAGATACGCCTCCTCCTCGGTGCGCCCGCTCGTCACAAGGTCGTAGTCCACGTAGTTGCTCTTCATGCCGTTCAGCACATCCAGCAAAAACACACCCGTGCCAATAGCAGGGTCCTTGAATGAACGGATCGACGAGCTGCGTCCGCCCTTGCGCGACATGTCGTTGGCCCACCGCACCATCTCGGCATCTGTAATCCCCCGCTTGCCGAGTCTCTGTGCCAGCGCCGACAACGTCTCCGTGATATCGCGCCGCATCAGTTGCCACACTAGGCCAAGCGTCAACATCTTCTGTCCATCCGTAATGTCTGCGCCCTGGATCCCCACTAGCGAAAATCCCAGCTGCTTGCCCAGCTCAACTGCGTAGTTGGTGTTCTCCACTGCCTTGAACCGCATGATCTCGCCGCCATGGGCCGGCCGCTTGTTGACGTGGCGCCAGTTCACAGACCCCTTCACTACCTTGTCGTATGCCTGCAGCAGGATCGTTCCATCGCATAGATCGTCAAAGAACGACTGCACTGCCGGCTGCACATCCAAACTGTTGAGCCACAGCGTGAACACCCGTGCCTCCCGTTCACCCTCGGCATCAAAGTCTTCCACCTCGGCCTTCTCTTCCTCCGTAATCGGGTCCAAGCACGGGTGTGTGTTGAACAGGTTCGCCACAAAAGCCAAATTCAGCTTCGGGTTGCCCGCCACCAGCGACTTGGGCGTCAGGAACTTGCGGCACTCCAGCTTGTCAGCATTCTGCAGCACCTCCTCGGCCCGCTGCAGCAGGTCGCGCGTCTGCAGCGGCGCCCGCGTGACGCCGTACTCCTGGCCAATCTGTGCCAGCAGCACGGTGTAGTTGGTGCCGTCCTTGACGTCCGACGAGAAGTTGTTGACGCGCTGCGGCCAGTTGGCCGCCTTCAGGTGGTAGTTGAACCAGCGCAGAAGAATCTGCTCAGGCGGCAGCCGCAGGAACTGCTCCAGGGTCTCGTCCTCCTCCAGCAGCCGATACAGCTCGGGATGCAGCTTGATGTCGATCTTGCCCAGCAGACCCCGGCGGATGATCTGCCAGATAAGACCGAGAATGAGATGCTCGCGCACCTCCATGATGTCACCGCTGCCAATGTTGACGACGGAACAGCCGATACCCTTGGCCGACTCAATCACAATGTTGTTGTTCTCCGTCATCTGGAAGGCGTTGAGCGTCTTCGTCTTGCGGCCCGCCACGTTGAGCACACGCTCATCAATGGTGTCGGGCACGCTGTCGTTGATCAGCTTCGCCAGCACGAGACCGTCCTTGCACTCGTCAAACATCTCAAAGGTGTGGATGGCAAAGGGCAGACGGTTGCCAATATCGGCGTCGCCGGCCAGCACGGCGTTGATGTGGCGCGTGAACTCGGTACGCTCGTCCTCGTTGATCGTGTGCGTGATGTTGGAGTTGGAGCCTTGCACCTGGATGCGGCCACCGATGCTGCCCTTGGACGCATGGCCGCCTGTCCGCTGCGAAACGATGCCGGGGCTCTGGGGAGAGGCAGGGCCGGACTGTGCCGAGGCACCCGTGGACATGCGCTTCTGGGCGACCGACGAGTTGCGCAGGTTGGCAATGAGCTGGCATGTTAATATCGAAACGTCGCATCTTCGCTTTGCCCTTTCGACAAACTCACCCCAATGTAATCTTCCAGCTCTACCCGTCTGGACGAATCCAGCTCGACCTCTTTCAGAGCCTGGCGCACCACATCGTAGGGCTGGCGCTCCGACTGCTGTGTCCCCTTGATCGCGGTGGCCTCATCTATGTAGCCCTTGTCGTCGACATCGAGCTTGCGAAAGGCATTGCTGAGGTCAAAGATCTCGCCCTGCTGGAATTGAGGAAACTTCCTACAAGATAACAAAGCATCGGTCAGAACATGATCCTCTTGTCGCGCCCAGTCCTGCAACTCACCTCTGAATCTTGAGAACGTTCATGGTCGCAAGAAACCGGACAAACTGCCGGTATGGAAAAGCGAGGGATAAAGAAGAAAAGAAACGGAGAAGAAGACAAAAGAGACAGAAAAGAG
Source organism: Dryadomyces quercus-mongolicae (assembly GCA_002215975.1). Taxonomy (NCBI): domain Eukaryota; kingdom Fungi; phylum Ascomycota; class Sordariomycetes; order Ophiostomatales; family Ophiostomataceae; genus Dryadomyces; species Dryadomyces quercus-mongolicae. Next base: position 198,201 of record NIPS01000010.1, on the reverse strand, counting down.
AAAAAGAGAAAAGGTGGAGGGATGACGAAAGAGACGTTCAGAGCTAAAAACCCGCGGTTTCCGGATAGCAACTAGCTCGTGTGGGCCTTGCCTGGGGGTCTGTTTCTGGGATGCTCAAGAGCTTTCGAGTCGATGGGAAGAGGATGAAGAAGAGAAGCGACTGTTGCGACAGTCGAGACGGAGGCAATATATCGGCGGCGCATGGAACAGAAGCTCACTTGCGGAAGGAAAGGCCGCTTGGTGGTTGGTGGGGGCGGGGAGAGGCAAACAACGGAAGGGGTGCTCCGTAATACGAGTATTGCGGCAATAGCGTGCTGCCTGGCAACGCATAAACGCCCTGGGAAAGTCTGCCTAATCACCCTTACAGCGGACAAAGGCTGAAACCCAAAGAGGCACAGCGGTCTTTGTCGCAGAGCCTAGCGCCAAGCCACAGCGACTTGCGCGTACTGGTGCAGCCAGGCAACCGCCACAGGTTCGTGTGGGGCAAAGCACGTGGATCCCCGTAATCGAATTTTCTCGCTTTCGCTCTCGCGACGTCATGGAAAATTATGTTTTTTGTTCCTGGTTTTGATGTTTTTGGGGCATCGCGGAGTGATTGCGCTTCTAGATCCAGTATTCAGCCCAGACCGTGATAACTTCTGCTGAAAAACGGTAAGTCGAGTGTGGATAGCTCGTGGTGATTTTTTTTTTGTATTTTTCCTTATTTTCCGATCCGCCATCATTCTTTGCGTCTGGCTTCCTTCTCTTCCATGGAGCATTGGACTCACTCGGGTGGCGGAGATGGATCTGACAGGACCAGCTTGCATGCTTTGACTTCTCCGCCATGGAGCCAAGACGCCTGGGATCGTCTACATTCCACCTTTTTCCAGCATTGGCTTGCTGACTTCATCCTTCTCAGCCCATTCCTTCGTTCCCTGTCTCACGATGGCAGTCTGTACCAGTTGCAAGGACCCCCTGGTTCTCGATGTCGATGGCGGTGACGGATCAGCCGACGAAATCGTCCCAGACGACCTCCTCCTGTCTTGCGGCTGCCACTTTCACTGGCAAGTGCCTCTGCCCTGTCCTACCTCGTGGAACCTGGTTCTGACACCCTGCCGCCAGGCAATGTCTCTTGGATGAAGCTGCCCAAGTGGCCAACTCGATCACCTGTCCCTCCTGCGGAATCTACCTTTCTGCCACGCCGCTGGCTGCCGCCTCTTCTTCCTCTTCTTCAGCCGCGCCATCCCTGCCCAGTGGCATTCAGATCCTCACCCGTTATGTCAACGAAGGCGGCCTGCAAGACAACTATGACATCTTCCCAGATATTGCTGAAGAGGCATACCTCCAGGCACACCCGGAAGCGCGTTCAGCACGCGCCTTTCTTACAATGTGTGCGGCGGGTGATGTGATGGGTATCGTGAGCTTGCTCTCGGATGAAGAGGCAGACGAGGACGAAGAAGAGGAAGAAGGTTCTCCAGCTCCCAAACTGCCCCTTGAAGATCTCTTGCGTTATCAAGACCCGCTGGGCGGGCTGCAGAGTGGACTTCACGTGGCTGTCCAGAATAACCAAGAAGAAGTGGCATATCTCTTGCTTTTCCTGGCCTCTCGGCTTCCTCTGGAGGCTTTTCCACCCGCCGTGCTGCAGTCAGCCGAGCAGGTTGGCTTGACAAGACCGGCGTCTGTAGCCACGCATGCCGACATTCGTACGCTGCAAGATCAGCATGGCGAGACTGCCAGAGCCTACGCGGCGAGAATGGGCTTGCGTTGGCCAGCATTAGAAAGTTGACTCTAAATGAAAAATTTTCATTATCACGGACACATTTTTTTTAAATTCACATATTCACTTTTTCTCATTTTTCTCACTTTCTCATCAACTTGTTTCTCGTAAATACACGTTGTCTGGGAACGATTTTATTACAGCTATATCTCTATCTATTCCTAGATCTACGAGCTCGTCTTGGCTTCGCCCCGAAAGGCTACTAGACCCCAGCACCACGGTAAGGTGCGAGCTCATCGCTGGGGAGGGTTGATGCCGGGGCCGCATCAACCCCCATCACGGGTGACGTGGTGTCATCAGGCTCATTAACTGGAGGCCTGGAATTGGGGGGAATGAGGGAGGGTGCGCCAGAGACTGACGACTCAGTGGCCTATCCATCCTCCTGCCAGGGCTTCGACAGGAGTCTTGCTTTTTGGGCAAGAGAGAGGTGCAGGACATTCTCTCAGGATCATAAGACGCAGGAGGCTCCCTGAATTGCAGCTGTGCAGCTATCCCTCCAGACGGATCGCTACAGTCATCACCACATGCATCCTGTAGATGCACCTATTTTTCGTCTTGGCGCTGCCCAAACACGGCGCGGTTGGCCTCCACAACCCCTGGAGATCGTGTTTGGGGGGTAAAATATATATAATAAAGAAGAAGGCCAGGCCGCTCTGACTGTCACCCTGTCCGCGTGCACCTGATAAGTATCTGTGTTCTGGTCCATTGGCGCTTGGTCCAATGCCCAGAAGACAGACAAAGTCGAAGATGAAAAAAAAAAATTAAGAGGAGAGAGTTTGGAATTGGAAATTTTTTCGCCCACGGCCTTTTTATGCCCAAACGCTCTTTCCTAGTTTGTGCTCCCATCACCGGTCGTTCCTTCCTCTTTTACGCGGAACAGACGCTGCACGGAATCTTACAACGCCGACCACCGACGACCGACCTCATTAACGCCGACGCAATCGAGGACAGCAGAACGGCGAGAAAGGCATGGACGGCGAGGAGAGCTTCAATACAGGCAGGAGGTCTGCAGGAAAAACACTCCGTGTTACCATGGCTTCCAATGGCTCTCGAGGGTCCTCTTTCTTCCCATCGCCATGTTCATCCTTCAAGATACCATTTACATACTGCGTCCAACCAGCCGACAAATTACTCAATCGAACGTTCTTTTGTCTCGAGTTGAAACTGAGCCAGGTTTTCTTGCTCGTGGAAGAGACCTCAGAGAACCGAGGAAGACCTGCGACTCCACGAAGCCGATAACATATGCAGGACCGATCACTCTGTACGTCGAGTCGGCGATTCTGTCGGAAGAAGCAAGCTCTCGAAGAATAATGGGATGGTGACAGCTGAGGAGGATAGCCACGATGCCACCTATATGACAGCTACATGTGCAAAAGTGCCGGCCAAGAGTCATTCATACAGGCCCCATTCTGGGCAGACCACCAACAGTGCAGAAGAAGGTGCAGTTCTTCTTGTCATGAAGTATATCTTGGACGAGATCGCTGCAGGTGAGGTCGTTGATGGCAGTAGTACTGCCTTAAACGAGCCTCTCGCAGTGCTGATGGCGGCAACGCGGGATGCAGCGACACCATAAACAAACAAACAGTTGGGAGCAATAAGGATAGCATGGGAAATTATGCCGCTGGCAATCCAGACTTTCTGGGCATGACGGTGACACCGACCTGCCAATTGGGGACCCAGTTGGGTCCATTCAAGTCAGTTGGGCAGTGGCATGTAGAACTGGAGCAGGATGAAGCTGTGGACCTGCCAAAAGGGGGAAAATGCACCACGGAAGACTTAGGCTGGCGCCACTGAGGCGACAAAGGATTCGACTGAGCAGGGCATAGATGCGGCCGCGGAGGTGACGAAATGTCCAGAAGAAATACCACACTCAACCAATGTTGCTCATACTTTTCTGTGTATGCATGCAGTGGTGCCTGTCGTGATGGCTGCCCACTGCATATGGAGTAGGCAGCCATTCTTTTAGACTAATATGACATATGACAGTCTAATTAGGTGATTAAAGGAATCTGTACGGAATATGCGAATCCCTCTTTTGAATTTTGGGCAATTGAAACTTTAGCCGATTCTCCGGATCTACCGCCTCCTACAGCGAGTGTCTCGTCTTAATCCGTCACGATATCCACAAACGCTTCAAAACATATTTTCGGTTAACCAGCCACCTGCCAAGACTTTCGCACGGCCATGATGAATCGACCCGTACGAATATTCAGCTCAGATGCCAAGTAAGCACTGACAAGCGGCTACGACCCGCATTTAGCCGTCCGGTAGGATTTCTCGTTGACCAGGCGCCTCACTAATATCAACTTACCAACGGTTTGCTTGGCAAGAAACATTCTGCAGTTCTGAGTAAAACGAGTGTGAAAGCATAATTGTTGCCATGTTCTATCAAGCTATGAAATCTAAGCAAACTGCAGCTTCTGGGATTTTGAACACGATGTTATTGATGTAAATATACCCCGTAAAAGAAAATCTCTTCCTGAGAAAATTTATTAACTATTTAAGCTGAACACTACCCCTACAGAACAATTGTAAATATTATATTTTATACATTAGAACAACAATTAAATTATCTTTTTTTTTTTACAGAGAATGTGAGCTGTATTTTCTTAATCTGTTTTTTCTTGACAAAGATTGAAAACTTTAATTCTGAATCAACATTGTCATCAAACACATTGATATACATACAATGATGTTCTGAATTTTAAACCCAATAGATTGCCACATCTCTGGTGTAGTATTCTTGTTTTTATGAAATTAAAATATTATAAATAGTTGCACTTTGAACATTTCGATTTGGGGATTCATTTTTGCTGATATATTTTATCAAAATGAATATATTCTCATGCGGTTTCGCCGGAACTACATCACACATCCTTCGTAAATTGCTTATAATTGCTTATACTGTCTGAGCAAATATTAGAATACTACTCTGCATGCTTCTCATAATGGCTTACAAACATGTTTCCCTTTTTGTTTCAAAACTTGCCAAGACGTTCCATAAAACACCAGCGGCTATTGATTACTAAGCAATCTGAAGCAGGGGCGGCTTCGGAATAGTTTTCTAGATTCGCCACAAAGTCCAGTCACAGGCATTGAATTGCAGAACAGACCAAGAAACAGACGCTTTTCGTGCTATGAAGAATGTACACGGGGAAAAATAAACAAAGCGGCCAGCGCCAACATTCCATTCTGCAGTATAGATTCAGCGAGCGAGAGCGTTGTAAGCATTTCTCCATCTCGCCCCTTCCATTCTCCCAACAGCTAATAGGGAGCCTGCGAACATCAATTGTCCTTGCGTCCTTGTGTCTTTGCTACACTTGTCTGGAAAATGGAAGGGGGATATCTAAATGCTATGCCTGGAGCGCCCCTTCTTCTCTCCTTACGATGCCTGTTGGACAGCGAAGCAACCTTGAAACAGTTAGTTGACAAATATTCCAAAGGAACCGTTGCATGGAAGATACGTACCTCCAAATGGACCTGCCTGTGCCGTGTTCCGGCACCGAACCGTGCAGATGTTTCCAGTGGAGCCCTGAGAGCATGTGTAGCTGGTGGGCATTATTACGGTCATGTTGTAGTCTGTGAACTTGGACAGAGACAGGCCGTTGGCTCCGGGGACGTCGTTGGTGACCTGAAGAGTGGCAGCAGCAGTGGTCGAGTCGTTGGACGTGAACAGGTCGCAAGTGTAAGGCCCAGCACCTGTTTTGTAAGTTTTTGTGCGGAAATGGGTATGTGCACTATAAAACTTACCATCCTGGTTGACCTGGTGAACAGTGACTGTCAGAGTGGTACCGACGGCGACTTGGGTCACATCGTTTGTAGCAATGGCAGTCTCCACGCTGCTAAGGACATCGATGTTGCCATCCAGCTCCGTACGTCCACAGACACCAGTGGTGTTGGCGCTGATTTCTGCATCACGGATGATGGACGTGTCCTGCTGGCAGGGGCTGATGAGCGTGCAGTTCCGTGCAATGGACGAGTCCACTATAACAGAGTCAGTTTCTGTACAGCCATCTTACTGCAAGTGTTCACATACCCGAGTATCCGACAGAGTCGCCCGAGATACCTGCTACGGCCAAGATGACACTGTGCCCCCGCGCAAGCGCAAAGAGGGTGGTGGCAAAGAGCACGATGCTATACATGGTGAAGAAAAGAGGAAAGAAGAGAAAAGGAAGACGAAAAAAACGAAGGGAATAAGAGGCAAGAAAAATAGAGAATAGAAAAGTGCACAGCACTGTTGAGAATAAGAGGTACAGAGAAGGGAAAATGGAAATACGGAAACGAAAAAAGAACGGCAAGCGGCGATGTGTGTGAAGGTACACTTAGGATAGGACGAGTCAGGATGCAAGAGGTGTTTATAAGAAAGTTTGGGTCACCGGGGCGAGGCAGTTGTCCGCGCGGACCAACAGTCATGCCGGTGGCGTGGGATCTCTGAGGGAGGCTGTCTGGCCCCTGGTCAGGCATTGCTCGTATTGGTCATTGCCAAAAATGGTACACTTCCTGTGATTTCAAGCAAAGGCTACGAATCTTACGAGCATGTGAAACGACAAAAAAAGCTGGGCCGCGTGCAAGTCTTTGCCCCTGGGGCACAACTGAGTCACCTGAACATTCGATCGCCGTGCAGCGCTTGGTTGTGAAAAGTTTCACGAAGGCGCATCCAAGGCTCCTTGGCTGTTGGGATGGACGGGCAGGAGCAGAATGTTTGGCTGGGAATAGAAACACGAAACTCTCTGGGACACAAGAGCATGGCGCGGCCTTTGGGGGTGTGTTATCAGCCAGGAGGCTCTTTTTGAGGCTCCCTGTCTGCAAGGAGGCTCCTAGCATTAAGCGTATCAGGGCTGCATGGAGCTTGATTAGTGGTCTTTGCAACGGCATTTGGTGCCGAGCTTGGGTGGACAGCCTTGTTAAGTGGCGCCCCCTGATCGGCTGGGGATCGGCTACGTAGAAACACTTGAACGGGATTGAAACCCCGAACGTCCGGACAGGGCGGTGGATCGACCAGGGCCTCCCGTTTTAGTGGCATCCATTTTCCGGTGCGCACAGTCAATAAACGGGTGATCGCCTTCGCTCGAAGGTCCACTTGCAGTTTCACGACGAGTCCCTGCGCCTTCGGGTGGATCCGATTCGGGCTGGCGATCGCTGCGGTTTGGCCTTCTACCGTCGTATGATGGCGATGAGCGGCATTTGAAACGGCGACGTTGGCAAAACAAGCCTACCATTTGTGTTATCGCTTTGTCTTGCCTCATGCGTGGGTCTTGGCAAGGAATTTCCCCGTGGCATCCTAGGGTTACCCAACACAAGTCCATGGACATTGACGAGCCAGAACGCCGCATCATAGACAGTATATATCTTCGTAGATCGACAGCCGTCTTCAGTACTCGTCGTCTGGAACCCATCGATATGCTCGTACTCTAAGCTTGCCTTTTCCTTTTTCTTCTTCTCTTTCACTTCTTCCATTCATCTATCGGCTGGTCTGTATATTCTTACTTTTTTGTTCACCTCCCTTTCTGAATCTTTTCTCTTTTCTCTTTCTCTTTACCTCTTCTTTTTGATTTTTACCTTCTGTCTTCAAAATGCATTCGTTCACGCAGACCCTTCTGGCCATGGCTGGTGGCCTTTCTGTGGCCCATGCCCAGGGTGTCATCATCAGTGCCGTGGGTAACACGGGCACGAGTGTTGGCATGCAGGGTAAGTCTTTTGAATTAGACTTAGACTTATATAATTCGTCTAACTCTCTTTAGTGGAGGTTGATAATTATAACGATGCGAACTACATCAACCAGGCGGAGATCGAGGCCAACGCTGTCAACGCCTGTGGCCGTACGTTCCTTGCTGGCGACATCAGTGAGGCCGGCGTGACGGAGGAGTTGATCGAGGCTGGCACATACACCACCGTCTCCAAGAGTGGCACCATCACCATGGTCATCAGCCAGCGCTTCTCCAACGGCACTGGTCCCTTCACCTGCGACGTGGACGAGGCTAGCAATGCTCTGGGCGCCTATGGCCAGACCAACCTGACTGTCACCGACGACAGCAACTATGGCACTGGCAACCTGACTCTGACTATCGCTATGCCGAGTGACTTGGCCTGCATTGGTGGTATGTTTTCCTGTCCTCTTCACTCATTTTTCCTTTTCTGACAACCAGGCTCTACTGGAAACATGTGCACTGTCCGCTGCGTCAACAGCTACAGCTTTGGTGGCTGCATCACTGTCCAGCAGACCGATGTCACTGGCAATGTCAACACGGTCGACAACATTGCCACCGAGGAGGAGGCCACGGCCATTGCTGCTCAGGTCACCCAGAACCAGAAGGACCTGCCGGCTGCTGAGGCTGGTCTGGCTTCGGTTGACACCACTTCCGAGGAGGCCAAGGCCGTTGTCGAGGCCATCCTGTCCCAGGACACATCCATTGATGCTGCTGCTGCCAACGTGGCCGTCGCCAGCACAACGACCACCATGACGACCACCAGCACCGCTGCCGGGACCACGGCTAGCACCACCAAGAAGTCCAAGGCTGAGAAGGCCGCTGCTGCTTCCTCCCGGCGGGCCAGCAAGTCGGCTGCTCGTGCCAGCAAGTCTGCCGCCTCGGCATCTTTGGCTGCTGCCGGTACTGTTGCTGCTCGTGCTGACAGCACGACATCCGCCGCGACCGCCACCAATACAACTGATGCCGGTACTGCGTCTACCACCAAGACAGTCAACTCTTCCAAGGCCGCTGCCGCTTCGTCTCGGCGGGCCAGCAAATCGGCTGCCCGGGCTAGCAAGTCTGCTGCCAGAGCTTCCTCGTCTGCTGCTGCCGCCGCTGCCTCTGCTACGGCTACGGTCGCTGCTCGGCGTGAAGGCACCCACAACCTCCGGTGGGCCAACCGTCGCAACATGGACGAGTTTGAGGAGTAAACCGCTCGCGAGGCCAATGAGACAAAAGGTTGGTTCTTAAAATTTCCATCTACTTGATCTACCGTAACTAACAACCCCAGATCAGAAGGCTGCTCGATGCCCGCAGGACGAGCTGAGAGAAGTTCCGACTGAGTGAGGAGGTGAACTTTTTTTTTTGTATTTAGCCGTTGTGTAAAAATATCTAAAAGCCTTGTACATAAAAATAAGGTATCCACTCCACGACTAAGATCTGAGATATCACATGTAACGAGCCGCTGTCTAACCTTGATGAAATCACACATGAAATTACGAAATAAGGAGTAAGCTTTTAAGCCTCATATTTTGCGAGATATGCTCGTGCAGAGGCTCTGTATGGAGTAGGTGTCAACAAGAATACGAAGTGGTGCGAGAAAGAAGAGAAATCATGGCATCTCCACTGCTTGTTTCCGACTATACGAAGTTGTCGTACGAGTGAAAGCCAAACCCCTGTACCTTGATACAACCACTGGTTCCCCTGCGTTTTAAAATAGTACTCGTATGCCTGTGTCCATCATTGCTTGTACGGTACAATTCTAGTTAATGTGCTGTCTGTTTAGCAAGTATTGATGATTCCTTTATTTCTTGTGCATTGTGATTTCTAGTCAACGAGTTGAAGCACCTGACCGACTAGAAACTATAGCAGAGGGACTCGTACATTAAAGCACTATGCCCTATAAAGATACTTGTTCCTTGATGTAGACTAGGGATCTCTGAATCAATAGCTATGGAATAAAATGTATGATACTCCCGCAATGAGCCTGTAAATTGCCTTTACGCTTGTACAGCCTCTTTATCCGCACCCAGGGTCTGCTTGACGTGCCAATCGGCGAGGTCCCGTGTGGCAATGGCGTCCTCCAGACTGCTGTGTCCTTTCTGTGTGCGCAACTGAATGTGGCGTCCAAGACGGCGCAGGGTCAGAGCCTTGAGACTGAGTCGTTCCTCTGGGGGTTTCTCTTTTGCTGTTTTCTCTGTTTTCTCTGTTTTCTCTTCTTTTTCTGCTTTCGCCGCCTCTTCGGTTTCCGGTTCTGCTGAGTCTGCTGGTTCTTCCTCTCCATCCTTTCCTGCACTTTCCACTGCTTCTTCTCTCGCCTTTTCCTCTTCCTCCTCTGCCTTCATCTTCTCCTCTCGTAGATGCATCTCCACCTGAAACGTGTCGAGGACACAGCGATGCAGCCAGCGAAGCGAGGACAGGTCACTGTTGGCGCCGTGCCCGACCACGATCGTGTCGGGCCCGACAAACCGCCACACTTGCTCCCGGGCTGCTTGCAGCCCCCGGATACATGTCCCATCGCGCCTGGCTTTTTGCATCTGTGACCACGACACGCCCGAGAACCGCGTGTTGTAGTGTGCCATCGGCACGGACGGCCACACCAGACTGTCGATCAGTACAGCCCCTGAAAAGTAGTCAATGACCGTCAGGCGGATCAGCTCCGACTCGCCATCCTCGGCTGTGCCCATCTCGCAGTCTAGGGCCACAGCCAATCTCGGCTGCCTCGTCCATCGCTGTGGCGGCACAATTGCCACGCTTGCTTCGCTCTGGGCTCCACGGCGGTGACCGCGACGACGCCAATCATGGCCTTGGCCTTGGCCTTGGCTATTGCTTCGCGCATGTTGAAGCGCTGGTGATTTGGGACTCGTCGGGTTGGCCTCCTGGGGGCGTATAGCGGGTGTCGGGTAGTAGGCCCAGCGCTTTTCAAGAGCGCCGACTGGGTAGATGCGCAGATCGTGTTCGCGCAAGGCTTTGCATGGCTTTTTGGCAGACACATGCTGTTGACAGCAGGTCCAGTACTGTTTGTTTGTCAGCTTTCACACTCTCATTTATGTGCTTGGTTCAGTCACAAGAGGACAAGGCATACCTTGAACTGCACGTTTCCGGAATGGAAATGGCATTGGAAGTTGTCTTTTTCTTCGTCCTGTTTCAGCCGACTGTCTTCACTCCCTGATTTCTTTGATGAATCCGAGTCGCTCTCGCCCACGCCGTTGGCAAGGCCATTCTTGGTACTCTTGGAAGATCTCTTTTCACGGTGCTTCCTTGGCTTTCTTATTTTTGCTGTTCCGCCCGTTAGTTCTTTAACTCTGCCCCAAAAGCTTCCAAGAACTTACGACGTTTGCCGCAATTCGCACAACGCCTCTTGGCATTGAAGTCCTCATTCGTCAGTGGGTCGACAATGTATCCTATTGCCTTCAACTGTTCTTTGGTAGCTACGAGTCGATGGAGGCCATCGAGATACTCAGGAGAGCCTTCAATGGTGTTTGCTGGCTGCAGGTTCTCCATGGTTTCGATGTCTTTGTGAGGTGTTTCGTAATATTTGAGATTTAAAACTGGCCCAGACTTGGAAGGAGGGGAAAATCACTCGACTTTAAGGTAAGGAGCCAAAGTCAGATTAGGCAGCAAAAACCGCGTTTTCTGCAAAAGTTGCCGCGTTGCATGACGTGGGATATCTTTGACCACTCGTTTGCCTATTGTTCATGTTTGCGTGGAAGGCTTCGTCATCCGTTCGCTCATTCGGTGGTTGAGGGTTTGGGTCAATGCGAACACTTCTGTTTGAATGAAGAAGTCTTTTGTACCTCTGACTTCTTCGGGGGATGCAATTGGTTTAGAGTTCATTTGTAAGAGACATTCACAATGCTGTGCCACAGAATTTTCCGTTATTCATAGCCTGTGAAGCCACTCAATGTTGTTTCTATATTAAGCTGTGATAAAATAACTAGAATGACCCGTTCTCGCATCAGCTCCAGCAGCCATTCGCCTGTCATTTGAAGTAAGTACTGTCTTGGATCTTATTAAGAATATATGTTGCATATGTTTATCATCCTGGTTCTTTCACCGTCTACCTGACACCCACCGCTTGCCATCTGCAATTTACACTGTTGCTGTTGGCTCAGCGGGGACGCCCTTGGGAAACAGACGCGACCAACGACACAGAAAGCTGAGCAGGAAAGAAATGCCACACATGGTGACGGCAAGGGCCCAGACGACACGCAAACTATCCACATAGGCATGGACGACGATGGGAACCTCGGCAGCAGAAAAAACGTAGCGTATTTCGGTGGCACCGGTGGACAGAACCAGACTAGAATCGATATCAGGAGCGAGACGTGCAACGGTCTTGAGGAGAGTGTTGTTGAATGCGCACTGGGCAGCAGAGATGCCGAATGTGCCGCCAAGGGTTTGACAAACTGATACAGAGGACTGTCAGCATGGACACTAGAGTGGCAGAAAAGGAGAAACATACGTAAAACAATGGAAGAGACCAGGGTGAGATCGGCCAGCGGCTGGCCGGCCTGGGCACCCATGATGGCACACTGAAACGGACCGCCCCATGCGAGGCCAGCAATGATCTGGAAGCCAATCCAGGCACCGGTGGACGAGTGCTCGCCAAGAGTGTAGAAGAGACCGCAAGAAACAGCCCCGAGAGCAGCACCCAGCGTCATGAACGGCCCGACACGGCCCAGATGAGAGATGACAACGCCAAGGATGATTGACGTCAAACCCATAGCCACGACCAGCGGCAGATTGTGCACACCAGAGCCGATGGGGGATGTATTGTCGACGCTCTGAAAGTAAATGGGCAGATAGTAAAGAACAACAAAGTAAGTGCCCGCGTAGAAGAGTTGGAACAGCGCGCTTGCCCAGACGGCACGGCGGCCGACCAGAACGCGCAGCACGATCAGGGAACGCTCGCCCTGCCAAGCTTCCCATAAACCGAAGACGACTGCGATGGCGGCACTACCGACCAGAAGACCGATGACAGTGGCATTGCGCCAGGTCAGCGTCTGGCCGCCGTACTGCATAGCCATGATGAAAGCTGTCAGCGCCCCCATGAACAGGACAGCACCAAAGAGGTCGAGCTGGTGGATCTTCTCGAAGAGGCTCTTGCTTCGGTTGGCCGTCTGTGGCTGCGGCACGTGGAAGGAAAAGAAGATGAGCAGAGCAGCAACACCTCCTACTGGCAAATTGATCCAGAAACACCAGCGCCAGCCAGCGGAACTGCCCGTGAAGGCGCCACCAATCAGCGGACCCAGCACGGCGGCCAGTGCATAGGTGGTAAGCAGGATGCCCATGAGGGTTGGTCGACGTTGGGGACTGGCAGCAAAGGAGATGGCCATAAAGGCACCGGTGCTGGCACCAGCGCAGCCGAGACCGGCGACGGCACGGCCACCGATCAGGACGTTGGCAGTGGGAGAAACAGCACAGATGATGCTGCCGAGCTCAAAAAGAAAGACGGACATCAGGAATGCGTATTTGATGGAGAACTCCTGCACAGCTTTGGCCCAAGAGGGCAGAAAGCCGGCAAACGTCATAAAGTAGGCGGATCCGTACCAGGTGACCTTGTTGAGACCGTGGAACTCGTCGGTGATGTGTGGGATGGCAGTGGCCACAATGGTCTACATGGTATGAGAAGACTGACAAAGTAAAAAAAATCAGACAGGACGGTTTCTCACCTGATCCAACGCAGCCAAAAACAAGACCAGCAACACGGACAGCATGATGAACACTAGCTGCATGTTGCCGGGATATTCCACCACTGGCTCGACATCCGGGCTCTGTTTGGATGTCTCGACAGTCGCGTCACTGTCCTCCTTCTTGGACGTGTCTGTACTCGCCATCGTCGTGTCTTGAACAGTCTGTGAGGTTGTTCGTTCGAACATGGAGGCGTCACTCGTAGAGTATTTGGTCGACATTGTAAAGGAGTGTAAATTGAAACGAGAAAGAGTGAAAGAGAGAGAAATAGAAGAGATGGTTAATACAAAAGGAAAACAACATAAAAGAAAGCCTGGACAAGTCGTGTTCATATACCAAAGCCTCTCAACAGGAGGAACTGCGTATTAGTCAAAGACCCACTTTTCCTTCCGCCGCCTCTGCGGAGGATACGAAGATGCCCCCTATTCTTGTCCACACCCTTGCCAGTTCTGACCTGTTGGATCCATCATCAGATTGTCGAAAAAGGCCATATCGACTCCTTGGAATGCCCAGTCGTCGGTGCCGGCTGTGATGGCAGGACCCCAACTGCCAGGATGGCTTCCGGCAAGCGCCATAGACGGCATCGACAGGGGAACAGTAGGCAGAAAAGGCGGCGTTGTGGACAAGACGTCGTCTGAAAACACACCTTCGGGTGCCCTGTCGATGCGCTTGGCCCAGTACGAGTGTTGGACATCCGGTTTGGCGGCCGGGTGGTTCGCACCGGCGACGTTGGCATCATCATCGGCGTCGTCGTCGGCCGGGAACACTTTGGAGATGCGGCCGTCCCAGGTGATGCAGACGGCGCCAAAATAGGGGAGTGTGATTTGGAGGAGTGGCTCACCCTCACCAGAGCTACTCTCTTTGCTGTCGCCGTCTCCGGCTGCCTGGGCTTCGATGGCCAGCAAGGACCGCATCATGCGGGCACTCTCACTGCTCATGGCATCGTGGTTGTACCGGCTGACAACGTCGAGACGTTCAAGGACTTGCTCGAGCAGGGCACGATCGCCCAGTCGTTGATGGGCCAGAAGTTTGCGGGCCATGGAGGGTGGCGAGGAAGAGGTGGGATGGGCTCGACAGCTGCGCTCGGCCAAATGGGCATCGAGATGAGCCAGAAGCAGCGTCAACACGGCCGTCAGAGCTGTAAAATCCACCGGCCGGAAGCATAGGGAAGTGTGGTTGAAGCAGCGGTAGGCGACGAAGCGCTGCAGAATTTCACGACTGGCATGTGCACAGCTGATGGCGGCGTAGTCGTTGGCATTGGACGGTGAAGCTGCTGACGAAGCCCGGATAAAGCTCAACATGTACGGCAGATGCAGTTGGTTCAGCAGGTGAAAGTGCGAGACTTGGACCAACAGATAACTGACGGCCAGTGAATCCTCAAACGAGCACGGCTGCACGTCTTCGAGCCGTGGCAGCTGCCAGAACTCGGCCGGAAGTCCCTGTGCCACACGCAGCAGCTCGGCATCCAAAACGGCCGGATCATGTTCAGGGCCCAGTCGAGCCGATGCCAGGCCGCGTTCATTGCGTTCCAGGATGCGTGCAGCCACACCCGAGAGGGCACGCTCAAGCCATAACACGCGGTTCTCGTCGACGCTGGGTGGCGCCAGCGAGTGTGTCGTAGTGCTGGGAATGACCTCGCTGCTGCCCTGAGGAAGACCCAATAACAGACAGAGAAAACGATCGAGAAAAACGATACGTGCCCACATGGCATCGGGCTGGTAGACGTTGCGACTGTCGAGGATGCGGAGGCGAAGATGGCCGTTGCTGCCGCTCGGCGTCGCCCGGTGCACGCCCATGAGCTGTGCCAGCAGCATGGATCGTCGGTTGACAACCCAGGCACGTCTCAAGTTGCCACAATGCAAATGATACTGGGCTTCGAGCATCATGCACTCAAGACTCTCAAGACTGCCGTGCAGGTCATCATTGCCATTGACCCGCCGCACCGCCGCCATTAGTCGCTCCATGAGTCCACGGGCATCCTCTTCAAAGACGCAGTGTCGGTGATGCCGTGGACTCTGCAGAAATAGCACCCAATACATCATCTGCCGAGCCAACAAGACAGGATGAACCGAGGCGTCGGGCATGGGCGGCATGGCTACGGCCGACGGTGGCGCCTTGACTTCTGCCTCGTAATCTTCGCGCAGCATGGCTGTCTTCTTTCCCGTATTGAGCCGGTAAAACGATACAATGACCGAGTGACCAGCCGTCATCAACGTCTGGTAGTCTTTGCGGCTGGGAAAAGCAGCCAGCAGTGTCGGCGTGAGGGGCTGAACCGGCTGAGCGGTGGGTGGACTCGAGGTCGAGGACTTCTCACTCATTGCTGCATCCGTATCTTCCATATCTGTTCTCTCTTCCTGCTCTCTTTTCGCCGACTCGTCTCGGTTCACCTTGTCCATGACATCGTGTAAGATATTCTCCACGCGGTCCAGCTGCTCGCTGATCTCGTGTCGTCCCTTGCGCGCTGGTAGCTGTGTTTCCGGCACTTCCTGTCCAATGCAGGATAGTCCACGGCGCTGGCAGCTTATACAGGACCGGCTGTTCGCACCTGCAAAGGTGCATCGACGTTTGCGTCGCTTGCATTCCCTGAGGTCAGGACAGTGCACAATAGTTAAACACTGTATATTATACACTGTACTCTACTGTCACTCACCAGCAGCTGTGCGTCCCCTTGCGGAGCTTCATCTCGGCGGTTGGCACTTGTTTCTCCATGGGAAAGGTTTGGGGTCTTCACGGATGTGAGATGAAACAAAGGTTTACCTCCGCTTCTGCGGACACGTCCAGAAGAAAACAGGCACGTTCGTCCGCCGCCTTTGCGGAAGCTGTCACGCTGCTTACAAATTAATGCTTACTAATGATATGCAAATCATGCTATTAGTGTCTGATATCCATAATTTCCTCTTTTATTTTGTCCCCTTTCCTCATTCACTCCTTGGTAAAGCTCTCCTCAGCCATTTTCCAGTACCACGGAGCTGACCACCGCCGCAGGGCCTTGCCCTTCCAAATGAAGAACAAAAACGTGCCCGTGCAGCCGAGCGACAGAAACCCGGCCATGATGAAGCAGTTCTGGAGACCCATGTTGGTATACCACGGCGTGATGGCGTAGGAGATGCCGAAGCCGAGCGTATTGCGAACAATGATAATGGCCGTTGTCGACTCGCCACTGATATCCTTGAAGCAGTCGACGTTGTATGACAGCGCGATGCTACCACCCGTGACGACAGAAAAGGTCAGAATGCCTAGCGCAATGGCCAGTCCGGCCCAGTGCACGTCATGCGCAGCTCCGACGCCCCAGGTGATGAGTCCGACACACGACAGCACCGAAGATAGGGCCAATGGCCACAGGCGCTGCTCGGGCTCACGCACGCCCCCGTTGCGCCGTGCCAGCCAGAGCGTGATGCGATCAGCCACGACACCAGCCCAGATGCTGCCGAGGGCGGCACCGATGATGGGACCGGTATAGATGGAGCCGATGTCGCCCGAAGACCAGTTGTAGGGAGCAGCGCCGAGAATGGGACTGGCTGTGCCGTTGAGCACATTGTACCAGCTCAGGTTGATTCCGTAGATGAAACCGGCCCACAGGACGGTCGGGAACCGCACGAGAATCAACAACGGCACGTACATGGCGCGGAACATGGCACCCACGGTCGGACGGCCAGGCAGATTGATGAATGGCTGCAGTTTCTGGTTATAGGTACGGGCAGACGCAAAGACAGTACCGCGGGAAGGGTTGGGACCGGGGGCAGATTCGGGATCGCTCGATGTCGACGTGGGCTCTTTTTCGGCCACGACCGCGTTTTCTGGCTGCGGCTTGGCCTCGACCGTCTCTTCTGGATCTTCCAGGCCCTCGAGCGTGCCACGGACGTACATGGTCTCTTCCATGCCGAAAAAGAGGATGACAAAAGTCAGGGCGACAACCATGGCGCCAAACTTCATGCACCAGCGCCAGCCATAGGCCTGGGCAAACCAACCGGCAACGAGAGGACCCAAGAAGTTGGAGCCAAATAGGATGAATACATACAGGCCCATCCAGGCGCCGCGGTTGTGAGCAAAAAAGACATCGGGCACAGACACCTCGGGCAGCGACTCGATGGGCGACAGCATGATGCCGACGAGAATACGCACGGCGTACCAGTCGCCGACGTTGCGCATGTAGGCGGACCAGACCATGAGCGGGACCATGGCCAGGGTCGAGATCAAGTATACACCGCGACGGCCAAAAGTCATGGCGATGGGCTGCCACAGCAGACAGGCCCAGCCGAGGAAGAGGAAGGTCAGGCCGGTGCCCTGGACGAGGGTGGCCGTGGAGATGCCGGTGTCGGCGGTGATATCGGCCAAGAAGGAGTAGTGGAAGGTGCTGGCGAAGCCGGTTCCGAGCGTGTATACGACGACCATGTAGGCGGACATTTTCTTGCGGGCCTCACTCCAGTTGAGCGGGTCTTCGGGGTCGCTGCTGGGCCGCGGGATGAGTTCGATGCCATCTTTGGACTGGGCCGAGGCATGTTGGCCAGCCAAATCGACGAGATGGATGGTGCCAGGGACGACCCTGGGCTGAGAGTCGGCCATGGTGGATGGAGATGGAGGCGATGAGGCGATGAGGCGACGAGAAGAAAATGCGGGCGGATTTCTACGTCCGACATATATCAGTCACGTACTCTATATCGGTCTGACCGCCAGGAGATATCAGTCAGATATCGGTTGCATATCCGCAGGGACGAGCACGAGCAATCAGCTCGTATGGGTACGCACTGACGAACACGCATTTCTCCGAGGGGGGATGCAGTGTTACATCCAAAGGCGAACTGATAACGACCTGGAAAACGGGAGAACAAGGAAATAGATAAACAGATTGCCGATCAGCAGCGACCAGACATGTCGTGCGGCCTCGATAATCAGACAAACTCCACCTCTGATTAAAAGGGAAGTACCGTTTCAGTTGTCTCTGCCGCATTCTGTCCTCCGTTCCCGGAAGATATCTTATTTGTCATTCTGTCTTGGTTAGAAACTTTCACAGTGCTTATCAATTCTCGACGATCTTCAACCTCCACAACTTGGGTTTAGGGTATAAAACGTTATCGTCTGACAGTTTTGAATTGTGATATACCATCCCGGTTCCTTCACCTCGTCTCGCCCCGGCCCCCTGCATGCTTACTCTCACCATGTCTCTGCCGCTCATTCAAAAGGTCCCCGTGCCCACCGGCTCGCCAGCCTACCAGGCGCGTGTTGCGGCTATTGCCAAAGAATTTGCCGACTCTGTGCCGCAGTCACTCTGGATCCCGCAGTCTTTTGTGGATAACCCATCCCGTGATGTCACTGTGATCCCACGGACCTGCGGCCTGCTGACGGATGCCGAGCTGGACATTACGGAGAAGTACGACGCCGTCGCCTTGGCTGAGGCCATCCGGACGCGCAAGCTGACGGCTGAGGCCGTGACCGTGGCCTTTAGCAAGCGCGCCATTGTGGCCCACCAGGTCAGCGGCTGTCTCACGGAGTGGTTCATGGACGAGGCCGTGGCCCGGGCCCGTGAACTGGATGCTCATCTGGCAGCAACGGGCACAGTGGTCGGACCTCTTCACGGCGTGCCCTTCAGCCTCAAGGAGCACATGCCGTTGGCAGGTCACTGGTCGTCAGCCGGTTTCCTCAGCACGCGCAAGAAGGACACGGAAGATGCGCACGTCGTCGGTATCCTGCGGCGTCTGGGTGCAGTTTTTTACTGCAAGACGGCTCAGCCGCAGAGCATTATGCATCTCGAGAGCGTCAACAGCTACGGCCGCGTGCTCAACCCGCACAACACGGCGCTGACGTCAGGCGGGTCGACGGGCGGCGAGGCGGCACTGATTGCACTGCGCGGATCCGTGTTGGGTCTCGGCACCGACATTGGCGGCAGCATTCGGTGTCCGGCTGGTTTCTGTGGCATCTACGGCTTCAAGCCGACAACGCTGACAACACCGCAGACGGGTCTGCTCAACGGCGGCTCCATGGCCGAGATTAATGTGCGCGTGTCGGCCGGTCCGATGGCGTCGTCCCTGCGCAGCCTCGACTACTTTATGCAGGCAGTCTCGGACGAGAAGCCACACTTGCAGGACCCGCAGCTGACACCAGTGCCGTGGACAGGCCTGGCCACGACCAAGAAGACATCGACAGCCTCTGCTCCGCTCAAGGTCGGCTTCCTCTGGCACGACGGCCACATCTACCCGCAGCCGCCGGTGACGCGGGCGCTGCAGTGGGCACACAAGCAGTTGGCAGCTGCTGGGTCGGACCGGTTTGTGCTCAAGGACTTTGTGCCGTTCCAGACAGCCGAAGTGATGCGCCGGATCCGCGAGGAGTACTACCCTGACGGCGGAGCCGGCGCCAAGGCATTGCTGGAAGCAGCTGAAGAGCCCATGTTCCCGCTGACGCAATGGATCCTCCGAGACGCCGAAGCACTGGGCCCGCGCAGCCTGGACGACATGCACGCCGTGCGCATGGCCCGTCTGAAGTTCCACAACGCTTTTGCAGAGCACTGGACGTCACAGGATGTCGACGTAGTGGTGTGTCCAGTGTTTGTCGGGCCGGCAGCCACACATGAGACAGCCTTTTACTGGAACTATACGGCCTTTTGGAACTACGTCGACTACCCGGGTGTGGTGTTTCCGACGGGCCAGGTGGCGCATGCCAAGGGCACGGAGGCCTATGCGGCCGATGCGCCGGCGCCGCTGAGTGCTGAAGACAAACATGTGCGACAGCTGTGGGACGAAGGTGACTTTGAAGGGGCACCGGTTTCGCTGCAGCTGGTGGCACGCAAGAGCCACGACAATGAGCTGTTTGCGGCGCTGGAGGAAATGAAGGATGTGTTGGGTATTTAGGACATGGTAGAGACGGTACCATAATCTGTGTCATAGTCTGATATTCATTCAATTAACATAAACTCTTACACCCATCCATTTCCTTGAGGATCCATGGCAGACTCGCGCATCAGACTGTCAAAGAAAGCCATGTCGACGCCCTGGAAGGCCCATTGGTCAATACCAGCTGTTGGTCCGGGATGAGACATCTGCAAAGAGATGTGCTGTTCCGGTGGAGCAGCGGTGAGATTGGCAGGAATATCTGGCAGACTGGAGCACGGCGCCTGCTGTTTGTCAGGCGGAAGGTCATCGTTGGCGAGACAGGGTATGTAGCAGCCAGAGAAGGGGATCTGAGCAGCGACCTCTGCTGCCTCCTGGGCTTCCTGGGCCTGCTGCTGGGCTTCCTGAGCCTGCTGCTGGGCTTCCTGAGCCTGCTGCTGGGCTTCCTGAGCCTGCTGCTGGGCTTGCTGAGCCTGTTGAACCGGCAGCTGTCCGTGGGCTTCTTTGTAGATGGCACCATTGCGGCTAACAGTGATGACGCCGACATACGGCACTGTCAGACGCAGCTGGCCGGCACTGCGGACGTCGTCGGGACAGGAAGCCAATAGATGGCTGGTACCGCTGGCGGCTGCGTCGGCCTCGATGGCCAGCAGCTGACGCAGTAGGTCGACACTGGTCTCGCAGACTGCGTCCTCCCCGTTGAGATGTCCAACAAGCTCCATGCTCTCGAGGGCCTCCTCGGTCATGGCCCGGTCCGAGAGACGTTGATGAGCAAGCAGGTTGGCCGTGACGCCACCGGCGGTGTTGTCGGTGCGGTGACCGTCGATGTGGACCAGCAGCAGCGTCAACGAGGCCATGAGAGCAAAGAACTCGGCAAAGCGGCAGCAGTAGGCGATCTGGTTGAAGGAGCGCAGAGAAATGTAGCGGCTGAGAACCTCACGGCTGGCACTGACACAGGCTATGCGGCTGTACTCATAGCGGTGCTGGTCTTCTGCCGTGACCGTCCGTGTGGCTGCCGGCCGCATCATGTAGGGCAGATGCAGCTGGTTGAGAAGATTGTAGTAAAATACGTGCAGCTTGAAGCGCATCATCTCCCAAACCTCTTCGCCGTCGGCCACATCGGCTGCCAGGTTCGGCGGCAGCCACCAGCGACTCGGCAACGTGGCCGCGAGGTCCTGCATCTTGCGGTCAATGCGCTGTGTTGTGGCATAGTCATCGGGCTGGGGGCCGCGCTCGTTGCGGCCCAGAATGTAGGCGGCAATGTTGCTCAGCTCGTACTCGAGGCGGCCCATGGGCGTGCCATTGCCGAGCACGTCAGCCGGCAGGATGGGCGAGTCGATGGCGGTCTGCTCGAGGCCCAGCAAAAGACACATGAAGCGGTCGGTCGTGATGAGACGGTACCACAAGAACTGGGGGCTGATCTGATGGCCGGGACATTGCAGCGACAGCAGGGCCGGTTGGAGTGGGGTCTGGCCTTTTTGGGCCATGATGGCCTGTCGCGGCAGACACATGAGCTGACCAAGCGAGAGAGCACGTCGCCATGTCAGCCAGGAACGGCGCAAGTGGCCGGTGTTGCCACGGTAGACAGCCTCCAGCATGATACACATGAGGCCGTCGATGGTGTCGAGCAACTCGTCGTTTCGGGAGACGAGAGTGGTGGCGGTGTCGGCAAGACGGTCCATGATGGCACGGGAGGGTTCCGAAAGGGCGACGAGGTCGGCAGGTTCCGACATCTGCAACAGGATAGCCAACATGAACATCTGGCAGGCGATGTGGACAGGGGGTGTCTGGGGTGGTGGACGGGTGCAGAGTGGAGCTGTGTCCCAGAAGCCATCATCACGGATCTCCCGTTCGGACCGGAAGATGATCTGGCAGACGCGGTAGATCTTGGTGGAGACGGCGGCGATGATGTCGAGGTCCTGTTGGGAGGGATAAATGGCTAGCAAGGAGGCCGAAATTTTGTGGAGGTGTTGGTCCGAGGTAGAGGAGCTGGGGGTCCAGATAGAGGCAGGAGTGGAGGAGGTAGAGGCAGAGGTAGAGGCAGAGGCAAAGGCAGAGGTTGAAACAGAAGAGACGGAAGAAATAGGGGTCAAGCTAGATGCAGCGATAGAGGCCGAGACAGGGGTCGACGACGTCGGGGTGGGGAGCAGAACACCGGCCTGACCGTTCACCTGGGTCAACTGCCGGATCATCTGTTCTACACGAACAATCCGCTCGCCCACAAGACGACTCTTGGCTGCCGGAGATGTCGTCTCTTCCGGAAACTCTTGACTGACACATCGGAGACATCGTTTGGCACAGCCGGTGCACACAGTATCACCCGGCGCGGCAAAGATGCATCGGACCTTTCGACGCTTGCATTCCCAGCAGGTGTGTGTGCCCTTGCGGACCTTGCGCCGCTTGAGCGGAGGAAGAGAAATCTCAGACTCCATGAAGACTCAGTAATAATACGAGTAGGAAAGCCAAGAACTCCGTAGGGGAATTGCGGAGACCGAAAATGCGGTCATGAAATAGACAGAATGTACTGATGTCAGCGCTAATAGTGGACCGAGAAAGAATGTTATAACACGGACAACAAGCAGTGACTGACAGGCAGACAAGCCACATGGACAGTACACGGAGCAATTGTTGTTGTCCGCCTGCGGTGAGATTTATAAGCTGAGCCGCTTATTTGGGCCAGTTTACCTCTTAGCCCGTTTTTTTCGCTTCGCCCGAAACTTCGGACTTACATACTCCGTACAGTACAAAAGTACAGTCAGCGCCCCACAATGCGCTAAGCCTGGGCTATAGAGGCCTCGATCCAGACAATCGGATTCCAGATCTGCCCTCCTGAGGTGGCGTTTACTACTGCTAGTTTTTTATCGCCATTTATCGCCATTTATCGCCAGCTTGTGTGTATGGCCCGGACTGTCGGTGGGCCATTATTGCTCCGAAGTCTTATGAAAGCTGGCCGCATGAGTCAAAGAAGGCCCGAGAAACGTAAGGACTTCTTGTTGTAGAGTCCAAGTATCTATATATTTACATGCCCCTGTCTGAAGATGTGTAGTTGTAGTATCAGATCTGTATTTGAATTCAACCACAATAGAAGATTGGCCCTGACTTCTTTGGTCCGTGTTTGATTTTAACGACAGAAATATAGCAGATTCGACACAATAGACACAATGTCTGCTGCTGCCAGCACTCTCGTCGTCCCCGGCACAGAGGGCGTCACCTCCTCTCAGGCCTCCTATACTTCAGTGGACATCGAAAAGAACTTTGACAATGGCGACACCGACGACGACAGAGGCACCATCGATGTCATCCCAAACGTCAACACCGTCGACAATGACCCGGAAGACATTGATGAATATCCCCAGGGTGCCAAACTCGGCGTCATCGTCCTCGCCCTCGCCCTGAGCGTCTTTCTGATGTCTCTCGACTTTGTACGTCCTCTCCTACAGGTTCTACAGGTTCTACAGGATCCCATCTAACTTTGAATTCACAGACCATCGTCGCTACCGCCATCCCTAAAATCACAGATCAGTTCCACGGCCTCGGCGACGTCGCCTGGTATGGCTCCGCCTTCTTCCTCACCGTCGGCGGCTTCCAGTCCACCTGGGGCAAGGCTTACAAGTACTTCTCCCTCAAATACACTTACCTCGCCTCCATCATCATCTTCGAAATCGGCAGCCTCATCTGCGGTGTTGCCCCCGACTCCAAAACGCTCATCGTCGGCCGCGCCATTGCCGGCCTCGGTGCCGCCGGCATCGGTTCCGGCTCCTACACCATTGTTGCTGTTACTGCCGAACCCAAGAAGCGGCCCATGCTGGTCGGCCTCCTTGGCGGCGCCTACGGCATCGCCTCGGTCATCGGTCCCCTCCTCGGCGGTGCCTTCACCGACAAGGTCACCTGGCGCTGGTGCTTCTACATCAACCTGCCCATCGGCGGCATCTCTGCCTTGATCATCTTCTTCCTCTTCCACACCCCTGCTGGCGCCCGCCCCGTTGAAGCCCCCCTGCGCGAGAAGCTGCTGCAGATGGACCCCGTCGGTACTGTGCTCGTCATGGGTGCCGTCATCTCCTATGTCCTCGCTCTCCAATACGGCGGCCAGACCCACCCCTGGAATTCGGGCACCGTCATCGGCCTTCTCGTCGCCTTTGTCGTGCTCATCTGCATCTTTGCCGCCTGGGAAATCTGGAATGGCGAGCGCGCCATGGTTGTCCCGCGCCTCATGGTCAAGCGCACCGTCTGGGTCAACGCCCTGTTCGCCTTCTTCTTTGCGAGCTCCTACTTTACTATTATTTACTACCTGCCCATCTACTTTCAGAGCATCGACAATGTCAGCCCGACCCAGTCTGGCGTGCGCAATCTGCCGCTCATCATTTCCGTCACCATCGGCACTATCCTGTCCGGCATCATCATCAGCAAGACCGGCATTGCCACGCCCTTCCTGCCTTTGCTGACCGCCATGGCCGCCGTCGGCACCGGCCTGCTCTACACTCTGGACATTGGCACCGGCAGCGGTCACTGGATCGGCTTCCAGATCCTTGCCGGCTTCGGCTACGGGTTCATCTTCCAGATTCCCATGATTTACGGCCAGGGCAATGCGGAACCCAACGATATTGCCACGACCACGGCTGTCATTATGTGTAAGCATGTCTGTCTTGGTGCGTTGCGTTCTTTTTGCTAACGGGGTCTAGTCTTCCAAACGATTGGCGGTGCCATTATGCTGTCAGCCGCCCAGTCTGCCTTTGTCAACCACTTGGTGTCCGTCCTGCCGACTCTGGCCCCCACGGTTGATCCATCATTGGTCATTGCTACTGGTGCCACGGACCTATGGAACACCTTTCCGTCGGACGTTCTGCCTGGTGTCCTCCATGCTTACATGTCCGGCCTACGCATCACCTTTGCCATTGCCGAGGGCAGTGTCGGCCTGGCTTTTGTCCTCAGCCTGTTCAGCTCCTGGAAGCGGCTCAATGCCGACGCGTTGAAGAGTGCCGGCGGTGCTGCCTAGTCCATTAGGCTCCTACACTTTATTTTGATTTTCTATTGTCTTTTCATGTCAGCTTCTGATTTTTTTCCTTTTGTCATCTCCACTTCGCATATAGATGGGATAAGATGGATATTGGGTACGAAATGGTTTGGACTAAGATATCATCGGGCACGCCATAAAAATAAACAAACTAATGCACAATGCTGACACGAAAAGACACCAGTTGGGTGTGAAAACGGTGCATGTAAGAAAAGTCAGACTCCGGAAAAGGCTGACTTTTCGTCCGCCGTTTCGGCGAAGTGGCGTTTGGCCTTAACTCCGTTAGGTCTTTGTCGGGTCAGCATTCGCGCCGCAGACCTTATAAGGTTGCGAGACAAGCAAGTTGGTTAATTTCCTGACATGCGTTGCTGCCTGCTTATGCGCATAATAAGATGATCTACTCGGCCCGTCCAGAATGAGTCCGCCCGTCCGTGAGGCTGCTGACTTTAGAAGACACTTGCCCATTTTTACCGCTTAGTCATCGTTCGAGAGACTCGCCTTAGTTTAAAACTAGACTGACGGTGGGTGTATATGTCGAGCTCCGCAGAAACTCTTGTAGCAGTTCATAGGAGGAAAAATCAGGAAGGCTTGAACCCATGAAAATGCATTGGTCTATAACTCTAATACTTTGAAGGTCTCATACTTTGATAATGATTCTTGCAAGGATGGGATTCTAGAGCGACTACTTGAAACTTATTGACTTATACAGCTTTAGGTTACCGGCCCCGAATTAGGCTTTGCGCGATTTCAAAATAGAAATGGACCTTGGAGAGTTATCTACGCCTGACTGATCTCGGTAGGCCACCGGGATCTAACCGATCAAGATAACGGGTAGCCTCCACCGAACCGACCAACGGGATTAAGTTTCGATACATTCAATGCAACTCTAGTCGGCCAGTTCGGGGCCAACATCCGATAGATCAAATAGTTATCCAAGACATCCATTTCCTTCATCACTCTTATTTCTGGAAATCTTTCCTTGCCACCATTCCACGATTCACTGGTTTTGAGTGGATATTCACCATGGGTGCTTCTACCTTTTCCCTGAAAGATCATCACGGGCCCCGTGTTACCATTGCCCAGGGCACCCTCATTGGCACGATTCTGCAGGATGATCTCCCAGAACCAATTGAGGCGTTTCTCGGCGTCCCCTACGCCATTCCTCCCGTCGGTGATCTGCGTTTCCGACCTGCTCTTCCTGTCGCCAAATCGTCGTCCATTGTGGATGCAACCAAATATGGCAACATGTCTCCTGCAAAACCACTTCCCAATTACAAACTCCCCGACATTGAATATTCAGAGGACTGTTTGAACCTCAATGTATTTCGAAAAGTTACCACGACGAGTGGCAACACTGGCGAATCAAAGCTGCTGCCTGTATTTGTTTACATCCACGGCGGCGGCTTCAACCAAGGCACAGCCACCATGCACAAAACCCCGTCCATGCTTGCATATTCGACTGAACCGTTTATCGGGGTATCTTTCAACTACCGTCTGGGTGCGCTGGGATTTCTGCCTTCCGTATTGACGGCCAAAGAGGGCGTCCTGAATCTTGGGTTACGCGACCAAGTCCTACTTCTGCAATGGGTTCACGACAACATCGCAGCATTTGGTGGCGATCCGGGAAATGTGGCTATTGGTGGACTATCTGCCGGTGCGCATTCAGTCGGCCATCATCTGAACAATTTCAAGGACGGCGTACCGCCTCTCTTCCACAAGGCAATCCTCGAGTCTGGTGCATCTACCTCGCGTGCTGTCCGTCCGCACGATGCTCCTATTCATGAGATGCAGTTTCGCGACTTCTTACACGAGGTCGGCTGTCCACCTACACTGGCTGACGAAGACGTCTTCTCCTTTCTGCGCAAGCTCCCGAGCAGCATCATAGCAGATGCCCAGACCCGCGTATTTGAACAATACGGCCCATCTCTGCGCTGGGCCTTCCAGCCAGTCATCGACGGCGATATCATTCCGCAGGCACCATTGGAGTCGTGGAAACTAGGGCGCTGGCACAAGATGCCCATCCTGACAGGATTCAACGGAAACGAGGGGTCCATGTATGTCGACCACGATATGGATAAGCCGGCTGCATTTGTCAACTTCTTTCGTGTGCTCTTGCCGCTTCTTACTGAGGATGACCTGCAAACGCTCGACGTGTTGTACCCGGATCCCAACACGTTTCCCGACTCCATCTACCACGAGACACGTCCTGGTGTCGGCTGCCAGTATAAGCGCATAGAGGCGGCCTATGGACATTATGCATACGTGGCACCAGTACGGCAGACGGCAGAGCTTGCTTCTGGAGCCACGGCAGATTATTCCACGGCAGGACAGAAGTTTCCTCCAGTTTTTCTCTATCACTGGGCCCTCATCAGAACACTCGAGTATGGTGCAGAGCACGCTGACCAGATGCCCTACGAGACGTGCAACCCTGATATTCTCGCCCTTTCGCCCGCTCAGAAGGAACTGTCCTTCACGTTCCATGCCTACTTGACGAGTTTCATCACCAAGGGCGATCCCAGTGCCGTCCCTGGCAACCGTCCGGACCGGCCTGCATGGGCTGCGTATCATCCAAGTGATCCCAAGGCGCTCCTCTTTGCCGAAGGAAATGAGGAGTTGATTGGCGGCGGTGTCGGTATACCAGCACAGCTTGTCAAGGATGACTGGGCGCGGCCAGAGAGTAAATTCTGGTGGAGCAAGGTCAAGGTGTCTCAGCAGTGATGGAAATGTTCAGATATCCTATTGTTCTCGTATTATGTGACATTGAGGGAACATGTCTATGCATGCAAAACATGGAATTAATGAGGTACTTGAAGATACAAAAAAAAATCAACCCGGTCTAGGCGCTGTCTATTATACAGGTCCTCCATCGTCCGCTAAGTCTATTATCGAGTGACGTTAACGGTAAAATTCGTCATCAATCTCCCTATCAGGCTGGGATTCATCACTGTGCCATCCGAAATTATCATAGTCGTATTCGTCGCCTTCGTTGTCGCTGATCCAGGTCTTCTTCACTATGGGGATCTTTGTAATAATAACGGTCCATCCATGGCTGCACAGCTGCGTCAGAGAGTCTTTGTGAGTCTCCCAACAGTCATCCTCATCCTCAGAATCGTCCGTTCCGTCGCTGCTTTTCTCGCTGGTGTCCCTGTCCAACAATTTTACATCGACCTTGACGGTCCGCAGGGATGTGAAAGTATCAATCCGCGCGTGAATCAGATCTAGAAACTTGGAAAAGACGTGTGAGTCGCGAAGAACGAAACTAGTGCGCTCCGAAGGCAGTGATAGCTCCAATGTCCTGATGCCGGGGCAGGCCTTCCTTAGGAGATCTAGATTATCAAAGTGCACATCTTCAAGGCTAGATTCAACGAGCAAATCCGATGAGCGCTTCCTGGTCCAGCCGAAACATATATAATCTGCTTCCAGCGGTGCAGTGGGAAAGTCGATACAGACGTGGCGAAGAAGATTTGCTTGCGCCCCAATCTGCTGAACAAAATTGGAAAAGGTCGTATGGCATTGTAACAATGTTGCGTCCGGGTCCGAAAATCGAAAACAATTGTAGGAATAAAGAAGCGGGATGGCCTCACTGTACACCTGCTTGTTGACACGAAGAAGAGCAGGGAAGAGGTCGATTTCTTCTGAGAACCGCCGGGACTTGAAATTCGCCCAGGATGTCCCCAAGAAATTCATGGGTCCATGGTGAACAAGTAATTCTGAAAAGATCTTGAGCCTAATTTCGGT
Source organism: Dryadomyces quercus-mongolicae (assembly GCA_002215975.1). Classification (NCBI taxonomy): domain Eukaryota; kingdom Fungi; phylum Ascomycota; class Sordariomycetes; order Ophiostomatales; family Ophiostomataceae; genus Dryadomyces; species Dryadomyces quercus-mongolicae. Next base: position 169,494 of record NIPS01000010.1, on the reverse strand, counting down.
GGGGAGGGCGAATAGATCCATTGTCGTGGGTTGAAATTTGTTAGGGAAACAGGAGAAGCTGGCCTTGGGCCATTCATTCTCGTTAGGTTTAGTTACCGTTTTTGTTGGATACGAATCAGGAACAGGACATCCTGACGTGTTTTTGTGATTGCTCTCGCCGGATCATCATTTTTCCAGCCTGGGCAGTAAGCATCCGATCAGGCAGAAGCATAATACCTGCTACTCTTTAAATAGCTACAAAATCAACCTTCCATGTGACTTTTTGCTATATTCTATATGAAGTCAACCGTCATTCTCGTAAGTTCTAGCGGCCTTACACCGGGTCTCCACTACTAGCAGTCAGGGGCTCTACAATCGGACTTCACCAAAACTTGTACTACGTGCCTTTTGAACTCATTGTGTTATGCCTACGTCTCAGCCATAGTTCAGTCTGCAGCTCGTCTTTAAAAGTAGGTATCGTCATCAAATCGTAGATCATCTCCCTCATCATAATAATCGCTATACCGATCGCGATCCTGATCGTAATCCTGATCGTAATCCTGGTCAGAATCCTGATCAGAATCAAAATTGTACTGAATTCCACTATCAATAGGGTCCGATTCCGATGTTCCAGAGTTCTCTCCCTCGTCGATTCCGCCATCCGCTCTCCCAATGTTTATGATGCTTATGTTGAGTATCCATCCAAGGCTTTCTATTGTCTTTTTGGTATGGCTGGATAGGACCATGTCTGATTCGATAACGATCTCCTTTAAGGACGGGATGGTTCTAAATTGGGTGTCAGCCAATTTTAGAGCTGCCGTGCTGTACCGGTGGTCTGCTCTTCCTGTATCCATGCATAATACAACGATATCAAAGGCCATAGAAAGAGTAACAATGTTCGGACAGTTTCTCTGAATGCTTTTGAAGACAAGAATACTTGTTTTCTCCATGGCGACACTATGCAATCTTGAAAACCGAAACTCCGGGAAGTCGATTACGACATGGCGGATATAGTTTGCGTTGTTGCACCCGATTTTCGTGAAGAATGTGTTCACCTCCTTAGGGATGTGTTCAATGATAGAGATACGATTCATTCCATAAAACAGCATTGTGGCTTCATCGTGGATAGTTTTGCTGGCGCGGAGCAACTTGGGTGAAATCTTCAAATGGTCATGAAGCCCCCAAATAGGGATAGATTCTTGCTGTACTAATGCCAGCTCATATATCATGTTTCGAAGTTCGCTGGGAAGGCTGAAAAAGTTGATCGTAGGCTGCGCATTTCTGTTAGATTTGATTGATATTATTTTTATGGCAGGGTTTCCAACTTTGCATTTCGATGGGACAATATTAGACGTCTTGTTGACGTCCCGTTGAGTCTCCATCGCTTGAGTCAGGTACGAGTACTGTTGCTTTTATGCTAGAATAGAACAAAGCAAAGGGAAAATCAGCTGTGAGAGAGACGGCAAACGTAATTTGTACTCGTATGAATTCCTGCCTGATCAACCCCGCGGCCGTAGACGGCAAACAGCCTCAACAAATAAACGTGTTTACAGAAAATCACATGACATGTTACCGCAGTACGGAATACGGAGTAATGTAGGCAGCAAAATTAAAGATCCGACATGGGAATAGATCCACAAATAATTTGCGCACCGTCACCGCCATGTTCATATCCTCTGAATGCGACGTCCTCGTCGTAGGCAGCGGTTGTTCTGGTTTTGCGGCTGCGCTATCGGCCGTTGAAAACGGAGCCAGAAAGGTCGTTCTCATCGAGAAATGCCCGCAAGAATGGGCAGGTGGGAACTCGCATTTCACGGCCGGAGCCTTCCGCATAACTCATGACGGGCTGTCCGATCTGCTGTCGCTGGTGAACAATGTGGACGCGGAAACGGCAGGACTGGTGGATCTCGAGCCGTACACCTCCGAGCAGTTCCAGCAGGACCTCAAGCGGATGTCCAGCGGTCGGATCGATGACCATCTTAGTCGCGTGCTGGTCGATGACTCCACCGCTGCCGTCCGGTGGCTGCACCACCACGGCGTGCCTTTTCAGCTATCGTTCAACCGCCAGGCGTACCAGATCGAGGGCCGCTTCAAGTTCTGGGGCGGACTAGCCCTCAAGACAGAGAACGCAGGCAAAGGGTTGGTAGCCGCCCTCCAGGAAGCAGCCCGGAGGCTGGGCGTGATCGTGTACTACTCGTCGGCAGCGCAGCAGCTACTGACAGACCCAGAAACGGGCGCAGTGACCGGTGTCGAGGTGGAGCTGGCATGGATCGACGACGGAAACACTCTCAGCAACACGAGTACTGGCAGTACAGGGAGTACAGGCAGATGGACGACCGTCCGGGCGGCCGCCGTCATCTTAGCAGCTGGTGGCTTTGAGGCCAACCCGGGCATGCGAGCGGCTTATTTGGGTTCTGGTTGGGACCTGGCACATGTTCGCGGCACACCGTACAACACGGGGGAACTGCTGGAAGCGGCGATGCACGACGTGGTCATCCAGGCACGACCGGCAGGAAACTGGTCGGGCTGTCATGCCGTGGCCTGGGACGCCTATGCACCGACCTACAGCGGCAACCAGGTGATGACCAACGCATACACTAAGTCGGGTTATCCACTGGGCTTGATGGTCAACACGCTGGGCATGCGTTTTGTCGACGAGGGCTACGACCTACTGAACTACACGTTCGCCGCCTTTGGTCGTGCGATTTTGCAACAGCCTGGAAGTTGTGCCTTTCAAATATGGGATGCCCAGACCTCGCCCTGGCTACGTCCGGAAGAGTACGGCAGCAGTGTCCTTGTGCGCGGCAAGGTGACGGCGCAGTCGATCGAGGACCTGGCCGACTTCCTGGCTGCCGATCATGGTCTAGAAGATCCAGACTCCCTCATCACCACAGTGCGTGCTTACAACCGCGCTGCCTACGGTTCCCGGCTCGCGAATCCGACGCTCCGCTGGGATCCATCCATCCGAGACAGGCTGTCGACGCAGTCCGCGCGCGCACAACTCCCCCTGGCCAAGTCCAACTGGGCTCTGCCATTAGCCGCGCCGCCTTTTACGGCTGTCAAGGTGGCCTGTGGCATCTCGTTCACGTTTGGCGGCCTGGCCGTGAATCCAGAAACGGCCGCCGTGATCTCGTTGAGCGGCCGCGAAGTGCCAGGACTCTATGCCGTCGGCGAGATGATGGGCGGTCTCTTCTACGGAAACTATCCAGGCGGCTCGGGTCTGACGTCCGCAGCTGTCTTTGGACGACGAGCTGGTCGGGCGGCAGCTCTGAGAGCAGTCGGGGGAGAATCCTCTAGCCAGACACATCCTTAGTGAGAGGATGACAGAACAGTCGTACATTCTATGCGTGAGATATCTTGTCTACCTATCCAGACCCTCCCTCCGTCAGTGGCTCAGCCCTCTCTCCCGAGCCAACGCTACGGCTCGCCAGTACCGGGCGGCTGTCATCTCTCGGAATTTCTTGCCGTATTTGAGCATAACGAGGAAGCTCATGTTATAGGCGAAGCCGAGGACGGCGACACTGACATAGGTGTCGCGGTAGCCGAGGGCGTCGACCCAAGGTATGATGGCATAGTTGATGGCAAACGAGAGCGTATTGCGGATCAGCACGCACGTCACCACAAGCCCACCGCTGAGCTCCTTGTACGAGCCGATGGCGTAGTTGAGGCCGGCAGCCACGCAGAAGGAGCTGTTGATGGCCATGACGAACTGTGAGAAGACGAGCCCGAACCAGTGCACATGGTAGGCGACGCCGAGACCGTACAGAAGCGAGCCAAAGGGCACGAGCACGACAGACGCCGCAAACAGCCACAACATGTCCTCGGGTTCTGAGATGCCGCCGTGCCGCCGCGCCAGCCGCAGTGCCAGCATCTTTCCGACCTTACCGGCATAAATTCCTCCAACAATGGAGCCGAGGAGACCGCCAGAATAGGCTGCAGCAACACCGGCGGTCGAGAAACCGTATTGGGTGGTGTAGACGGTGCCGATGGTGGAGTTGATGGTGCCCTGCCAAACGAGGTTGTTGGCGCCATACATGAGACTGGAGGTCAGCACGAATACAGAAGAGATCTATAGAAATAAAATACGTACCCGCCATAGACAACCGCCGGATAGGTGAATCCCTCAAAAGGAGCAATAAAGTTATCCCACAGCCGGTTTGGATGCGGCTTGTCGACGATGCTCAACTTCTGTATAAATGTCTTGCGTGGCCACTGGACTTCGGCCGTTTCCATGTCATGTGTCTCGCCAGCTTCGACGCCCTTGCTCGGCATCTTTTTGGTCGTTGTGTCTTCTGGGTCCTCTGGCTCGCTGCCGCCCTCGGCTTTCTCGCTGCTGACGACGGTGGTGCCAGCAACGGCCGTCTCTTTGCCTGCTGGTGCTGTATGCTTGCGGTCGTAGTTGGTCTCTTCCATGAAGAGGAAGCAGTAGACAAAGGCAATGGCGTTCCAGATGGCACACCACCACTAATTTGTTAGAATAACGTAAATATACTCGTGGGACAGTGACCTACCAGAGTCCACTTCCAGTCCATGCCGACGTTGATGAAGCCCGACAGCATGGGAGCCAGTTTTCCGGTCAGCGACAGAGACCAGCCGTACAGGGCCATGTACTTGGGCCGCTCGTGGACGAACCACTGGACGTATTAGCGTTGAAGAGTGCAATGGAGGGCAAAAGCTCACAATGTCAGTCACGGAGATCTCACACAGCGACTCGACTGGCGAGCCAAACAGTCCCAGCAGAATGCGGCTCGCCTGATACGTGTGCTTGTTCACGCAGAGCGGCGCTGTTGTCAAAATGACAATGTTGGTCAGGATCGAGAATAGGTACGCCGGCCGCTTGCCGTACTGTAGAGCGAGCGGTTGCCAGATGAGACACCCCCAGCCATAGAACAGGAACTGCAGACATCAGTCATTGGTCCTCTTGCGTGTTTCCTGGTGACCACTCACCATAATGCCTGTCCCGTTGTTCACGTCGGTGAGCGACAAGCCGGTTGCCGCACGGAGTGGCGTCACGATCGAGTACACAGCGCTCGACGGAATAGCCACCATGATCGTGTACACGACGATGCACGACGTCGACAGCATCTTGCGCCGGAAGGTCCAGTTGAGCGGGTCTTCGGGGTCTTCGCTGGGCTTGGGCACCAGCACAATATCCTGCTCGCCCTGTGCGTGTTGCGTCTGCATGGTTCCATCGAGATCGACCAGGTGCACCGTCCCGGGCGGGAGGCGCTGACCGGCCTCGACGCCCTCTTCGTACGTGGCTGCCATGGACGGAAGAAAGTTTGACGAATGGGTTAATCAGAGGAACCAAAAGAAAAGGGAGGAAAATAGAGTAGTCGGTTGTAGCACACCCTATAAATCGTAAAAGTATGCCCAGTTGTCACAGACCATGTCTTGGCACACCTTGTCGGTGCGTGTAGATAAGCAGCTATACGACATGAGATATCTTGAATCCTATATTGTAACAGCGATTCTACTACGATACAATCGCCTCGGATACCGCCGATATGATTAGACGGAAGAGTTTCCAGGACAAGATATCCAGTAAGAAGCATGGATGCAACCTACTCTAGCTGCATCCGGTAGCTGGATGAGCCGCCGGGGGACCCATACTTTTCCAGTGAGGTTATTCGCTGCAACAAGCGGAGAAGGACTTTTGTGAAAGCACAAGCAAGGAAGATCGGAGCAAGCCGAGTTGCTACACGAAAGCGACTTAAACTGCTGGTATCAAAACGCGTCTCGGCTCCGAGATAAAGTTGTCGACCAATAGATTCGCTTCCGACAAATGTATATTTTGTCGATCCTTCAGTTTCTGAATCATCCATATTTCCCAGATAAGATATGCCGTTTCCAATGTTTAGTTTCAAAAGGCATAAACGGGAAAATACAGTAATCCTGATGATAGGAGAGAATTCATGGTGTGTTCGTAATTAGAGTTTCTAGCTCTCGGCAACGGGAGCTTATTTGGAGGTTGTTATCGTAGCCGAATGACCAATAGAAAGTTGTTGTGCACCCTAAATGCTAGGCGAGGTCTTGTCTTCGTAGACGATAGTTTTTGAGTTTATGGATTTGGTGTAGCCTTTGTTCGTTGTCCCGGGAGCAGTCTACTTAAGTAAAAGTAGCATGCGGACTTAATAAGTTTCGGAGGGTTAGCTCAGTGGTAGAGCGAGAGATTGCAGATCTCTAGGTCGTGGTTTCGAGTACCACACTCTCCTAAACCTTTTATTTTTTTGCTTTTCGAATTTCCTATCCATGGATACTACGGATACTCTTTTCTTGGATATCCTTCTTCGTCGATTTTTTTACTCATTTATTTATCTCTTCATTTCTCCTGTTTTCTGCTCTCTTTTTGACTTGCCGTACCCACATATATATATTCCTTTTTTCTACGTAGAAAGTCCATCATTTCCAATCGTAGCTTAACATCTTCAGCACGCTGCTTGGCAGCCAATAACGAACAAGAATTGTGAATTGGCCCAGCTGAACCAAGAGATACGTGTGCAGCATCAAGCGGCTGACATTTCCACGTGACGTACGGAGTATCTGCAAGCATACTCGTATCTTACGCTTTCGGTGAGTCCTTTTGTAATCTGGATCTCCTTTATCCATCACACTTTTCTTCTGCCGATTGATTTTTGTTTACGCAACAGAGCAACTGAATCAAAGATGCCTCCAACTCCGGCACTCACTGAAGCTCAAAGAGAGCATTTCATAGCGCATGGCTGGGTCAAGTATGGCTACACACTCTGTGCTCAAGCTGTAGGGCCTCGAAAGCATGCTGACATTTCAGAATTCCAAAGGCCTTTACACGAGAGCAGGCCAGCACTGTGATCAAGGATGTCTGGACACGTCTGGGCATGTCTCCCACGGACAAAAGCACCTGGAACCGGCAACAGATCCATATGCCGTCTCATACGAGCTTCGACTCGGCCCAGTTTGCTCCTCGTGCTTGGGCAGCCATCTGTGAACTGTGCGGAGGCGTAGAGCGCGTCACGTCGGGATCTCGTCAATGGCGCGATTCGCTCATTGTCAATCTCGGCTCAGCCCAGGGCGCAAATAAGCCTGTGCGTCCTCGGGATCTCTGGGACTGGCACGTTGACGGCGACTTTTTCATTCATTTCCTCGACAGTCCCGAGCAGGGCCTCCTGGTCATCCCGCTCTTCACTGACATTGCACCTGGCGGTGGCGGCACCGTCATCTGTCCCGAGGCCATGCCGCACCTTGCACAGTGGCTGTACGAGCACGCTGATGGTGTGATGCCCAGCATGGCCCCGCGCGACCAGCCCGACTTTTTCCAGGGCAAGGTGTCGTGGTACAAGCAGATGGCCACTCGTTGTAGCAACTTTTTCGAGGCCACAGGCGAATGTGGCGATGTATATTTGCTGCACCCCTTGATGCTTCACTCGGCCTCGACGAACCCACTCCGGAACGTCCGCATCATCACAAACCCGCCCGTGAGTCTGAAGGAGCCGCTCTGTTTCGACCGCGACCAAGGCGCAGGCAAACGCTACAGTCCCGTCGAGCTGGCCACATTGCGGGCGCTGGGCAAAGATCGGCTGGCTGGGTGGAAGATCACGGCGCCGCGCGAGCGCATTGTTCCCGAGCGCATAAAAAGACAGGAGCGTATGAAACAAGAGGAACTGAAGAGGCTGGGAGGATCCAAGCCGGCCCCGGCGTAGAGGCTATTACGCGCTGTATCCTGTTCTGTCTGTAGAGCCAAGCCTTGATATTGCTTAGTGTACAAATCGCATAATCCGAGTAGATGATCGCTTAGATGCATACTCCATACCGCAACATGAAATTTGCCTCCGACGAGGCATGCAGCTCCAGCAGACCTTTGCATCCTTCCAACTACACACGCGAATGCGCCTTTGACAAAGGCACTCGCTGTGGAATCGCAAAAAACAGCCACGACCCCAACATGAGCGACGCCGAGGACTACGAGATCGAAGCGTCTGTCTTGGCCGATGACGACCCACTGAAGGCATTTCTGCCGACGTCTTTTGGCAAGAAATCGCAAGAAACCGATATCGAGGCACAGATCGAGCGCTGCCGGCGGCCAGCCTGGAAGACGAAGAAGGAGGATGGGGGGGCAGACAAGGGCGGCAGGAGCTCCAGCTCGGACAATTCCGACTCTGACTCCGACTCTGACTCTGACGACGGTGACAACACCGACCGGTTTCCTCTTTCGCACGAGCTCATATTCAAGACGCACGAGAAGGCCGTGACCAGTCTGTCTTTGGATCCCGGAGGGTCTCGGGCCATCACGGGCTCGCGGGACTGCGCCGTCAAGTTCTACGACTTCGCCTCCATGACCCCGACGACATTGCGCGCCTTCAAGAGCGTCGACCCGTGGCAGGGAAAGCCGTCTGCGACGACGGAGTCGCACCCGGTGAACCACGTGTCGTTCCACCCGCTCTCCGGCACGGTCATACTCTGCATCACGGCCCATCCACAAGCCAAGATCCTCGACCGCGACGGCGCCGTCCTGACCGAGTTTGTCAAGGGCGATATGTACCTCCGAGACATGCACAACACGAAAGGACACGTTGGCGAGATATCCACGGGTGCCTGGCACCCGACAGACCGCGAGACGTGCGTGACGGCCGGCGCTGACAGCACGCTCCGGATATGGGATGTGAACAACAAGCGCAGTCAAAAGGATGTGATCGTGTTCAAGTCCCGGGCAGCCGGCTCGGCGGGGCGCTCGCGAATGACGGCCGTGGCCTGGGGGACGCCCGCACAGGGCAGCGGCGTAGGGGGCAGCAGTGTGCTCGTGGCCGCCACGCTGGACGGATCGCTGGTGCTCTACAGCGGCAATGGGCCCTTTTCGCGACCGTCAGCCGAAGTGCGCGACGCGCACAAGGCCAATACATGGACGGGGGGCATCGACATCAGCTCGGATGGGCGCATGATCGTGACGCGGGGCGGCGACGACCTCATCAAGCTGTGGGACATGCGCAAGTTCAAGCAGCCGCTGGTGACAGTGGCACACGCGTCTACGTCGGATCGTTTCCCCATGTCCAACATCCGCTACGGGCCGAACTCGACGAGCATCTTGACAGGGTCGGCCACGGGCGACCTGCACGTCTTGAATCCGGGCAACCTGCGGCCGGAAGTGGTGACGCCCGTGACGCCCGGTTCGCCGCTCGTTGTAGTGGAGTGGCACGCAAAGCTCAACCAGGTGTTGACGGGCTCAGCCAACGGCGAGACACACATGCTCTTCGACCCAGAGCGGTCTTTGCATGGCGCGGCCGATATTGTGCGGCGGGCGCCGAAGAAGCGGCACATTGACGACGACTCGTCGTTGACAATGGACCAGAGTGTGGGAATATCGGGCGACGCGATTGTGGTGCCGGGGGCGCAGCCGCGTGGGGCACGACGGACGGGGGTGTCGGCATCTGGCAAGTCGTACGACCCACGGCGGCCAGAGATGCCACAGCAGACGCCCTTTATGCGCAACCAGCCAGACGAAAAGCATATTGAGCAGAACATCCCGCTTAGTCGCATGCTGCATGAGGACCCACGGGAGGCGCTACTGAAGTATGCAGACATTGCGAAGAAGGACCCGATTTTTACAGGGGCATGGAAGGAGACGGCGCCGGTGACAGAGTATGCGGAGCTGAGCGACGAGGAGGAGCCGGAGAAGAAAAAGGTGAAGCGGTAGCACGGAGGAGATGTACTATAATATACGGATATTACGAGTAGGCATTGGGATCGATATGCAGTTAAGAGATCATGGAACATGTAATCCGTACTTAGTAATCTCTGTTGTGCCCCACAGCGTGACGCCCCACCCAATCCCTTTATCCGCGGCGCGACTGGTTGCTGCCTCAGGCAGGCAACAAGGGTGGCGTTCTGAAATTTACTGTGGGCTCCCCTTTGCCATCCCGCACCAACCATCCGTACGAATCTTTCGTGGTCATTTCACTTCCCATCATCAACGGGCGACCGCGCGCATCGAAAAATCGCCAAACCCCCTCCGAATCCATCAAGTCCCATCTCGAAAACCCCCGAGACATCTCGACACGCGATTTTTTTTCGCGCGTCTGTCCTCTTGGAAGGCCTCGCAAGCAATCCCCCCATTGCTGTGCCTTTTACCCCTTCGCCTTCGATTTTTTTCTGCCTGTTCCCCCTTGTTTTGTCCACTCACACTCTCGCTTTTTCTTTTCCACCTGGCACCCAGCCGCGAAACTTTTAATCTTTTTTTTTCGCTCTTTGCCCTCCCCATACGCCGTATCTTTTTTTTCGCTTGCCACGCCACGCGGCATTGTCTATCCATCCACCAACGCCTGTTTGTCCTTCTTTTTTTCGCGACCAACCACAAAAACATTGCCTTTTCTTGTTTTTTTGCTTCCCCTGCGAAAAAAAACCGCGACACGACGCGCTGGCCCTTCGTTTGCGCCGTTCTCCACGCGCCGTTTCGCCCTCCACCAAACTGCCTTTCGCGACGCGCCGTCACCCTCCCCCTTTGTGCGCTTCCTGCATCCTGAATGCTCTTCTCTCTTCTCGCTATGCGCGATTCGTGAACTGCATACGCCAGTGTGACGACTATTCGCGGTTCCACCACCCTATCCACACCCACTCCTCTCGCCCTTCCCATCTTCTCTACCTTTGACTCCTTGGTTCGAGTCGCCACATCTCCCGCCATGGCTTCCGTCCAGGCATCGACGGCCATGCCGTTGTCCGGCTCTGCACCCCCGAGTGGCATCACATCGCAGCAAGTTCAAGAAGTCTATCTGGTACGCGTCAATGTTGGCTTTTTTTTCGTCTTGACGCGTCACCATGCTAACATTTTGTCTTTTTTTTGCAGCGCTTCCGCCAAATGAAGGAACAGGGCGTTTCCCAGTCCGATCCCGACTTTATCAAGACCCACCAGTTCCTCATGAACATCCAACAGCAACAGGCCTTCAAGAGACAGATGCTGCAGCAACAGCAGCAAAACCAACAACATGCTGCACAACAAGCCGCAGCCGCAGCCGCCAACGGTGCCCTTGTCAACGGTGGCAGCGCTCCGCATCCCGGCCGCCCGCCACAGGGTTACCCATCGCAAATGGCCCGACCCGGTCCCCAGGGCGCCGTCGCACCGCCCACACCCGGCGCACAAGGTGCTACTCCCGGTACACCCAACAGCGTCACGGGCTCGGGTGGCCCAGTTGCCATGTCAGGAGGCGTCCCGAGCAACGCGCCTGCTGGTGGTCACTTCTCCCAGCAGCAGCTGAGCTTGCTCCGACACCAGATCCAGGCCTTTAAGCACCTCACTCGGAATGCCGGCGTCCCTATCCAGACGCAGCAGGTCATCTTTGGTCAACGGTCACGGAGACAGAACGCGTCTATTTCCGAAAAGGCACCGCCCACGGGCCCTGCCATGGCCGGCGCGAAACCGATGCACCCCGGTGCTGGTGTCTCCACGCCCGCTTCCGCAACACCAACAACGAGCAAACCTGGTGAGGATGGCGTGAAGCCGGCCGTGGCCGGAACAGATGCTGCTGCTGCAGACGCGTCTGTGCCCGCGCGGAAAATCAAGGCATTCAAGACGGTGCAGTCGCCCTACGAATCTGGTGCTGTCAAGAAGACTATCAGCTACTTTGACCACGGCCGCCGCATCAACCGCCCTGTCATCCCCGGCATCCTGCCCACCGGCATCGACTTTGATGCTCTGCGTATCGAGCGAGAGAAGATCGTCTTCAACCGGATGAGCGCCCGCTACGCCGAGCTCAAGGCGTTGCCCAGCAACATCAGCTACTGGGATACGGCCACCGAGACACTGACGCCCGACGATGCCATCAAGCGCAAGGCGTACATTGAAATGAAGTGTCTCGGCCTCTACTCTCTACAACGGTCTCTGCGGGAACGGATCGGTCGCCAGATGATGCACTACGATAACCTGGCCATGACGACGAACCGCAGCAACTACCGCCGCATGAAGAAGCAGAGCGTGCGCGAGGCCCGCATCACCGAGAAACTCGAGAAGCAGCAACGCGACGCCCGCGAACACCGCGAGAAGAAGCGGCACACTGACTTCCTCGACGCTGTCAGCAAGCACCGCGCCGAACTCATGGCCACCGCCACCAGCCAGCGGAACAAGATGAACAAGCTCGGACGCGTTATGTACTCGCAGCACTTCAACATTGAGAAGGAAGAGCAGAAGCGCATCGAGCGTACGGCCAAGCAGCGTCTGCAGGCCCTCAAGGCCAACGACGAAGAAGCCTACCTCAAGCTGCTCGACCAAGCCAAGGATACCCGTATCACGCATCTGCTGCGCCAAACAGACGGTTTCCTGCACCAGCTGGCATCGTCTGTCAAGGCCCAACAGCGCGAAGCGGCCGAACGCTACGGCGACGAGCGTCTGCGCGTCGAAGAGGAAAGCGACATCGAATCCGAGGACGAGGACCGCGCCCGGAAGATCGACTACTATGCAGTGGCTCATCGCATCCGAGAAGAGGTCACCGAACAGGCCAGCATTCTTGTGGGCGGCAAGCTCAAGGAGTACCAGGTCAAGGGTCTGCAGTGGATGATTTCGCTGTACAACAACAACCTCAACGGTATTCTGGCCGACGAGATGGGTCTCGGCAAGACCATCCAGACCATCAGCCTGATCACCTACCTGATTGAGCGAAAGAACCAGACCGGTCCTTTCTTGGTCATTGTGCCACTGAGTACGCTGACGAACTGGAACCTGGAGTTTGAGAAGTGGGCGCCGTCCGTCAGTCGCATCGTCTACAAGGGTCCACCGACGACGCGCAAAGCCTCGCAGGACCGCATTCGCCAAGGTCGCTTCCAGGTTCTGCTCACGACGTACGAGTACGTCATCAAGGATCGCCCGCTGCTGAGCAAGATCAAGTGGTTCCACATGATTGTCGACGAGGGTCACCGCATGAAGAACAGTAATTCAAAGCTCAGCGCCACCATCTCGCAGTACTACAACACCCGGTTCCGTCTCATTCTCACTGGTACGCCTCTGCAGAACAACCTGGGCGAGCTGTGGGCCATGCTCAACTTTGTGCTGCCCAACATTTTCAAGTCGGTCAAGACCTTTGACGAGTGGTTCAACACGCCCTTTGCGAACACGGGTGGCCAGGATCGGATGGAGCTTAATGAAGAAGAACAGATCCTGGTCATTCGTCGTCTGCACAAGGTGTTGCAGCCTTTCCTGCTGCGTCGTCTGAAGAAGGATGTGGAGAAGGACCTGCCGGACAAGACCGAAAAGGTCATCAAGTGCAAATTCTCGGCGCTGCAGGCTCGCCTGTACAAGGAGATGTTGACGAACAACAAGCTGATTGTCAGCGACGGCAAGGGCGGCAAGATGGGTGCGCGTGGTCTCAGCAACGTCATCATGCAGCTGCGTAAGCTGTGCAACCATCCGTTTGTGTTTGACGAGATTGAGACGGTCATGAACCCCCGCAGTGTCAGCAACGATCTCCTGTGGCGAACTGCTGGCAAGTTCGAGCTGCTAGAACGGGTCCTCCCCAAGTACCAGGCCACGGGCCATCGTGTCCTCATGTTCTTCCAGATGACGGCAATCATGGACATTATGGAGGACTTTTTGCGTTTCCGCAACGTCCAATACCTTCGTCTGGATGGTACGACCAAGGCAGACGAACGATCGGATCTTTTGCGGGAATTCAACGCGCCGGACTCGCCGTATTTCATGTTCCTCCTGTCGACACGTGCCGGTGGTCTCGGTCTGAATCTGCAGACGGCCGACACGGTCATCATCTACGACTCGGATTGGAACCCCCACCAGGATCTGCAGGCCCAGGATCGTGCGCATCGTATTGGTCAGAAGAACGAGGTGCGTATTCTCCGGCTGATCACGTCAACTTCAATCGAAGAGAAGATTTTGGAGCGTGCGCGGTTCAAGTTGGACATGGACGGCAAGGTCATCCAGGCCGGTCGATTCGACAACAAGTCGTCTGAGACGGACCGAGACGCCATGCTGCGGACGCTCCTGGAGTCAGCAGATATGGCAGAAGCCGGCGAGCAGGAGGAGATGGACGATGAGGAGCTCAATATGATCCTGGCACGTAGCGATGCCGAGCTGCACACCTTCCAGAAGATGGATGCAGAGAGATCGCACGATCCCATCTACGGAACAGCACCCGGCTGCCAGGCCATGCCGCGCCTGATGGGCGATAACGAACTGCCAGACATTTACTTGGCGGACACAAGCCAAGTGGAAGAGGAGGTCGAAGTGGTGCTGGGCCGCGGTGCGCGTGAGCGAACCAAGGTGCGGTACGACGACGGTCTCACGGAAGAGCAGTGGCTCATGGCCGTCGATGACGACGACGACAGTCCGGAAGCGGCTGCAGCACGGAAACAAGCGCGTAAGGACAAGCGTGAAGCGAACCGGCTCAAGCGGCTTGCTGGTGCGACGACCTCTGCCGACGTGTCACCCTCTGCTAGTCGTGCTAGTACCGAAGAGCAGGAGACGCCGGTGAAGAAGCGGGGCCGCAAGTCGAACAAGATCGACAAGCGCAAGGTGGATGACGACGATGAGCAGCAGCCGCCACCGGCCAAGAAGAGACGTGGACCGCAGGGTCGTCCCAAGGCTCTTTCTGGCAGCCAGACCAACGGCACGTCAGGAGCAGACATCGGCATGACGGCTCAGCAGCGTGTGATGCTTCAGGAGAGCATGCGGCGCTTGTATGATGGCTTGATGACGCTAGAAGTGGACGATCCAGAGCCGGAAGACGAGGATAAGAACGAAGCGGACAAGGATGAGGACGACGAGCCAGCGAAGCGTCTCATTATTGGGCCATTTGTCAAGCTGCCGTCGAAGCGCGACTACGGCGACTACTACATGATCATCTTGAAGCCGATTTGCATGAATAACATCAACACGCGGATCAAGAAGAACGATTACCACAAGCTCAGCGACATGAAAGCCGACATCCAGCTCCTGTGCAGCAACTGCCGCACCTACAACGACGATGGCAGTTTGCTGTATGCGGATGCCAACACGATTGAAGTGAGTTTTTTTTTTCTTTCTTAGGGAGGTCTCTTTTCAATACTAACCGGACAGGAATACTTTAATCAAAAGTACAGAGAGGAGCTGGCTGCACATCCAGAGCTTCAAGAGCTGGAGCCTTCCTCGGACAAGGAGACGTCGGCAGCGCCCACGACACGATCGGGAACGCCGGCGGTGGCGACGAATCCACTTCCCAAGATCAAGCTTGTGTCGAACAGCGGCAGCGGCAACGCAGCGAACGGAGTGGCCAACGGCGCCAACTCCGAAGACAGTTGAGGAGTTTGGCATGTATGTCTCTCTTTGATTTTCTCGGCTCAGGGAAAATGGGCGGCACAAGGAAAACGGAGTGATCGGGACCGGAATACCAACAATCGGCGACGATTCTTTAGTGGCGTACAATTGGGCAATTTTGCGATTCGCTGGATTTTTTAACCCCAGGCAAGGCCGTCTTCAGGGGTGTCTTATCCACCCGACTTGGCCTTTGAGAGTAGTGTGGCGGACGAGAGAGGATGAGAGGCCAAAGAAGAAACGCCAAAAACATGTATGAAATGAATGGTGGACAGCTGAGCACAGTTGATTTGGCTTTTCTGTTTTTATTTTCTTCTTGTGTTTTATCCATATTTCTTGACGACGGACGGAATGGGAAGGGAGACAATTGTATATTTAATAGAAAACGTCGTGTCTCAAGGATGAAGTGTGATGAGATGGTGGCCAGTACTCTGTGTCCTTGAAGTATCGTACTCTGTACTCCGTGCATCTACTTACTCTTATCGGATGCTTACCTCATAATCCGTTTTACACGATGACTGTCCATATACACCGGTTCCGTGGTCTAGTTGGTTACGACGTCTGCTTCACAAGCGATCTTGAGATCGCAGAAGGTCCTGGGTTCGAGCCCCAGCGGAGCCATTATTTTTGCCGATGAAATATTTTATCTTTTTTATCTCTTTGTATTTTTTTTGTATTTTTTATCTTTTTTTGGACTCTGCACATTTTATCATTTTATCCTTTTTCGTATCTTGTTCTCATTCCCATTAATTACCCGCATGAAACAATGCGTGTTTTGCCTGCAGACCGTTGAGCACGTGCCTCAGCTGAAGAAAGAGCTGTTTGTTTGTAGTACTCGTACTCCGTACTCGTAGGCAGATAGGCGCCGTTGGCGGGGTCCTAACAGCAGATTAGGGGTGGCGGAGCTCTCGTTCCATTTTGTTCAACCCTGCAATTCTTCATCCTCTCTGCAAACGTCCACCAGGCGCCTTATGCTCCCACCCGGCCACGCACCCCTTGACTTATCGAATTATCCGTCTGCTGCCTACTCCCATCTTCTTCATCCCCTTTCTAGCGATCCACCGCTCATCTTCTCCGATTTTCCCTCCACGATTTCCTCCTTTTTTTGCTTCTGTTTCTCCTCCTCTGCTTCTATCTGCTTCTATCACGTCTTTACGTCTTCACGTCTCCACGTCCTCACGTCTTTCCTTCTGAACACAGCTTCCCTTTCTGACCTCGCCCGCTTCCCCAAATGGCTGGACGCTTTGTGCGCGCATCCAAATACCGTGCGTTCTCCCGTCCCCTCCGCCAATGCCACCGTGACAAAGAAACGACGAATCCGGCTGCTGACTCTCTTTGGTTCCTCTAGGCCATGTCTTTGGCAAGCCCACACGCAAAGAATTCTGCTACGACAACATCCACATCAGCCGCAATGCCTGGGACACAAACCTGGTGAAGGTGAGCGCCGGACGCCAAAGAAGCTGAAGCTGAAGCTGAAGCTGCCGCTGCTGCTGCTGCCCCATCGAAAATAGCTCTGCGGGCTGACAACAACCAGGCGAACCCCGAGTTCCTGTCGGTGAATTGGGAGTCGAGCGGCGGTGGCGCATTTGCCGTCATCCCTCTGGGCGAGCGTGGCAAGCTGCCCGACCAGATTCCCTTGTTCCGTGGCCACACGGCCGCCGTGCTGGACACCGACTGGTGGGTGCTTTGGGCAGTGTCTTGATCATGACAACGGACAGCTGACAACTGACGGGCACAGGCACCCCTTCAACGACCACATTGTCGCCTCCGCATCCGACGACGCCAAGGTCTTCATCTGGCAGGTCCCCCAGAACTTTACATTGCACACAGACGCCGAGGAGGTCACCGATGTGGCGCCCGTGAGCAAGCTGGTGGGGCATTCCCGAAAAGTCGGGCAGGTCCTCTTCAACCCGTCGGCCGAGAACATCTTGGCCTCCGCCTCGGGCGACCTGTCGATCAAGATCTGGGATGTGTCCACCGGCCAGGTCAACTTCACGCTCAAGCAGCCTGAGGTCATCCAGAGCCTCTCGTGGAGCGCCGATGGCAACCTACTGGCCACGACATCGCGTGACAAGCGCCTGCGTGTGTGGGATGTGCGCCAGGAGAAGCCCGCCCACGACTCTCCAGGCCACCTGGGCGCGAAGAACAGCCGTGTCGTCTGGATGGGCGAGCACAACCGCTTTGCCACGACCGGCTTCTCGCGCATGAGCGAGCGCCAGCTGGCGCTGTGGGAGCCGGGCCGTACGGAGCCCATTGGCGGGTTCACGTACCTCGACTCGATCTCGGGCGTGCTGATGCCCTTCTGGGGTGCGTATCTTGTGTACTTGTGTTCTTGTGTTGAGGCGGTGTACAGAATATACGAGATACTAACAGGATGCAGACGAGGGTTCCAACTGCCTGTACTTGGCCGGCAAGGGGTACGTCTTCTTTTTGATACAGTCCATCTCTTCTCACCGCCAGCCATGCTGACTTTCCAGTGACGGAAACATCCGCTACCTCGAGTACGAGAACGACAAGTTCGAGTTCTTGTCCGAGTACAAGTCGGCCGACCCGCAAAGAGGCATTGCCTTTGTGCCCCGTCGTGGTGTGAATGTATGTCCTCATTCTTCATGTGTCGCCTGCTTCGTATGCTAATGTCTGTTGTTTGCAGGTGCACGAAAACGAGGTCATGCGGGCTTACAAGACGGTCAACGATTCATACATTGAGCCCATCTCCTTTACCGTTCCCCGCCGTGCCGAGACCTTCCAGTCCGACATCTACCCGCCGGCCGTCGGCACGAAGCCGGGTGTGTCGGCCAAGGACTGGATCTCTGGCAAGACGGGACTGCCGGCTAAGATTGACCTCGAGAGCGTCTACGAGGGTCATGCGCCTGTGGAGGTTCCAGCCGACTACAAGCCTACGCCCACGCCGACTGCTTCGGCGCCAGCTCCGGCTCCGGCGCCAGCTGCTGCCCCGGCCAAGGAGCCGGAAGCGAAGCCCACGCCGGTACCGGTCCGTTCGGGCCCACCGCCCAGTATGAGCGATCAGAAGCAGACGATGGCATCCATTGCCAGCAAATACCAAGATGAGGAAGAGGAGAATGCCGACGACGACGCAGAGACGTCGAGCTTTGAGGAGGTCAGCCGGCCACAGCCGCGCGGAGCTCCCCGGGCGGCGCCCTCTCCGTACAAGCCGCCGCACGTGGCCCCCGTCAAGACGCCGACGTCTCCTATTGCATCGCGTGCTGCCGTCTTTACGTCGACGGAATCGACGTCTGCTCCGGCTCCGACTCCGGCTTCGGCTCCGACGGCGGCGGCTGCTCCGGCTGTGACTGGCGGTGTGGCCGATGCGCTGGGGAAGCTGACGCAGCTTGTGGAGGCGCAGAACAGCAAGATTGACGGTCTGACAGCGGAGGTCGACAGCCTGAAGAAGCGACTGTTGGTGACGTCGGACCAGAGCGAGCGAATCCGCCAGCTGGAACTGGAGCTGGAGGAAGCGCGGTCGTGAGAGAAAGGAGGTTACATGTAGGGCGCGTGTGCAGGGCGCGTGACGAAGGGAGAAAGGGAGAGCGGAGAACGCGGCGACAGGACGGCGGGATGTTGCCGCAGGCCGCCGCCGGGTGTCGTTGTCATTTTTTGTTTTTTCTTTTTTTGTGTTGGTCGCTCGCCTGGCTTTGGTGACACGTGACTTTTACTGGCGTAAGTTTTACAGGTTCCCACGAAGAATTCACGTCGATCGGATTTGCATCTTCTTTGTGTGGTGAAGAGGACTGAACAGGACTGAACAGGACTGAACAGAACTGAACAGAACTGAACAGAACTGAACAGAACTGACAGGACTGAGCAGGACTGAACAGGCCTTTTCTTTGTTCATTGTGCAATTGTTGTCTTTGTGAACAAAAGCCCTTGTTCGTGTTTGTGTGATTGAACAACTGTTTTTGAGGATTTCTTTCTTTTCTTTTTTTGTTCTCTTTTGTTCTCCTTCCTGTCGTGCAGGGCTTTGTTTCTGTTCACGTATAAGGACAGCAGAAGAAGGATGGTTCTTCTGTCCGTCGTGTTATCTTGTTCCATTCGATTTGTTCACCAAACATCACAAGTTAGACCACCCAGTCGACCAAAAGCAAAAACACAATAACCAAATCTAAACGATTTACTCCATACATTCTATCTCCATGGCTTCCTATGACTTTGCCGCAGCGGAGGCTCTCCGATGGCAGTTGTCCCGGTTCTTCCCTGAGCTCATCTCGAACAATCGCTTCAGCTGCATACGAGTCAGCAGCCAGGCGACCACAGACCAGAACACGAAGAAGCGGCCTGAAGGCCAGTCGGCAGTACACAATAACAATGTGCAGGCCACAGTCTGGCTCCGGTTTAAAGAAAAATCCCTCTCAGCCCCCAAACAAACGTCCCCTGCTAACATGAAGAAAGCCAAGCGTCTCCGCCAGCTCTACATCCAGTATCGAGAGCTCGTGTGGGAGGCCGACAAAGATATCGTGGCCGATGACCCTGTCATCTACAAGATGCTACAATATATGCACAGCGACCTGGACAAGGCCATTGCACTGCTGCAGGCAGCACTGGACGGCGACCGGGCCGCAGAGACGAGGGCGTACAACGAAAGCCTGAATGAATGGCAACAGATGTGGCAGGAGAAGCGGCAGCCGACAGAGACGATGCCAGACGAGGTACCAGGCACCAAACCGGCCGTCCCGGACCCTAAGACCATTGTGAAGCTGCCGCTGCCGCCGCCACTGCCGCCCTGTCTACAGTGCGTCCTGGCCAACACGTGCTGTTCGCTGACGACGACACCATACACCCGGGCATACATGGACGATCTGGCCGGACCATCGAGCAAGAGCAGCGTCCCCGAACAACCCAAACTCCAAAATATCCTCGACGAACACGCCCACCTGGTGGCTGAGCACGGCAGCTGCGACAATACGGAAGGTGAATCGGTGTCGGTCGCCACCCTGACCGAGAAGAAGCGCGCCTTCAACCAGCGGCTGCTGCTCGAGGCCATCGTCCGCGGCGACTGCGACTCGCCCTTTCTACCCGACCCCCCAGCCCAGTGCGCCCGCTGCCAGCGCCTGGGCGACCGCGACTGTCTCCAGCAGTCGTGCGACCTCACCGGCACTACGGATACGCTCGCCCTCGACAAGCACGGCCACCACAAGTCTGCCTGGTTCGCCAGCAGCGGGCCACCGCCACAGTCGCTGCTGCAACAACACTGTCCGCCGCTGTTGCGCCAGATGACCGAGTCAGCCGTGCCCGACGCCCTACGGGACGTGCCCCGGCTCAAGAAGCGACCAATCCTAGAGGCCATCTATTGCCGCGATGACACTTCCCTGACAGCCGGTGAGGTAGCCGTCAAGGCCAAACGGCTGCTCGAACGAATCCACCGGCGCAACCGGTGGCGGACGACGATGGACACAGACGATGATGCAGTGGAGCCGCTCTTGGCGATGTCTCCGACGTCACGGAAATCGCCCACGACAGCACCAGACGTGCCGCAGATCAGCAAAGAGCCGGTGCCAGCAGCTGCGCCCTCGATCCTTGCACGGCGACTGCCCAAGCACAGCACGCTGGACGTGTACGCGGGCCAGGAGCTGGCGACGGCGGCAGTGCCAGAAGCTCGAGACAAGGACGGCGAGCAGACATCGAAATCGAAATCGAATCTGCCACGCTGGCGCAGCGACCTGTTGGATGCCGGAGTCGAGACAGACACAAAGACAGAAGGTGAGTCGAGCCAGACGGTGCAGGACGAAGGGGTAAGGAAGCGGCTGGCCAAGTGCAAAGAGAGCCTGGACAAGGTAAGACGGACATCGGTGCCGGCGAGGGAAAAGGCCGAGCGGAAGGGCAAAGAAGCCGTTTCTCGCGAGCAGCTGGAGACGTTGGCAGGTAAGTATGGCATTTCGGTGACGACGCTGGACCGTCTACTGTGGCGGAAGGGATGGTGAGGTAAGTGAACTTTCTTTTGAATCTATGTCTTTTCAGTCTGGAGTGAATATCAGTGAATATCAACAGATATCAGAGAATATCAGCAAACATCAGAATATCTGAAATCAATTGTAAATCGTACAAATCAAACCCAGTCACTTCCGCCCCTCCACCATGATAATGTGATACCCAAACGACGTCTTGACCTCGCCCACCACAGGTGATGCCGTCGTGCTCGCTGGCAGTCCAAAGGCCACTTCTTCAAAGGCTGGATCCAAACTGCCGCGGACCTTCCAGCCCAGCGAGCCGCCCTGCCGCGCCTTGTCCTCCGAGTACGTGCGCGCCACGTCGTCGAACTTGGCACCCTCACTGCGGATCTTTGCCAGCGCCTCTTCCTTCTTGGCGTGTTTCTCGCACTGGTCGTGAGTCTCACTGTCTAACTGGCTCGTCCTTCTTCTCTGCTTACTAAGATATGGCGGACGTTGATCTGCTGGGCGCCCTTGACGTCGCCGCCTTTTTTGGCGTCTCCTTTCTTGGCGTCGCCCTTCTTGGCGTCGCCGCCCTTTTTCGAGTCGCCTTTTCCCTTGCCCATGGTGTGTTGGCGGTCTGGGAGTGCGTGAGTGTTTGTGAGAGTTTATGAGAGTCTCTGGAGAGAATCGTCAAAAGTCGTTGCACTACTACGGAGTACTATTAGCCGCCCCTCTTTTCCAGAAAAGGAAGCGGCGGCCATCACCGACCCACTGCTGCTGTTTCCAGACGACGAGACAGCAGCATCCTGATCTGGCACTATCTAGCAAGAACTAAGTCCCGGAAGGAACGTTGGAGAGTATCTTACTTATGATTTTCGGGAGATTTCTTTCTATCCTCTTTCATACATGAGGCTGACGATTCCTGTGCTCTCTTCTTTGGCTATACTATGATCTTTATCTCAGTCAACAGACCAAACAGCTCATTCAGGGCCGACCAAGCTAAGCTTCCATCTAGTTCTTTTTTCATTTCGTAGCTTTGTCCATTGTAAAAGGAACTCTCAAACTTGCCCATGGAAACGCCGTTGTCTTGTGTTGCTTACTAAGAAACACACCGCCTTCTTCTTTAGGAAGACCCACCGTTCGCTACTGCTTTATTTTTTTCTTTGGCATAGTCCCCGCCAGAGCTCCGTGCTTGCCTCTTCTCACCTCTCACCTTTCTCTCACGACTGTTTGCCTCTTTTTCTGGAGCAGAAACAATTTCATTCCTCTCTTTCTCGACTCAGACCCCAGGCTGCCTTCTCTCTTCTCTGCGCTTCCGTCTCTTTTGTTGATCTGTCCCCATATACTACATCTCTGTGTTCCTATATGTCGTTCCGTTTGTTTTGACTTTCTCGACAATCGTTGCTATCGTCACTTTTATTTACCTTCGTTTGCCTTTAGTTGGCTTCATTTTTCTTCTCCATTTTCTTGCCTTTAATATTGATACCCCATCAATTGTTCATCTGCCTGTCATTTGTTTGGTTTCTCATTCAGTTTCTTATGTACTACTCCGCAAAACTGTTGCTTTCACCATTCTCTCTTGAAATCACTCCTCAGCTACCGCGATCAAGATGGCTGCTCAGCCCAACACGTTAACTGGCAACTATGTTGCCGGTGTTCGAGCCAATTCTGAGAAGAAGCTCGGCATTATGCACTACACGTCTGCTATCGACTTTGGATGGTCGGGAGACATCCGCAAGAGGTATGTCTTCTGTCTGAACCCGTACTCTGCCATCACAACAATTGTGCTAACTCTTCCATGCAGATACACGGACTTCATTGTCCACGAAGTGCAACGAGATGGCTCCATTGTCCGCCTCACTGACTTTGAAGAGGCCGAGAAGGTATGTGTTCTTTACGACAGTATCACCAGTTCGAATGAGTCCCTAACCAGCTTTACAGGAACCAGAGAAGCCCAAGGCAGTGGCTGTAGCTCCTCCGCCAAAGCCCAAGGCGCCTGAGCTTCCCCAAGTCTCAGAGGCAGATGGCGCCATTCTGCTGGATCTTCTGGACGCAACTGCTGCCACGGCCTTGCAGGAGGCCTACGCCACCATGGCATCCGGGCAGACCGTGCCCAAGACAAAGATTGTCTTGGGTACCATCACGGACCGCATCAAGCGTGGCCGTGTGCACCAGGTATGCTGTTCCTTGAGTATAGTGTTTGTTTGATTTTTCCCATAATTAATGTCTTCTAGGAAATCCGTCGCATCTTCTCCGGCCGTTTTGAAACGGAAACCGATGCCAGCAACGGTTCCATCACTGCCCTCCCAGCAGTCACGCGCAGCAGACAGCGAAACAGCCGTCGCAACGCCGGGCCACGGAACTCGGCGGAAGGCAGTGAAGGCAAGGGCAAGTACCTCCACTTCACCTTGTACAAGGAGAACAAGGATACCATGGAGGCCATCAACCATCTGTCTCGCCTGCTCAAAATGAAGCCGAACAGATTTGGCTTTGCCGGCACCAAGGACCGCCGTGCCGCGACGACGCAGCGGGTCAGCGTTAAGTACGATGGTCCTGTCAATCTGGCCTTTATCAATTCGCGTAACAACAACATCAAGATTGGAAGCTTGAAGCGAATCGATGCCCCCATCCAGCTCGGGCAGCATGGCGGCAATGAATTCACCATCTCCATCAAGAATGTTGAGCTCTTGCGTGGCCAAAATGCCTCCATCGACTATCGCCTCCGGATGACCGAGACTTGCGTCCAAGCAGCCCTCGACCACATCCAGCAGCATGGTTTCATCAACTACTTTGGTCTCCAGCGCTTCGGAACCCATACCATTGGTACACAAGAAATCGGCACACGGATTCTCTGTGGCGACTTTGAGACTGCCTGCAACCAGCTTCTCTATGTGAATCCCGCGCTGGTGGCACGTCTGGATGACCCCGATGTCGAAAGCACGTTTATGCGTGACGAAATCGCCCGTGCCCGTGTCATCTCTTTGTTTAGGGCCGGTGAGGATGTCAGCAGTGCTCTCTACACGATGCCGAGGCGTTTCAGTGCAGAGATGGCCATTATTGAACATCTGACCAAACGCCCCAACTCGAGTCGCGACTTCTGTGGAGCCATTCTCAGCGTCACGCGCAATCTTCGCAACCTGTACATCCATGCGTACCAGTCACTCGTATGGAACTCGGCGACCAGCCGCCGCTGGGCCGAGTACGGCGACAAAGTTGTCGCCGGAGATCTTGTTCTGGTTCAATCCGAAGGGGATCCCGCCCGCCACGGCCAAGATATTAACGAGAACTTTAGCCAGGAGGACGAGCAGTTTGATCAGGATGCACGTGCACTCACTGCCGAAGAAGCTGCTAGTGGAAAGTACACCATCTTCGATATTGTGCTTCCTGCTCCGGGCTACGATGTTCTGTACCCGGAGAATGAGATTGCCCAGTACTATGTCGAATTCATGGGCAAGCCGGAGAACGGAGGCCTCGACCCGTACAACATGCGTCGTCAGCAGCAAGATTTCAGTCTCAAAGGCTACTATCGAAAGATTGTGGCACGCTTCACGACCGTTCCAAAGTTTTACGTTCGGCCCTACGTGGACGACTCGGATCAGATGCACCCCACAGACCTAGACGAGATTATGGCCCGCAAGACAGGGGGCACGCAGAAGCAAGTGCCTATGCGGCCCCCCAGCAGCGGCCGCAATGACGAAGCGACAGCTCGTCGTCGCGAGCTAACACCTGACTCAACACAGGATCAACCCGAGGCAAAGCGGGCCAAAATAGAGCAAGACGGGGCCGTGACTCTGAGCAGTGCAGTTTCTGAGACCACTCCAGCTCCGCCTGCGGCCCAGCCAGCCAGTTCTCTCCCCGATGTTCCTGTATCAGATGTTCATGTCCAGGCTACTGAGGATGATCATGCTGTCTCGGAATTTGATCATCTTGACATTCACGAGCTGCCAACCATGGAAGAAATCATCAAATTGTTTGACGCGTCTGGCTTTATCAAAGTTACAAGCGTAAGTCCCATATGCATGACCCTTCGCTTTGTGGCTATTCCTTCATGGCCGAGACTGAACATTTTCCAAAAGGCACCGGAGGGCGAAGACGTGAGCGTGGTCAAGGCCATCAACCTCACAGATGTCTGGCGGACGGCAGTGTCGGCTGATGCAATCGATGCGAGCATGAAAATCGCGGTGGTGCTCAACTTCCGTCTCGACTCCAGCAATTACGCGACTGTTTGCATGCGTGAGATGATGGGTGCAGCAACATTTGTGCCTATCGAGACAGAAAGCGCCCAATCTGTGCCTGAGAAAGAGGGTCGTGCTCTCTTGGGCCACGGCGGACATGTTCATCAGGAACCTCCTAGTCGTACAGTTAGTGGTCTCTAGGAGAATAGCCTCGGATTTGATTCATGGTCTCGCTTGACTCGCTTGGGGTATGACAAAAGCTGGCATTGTCGCCGGATGTCTTGCTCATGAGGTACGGATGTTGTACGACTAATGGAAGTGTGGATTCTGTGTGGACAGGTATTGGAGGAGACTGTTACGACCAAGGAAAGAGATGAGCTGATTAGAATCTCGCGGTTGTGAATATGGTCATATTTTCTGCAGATTGGCTGTCCGTTCGATAAAGCATAGACAGTCTTTAAAGTATTTTTTGGCCCTCAAGATTCCGAGCAAAGACGCAGACTATCCAAGATATGCAATGTAATACAGCAAGGCCACCACAAAAGAAACAAGACAAAATAATACGCAGCGAAAGATCCAAAATGGCTTCGTCCCGGAGCAGCTGTCCCATCAATCGTGTCTATACTCTATCCAAGAGCACAAGCGAGAAATACGGCCGCCCCTCTGAAGGGGGAAAGTCCCCCTTTCCAATAAGAAGGCCTGGCTGGGCCTTGTCTCGGCCCTCGTCTTTTTTTCTTTCTTTTGATCCTGATTCGTCCAAAACCATGTCCTGTGGGTTTGTGTGGTGCATTGGCCGTCACAGACGGCCCAAGGCCCACCGCCCAGGCAAGCTCGTTGTTTTCCATGCCATGATAATGCATCAGACTGCATCTGCATGTTTCAGCAGACTTTCCTCAGTTGGGCACTTCGTCCCACCCCCAGACCTTGGACAGGTACCGGGTCATGTTGACCCGCTTAGCACTCATCTCCTTCATCCACGGATGCTCCAGCATGCGCCAGGGCGTGGCCCGTCGGCTCGATTCTTTTTCAAGACTGAGAGTTCGCAGTTAGTGGGTTTGTCATGGCCATTCGAAGAAATAGAGAAATAGAGAAATACACACCAGCACTCGATAAAGTACTTGAACTTGTCGCTCCAGAAAATATTGGCCTCCGGCTCATCCTTGAGCTTCGGAATGGGCTGACGCACAATGTAGGTCAGCAGGTCGATGAGACCAGCGCGCGGCTGCATCTCAGTGCCGTCAGCTGGGAAGGGGAAGCGGTGTTGGGCGACCTCAAGCAGGGTGACGCCCGTGGACCAGACGTCTGATGTGATGGTATAGCTCTGGCCGGTGATACGCTCGGGAGCCATGTAGTAGCTGGTGCCGATAAAGGTGTTGGCCTCGCCCTTGGTGCCAAAGTCGCCTGAGACGCCAAAGTCGCAGAGCTTGACCTCGCCGTTGCGGCACAGCAGAATATTGGAGGGCTTGATGTCGCGGTGAATAATCTTCTTGGAGTTGAGGTAGGTCAGGCCGTGCAGGACGCCCTCGGCAATCTTTCCGAGGACCTTTTCGCCCGTGCGGCCGCCAAGACGCTTCACCTCGCGGTAGATGCTGTCGAGAGACCCGCCCTCGCAGAACTCCATGGCAATGGAGATGGTAGCCGTTGACGGGTCGACAAAGGCGCCGTAATAGCGGCAAATGTGCTCGGATGCACACTCCTTGTTGAAACCAATCTCACGCACAATCTGCTTCTTCACGTCCGGGTCGGGGTTCGTCGTGATCACCTTGAGCGCAAAGACGACCTTGCCGCCGTCGAGCTTGCAGCGTGTGACGGCACCGCCGGCACCCTCGCCCAGACTCCCCAGCTCGACAATGCGCTTCTCGAGGCTGGCAATACGCCAACCCTCGTCGTCCAGATCCTCTACGTCGAGTGTGCGGGCCTTTTCGAGCGTCAGCTTGTCAAAGCCCTCGAGACCGGAGAGACTGGTTTCGCGTTCCATGCCGACGCCGCTCTCGCTGATCTCCGAGTAGAGCGAGCCGACGGCTGAGACAGGGTCGGGAGTGCCCTGCGGACGCGTGGAGCCAATGCCATATTGGCTGGCAAAAGAGAGAGCCGAGTACTGGGAACCGGCGGATGTGGGGTTGCTGGCGCGGCCATCGAGCAAGCCAAAACTGCCGGAACGGCTGTGAGCGGCACTGCTCTCGCTGCCGCCGGAGGCACTCTGGAGGGAAGGACCGGTAACACGGCCGACGGGTTGTTCGTGAGGGAAACCCTGGCTGCCCATGGGGGTGGCGAGGTGCAATACAGGTAGTGGTGGGCGGACGACAGGTTGATGTGGAGGAACACTGGCGCCAACGGGCTTGACGTTGGGAGAAGGAGGGATGGAGAGGCCGAGGCGAGGAGCGCGGGAAGCACCGCCGTTGCGGGCGCCGGGAATGGCGGGCCGAAGAAGAGGGACGTTGCCAGACATCATGGGTGCTGGAGAAGAGGGGAGAGTCTGGATGGTGTGGATGATGGGTACCGGGGCCTTGAGTAGATTGAGTTAATTTAAAGCAGAAGATACGGAGTAGAGACGAATGGATATAGCAGAGATCAGACTCGAGAGATGCTTACATGCACAGCCTCAGCAACAGATGGGACGCCTCCGTGATGTTGCATGATAAGTGGCAGCCCCCAAAGGCCGAGTAGGGGAGAAGATCCGGGGGAGCGCCGAGGGATGGGATCCAGGGATCCTCGGACGCAGGCGAATGAGTTCCCGTATGGTTGATCTGATGGGTTGTAGGCAGCGATTGTGTCGTATAGTTGAGCCTATGGGTGGTGGTAGGCAGAAAGGAGTGGTACGAGGATGAGATTGGGGGCCACGGGGGGGGACGGGGGACGGGACAGGCTTTGTTCTGGACGGCGGTCGCCGGAAGGGGGTGGGACAGAGAGATGTCGTAAGGCGAGAATGCAGTCAGAACTGTGGCAGTGGCAGACTGTGGCAGACTGTGGCAGAACGAGGCTGAGCAAAAGGGAAGATGAAAAGACAAAGAGACACAGAGACGAAAAGACGAAAAGACGAAAAGATGGAGATGAAAAGACGAGAGAAGAGGAGAAGAATGGACGATGGATTGGGGAAAGCAGAGACGAGCAGAAACGAACGGACAGGAGACCGCTTGCAGACAAGAGACAGCGAAGGCGGATTCGGAAGAGGCGCCGCGGCGTGTTAAAAAGAGACTTTGAGGGACGTTGGCCGTCGTGGACAGAGGAAAATGGCCGAATGGCTGAATGGCTGAATGGCTGAGGCGGAGGGGAAAGAAAGAGGGGACAAGACGAAAAGTCCTACGACAGCGCTAAGGGCCGAAAGCGGTTTGGTGTGGGGAAGCCGGGATTAGGGGTCCGTGTCGTGGTGTTAGTGGCCATGGGCCATGGCTATAGGGCATTTTCTGGCGGCTGCTGACACGGCCTTAGCGGGGCCTGCGCTGCGACGATCGCTCCTGCAACCTCTCGTTACGTGTCAGGTCGCCCGCGAGCTGTTGACTCCAGCCAATCAGAGGTCGTCTGCTTCACTGTTTACGGAGGCCCTTGGCTGAAACAGTGTTCTTGGGGTCTCGCTTTTGGCGCAGACGTGGCTTCACACAGGGACGAGCGCCCGGCGGATCTTCCGCGAGCCATGACTTGACGGACGGCAATGGTATGGTGTGGTGATAGTGCATGGTTTGCATGTCTATGGGTCAGCGCCAAACATTGCGAACCTTGTACGGAGCAGAGTAGGACAAGCTTGATGCCAGGATCAGTTGGTCGCTAGGAGTATGGAGTACTTACTCCGTACAGCTGTGAATCTTGAGTATCTACAGGGTACAAAGTAAGATGTATATAGTAAGATACTGGTTGTTAACTGTTGAGCACGTGCTTCGAGTCACGTGAGCTATATACGAGATAGACCCCGTACTCACTCTTACTCCATACGCTCTGTTTATTCTCGTACGCACATACGCACGCGCACATACGTACTACAAGTACGAAATACGCAAGATATCATACGTACTCATACGTACTTTGCACGTCGCACTCACCAAGCGCGCGCTTGGTCCAGTCTAACTCGGGTGGACTACGATAGGCGGTTCCACTTTTCTGCCGGCGCTTGCCAATTCCACCATTCACCGCCAAAAAGTTTTTGTGCCGCGAAATTTGCAGGACAGCAGAAGCAACAAGGACAGACGCAACATACGAGAATGCCAGCCATTGTTTCAAAGTCAGGCAAGCCGGGCAAGCCGGGCAAGCTGGGCAAGTCGAGAAAGACGGCCAAGCCCGTCAAGGCTCCTCTCAAAGAGATCAGCAGCTCTGAGAGCGACGAGTCGGACTATCTCGACAACGACGAACCTCGCAAAAAGCGTCGAGTTGGCGATGAGGAGGAGGACGACGATGACGACGAGGAAGAGGACGAGAGCGAAGAGGATGACGATGACGATGATGATGACGATGACGAGAGTGAGGATGACGAGGAGCATGTCGGGGACTCATCAGACAAGCTCGACATTCCCCAACTCCCTCTGGTCTCCTCCATAAACCCTCCGTCTCGAATTCGACGTCGCGATGTCTCAGCCCTGCCACCTCCACCGGCTGCCATACCCGCGCGCACCATCCTCGCTCCCACAGACCCTCACACCACCTTCGACTCCATCGGTGTCCCCTCCTGGCTCGTCCAGTCCCTCGCCAACATGGCCATCCACCGCCCAACTGCCATCCAAAAAGGCTGCATCCCGGCCATTCTGCGCGGCGAAGACTGCATTGGCGGCAGCCGTACCGGTTCTGGCAAAACGGTCGCCTTCGCCGTCCCCGTCCTGCAGGCCTGGGCCGCTGACCCCAGCGCCATCTTCGCCCTCGTCCTGACCCCCACGCGCGAACTGGCCCTCCAGATCTACGAACAGTTCCAGGCCATCTCCGCCCCACAGCCCCTCAAGGCCATCCTCGTCACCGGCGGTGCAGACATGCGCGCCCAGGCCACCGCCCTCGCCCGCCGCCCCCACATCGTCATCGCTACCCCCGGCCGCCTCGCCGACCACATCCGCACCTCAGGTCAAGACACCGTCTGCGGCCTGCGCCGCGTCCGTTTTGTCGTTCTCGATGAAGCCGATCGCCTGCTGGCTGGCGGCGATGAAAACTCTGGCAGCATGCTGCCCGACGTCGAGGAATGTCTGGGCGCCCTGCCGCCTCCCGACCGCCGCCAGACCCTGCTCTTCACAGCCACCGTCACCCCCGAGGTGCGCGCCCTCAAGGAGATGCCCCGTGCCCCCGGTCGCGCTCCCGTGTTCGTGTGCGAGGTCGAGACCCAGGCACCCGCCATTCCGGCCACACTGCGCCAAATGTACCTTGATGTGCCCGTCACCCACCGCGAGCACTACCTGCACATGTTCCTGAGCACGGCACACAACGAGGCGCTGCCCGCCGTCATCATCTTCTGCAACCGTACAGCCACTGCAGCCTACCTGCACCACCTACTGCGTCTTCTGGGCCACCGCGTCACAGCACTGCACGGAAAACTGCCCCAGCGGCAGCGCACAGACAACTTGGGGCGGTTCCGGGCGGCAGCGGCGCGGGTGCTGGTAGCAACTGACGTGGCAGCACGTGGTCTCGACATCCCTGAAGTGGCGCTCGTAATCAACTACGACGTGCCACGGCAGCCGGACGACTACATCCACCGTGTGGGCCGAACGGCGCGTGCTGGCCGGGCAGGTGAGGCTGTGACGTTTGTGGGCCAGCGGGACGTGGACCTGGTGCTGGCGATCGAGGCACGGGTCGGGCGGCCGCTGGAGGCCTGGCAAGAAGAAGGCGTGAACCTGGAGACGCGGGTGCTGCGGGACGCACTCAAGGTGGTGGGCGAGAAGAAGCGGGAGGCGCTGCTGGAGATCGAGGAGAACCGAGAGGTCGGTGGCAAGCGGAAGCGGGGGATGCAGAAGCTGCGGGCAACCTGAGACCACCAACTCCCCAAGTCCTTCTTGAAATGCAGTGCTCCATATCTCTGCAGAACTGCTAAGCGAAATGGAAGGTTTCAGCTTCGGCATCTGGTCCCATTGGTTGATGGGGGGGCAGCTCAGAAGCGAAAGCGGCAGACAATGTTAAAAGTATATGCTATGAATTATTCTAATATTTCCAGCCAAGTAGACTTACATGCCCTCCCTCGGGCTGATGCAAGAGATGGTCTGGTGGCATAGACCGGAGATCGACAGGATTAGAACTTGACCAAGGAGAGCTACAGATAGGTTGACGACTACAATCTCCATAGCAACGACTAAGGCAAGCGTACCATACATGGGAAATTTTGGTATTGGTTGCTATAAGAGTTGTTGGTAGAACTGTTGGGCTTTACTATTAGATCCTTCCCTGGACAAGGAAAACGCAAATGTACTAGGCTGAAAACAACGAATTTAAGATAGCAGATGATTCGATAGAGGAAATATTGTTTCATATATTGTATTCTGTACTTTATCGTTCTGTTGCTTTAATTTTTGCAATGCTCTGCTCTGTATATTCATCTACGTTTATGTTTTGTTGATAAGGAAAGACTTATATTCCTTTTACAAAGAAATATTAAATCCTAAAAGAACAGTATGAACTAGTAGAGGAAATATTGCTTCTATTATTTCTCCGTATATAAAACTCATTTAATTAGTATTGCGATTATGTTGATATAGTTAGGCCAAGCGGTAGCAAAGCTACATTTATCAACTACAGAGTACTATCCTGCTGCCTTTACTGCTTCTTGCCTATTTCTTGACCTACCTAGCTGTAGTCATACTTTTCAAAGTTCTGAAAGGATGCAGGAGTCACCGAGAAGTCTTTTTCACAGATACGGAGTACTGAGTTTAATAACGAGCTATCCTCTTCAGTCGACGCCACCTTTGCAGACGCATTACAAAGTACTCTGCGTCCTCCGCGACAGACGGAACAACGAAATACCGCAAATTTCGATACGATAGGTCTTAGGAACGCACAACACATATAAACGGTCCTTTGCATTGCAAGATTAGCTCCAGTATTGGAACAACTGCTGTCAAGACCCAGAAGGAACGGGGAAGCCGTAGTTAGATGTTACCCCGGCAGTACGGAGTAAGTGGCCACCGTTTGTTGGGACGAAAAAGATTTACATATGAGTATTTACAGACTCCGTATCAGAGACGACCCTGGAAAAGCAGCCGCACCACAAAACAAGCCGACACCGCTTCTTACTATCAAAAGAAAATGAATTAATAGAAGAGGGGTTTCGCAAGCACCTGGTCCATCCGTATGTGACAAGCATGCTCGTAAGATACCCTGGACTTTGTAAAAAGCTATTTACAGGGTACTTTGTAGCGCTGTGAATCCTGTGGGCCCGATCTGTCGATCCCGTACATATCACGTGACCATTTAGGGGCGCAACATCCTATTAAAGGGTGAGTTGCGTCCTATGCGGCTATGCGAAGTATTTTAATAGCAGCTTGCATGCAGGGATGACAGCGGCTGAGGATGGGCAATCTTAAAGTACCGTGAAACACTCTGGATACGAGAGTAAACAATATAATACAGGATCTGGGATACGAAGCCAAACAGCGCAGGATCACCTCTGCTACCTTTGACCCAAACAACCAGTCCAGACTCACACCGCTTTCTCACCCCCCTTTGTCTCCTTTCGCCACGTCAAGACCCGTGTCTCACCTCCTTTCTCGGACCCAATAGAAAGGTGGCCCAAGCAATATCAACACCGAAGCAGCTCCGCCAAAAAGGTTAGGCACCCCCGCCCACTCACCATTCACCACACACCTTCCATTTTTCTTCTTTTTTTTTTACAGGGGGCTTCAGGTCTCCACATGCTCTGCCCCCATTTCCTGTCGGATGCAGCTTTGTTCTATCGAAGGCCTGGAAGGCCATTTTATGGAGCTATGGAAGATTACTCGTAGAAACCGAAAGCTGCACAGCGACAGCGACGTGTACGGGCATTGCAGCAGCTGGCTGTAGCCTGTAACGGACTACGCGTAAGATACAAGTGGCATTGCGTGTCCGTAGAAGGCAGCCCTACGTGTCCATCCATTCTGGCTGCTCCGTCCACGTCAGAAATTGTACGGCGCAGAGCTTTTTAGTGCCGGAGATGTCCCAGCCAGCTGGTTCGCAGGGTGGGGCTCGTCTAGAAGGAATTTCTGCGCTGCGATTGGCCAACTCGCACTCGCATTCGTAACCGCCGAAAGTCCGAAAGTCCGGCCCCTTTCGTTGCATGAGTCAGGACAGCCGCGTCCAGGCCAAGCAAACGGCCAGCACGGGCTTGGGCAGCACAGCCGCAGAAAAGGGGGGCGCGCACGGCGTGTTATGGCGCATCTTACTCGTAAGAAACAGAAAAAAAAAAAAAAGAAAACGAAATGATCAGGTCTGGAAAATGGTGCCAGCCTAATGCCACCGAGGCTGAGTCTGCCATGCTCATTTCCTTCTCTTACTCGTATGCATATTCACTCTTATTCATGCTTCTAAGGGCTCTTTCGCATCCGAACCAGAATTTCAAATCATTTGGAATAGTCATCCGGTGCCCGGAGGCGCAGAATAGACTACGTGCTTACAAGGTCTGTTCTGACGAACGGGAAGGACGGAAATCTGGAATTCCGGTCTTTTCTCTTTTTTTGCGGGGTGAACTAGCCTTGAAACTTCACAGACTGTAAATGCCTCTGTCGCGTGGACGACAAATCAATTAGGGTCGACCTTCGGATGGGATTCGCGATCAAGGGGAAAAGGCGAGAAACCGGAGGG
Organism: Dryadomyces quercus-mongolicae; assembly: GCA_002215975.1. Lineage (NCBI taxonomy): Eukaryota > Fungi > Ascomycota > Sordariomycetes > Ophiostomatales > Ophiostomataceae > Dryadomyces > Dryadomyces quercus-mongolicae. The sequence goes on along the minus strand of NIPS01000010.1, from coordinate 135,466 downwards.
GGGTGTGGATTTGCAGTAGGGCGTGGGTGGACAGGGATTAGTCAAGACGGTGATTATTAAGAAACGGAGAGAACCATCTAGTATGAGTAGTAATACAGGGTAGCGTTTAGAAGGAACGAGGCGCTCGGAATTGAGGCAGCAAGAATTTTTTCCCCCACATTTGAGTTTGTCATCCAGACCCACTCGTTCTCGCATTCGCTCCCCTCCGCCTTTTTTTGCTGCATCCGTGGTCCGTGTACCCCGTTCGGAGTGTACGATAAGCCCGCACGGGAGAGCAGCAATACGCGGAAAGGTGTCGGCGCCAACGGACTTTACCACTGCAGTGATTTGATGGGCTGGAATACGCGTATGGAAAGTGAAAGAACAGATGCACAATACGTCTGGCGTCGCATTGCCAGATTCGTCAAGAGCCCTATGACTGGATCGTGTGCCGGTGGTTTTCGTGGCCGTTCGAATTCCGCTCCTCTTCTCCAGATATCACAGAACGAACAGGAGAGCCAATTCCGCTCAGGTGGTCCATCTGTGCGCACAGCCGCCGATGGCTTGCGCCATGTGAGATTTCAGCAGAGTAATAATACGCAGTGCGACATACTCCGTACTGCTACGATAACGACAAAACGACGGGGAGCGACGGGGCGTGCGCATAGTCAAAGCATGTCAGATCCAGCCCTACTCGCAGGACGATATTTCAAACACGCTCGTACGAAACCAAATGGCGCGATGCGGGTAGCGTTCGATTTTAAGCTCGTGCGATAGCGAGTACGAGTACGAATCACAACGAGTATCGTACTATGAAATGCGTGTGCGAGAACGAGCCACAGATCGTACGGCGCATCCCTGCTGAAAAAGGCTGCTGCCTTGTCCAAGCCAGCGAATGGTAGTCGTAGTGACGGACAAGGGTCCCCCGAGCCCGTTGCGAAAATCTAAATCTACTGCGCATCCCGCCGGACCTTTGTTAGGCCAGTTGCCGCACGGAGCACGGAGCACGCACTCGAACACTCGCGTATTCTTAGGCACCGACATTCTGGAGTGCCGCAACCGTTTCGGAGAGGAGTCAGATGGCGGAGTAAGAAACGCATTCACCCCGCCTCGATACGTCGTCAGTGACCGGTGGCCTGCCTGTTTGGGAAAAGAAGATTTGAAATACGGTGCAAGGGCCGAACCAAAAAAGGGCACAGCAGCGTTCTGACGGCATGAAATGATGACTGACTAATGGCGGACGGCTGGCCCAGGAAGGAATTACGCCGCATGCATGGAGTTTTGTCATCCAGTGGACTTAACGGAGGAAATGCCTTACGTGCGCGGGCCTCGAACGGGGCTAGGCCGTAAGGTTTGTAATTCTTGCTTAGATATCAGCTTATTAGCATATTAGCGTGTACGAGGAGTCATCATGATCGACGATGAAAGTATACGAAGTAGGCGAGTCGGTCGGTCGCTTGACACTGTCGATTCACCATCTCCGTCGCTTGTGACGTATTGCGATAAGAGAGAGAGAAAGAGAAAGAGAAAGAGAAGGACGACAGAGGCGACAAAAGGAAGACAAAAGAGAGGCGACAAGAACTGACAAAGAGTGCTTCAAGACAGAGCTTACAAAGGAAACGGAGCCTTCCAAAACGGAACGCAAACGGAGCGGGGCCGAGTAAACCCCGGCGTTCCCGTTCTGGATCCTCTGAATTGTTCAGCAGACGCTGCACGCACTTTTCTCGGACACGGGGCTCGGCTTTTGGGCCAAACCTAAAAAGTGTTCCCTGGTACACCGCCCGTCCCACGCGTAAAGTGGCTGATGTAGGTAGGCAATACCTGAGTCTGGCTTGGCCGGACCGTCGGGCAAATGCTCTTCTTGCTAGACCCTTGCACTTATTTGTTATCCACACCCCTCCCCCTTTTGCGTTTTCGTCAGCTAGCCTGGCACAAACTGTCTGACAGACACCCCCCCGGTTCGCTCTCGTACTCGTAAAGCCGGCGGAGACTTGTGGCTCTTTGAGACGGTGGAATCGGTCGGGGGACAAGTCCTCGGAATGATACATGTCTGCGAAACCACGACAAGCTCGTGAAAGTAGTTAAAAGACTCCTTCGCCCCAACCTCTGGACTCGATCCTTCTTTTCCTACTCCAGACAATCGATACTTGCCACAATCCATCATTTCTTGCTTTGTGAAAACCAAACATTCTCAAACATCTTCCTTCTGACCTTACCGCACAAAGAGCTTGCCCAGCTTTCCCAACAAAGCCTTTTCGCCCCATCATCTCTTTCCTCCTGCATACCCTGCCAGCAGTGCAGCAGTGCAGCAGTGCAACAAAAAGCAAAAAAAAAAAAAAAAGATCCTTACATAACCCACACTTCCCAGCAGGGTTGCCCAGACACCTTGCTACCTACTTGTCCGCCTTTCTGGAGATCCACCGCCCCATAAAAAATATTAGCACAGTTCCGCAATCGGGTCTGTTCTCGGCCTGAGTCACACAGCGAAAGCGCATCCAGCCATATAACAGAAGCAGAGGGCACACACACCACACATTTTCCTGATCCTTCTGTTCAACATGTCTACTACAGCCACAACCACCTATCTGCCTAGCAGCCAGCAAACAGCTTCTGCATTCCCATTACAACAACAACCAACACCCCTCAAGCGCAGAACCATGAGCATCACTCAGACATACTTCCTCGCCCACAAGGCGCGCGCTAAGCTCTCTTCCGAGGCTGGCCGCCCCGACCACAACCTGCGCCTGCTCGTTGGCCATGCCAACCTGCTCGACACCTTGATGCTGGAGCTGGCTGATGCCGAGCGCGAGCAGGAATCGTGGTTCAACCAGTCGGTGCGCGTCGCCTCGCCCGCCCCCGCTGCCCCCAAGACAGCCGACCGCCACGTGCAGTGGGCAGATGCCATTGTGGAAGAGGAAGAGCCCGAAGAGCCAGAGGAGCCCGAAGAGGACTGGCAGGCCGACGACTCGGACATGTCGTCCGATGCCAGCAGCGACTACAGCGATGAAGACGAGTACGACGAGGACGAGGACGAGATCGACAGCGCCTCCTCGCCAGAAACCTACGACGACGAGGACTGCGAGATGGTCGATGCCGCTCCCCTGCGCCGCGTGGCCTCGCACAATTCCTTTGAGGTCGCTCCCACATCAAAAACAACACCTACTATCACCGTGGACGAGGCGGACGCCGATAGCGATGTCGAGGTCGATGACGACGAGGAGGACTATGCACAGCTCACCCTGACACGGTCACCATCACACTCGGCCACTGCCGCGCCGCTCTCACCCACGTCGCCGCCCGAGCTGGTCATGGAGGACTCGGACGCCTCGTCAGAAGACGAGGCTCTGCCTCCCTCGCCACCGACAGTCACCATTGGCACCTTTACCAAAAAGAGCGCCTCGGCCAAGGCCCAACAACACAAGACACATACAGCCAGCAATCAGTTCGACGACAATGACCGACTCTACCTGCCGCCTCGGAATCCGGCACGGTTAGTGTCGAGCATCTCCGTTTTCTAAAAGAAAGAAAGAAAGAGGAGGAATCACACACTATCACGTCGTCACGAACTTTTCCTTTCTTGTTCTACATCATGAGGAGCGATCTGTTTAAAACATCTTTCCTTTTCTCACGGCCTGGTTTCTTTTTTATACGGCGATACCATTTGGCATTTACGCATGGAAGGGAAAGGAAGGGCGTTTATTTTTTTTCTGTCATCATCATCACTACTACAATGTCCTAGATTCCGGTGTCACCACTCACAGTTCTTGGAAGGGCAAAAAAGAGAGGATGTCTCGGGAGGTATTTCCTATGTTTCTATAACACACTCCTGTATAATCCTCCAGTCGACAACACTCGCTCCCGTTTAGCGGTTGAGCGTCGTGTTGTGGTGGACGGGAACAGTCCGCCCAACTTAGCCTAGAACAATCAAGCAAAAAAAAATCAAACAATCAAACATTCAAACAATTCATGAAAACAAGCTACCCCTCGTGATGCAAGACAATCTGCAGCCTCTGTAGCACCTGTAGCATCTATACCGCATCCCCGTGACGCCTTCTGTGTTGCCCTATCTTTGTGCCCTATCCAACCATCTACACCGTACATGTAAGGAGCCTGTCCGTCGATCCTTGCGCCCCGCTTGTGTTTCCCCTCCCCCCCTGTCTTGACCGCAAATTGGCACGGCTGCAAAGAGCTCTGTTTTTTTCATGCGTCTCCGTTGGCGATCCTTGCAGGTGCTACGCCGTATGCGCCTCGTTGTTTTTTTCTCGTATCGAACGCATACTCCGTACTCCGTACTGCGTACGCATACTTCTACTTCATACATGCCGGTGTCGTATCTACATACGGGCCTGGTCCTCCTGCAACCCCCTTGTCTTACTCCGTGGCCGTGTCGTGGCAAGCCGTTCCATCCTCCGAACACTGTACTATGTATATACGGAATAAGTCCGACAGCCGGGATCGGCGACAGGGCCTTTTTTAGCACTCTCTTACACTGAAAGGGGCCGCCACCGCCACCAAATCCGGCGGCACGGGTCCGTAGGCCTAAGAGAGTCTAAAGAGTCTCGACTGGCGAATGGCGCATTGCGACCTTACCTCTCGGCCTCTCGGTTTTCGGAGCGCTTTCACGCCCATGTTTCCCCCTCTTTTTTTTATAGCGATCGCGGCCGATTCTCATTTTGTCATTTTGAGCAAATTTCCTTTTGTGGAATTTCTCGTAGTCTGGCCGTTCTTATCGTCTAATTGTTGTCTGATGTCTGGCCAGCTTGTATGCCCTGGCCTGCATGGGGCCTGCCCTGGTCCTGTGTCCTGTCTTATCCATGGCTGCCTGATGCCACATCGCTAGTTTTCCTTTTTTTTTTTGCTTACTCCGTACTCGTGCGTACACGTTTTCCCAGCCGTGGTGGCAGCGGGCGGGCAAAAAATAAAATAAAATAAATAAAGGTCCCAGACAAATCCATGCATTCCGATTGCTGTCTGGTGGTCCGTGCATATAACCCGTGTAGCCAATCACAAAGGTTGGGACGGGTGCCAGCAAAGTCAGGCGGGGCAAGTCAGCCTGTCCCAGCTGACTTTGACAGTGGAGATGACAAATTCCGACTTTTCTCGCTGTTCGGTCACTGGGCGATCTCGAGTCTGGACCTGGCCCCCAGGGTTGCACTCGTCATCCTATTTCGCCTTCACTGCCTATCAGCGATGCCACGAGCACGTCGTGCAGGCGCGGGCAAGGGCGCAACAACAACAAAAAAAGGAGGGCAATCCAGAGCACTTTTTCCATTCCTGTGCGATTGCCCTCTGATCAGAGTCCATTCCTCCATGGCACGGCAGCCCAATCGTACGTCGTATGACCAGGGCTGTATCGCTGCCCAATGAGAAATGACCGTTACAGAGCGTTGCAGGGGGGAAAGAGATACGAAACGGCCACGGGCTGTCACCGACAGAGGGCGAGTATGGTGGAAGGAAGAGGAGGGGGATCTTGGGATTTCTTGGGGGTCCCTGGCGGCTCTGGGTCTGTTCCGCATGATCCCCCCATTCGTCCTTGACCTGCAGCCGCCGCCGGCCGTTCTCGTGCTCGTGTCTTTCCGGAACATACCCCTGGAGGGGCGTTTAGGAGGGGCAGCATAGCTTCCGTTGAGCTTACCGGAAGGTCCGGGTTCAGGGCCTCGTGAACATTTTCGGCGCCGTGAACGGCGAGGAACGTCATCCTTAAGTATTCCTTCGGCACATGCTCGCTCTTTGTTTCTTGTGTGCTCGAATATACGCAATACCCCCGTACGTACGGAGTATGGAATACGGAATACGGAATTCAGAGTACACAGGACAGATTTGAGCACGCCTGCTGTTAGTGTGGATATCCCGTACTACATCGTGGCTAGGAATCCCCACACATCGCACATCATGTACGACGTATCTCTCTTGCGTGCTGGCGGATATCCATAATTTTAGTCGGAAGGGTCTACGAGTACGGAGTACGGAATACTCCGTACAATGTTGTTGTTGTCGTTGTTGTTGTCCATGGCATCGCCAAGTTTCCACGCCCAAAAAGCTATACCCCCGCCTGCCGGGCGCGTCCAAGAATCGCCGTCCGTGTGCCAAGGGCCACAGTATAATTTGTCTGGCTTGTCCGCAGGCGTGCGGAAATTGCGGAAACGACGGAAGACTTAAAAACGGAAGCGCTTTGGCGGCCGCAAAAACCCGATCACTACGACGTCCGCATGCGTCCTAAATGGCAGAATGCCCGCTGAGCTTGTTTCGGAGAATGTCCAAGTAAGCGAGGCACCCGCAAGCCCCTCCCTGCCGCCTCCGCCCGCACATGTTTCGGCGCTGCCTGTTTCCGATTAACACTGGCTATCGAATATGAAATCTTTCTGCAAGGGAAACGGAGTTTTGAAAAAAAAGGAAAGCTAGCGGCCGGCCGTCGGTTACTAAAAATGGCCGATGGCCGACTCGGCCGTCTTTTTCCACATTGGGGCTAGCGCACGTCATGGGCGTGAAACGGATAGACAAAGCACCGTTTTTCGGGTTGCTCATCTGCCGAGAGCGGATACGAGTGCGAAATCCAAAGTCCGTTCCTCGTACGAAGCAGTTGCTCGGTGGATGTCTGACACCGTTCTGTGAGTTTGATGGATGCCTGCGGATGCGAGCACGAGCACGAGCACGAACACGCGCTGAAGCACGCGCTCGGCCACGAGGCGTCTTGAAATAGGAAAGATAAACTTTCCCTTTCTATCCGATCATGTGATTCTACAGAGGAAAGGAAAGATCACTTTCTCCATCGGACTAATCACGTGATCATACAGGTGACCAGGTGACCAAGGCACCGGGCGGCAAGGCTGGCCGCAGGAAACAGGCAGCCATGCCATGTGCGCATTTGATTGGCTCCTGTAGCGGGTTGTGCACGGACCACATAGTGACACATGTCAGATGAGCCTCTCGCCCACTTACACGACTCTTTGCTCCATTTTGTCGGCCGGCGAGCGCTGTCGTCCTCTTCTGCCGTCAATGTGGCATACGCGGTGCAGCGCTCGCCAGCTTCTCGCAGCCATGCGTGCTATTGCGGCCGTATTTGTCTTTTCCGGTGCCGGCCTCGCCGCCGCAGTGCCCACGAGGAATTGGCATCTACAGGAGCAACTTGTCTTGGACGGCACCGCCAGCGGCGACAGCCACAAGGACGGTTTCCGCTGGTCCGATCGTGGTTTTGCCTCCATCGGTGATTCGTACAGTGCCGGTATTGGCACGCGTTTCGAGGGCAAAGAAGACGCGTGTCGCCTGGGTCTCGGAGGATATCCGGCGCTGCTTTACGCGGATCTGGTCAAGGAAGCCAGGCAGCGAGATGACGAGGCCAATGCAACCACAGCCTTCCAGTGGCTGTCGTGTACCGGGGCGACGACAGACGATGTCCTGGGAAGCGCGGCCGGCAGCAGTAGTGGTCAGATCGACGCCCTCGACACGAGCGTGGCCGCCTCTCTCGATTTTGTGACGCTGTCCATTGGAGGCAATGATCTCGGCTTCTTTGACGTCATCAATGCGTGCGTCTTTCGGTTCTATGGGTTCTACTCAGGCACATGTGCCGAGGCGTTGGAGCGGTCTGAAGCGTTGGTGGCCAGCCCAGATGACTCGAATCCTGAAGCCGGTCGAGACGTCTTTGCCGATCGGTTGATGGTGATTATTCTGCAGCTGCTTGAGCGTGTGCGTTGGGAACGACACCCGCGGCTGCGCATCATCGTCACAGGCTATGCGCGCTTCTTCAATGCCGAGACGCCGGTATGCGATGTGTGCACAATGAGTGTATGGGGTGGTGGCGGCCACCGGGCTCTTGGTCAGGGCCCCAACAACACATCGCCCGATCTCGACAGCACGCTGCTGACGCGTGAGCTGCGGCGCCGCATAAACGCGCTCGTGGCCGGGGCCAACATGAAACTGAAGGCTGTCATCGACACCGTCAATGCCCGTTTCCTCGCCGACGCACCGCGCGTGCTGTTTGTTGACTACGACGCCGCCTTTGCCGGCCACCGCTTCTGTGAGCCGGGCGTGATGGAGCCTGACTATGCTCGCAATGACACTTGGTTCTTCCTCGTGGGTGGCGTGGACAATGACGGCACAGACACGGACGCTCTGCTCGACTCTGACTCCCCTCTTGTCGATCCCAATCACTGTCTGCCGTCAGCTCTCGAACGTGGTGACTGGGGCGAGCTGGCGCTATGCCACATGGCCCGGACTCGCCAGGCAGAGCCCGTACTGGAGGTCGCCGACGGCGTTCTGTCGCCGCAGAACTCCATGTGGTACGTGCCGACGTACTACGGCAAGACGTTCCACCCGCGCTCGGCCGGACACTTGGCGATCCGAGATGCTGTGTATCGCGTGTGGGAGGAACATGGCGTGTGAGTCTGCGACACGATTCATGATAGCAAGACTGCTGGACATCATATATCTGTTTGATATTAGTCTATCTTATAATATATATATAATGCTTTTCTTCCACTCAGTTGGCCGTCAAGATCTCGGCGGCGTCAGACGGAGTGCTCAAGTCGGATTTGATGTCCATGTTGCGAAGGGCATCGGCCAAGGCCTCAGCTTCACGGGCGGCCTTCTCGGCTGCTCGTTCCTTCTCGTGGCTGCGGTAGCTGGCATAACGCAGCGAGCTAAGCGTGACAACGGCCATGAATATGATGCCGAGGACGGAGCGGCGGATGAGGACCCAGCGCAGACGTTCGATCTCGGAGCGCGTCTCGCTGTTGAGCATGATGGTGATTTTGTAGTTGAGTTTTTGGATCTGGCGAGTTAGGAAGAGAAAAGAGACGAAAGAAAGAAACAAGACTTACTGCACTCTCGGCAGCCTTCTGCTCTTCTCGGACGGCCATCTTGCGATCGTTAAAGAGCCCGCGCACCGTGTCATTGAGCGTCAGCAGCTCCTGGTTGACCGACTGTCCTGCAATGTCTACTTCGTGCTGCAACAACGCGCGCTGCTGTCGTGTCTGTTCATCTGCTCGCCGCCGCCGGTTGCGCACCTCGATTCCCAGCTCTGCACATGCCGCCTTGAATAGGTACGCCTCGTTCTCGACGTCGCTCTTGCTCACGAGGTTCCGCTGCGCCACCGCCAGGTTGTAAGTCAGCAACGTCCGCACCGCCTTCATGGCCGTGATCGCCTGCGCCCGCTGATACCCGCTATCCTCGAGCTGCCGCACCAGCGAGTAGCTGTCAAAGTGGTGCACGTACGGCGGTGGCGTCATGTGTGGCTGGCGCAGAGAAGAGTGCGGAGACGAAGAGGACGAGACAGAAGGGTGGGCGGTCGGCGGCGACTCGGACGATGGTCCTTCGACACCGGCTGCGGTGTCTTGTCCGTTGGATGACAGAATGGTGTCAATAGGTCCTGCGGGCGTCGACGGCGGCCCCAGCTCGATGACGTCAGCCAGAACAGGTTCGCCCGGCGGCGCCTGCTCCAGCTCTGTGGCCGCAACATCTTTTTGTGTCGCCTCGCCAGCTGCTGTTGCCGTTTCTGATTCTTTTGGTTCATTTGGTTCTGTCGTTTCAGCCGCCGGCGTCTCTGCCTTGTCGTCCTCCAGCGGCTCCACCGCCTTGCCATGACGCGGGAAATGTGTCTGCCGTGAGTTTGTAGCTGTGCCAAACGCTGCCGTCGTGGTGGCTCGAGGTCGCGGACGCCGTGTCGTGTCGCCTTTCGGCCCAACCGATCGGATGTGTGGTAGCAGCCAATGCCGACTGGGTATCGGCGCGGCTGCCCGGCGGCTAGCTGTAGACACGTACCGACACGGCTGTCCGGTCGCGACTGGGCGTCTGCTGCCGGCACATGGCCGTCGATGCTGTCCACAACAGCTGCCGCCCGCGCTGGCGCAGCTTGTTGGATGAAAGGGAAGAGTCGCCGATGTCGCTGTCGTTGCTGTTGTGGCACTGCGCCAGAGCTGCAGCTGTGGCGTCGGCACCGGTAGCAGCAAGAGGGCTCTGGCAGAAGGCATGGCCGTGTTGTGTTGATGACTGTTCTCAGCAACGCGGATTGAGGGGGGAAGGAATGTGTACGCGGGAAGTTGGTAGTGGGGAATTGGCGAAAGGAGGAATGGAAGCTTTTGGCGTAAGAGTCCAGTTGCTCGGTAAGTACCGATAGCGCTAAACCTCATTGGGTAATATCGCTTACATAACACCGTAGACTTACACAACGACTTGCACTCGAATACTCATCGCCACGGAGCCATGGAGCTTTTCTACTCTGTTTTCTGGGGTTATAGGTATGGGATGTCTGATTGGAATAGATCCCTGAATTAAAAAGTACTAGGAAAGAATCAAATCAGCTGATTGCCTCTTCTAACCACCTTCTCTTTTTCAATATGGATTCCATCAACACTTTGTTCAATCGACAGATTGACTTTCTTTTCGCCTCTGAGAGAAATGACAGCAGTAGCCAAAAGGATAAGATTGAAAAGCTCCGAAAAGTGTTGGATAAATTGGCCAAGTCTAATCCCAACTCTTCGGCAGCCTCCACTCCATCCGAACAAGAAATGTCTCTTGTCACCACTACGCGGCCGCCATGCCTCTGCACCACAGACCCCAAGCACCGGAGGCATGCGGCTGCCATGGACACTATGCTGTCGAATGGCTACCACAACCTAGTATGCAGCCCTCTCACGGGCCTGCCAGAAGACATCTTGCTCAACATCATGCAACGGCTTCCGGCTCCTGACCTCCACCACCTCCGCCACACCTCCAGACTATTCCTCCGCCTTCAGGAGTCGCGTCCCTTTGGTCCCTGGGCCACCGCCATCCCTGACCCCATGCCTTGTCCCTGGGACGTCCCAAGATTCTACACCAATTTGGAACTCCGGCGACTGCTGAACCCGTCGGGTAGTCACCCGAACTTGTACGGATTATGTGATGCCTGCTGCGAAGTGCGCACTCGCCACAGGACTTCCTGGCATATGAAATGGCTGTGGGACCACAGGCTCTTCTGCAGTATGTGCAACGTATTCCACCCACAGGCGGCCTTTTCTGCCGCTCAGCGCCAAAACTCGGATCGGCGCGTGAGAGCCTGCCAGGCCCACGAGGGTACCGTACGGCTCTGCAGCCACAAGAGGGTGGACCTCATGGACATCAAAATTGCAGTCCAAGCGGCCATGCAGGAGAACGACGACAAGGCCGCCAAGATGACCATCCTGCTGGCCACCTGCGACCATGTGAACCACTGCCGGTCTGCTGCCCACCACTTGGATATCAATCCGCTGCTGTGTGCGCCCAGGATGGATCTCGTCATCGACGTTCCCAAGCTTCGCGTGTCCATTGTGCACAAGTGGGTAGGCCACCTAGCTTTTGCTTCGGCTTCATCGGTGTCATCGTCGTCGGCATCGCTTTCTTCGTCGACATCGCCGCCGCCGCCACCGCCCTTCCCACCGCCAAACGCTACCCACGCCGTCCTGAAGCATCGCATCGAAAAGGAGCTGCGGCCTGGTGCTGCCGAGTTCATTGTGCCACGTCTTGGCAGCGGAAACCTGCTCGAGATGCACTGCGTCGACCCCGTGCGCTGCGACTGTCTGGAAATGCCTGGCCGCGAGTGCCTGCCACACGGCTGGCGCCTGCCGGCTGATCCCGTCAGGTACAAGCCCATGTGGTGTCGCACGGGGGCCGGCGACGGTCTTTGGACAGGCAAGATCAAGACGCGTGATGAGAACCGCAACGGGGAGTCGAGTACAGACGCGGAGTGGCCGTGCCATGAAGCGACCTACTGGCGCAGCCATAACGAGTCCGACGGCATCTCGAAGGTGTCCGTGGAGATGGCATGCTGCGGACCCACAGAGCGGGCATGCATCCAAGTCCACTACAGCTCCCACATAGATGTCATGGATCTGTGGTACCGCCGGAAGGGCAATATCGGTTTGGGCCACGTGCTGCCGACCTGGTACCTTGCGCTGGATCCGTGTTCGTACGGCTTCGAACAGGATAAGATTGGCCGTGGATTCACCTGGTGCGACAACCCGGAGTGTAAACCGAATGTCCATCGTCTTCGGCATCCGGTCATACGGATAGAGGATTTACACTGGTACCGTGACACTATCTGTGGGCGGCTGGGGAAGTTGGAAAGACTATATCCAAAAACCTGGAGAGTAAAATTGTAGACGGAAATGTGGATGAATGAGTGAATGGGCTGATGTACGTTGACGCTGTTGAGGTTCATTACTTATAATATCTATTTACACTAACGTAGTTGATAAGCGAGTGGATCAGACAAGCGAGTGGATCACTTTACTGTCAAACAATCACTTTCTATTTTCAACACGTTGTTCTTTACAACAAACGATGGAAACTACTTCTCTAGAGGGCAGAGTGCTCTTAGCTTTAAAAGCTATTGAAAAAAATAAGGATTTCAGTATTCGAGCTGCTACAAAGGCCTACAACGTCCCATATTCAACACTTCGGAATAGAATGAACGGCCGACGCGCTCGACAAGATACCCGCGCTAACTCTTCGAAATTGAAAGAGCTGGAAGAGAAAGCNTAAGCGAGTGGATCAGACAAGCGAGTGGATCACTTTACTGTCAAACAATCACTTTCTATTTTCAACACGTTGTTCTTTACAACAAACGATGGAAACTACTTCTCTAGAGGGCAGAGTGCTCTTAGCTTTAAAAGCTATTGAAAAAAATAAGGATTTCAGTATTCGAGCTGCTACAAAGGCCTACAACGTCCCATATTCAACACTTCGGAATAGAATGAACGGCCGACGCGCTCGACAAGATACCCGCGCTAACTCTTCGAAATTGAAAGAGCTGGAAGAGAAAGCTCTTCTCCAATACATTCTCGACTTGGATGCGCGAGGATTCCCCCCAGGTTGGCGGACGTGGAAGATATGGCCAATGTTTTGCTGGCAGAGCGCGACGCAGGACGCGTCGGAAAGCGTTGGGCAAGTAACTTTGTTAAGCGACAACCAGACCTTCGGACGCGTTTTAATCGTCCCTACGACTACCAGAGAGCCCTCTGTGAAGACGCAGAAAAAATAAACGCGTGGTTCGCGCTTGTACAGAATTTGCGTGCTAAGTACGGTATCGTTGACGCGGATCTGTACAACTTTGACGAGACCGGCTTTGCAATCGGCATCATCACCCCGTCTATGGTAGTGACTCTCTTACGGTTCAAGAAGGACATGATTTGCTAGATGAAAAGGGCGTAGAGGAGCAAATACAGCAAGAAATACAAGCAAGGGGTGGTCGGCAGAGGAGGGCCGAGCCAGGCGGACGGCGCTGTGGCACATGCGGTGAGAGAGGGCACAATGCGCGCACTTGTCAGAAGGAAGTAGAAATGTCTGATGTATACAGTTCCGAATAGTTTGAATTGATTTTAATTGTTATGGTTGTGTAATAATGCTTTCTTGTTGTGAGAGTTGTAGGAAGTGATCCACTCGCTTGTCTGATCCACTCGCTTGTCTGATCCACTCGCTTATCAACTACGTTAGTTACTCCATATTCCGTATTAACTGCTATTGATACTGCTTAGTAAGCAGGACGTCCAGATAGCAACCTCATGTAATCCGTACTGTCTACTCCATATTCAGTAGTCGTCCACCCAGCCAAACACATCACTGACCGCCAGCGTGTTCGCCCGCAGACCTGGCAATGCCAACAGGATAGCCGCCACGTCCACCAGCAAAAGTGCTGCCGCCGCCAACATGAATCGTGGATTGAACACCCGATACAACATCAGATGCCGCCGCAGATGGCCAGCCCATGCCATTGTGGCCAGTGCCTCGACCGCAAAGAAGGCTGCAAAGCCTGCCAGCGCCCGGCTCGTCGGTGAGAGCAGCCCGCCTCGCTGTCGCGGTCCCGTCTTCCACAGCACCAGCAGCGGCACCGCGGCCACTGCCAACAGGTGTCCTGGAAACGTGTTGCCCACTACTGCCAGCGGACTCCACGGATAGCGAATTGTAAACAACGGCACAAACGCGCTGTCCCACTGGATGCTGCTCAGCACGGCCTGGTGGCCCGTCGTAAAGTAATGCAGCTTGGCCAGCATGGCCAACACGACGGGGGCAATGGGGGCCGTCGAGGGTGTCGACACGGACGAGGCGTCGGGCGCAGAAGAGGTTCCGCCGTTTAGTACATCCAGCAGTTCCACGAGCGACAGCACCTGCCACAGCATCAGCGCCAAGGCTCCACCGCCCATGGGCTTTGCCAGCACCACTGCTGCCAGCAACAGGTTGACCGGCAACAGCAGATACCGTGCTCCATGTGCATTGGCATAGCCCAGAACAGCCACCTGTGCCCGACTCTGGCGGCCGGTCCGCGCCTGCGCCTTCACGGCCACGCATGGCCCGGCCCAGACAAAGGCTACGGACCCGGCTACGAGCGCCAGCCCCAACGTCATCTGCGCCACGTACACGGACGCCGTCTTGGCCACACCGCCGCCGCCGCCCGCATTGTCGATGGCGTCCAGCGTCCAGTAGGCCGCCGCCAACAACAGGCCACCCCGGAAGACACCGCTGATCCATACCGGTGCGAGGCCCTCGAAGGACCGCGTCGGCATGTAAAACGACCGCACCAGCGCCGGCAGCACGATTGCCACCACAAAAAGAATGGCCAGTTGCCACGGTGCCGACGTTGACGATGTGGCCGACGCGTAATATGTCGTCGTGCAGAATGGCATCTGTTCCTCCCGACACAGCCGCGACAGCGACGCTACTCGTCCCAGCACCACAAACACCACGGCATGGTACATGCCCAGCGCTTTCTCGCCTGTCAAAAGCCCTGGCCGCCGCAGCACCTGCTGGGTGGCAACAAGGCCAAACGTGGCCAGGAAAAATACCACAATCCCGTCCTCCCAGATCGTAAACGAGTTGGACGCAAACCCAATCGACTGTGCCAGCGAGAATACTGCCGCCAGCCATCCCCATACACTACTCGGCACCAGCCGACCCAGCCGTCGCCGGCCAGACCCCAGCAGCCGTGCTCCGACTGCTGCCAGACTCGCCAGCGCCGCTGGTGCAGCGCCCACTTGTGCCATCCGCAGAATGTTCTTACTGTCGCCCTCCACGATGGCCACCCAGACCGCGCCCGCAGCCCATGCCGGAACGGCTGCCGCCACAGCCGAAACAACCAATGTCTGGTGCAGTTGTTGCTGTTGCTGCAGAGCCGGGTCCACATCTTGCAGCGCATGGCCGTCGGCTCCTGGTGTCTCCACCAACTCGCCTTGCAGCTCCAGCAACATCTCGGCTTGGTCGAGCGTCGGGTCGTCAACCAGGGCAATGCTGTCATCGTCGTCTTCATCGCCAGACCGCGAAACGTACAGTAGCAGCACGACGACGCCCACGGCCGATACCACAAGACCCAGCACCATGCTGTCCACGTCGAAACGGGCCCACAGATCCTTGCAGATCCGCAGCGTCTGTGCCTGGTATTGCGACAGCGCTGCATAGAACGCAGGCATGCAACTGGAGCTGTTCTCGGCCGCTGTCGGCAGCTGTAGAATCTTGGATGTGCCACCTGCGCCTAGCTCGGCCCCGCGCGCGTGGAAATACGACTCCTGGTATCGGTGGATGCCGGCCGCCGTGACTTCGGCTGCGTGTGCCAGATTCGTCCAGTCCTTGCCGGCAGCACCAATAAACGCCTCCTCGATCGGCCATCCCAGATTGTTGTACGGGATGGGCACGCCCAGCAGCAGTGCCAGCGTCGGCACGAGATCGATCTGGTTGACGGCGTGTTCCTTGGCGGTGGCAGGCGGCGTCTGGGCAGCTGGATCGGCACTCGTCCGCCCAAACAGCGGCCGCCGTGCATACATCCACAGAGCAGCCTCCACCTCGTCGTCGCTCTCGCCACCGTGATCACCCTTGCTGTCCATGCCATGGTCGCCCATGACCACGAGCAGCGTGTTGTCGTCTATGGCGGCAGCGACCTGCCGCACAAACGCGTCCATCTGCTGCAGCTTGGCCCGCATGGCCGCGTGACTGGGGCCGTATCGGTGACCCGCGTGGTCCACCCCCAGACAATGGCCGATCAGCACGTCCCACTTCGTGGGCGGTTCTGCTAGGAGCGGCATCATGTGGTCCATGACGCCATTGTCCACCGTGTGGAGGTCCCACACATTGAAACTGTCGTAGGCGCGGCTGATGTTGGCCTCAAAGTAGCCGGGGAAGAGCGCCGTCCACGTGTCGTCGCCGAGGTGTGCAATCTTCTTGTCGGCCGCCCGCAGCTGTGCCAGCAGACTATCTTCTTCAATGGCTGTGCCGGCAAAATTGCTGCCCATGTCGATGAACGTCGGCAGCGTGCCGGTCGTGAGGCCCTTGAGGCGCTGCAGCGTTGTCGTTGGCGGGTCGGCGATGAAGGGCCGCAGAAAGGCGTGCGTCGGCTGGGCGACGGCAGTCTCGTAGAGGAACGGAAACGCATTGTGGAACTCGGCACTGTCGTTGACGGGAACCGTAAAGTCGTAGCGTAAGGCGTCGATAATGAGGACAACGGCACGATCAAACGTCTTGGGGTGCCAGCAGCCGTCGTTGCTACTTCTGCCGTGGTTTGCCGGCGCAGACCCACCAGATGCCGCAGTATCCGCGGTTGCTAGCGGACTGACGGCACAGGTCGACTGCTCGTCGAGCACAAGCCGCGTCAGAAGAAAGCCTGAAGTGAAGTAGAGGATGCCGGCAGCGTGCACAGCGAGCAGCCAAACCCAAAAGGCAGCCGTCCATAGCCACCGCCGCTCGTAGGCTGACTTGCGCCGGAGCTCGCGCGCCGCTCGCCGCCGCTCAATGGCGCTGGCCGTTATTTGCTGTTGTTTCTGTTGCTCTTTCTGCTCCTTCTGCTGTTGAGCACCGGCATCATCCTTTTTCACGGCACGCGCTGCGTCCTCCTTCTCTTTGGCGCGTTTGGCTGCTGCAAACTGAGCTGCGATCGTCTTATATTCGCTGGCTGGCGGCTTTTGCCGCGCAGGAGGTGCCATGGTAGAGGATAGAAGCGAGAAGAGAGAAGCGACAGGAGAGAAAAAGAAGGGGAGAGAAAAAGAAGAGGAAAGAAAGGAGAAGGACAAAAAAAAGAGTCAAGAAGACAAATTCAAAGACGAATCGAAGTCCAACAAAGGACAAATGCCAGAAACGGAAACTGGTAGACAGAAAATTCCAATTACATGCAACCTCTAGAGCTGAGAGAGAACTGCATCAGCAGCGTGGCCATATTCACCCGGACGTTGTGGTGAACAGGAGTGCCAGTTGAAGGTCTGGAGTTTTCGAGTTTTCGAGTTGCAGCTAATAGAAAGAAGTGTTCTTTGGCCGTCGCGCTTCAGTGTCCTTAGCTCTTGGCTCGGGAGGGGCGGCCCCACTAAACGCGGCGAGCATAGAATTAGTAATAAGGAGAAATACGCCATGGGATATTTATGGCACGGATCACGGGATTGGCGAGAATCGACTCCGAAAATCGAGAGCTCAGGAATGCTTCTTCGCTTCCCCACCCCCTCTCCCGGAGCCTCTGGAATGCTTCGGCGTCCTGAAACAAATGCTTCGGCATGCCGCACCTCCTCGTTGTCCCACTCGCACGCCACACACATTCCATAAACCCTAATGAAAGAACATAATTGAGATTGAGATGCACCTGCATTAATGTATCTTAATAATAAAAAATACAATTATGTACATGAACCTATGCAGGCTGGAATTGCATGCCCGCCGCGGCAGGCAGCTCGGGAGCACGTCGGCCGCTGTCAAAGGGTCGTCGGCATGCGTCAAGACGTCAAGACGAACGGTCCGCTGCGAGCCGCCCAGTAGAGAGAAAAAATCCATCTCTGATGGGTTGTGTCGGCCTTTTTCGCTGCCCCAGACAGGTTGGCAAAGGTAAAAATATAAAAAAGAGAACCCTGCATTCACCTGGTTGTTCGTTTGCGCGTTCATAGTATCGGGTCTGCCCTTCGTAAGGCGGCTGTTGCGACAACAAGCTCCCTTTTGCATCCTGGCATCGCCAACTGAATTAAGGAGATTTCCGAAAAAGAGAAAAGAAAAAGGAAAAGAGGAAAATTGAAAAAAAAGGAAATTGAAAAAAGGCTTCCGATTCGCGGAGGAGAAAAAAGACAAAGGCTGGTCTAGAAAGAAGGGCGTGAGGCCAAGGACATATATAAAGACAGACATAGTTCCTTAGTGGTAGTTGTCGTGATCACTCTTCTCCTTGAGACCACCAATCTCATCCATGTTGATAGAGTAGAACTGGCCCTTGCTATCCTTCTCGTATGCGGGCAGCTGCTCCTCCTCGTCGGACACGGGCTCCATGCCGATAGACGTTTCGCCGACACGGACAATGACGACACGGCCACTCTTGCGGCGGCCCTGGTCGTCGTGCTCATCGGGGAAAGTGATGCGGATCTCGGGGACGTTGTCGGGGGAGTAGGGAGGCGACTGCGGGTTGGACAGCATGGGCTTGCCGTCCTTGCTGAAGACAAGCACCGAGGAGCGGCCGTTGGCGCTTGTTGTCTGGATGGTGAGGCCGGGAGCCTTGTTGTTGACATTCGGAGCGTTGGCGTTGTTGGTGTTGTTGTTGTACTGAGGGAGGGTCATCTCGCGCAGCAGCTGTTGCTGCCGCATCCTCCGCAGGATCATAAGGGTCGTGGCCAGGAGGAGGCCAAAGAAGATAACGCTAAGCAGGATAATCATAATGGTAATGGTGGATTCGTTGGAGCCATCACCGCTGACCACGGAGCGGACGGCCAGCGTGCCACGGGCCGCGAGGTCGAAGAACGGCATGGCGTTGGCGGGGGTGGGTGAAAAGGTGTACGGGAGTACGGAGTGGTAGAAGAGAAAAAAATAACGAATGACACGACAAAGCTGTCGTAGTGGTGGAGTGCTAAAGTGCTAGAGTGCTGGAGTTGGGGTAGAGACTGAAGTTGAGTCTTGATTTGGAGCAAGACGTCGGTGCTGAACAAAGAACGAAAGGGTGAACGAAGCCGAGAGAAGACGAGAGACGGGAGCCTGCCAGTGCTGTCACGAGAGAGAAGTCAGCCAGAGACCTTCGGAGGCTCGGACGGACGATCTTGTACTCGAAAGGAGAAAGGAGTACTCCGTACACGTAGATTGGAAAAGGGTCAGGATGGCACGTACAAGTGGGCAAGGGAGGTCGTGTTCTTCGTGTCGTCGTTCGTCTTCGATTAATGAAGAGCAGCACAAACGTGCACAGCTGGAGAAACAAGAAATAACGACTGGACGGATTCGGCCTGTAAAAGAGGGCAGGTCGAATTCCAAGGGTTGGCTGGTTGTGTAAAAAGAGTGTCGGTGTCGTAAAGACGGATTTGGGGGGTGAGGGAAAGGAAAAAGAGTTTATAAAAGAATGGAAACTCTTTGCGTGTTGTCGCGGGCCTGGGGGAAGAACAAAGAGGGACAAAAGAAGGGAGAGGGGAAGGGAGAGAGAAATGGGAAAAAGGGAAAAGGGAGCACTTCCACGAGCGATGAAGATGGCGAAGCGCCTCTCCCCTAGAATCACACCTTGCAGAAATTAACGAAGGAGAGACTTTTGCCAAAAAAGAGCCTAGCCCAGGTCCCAGTGGGCGATGGAACCATGGTCAGGGGTATTGGGGCGACTGCGGCGGTGGTTGGCCAATGGGCAGTGCCAGAGCCGCTAGCCGGCGGGGCTTAATTTGAGCTTGCCTGTGGCCTGTGCATCGATAGCTCAGGGCAAAGGCGCTACGCGTTCAGTGAAGAGGGGCGGCGAACTTGAACAAACAGGCAAAGATGCGGGAATATTACGAGTACTGTATATGAGTCGGATGTCGATGTTTGTGATTGTGACTCTACAACCTACGACTAACTCTAGAGAGCGCAGAGTACAACTCTAGAGATCCTACGGAGTGCAGGGTAGATTCATTGCTGCACGGGACTTTGCTTGTCTTATGGCTAATAATACGGCTCCGGTGTTTTTGATTATGTTTATTCCTTTGTTTTCTATTTTCGTTTTAGCGAATAAAAACGTTCATTTGGGCCCGTTCATGCCGTTTTGGTGAGTTCTCCCGGAAATAGCCTCCAGCGTGCAGGTGGGGCACTGTTTGCAGTTTCAGCGTGTCGCCTCGCCTATAGAAACGACCTATTCTGCGGCCATGCAGGACAGGCAGGACTGGACTGGAGACTGCAGACGGACTGTAGACTACGAGTACAGACTGCAAACTACAAAGTACGAGTAGTCCGTACTCGTACTCACTCATAAGCATCCCAGCGCCGATGGAGCCACTGACGTCCAATGACGCATGGCAAGAGAACCGCTGTGGGATGCCATTCGTGGAAGAAGGGCGGATCGTGATAGCGTCGTCATGGGACCGCCTGCACGTAGCCTGTCTGCAGATGGGCTATCATATGAGCACGAACTGGTGTATGGGTACAAGTACGAAGTACGAGGACGAGTACGGAGTACGGAGTACGGAATGGCGAATGGCGAATGGCTGTTCATGATGTTGGGGAAGAGCGGCTACGCATGCTGGATCGACCGGACCCAGAGGCCCGCCAGAAATCCTTCCAGTCTGTTTCTGGCGACACACATGCAGGAGGGCGGTCTGTTGGAGTCTAGACGCTTTTTTTGACTGCTGCTTGCTGCTGCTTGGCGCTTCCATTGTCGACTACCGCTCGACTGCTCGATTGCCGCTCGACTGTTCGATTGCTCGACTGTTGCTCGACTGCCACTCGACACTGATGGACCTTCTGGTCTGCATTCCTGTGGCACAGGCTGACAGAATCCCTTACACCGCAGGGCAGTACTCAGGGCAGTACATCTCCCTGGCTGTCCCGCCACTCCTGCACAGTCAGGGGCTTGAATTCCTCTGGATGGTGCGACTGTTTCAGCAAATGCATGCCGCTGCAGCGACTTAGGACTGACCGACGCCGGAGCATCCTTATCGCCTAGAAAAGTCCTTTGTGCGAGCACGGAATCCTCCAATGAGCCGTCTCCTTGCAGCAGGAGGACTGGAATGGCAGCCCCTGGCTGGGAGTGTCTTGCCCCGTCTTTCTTTCTCTTGCCTTTCGACTTTGCATATCTTACAAACGATAGATGGATAGATAAGAACCGTCTTTATACTCGTATTAGATATCTTACCGTACTCAAAGTACGGAGTACTTGTGCAATCATCGTATGCTTAGTCAGCAAACATCCCGGCTGGCGTCGGTCTTGTCCCGTCCATCCAGCCCATTGGGATCTCCAGAGGCCGGATAAGCAGGCCTGTCTATCCGCGGATGTCGTCTGTATTGTGTAGTGTCCATGCGAAACACGCACCCTATGAGTACGCGTACTCCTTACGTTGATCTCTTCTCCCACCCCCAAACCTTAAAACTTTCTTCCGATCCTTGAAACCAGCCAAGAACTGTGTCTGTCATTTTGTCGCAGTTCAAGCAGTTCCTGCTAGTCCCTTCTCATTGACAACCCCCTTCCTCGCGAAAGTGAACATCACAAATGAGCCTCATGAGCGCCCGGTAGTAACACATACTCAGCGCCAACGATCATCACGATCAACGGTCAACGGTCGCCAACGGCAACTGGATATTTCAGGGCAGAGGTAGAAAGTCTGAACACGAATGCCAACTACTCAGTACACCATACTCACAAATACGAAATACGACCTTTCCATGCGTCTTTTTCAGCTTGATTGTCCAACTTCGAGAATCCACTCCCTGTCTCTGACTTCGCTTGCTCTCCTCAACTCAAAACTCCGTATCTTACACTGTACACAGTACAGCCCTGTAGACTACCCCTCCCCCAACGTTACAGCCACCGTGCACCGCGCTATCCTACGCTCGAATTGCCGCAAGTGCCCTGCACTCTGGTAATCTTACCCCCTAGCACCCCGTCCTGTCGCGCTACTTGGCACCGCTACCAGGGGACCCAACCACTACCAGTACCGTCCCGTCCCCCCACCTCTCTCTATCTGCTCTATCTTCAGCCCACAATCCCCCCAAAACTGTCCTTCAGGCTACCAGGCAGCCACTCTTGTTCGCACCTGCCGCCAGCCTTAGCCTGCCAACTTTGCCTCAAGTCCTTCCCTCCTCTGCCTGGGTCCACCCACTCTGAATCTCAACCCCATAATTAACTAAAAAAAACCCAATTCTCACATCCAAACAAGCATCGCAACAAAAAGGGAGCCTCGTCTCGCTTTCTCCCACCCGCACGACTTCCCCCTCCCCCCTCTCCCTCCCCGTCGATGAGCCAGCTCCTCGTCTGCTTTCTCTCTTCCCTCTCTTTCTTCTTATCCTCGTTCTATCGTCGAGCCTGTTTCGAGTATTAATTTTGTCCTGCACTTTTACTTCTCTCTTTATCTTTTTTTCCACGGCCAGCGGCTATTCAAATCAACTCACATTTTCTCTTCCTTTCTTTGCGCCCACCTCTTCGCCCTCTGCTTCCTTCTTTTCACCATCCCCTCGCCTCTCTTCTCGCACTGCGATCGACCCATCTTCACCACACAATAACGCGCACATTCGCTTCTTTCGTCGGCAATGACAGTAAGTCTTCTTCTCATTCTTCCTGATCTCCTCGATCTCCTTGATCTCCTCGATCTCTTCTCCCTCGCCTCAAACGCCATTCATCGCACGCTCGCCTCGCTACCCAGCACGCCAAGAACCCCTACATGTCTACGGCGCTCCCCCAATCCTCCGCCTCCACTTGGCTGCAATTTCTCCTTGTCTGGTTGCGCAAATGACTCTGCTTTATACTGATCTCGTGCGCTTCTCCCAGACTCAGTCGACCCGATTCCCCTCCTACGGGGCCGGAACCGCGAGAGACGCTTCGTCTTCGTCTCAACCACTGAACAACTTCTCTTCCTCCAACTGGAGCCAGCCAAACACCAACAACTTTTGGTCAAACCGCATTTCTCCTACCTTTTCCAACACCGAACCCCAGAAGACCAATAGGGCCGGTGAGTCCTACAAGCCAGGAGTCCCTTGACGTTGTGACCATGTCACGCTAACCGCAAGCTTGCATCACTGCTGTCTCCAGGTCACGATGAGCCTTTTGCCAGTAACACAGACTCCAACAACTACCCCCAAATGGCCGATCCAGCCGCCGTATGGCCACACCCCAGCTGGAACAATGTCGACAGCACAACTTCGCGAAGGCCATCCGTAAGCCCTTCGCCTGCCCGCGTGAGAGAGCCCGCCACAGCAGCCTTCCCTACTGCCACCACTTCCACTTCATATCTCACCGCGCGGGCTACCTTTTCGACTTCTCGAGCCCCGGACGCCAACACCAACGCCTTCCGATACCCCCCTGCCCCGTTATCTACGTTGCGTGACAGCATTGGGGACGCCAACGACGGAACCAACAACGCATCTACTTACTCGTCGTTTGGTTTCGATGCAGAGTCGCCGTCCAGCATCTTTCCCACCACATCCGCTGCCGCCCCTTCTGGCGCATCCATATCCACCTCTACCGCCGCATCGACTACGGGCCATGGGGATGGCCATGCTCACCGCGCATCGCTCCAAGGCCCGGCTTCCTTCCCCTCTCCCACCTCCTCAGGCCAGCTACCCTTATCGCGCCAGTCGCAGTCAGATGACTCCATATCCATGGCATTGGCGGATCTGGTGAGGCGACAATCGCTCAACGTCGAGGATGCCGCGGAACTGAACACCA
Organism: Dryadomyces quercus-mongolicae; assembly: GCA_002215975.1. Lineage (NCBI taxonomy): Eukaryota > Fungi > Ascomycota > Sordariomycetes > Ophiostomatales > Ophiostomataceae > Dryadomyces > Dryadomyces quercus-mongolicae. The sequence continues at coordinate 111,936 of NIPS01000010.1, read as the reverse complement.
ATATATACCCTGCCACACAATCGATGCCCTTCCAATTTAACCCTGGCCTGCAGCCCTGGGCTATGGACCCAGTCACCGCTGCTGCCCTGCTGGCCGCGCGTGGGAACCTGGCTCCCCTCGATCGAGGAACTGCCTCGGCCGGCGCTGCCTATCGCCAAATGACCAACCCGCGCGGCCTCAGCATGTCAACTAACGTGAATGACCAGTGGGGCCAGCCGGCATCTCGCGATCTGCGGACAGCAGGCTTTCACGGCAACGGCCTGAACAATCCGAACAATCTGAACGGCCTGAACGGCCTGAATGGCCTGAACGGCTTAAACGGCTTGAATAGCTTGAACGGCTTGAACGGATTGAACGGCTTGAACGGCCTCAACGGCCTCAACGGTCTCAACGGCCTCAACAGCCTCAACGGGTTGAATGGTCTCAATAGTCCCGCCGATTTGTTGCATCGTGCACAGTCCCTTCACCTGCTTCAGGAGCAGCAGCAACTTGCCGCAGCTTCTGCGGCCGCTACTGCCGCATCCTACACCGGGGCACCGAATACGTTCCCCGGAAATGTACCCCCGTACTACGGCGCGTACAGGGTACCCATGCAGAGTCCACATCTGGGCCTCCATGCAATGAACCCTTCTTTTGTGCCCACGCCACATGTGCAGCTTGCCGCCGAACGCGATCCCACCCATGCACTCCGCAGTGCCTTTCTCGACGAATTCCGAGCCAATCGAATGAGCCGCAAGTATGAGCTCAAGGACATCTACGGCCACATGGTCGAATTCAGTGGCGACCAGCATGGCTCGCGTTTCATACAGGATAAGCTCGAGACCGCCAGCAGCGAGGAGAAGGAGCATGCCTTCCTGGAGATCTCTAAAAACACCCTGGTCTTGATGCGTGACGTCTTTGGCAACTACGTCGTGCAAAAGCTCTTTGATTACGGCAGCCAGGTCCAGAAGAAGTACCTTGCCGAGCAGATGAAGGGAAGCATGGTCGCGTTATCCACGCAGACCTACGCCTGCCGGGTCATTCAAAAGGCCCTTTCCCATATTCTTGTCGAGCAGCAGGTGGAGCTGGCCCAAGAGCTAGAGCCGGACATTATTGTCGTCGTCCAAGACCCCAATGGAAACCACGTTGTTCAGAAGATCATCGAGTTGGTGCCCCGAGAACACATTGGCTTCATCATTGAAGCGTTCCGTGGACGTGTGAAGGAGTTGTCTTCGCACAACTTTGGCTGTCGGGTCATTCAGCGCATCCTGGAACATGGATTGGAAGAAGACAAGGCGCTCATTTTGGCTGAACTCCACACGAATATTGTGGAGTTAGTCAACGACCAGTTTGGAAACTATGTTATCCAACATGTCATCCAGCACGGCAAGCAGAGCGATCGTGAACGGATCATCAGCCGCGTGCTCGACCGCATGGTGGCCCTGTCGAACAACAAGTTTGCCTCCAATGTCGTGGAGCGGTGCATCCAGTACGGCACGGCAGCCGACCGCCGGCGGATCCGGGAGGAGTTGAACCAAGTGGCCATGGATGGACAGCCCATCTTGCAGCACATGATCAAAGACCAATATGGCAACTATGTGATTCGTAAGTAGCCAAGCAACGAACAGCAGTGGCCCGCAGCCGGGAACTAACACGATTTGCAGAGAAACTATTGAAGCAATTAAAGGGCGAGGAGTACCGCCTGTTCTTCCAGGCGGTGTCAGAGCAGCTGGTAGCTATCCGACCGTCGACGTCTGGACGGCAATCTGGCGCCATGGAACGGCTGGCCTTGACTCTTGAGCAGACAGCCAAGGCCAACGGTGTGGTTAGCAACATCAGCCAGGCCAAGGCCAGCAACTCAACCTCGCCGGCTTCTCCACAGCTGCCGGGAGATCAGGACTCAACGCCGTCCCTCACGAGCATGCCGACGACCCCCGAGAGTTCCAACCCGCCTAGTGTCAAGGCTGGACTGTCGGGCCGGTCGCTGGAGACCGACGAGAAGGATACGGCGACGCACAAGCCGAAGCAGGCTCGTGTGAGCGTGGCCTCTCTGTGATGTGATTACTGAGTATTCAGGATCACACATATTTTTACCTTCTTCACTTCTACTTTTCTCTTGTCCACTTCATGTCAACTCTTTGCTTCTCTTCATGCACACAGCACCAGCAGCCGGCTTTCCACGATGCCGTGTCGCCTCTACAAAAACATGGAATGGCCATGGTATTTCCTTTGCTGCACAGCACCAGCGTTTTTTACATTCTCTTGCGAACGATACCTACCTCCGTAATCAGCGCGTTTTCGCTATCGGTATTTTGGTCCGGTTATTTCGATTCCGAGTTGTCCTGTTTTATTTGGTCTTTTTTTACTCATTCTGTAGGGAGCAGCAGTTTTCATTGCAGGCTCCAGGGTGGATGCAAGAACGGTTCACTGGTGGGCCACAAGCGAGACCTGCTTCAGGTTGATTAGATGGAAATGGAATTTTGTTTCTTTTTTTCCTTTTCTTTTCTTTTTCCTTTTTCTTTTTGTTTCTTTCCATGTTTTTTATTTCTCCTCCTTTTCTTCAATTGGGTCAAAGGGCAAACAAAACCACGGAATCTGCCATAGGGAGGATGGAGCAGAGACGGCCAAGCATGGGTATTTCTTTAGGCATTTCCTACATCCGCAAGCGTGATAATATAAACAGTGATCTATTGTCTATAAGAGATGCAGACTGTCGACGTAACTCATGGCATATTGTCCTATATCCCGTACTCTATTCTTATGTATCTTACAGAGTACAATTGATATTATTCCTTTACCCTTATACTCTTATGTATGCATTGTTGCCTGACCCAACTTTTACTGACCAGTGGTTAAATCAACAAATCAACAAATCCAAAGCAGCAACAAAGCAGCTATTCCTTCGGGCAGCTCTAGCAGATAGTTCAAAATTAGCCGCCGGCACTTACATCTTCAGTTTATCAACCTTCTCGGAGGATCCTACGACATCAGGCCATGCTCCTCGGGGCCGTCCGCAACTTGGTACTTTGTTAATTGTAAACTTAGAACAGTATTCGTACCTTGATCTTCTGCAGCGCTAAATTTAAGTATACCACTAGACTACAGGGATGTTTCGGTCCCGTGCACCCGCTGCTCCCCTATAGGCTACTGTGTACAGGCGACGGCCCACTAAAGGGCCCCGCCGCTTCAGGTGCCCAAAGACTGTCTCAATCACGCTTTCCACCAGCACACCCTCCTCCCATGAACCCTGCACATCCTCCCGTATAGGATTGCAACGACCTCTTTCCCTGGAGCGCCGTGCCGGCTGAACGCTCATGTCGACTCCGGCTCGATTATCCCTTTCCCTATTTTCAGGACGACGGCACTCGTCGTCGTCGGCCGGCTCCGGCTCTGGCTCTGGCTCCGGCAGCCGCAGCAGCCGCAGCAGTCGAGGCCACAGTGGTAGCAGCAGCAGCAAGAGCAGTCGACGCCGCACGCTGTTGCTCTGCTTCATCCACGGCTTCAAGGGCGATGCCAACACCTTTGGGCCGAGCTCCCAGTTCGCCTACGAACTGCGCAAATGGGTGGCCGCCGACCTGCCGCGTGTCGATGTTCGCGTGGCCGTCTATCCGCCTTACGATACTCGGGGCGACTTAGCTGCCGCCGTGGCTGCCATGGTCGAATGGTCCGTGGTCCCAGTACTTTCTGTTAGTTTTCGTGCCCTGCTCACCTCTCATCTTTTCAGGCTTCAAGACCGGGTCATTGACTACGAAGTCGCCGCCGGAACTCCCAGTCCGACCGTCGAACCGTCGGTCCGCTGTATCTTGATCGGCCACTCCATGGGCGGCATTGTGGCTGCCGATGCACTGCTGTCACTGGTCGACCCGCGAGGCGAAGCCAACAGCTCCAATCCATACGTTGAGTCCGAGCTTAACGGTCTCATGTTCCCCTACGTCCAAGCCGTTCTCGGCTTCGATACGCCCTACCTCGGCATTGCCCCGGGCGTCGTCGCCCACGGCGCCCAGGACCGCTACACCGCTACCACGGCCGCCCTATCTCAGATCAATACGCTGCGCGAGGCGGTGTGGGGCAAGTCTACAGACGGAAATGCCAGCACCAGCGCCCCCAAGGCCCTGCCGGCACCTCCCACCGCATCGACCACCTCCAACTCTAATAGTTCGTCGGACAACTCCTGGGGCTGGGGAAAGATCGCCCTCTTGGCCGGTGCCGGCGTTATCGCCAGCGGTACCGCCGCCATGGCCTACTGGAACCGCAACCAGATCAATGAAGGTTGGTCCTGGGCCACGTCCCACCTTCAGTTTGTTGGTTGTCTCGCCCGCGGCGAAGACCTGCGCCGCCGCCTTTCCCGTGTCGACCGGGCCCACCGCGAGCTCGGTATCGGCTTTGGTAATCTGTATACACAGCTCGGAAAAACTGCCAAGGCCAAGGCCGACGCGGAGGCCGAGAAAAACGGCGGCACCGCCAGCGCCGCCGTCAGTTTGCTGTCGTCGACACGCACGTTTTGCAACCTGCCCAGTCGCGAGGCGGCCGGTGACTGGCGGCCGGCCATAAATGACGCTGCCACCGACGAGACCGGGGCACATATGAGTGAGTGGAGAATATAAAATCAAAAGGGCAAATAGAGGCCATCTGTCGTTCTCCATGCTGACTAAGCAGATATGTTCACGACGGCGGACAACCCCAACTACGAGCGGCTGCTGGCCGACGCCAACGACATGATTGTGCGCTGGACCCAAGACACGGAGTGGTACCGGATAAGCAGCCGGCGGCACCGCATGCCCTGAGTATGAGTAATATTTGCAGTTTATAGTTTATAGTTTACAGTTTTTAGTTTTCAGTTTTCGTTTCCGTTTTTCTAGACTGGCGTGAACAAATTCTATATACGGTCATTTTTGATTCTGCTTCTTTCTACGTTATGCATACAGGTCGTAAATATACTGTGTTCACACTCCCGTCCATCCAGCAAGTCTGTTTTCTGTTCCTTGTCTGTCCCTACTGCTTCTTTTTCTCTCCCACCTCCGCCTGGAGCCGGCGCAGCACCTTGCGCCGCTGGGCCAGCATGTGCGTGTACAGGATGTAAGAACCGGGCACGTAGATAGCGAGCACGGTGTACAGGGCAAACGGGTAGAGGTGGTGCAGGGTAGCAGCAGCAGCGGGCGTGACGGCGGCCAGATAGACCAGACGCACCTCGGAGCTGATACCGACGGGGTAGAGGACAAGGAAGGTGCTGTAGCGGAGGCGCGTGAACCAGGTCGGAGGCGGCCGCTTAGGCCCACGGGCCAGGCTGAGTGCAAAGTAAGTGTAGCGGATGACCTCGGTCAAGCTCCAGGCGAGGATCATAGACGTGTAAAATGGACTCGTCGTGGTCGTCCGCGGGAAGGGATAGACAATGGCCCACACCAGCAGCAGACGGCTGGCGACCTGCATGGCCGTCGTGAAAAAGGGCGCGCGCACTATGCCTAAAGCTGGGTGTTAGGCCTGAGGAAGGAGGAGAGATGGAGAATGGTATTACCCAACACCGAATGGACGACTTCCAGCAGCGCCAAGGTCTGCGTGTACCGCAGGAACTCATCGACGACGAGCGGCACAAAGACGGGTCCGCGCAAGGCCGCCACGATGACTGTGCGCCATAGGACGGTGGCCCACAGCAAGGCAGAGGCGAAATTGTACGAGGTCAGGTAGAGGCCTTTGATCTGCGAAGGCGGCACGGCGCCGGTGCCGGGGATGTCTTTCTGAGGAGGGGCCATGGCTGGAGGGAAGAGGCAATGAGAGGGGAAAGGACAGCGCCAAACAAAGGACAGGTGCTAGATAGACGGGCGCGCCAGAAGTTGGGAGGTGCGGCGACGTGGTGGACGTGCAGGATGCCGAAGGATGGAGAGGCGTCAAAAGAGGAGAAGAAGAAAAAAAATAGAAAATTGTTGGCCGAATGGGTGAAGAGGGCCCTAAAGGACAGCTGGTGTGGGTCCTTTGCAGAGGACGTTATAGTGGGGCATTAATATAGAGAAGGTTGGGTAGGCCGCAGGCCGGAGGCAAAAGGCATGGATTACTCGTAAACAGAATCACAATACTAGCAATATCTATTTATTCTTCATAAATATCTTGAAGTCGTCAGATCATTAGGTCGTACAGGAACAACAATTAGTACGAATTAGAATGCAAAATATGTCTGAGCCAGCCAGCAGAAGAGAGAAAGCGAAAGAGGACGAGAGCAAGTGAAGGCAAAAAAAAGAAGACAATCCAAAAAGACCATCTCTTGGCTGCTGCGTCTCAGCGCTTGTGGCGGCGGAACGGGGAAGACCAGCCGCTGAACAGCCATTCGTTCGAGTGGCGACCGCACGTCGTGTACACGTTGACATTGTTCTTCTTGGCTAGGCCCTTGGAGGTGGACGACGACAACGTGGCGGCTGACATGGTTGACGTGGTCGAGGCGGTCGAGGCGGTCGACATGGTCGTCGCCGACCGTACGGGGGCGCTACCTGGAGCAGGTGTGTCCGAGCGGCCGGTGTAGTACGAGTAGTCGTCCATGTAGGCGTATCGCGACGTGGTCTGGTGAGGGTTAGATGGAAGCTGACAGAAGCTGAAGTTGGCAGAAACACGCACCGATTCAGAGGATGTGTGGGAGTAGGACTTCTCGAGCTGCGTCGAGGGCTGCGAGGAGTGGCTGTTGGCCATGGCAAAGAGAGGAGGAACCAGGCAGGACTTGTGGAGAAAGGTGGAAGTTGGGGGTTGAATGTTAAAACGTTAACCGTTGAACGTTAAATGACGAAGGTGGCGCAGATGCTGGTTAGCTGTAATAGCTGAGCAAGTCTTGCGTGCTGCTTAGATTTGTTTGAAAACGAATGCCCGCCAGGGTAGCTAAGAAGATGGAGAGCACGCCTGGTGCGAGCAAAGATGCAGTACTCGTACGGAGTATTGTAGGAGAGAAGAAGCTTGGATGACGGAAAAAGGAAAAGAAAAGAAGCCGAAGAAGAGGGAAAGCGGATGCAGCTAAATACAAGAGAAGACGAGGGCGAGAAGAAGAGAGACCAGACGGGGCCCGCTTTACAAAGGACAACAGATGCAGGACGGACTCGGACTCGTAGGGCACACGAATCGACTACGGAGTATTACTGTGTACTCCGTACGGGGCAGGGAGATGCAGGACGTGCCAAGAACGAAGAGGGGGGGAGGTGCAGATCGGACTGGAGACGGACAAATCGAATAAGGGGGGTACAAACCCAGGACCTTGCGCAGAAGGAGGTCTCGGTCAGGACCGATGACCGTCCAGAACGGACATGGAAGAGGACAAGGACACGACGGATACGGAGTACTCACACAGGAGTGTGTCGAGCAAAGACCAATAGCACAGGGTGGCGGCCAGATGGCCCACATTTCCGATATCATAGGGCTGATGTGACTGGGGGAAAGGCGGAGGGCAGACGCGACGGAAGAACGTACTATGTAATAGTAAGAACCAGATAGAGTATTACTTCCAGGCATCCATGCATTGGACAAGTATAGAAGTACGTAGTAGTACTCGTACTCCGTACACAAGAGTTGTACAAGCAACCATGGCTGCATGTTTGGGGATCTGCCGGCGATCAGGCAATGGATTCCAGTCGAGAATGAGTCGGACAAAATCAAACAGTCATCGGTCCCTCGGCCAATGTCCCTGAATGTCCCTGTTCTTGGCGAGAAAATAGAAAAACAACGCTCGGCAGCCCTGTCTGCAGAGGTTGCCCGCCCGGCTGCACTCCGTACAGGGCATTCGTAACTGCCTCTAGCTAGATTCGTCGACCGGCCATCTTTTCGTCCTCCTCGGTCACCTCCTGCGGCCAAGCAAAAGCCACATCAGCCTTTTTATTTTTATTTGTTTTTTCCAGTGGCACGACGGAGCACGGCTGCAGCGGCACTGCGATGCCTGGGATGCCTGGGTCCGAACAGGGCAGAATTACGGAGTACCATACTGCAGCCAAGTTATCCAGAGTCACATGCACGGCTTTGGTTGCTGCCTGGATGTCCCGCTCACCCGCTAATACGGAGTCGGATACCCCGTACTCGTACTATCTTTCGTACGCGATACACACACCCTCGTCTTACGCCGTACTCCCTGTTGCTCCGTAATATATTATAGTACTCCATCCGCAAAGAGCGGTCTAGCAGAACGGTCATCCTCCGTTACGGAACCAAAGACATATCCGTTACGGAACGGCCACAGCTCATCCATCGCCGACCAAGACGCTTGGTCCAAGACTCAACATGCGCGTAAGCTGAGAAATAGAAAAATGTCTTGGCGGCCTTCGTTCAGAGCGCGCCAGACGTCACGCTCCTACTCAGCGCCTGTAAAAGAGTGGCTCCTGGCGCATCCTGAATGGCTTCAGGTGGCCAAACACTTAACCAAAGATAGGCCAGACGGCCCAGGCGGACCAATGGTGTCGCGAGATCGCACTCACGCTGGGAATAAGACCTGTAGAGGTGGGCCACGTTGGCGGCTGGTTGGTTGACCGGCCCTGTGCTCTGGCCATCTCCAAACCCCCTGTCAACAGTGTTGTCCGAGCATCTTTCAGCGCTCAGTCCCCTAGAGGTCAGCGCATAAGCTAAGCAGTTCTCTTGATCAAACAATAGCCCTTTCCCGTCTGCCAGTTTATCTACTTCAGGGCTGCCTCTCTCCTGATTTCTGTCCTCTTATTTTCTCTTCTCCTATCTACCCTTACATTTTTCAATTGCGTCTTCGTCTGGTATCATTGCGCATTCCCTCTTACTACTCGCACCAGTCATACCACCACTCCTACACTATACTTTTTGTACTCGCCATATATCTCCACCATGGATGCACCTACCCAGCCTATGGAGCCTGTTGCTGCCAAGACTGCCGAGGCGCCTGCTATGGACCAACCGGTATGTCTTTCTCCCTGATCTACCCGTTCTTGGCGGCCGGAACATAGATTAGCGACCATGACGACATGACGACATGGCGACATAGCGGCCAGGCGACAAGACAAACTGGGCGAACAATGCTGACCCTTCTAGGCCCCCATCAACCCCATGACCATTGAGGACCCCCAAATGCGCGGCGGCTCCGACGACGGCGCCGATGCTGGCGATATCTGCTGTGGTCTCTGCGCCGCCTTTGCCTGCTTCGAGTGCTGCAAGTGCTGCTGCTAAGCGCATTTATACCGGATTGGATACAATGGATGCACGGCATTGAGTGATGGATGTTGGTTTGGGGATACCCGTCGAATATAACTTTGTATACGCAGTATTGCGGGATTTTTGGTTTCTAGGACAGAGTACTCCGTATACTGGATACTTTTGATTTGTTTGATTTCAAGAGACTGACAACCGTCATTTGTCTGATTCATATATTTGACTCGGATACTTGGCCCCGTCATTTGAATACATGATTTTCAGATTTTCAGATTTTCAGATTTCAGATTTTCAAATGTCAAAATTTTTAAGAAAAAACTTCAGGGCCCCGTCCACCTACTTCGTCTTCGACACCGTCGCCTCTGTCGACGCCCGAATCCGTCGCCCCAAATCTGCATTCACCTTGTCAAACATCACGTACGTGTGCTCGCGCGTGTCGCGCTGCGCACCCGCTAGATGCACCGCCACGTTATACACAAAGTTGTCCTGCTGCCCAGGCGTCCGCCCCAGCACCTTCCAGAGCCCGTCCGCCTGCACATAGTCGTCGGCCGTCACCTCGCCCAACAGTGCCGACGTCACTCTGCCTGTCCACTGCTCGTGCGCCGCCCCCGTCGTCGGCGACACAGCCTTGTATGTCAGTGGTCGATACGAGCTCTCGTAGTTGGGGTTCGACCCGTAGTTGCCATTCACCGCCATGGCGCCGTCCCGCTGGATGGGGTTGAACACGGGACAGTTGTGCGGCGTGTTGACCGGGATCTGCTGGTAGTTGACCCCCAGACGGTATCGCTGCGTGTCTGGATATGCAAACAGCCGCGACTGCAGCACCGGGTCCGCCGACGGCTCTACACCTGGCACCATGTGCGACGGCGAGAAGGCCGCCTGCTCGATCTCGGCAAAGTAATTGTCCACATTGCGATTGAGCCGGAACCGGCCCACCGGTCGCAGCGGCACCTCACTCTGCGGCCACACTTTGGTGAGGTCAAAGATGTTCCACCGGAACCGTTCTGCCTGCGCCGGCGTGAGCACTTGAATGTACACCGTCCAGCTCGGGTACTCGCCGCGCTCAATGGCTGCAAACAGGTCGTGCGTGTGCCAGTCCGGGTATGCGCCGGCAAGGCGACCGGCCTCTTCGTGCGTAAACGTCTTGTTGCCCTGGTCGGTCTTGGCGTGGATCTGCACATAGACAAAGGACCCGTCAGGCTTGGTGAACTTGTACGTGTGGCCCGAGTAGCCGTTCATGTGGCGGTACGAGAAGGGCGTGCCGCGGTCCGAAAAGAGGTGCATCACCTGGTGGATAGACTCGTGGTGCTGCGACAAATAGTCCCAGAACATGGTGGCATCCTTGAGGTTGGTCCGGGGGTCACGCTTCTGCGTATGGATGAACGTCGGAAAGTTGGTCGGGTCCCGCAGAAAGAAGACGGGCGTGTTGTTAAACACCCAGTCCCAGTTGCCCTGCTGCGTGTAGAACTTGAGCGAGAAGCCGCGCGGGTCGCGTGCCGAGTCCGGCGACCCCTTCTCGCCGCCCACAGTCGAGAATCGCGCTAGCAGCGGTGTCTTCTTGCCGGCAGGACCCGTCAACATGTCAATGGACGTGATGTCACTGAGATCGTGCGTCAGCTCAAACTCGCCGTACGCGCCGGCGCCCTTGGCATGAACGACACGCTCGGGAATGCGCTCGCGGTCAAAGTGCGAGAGCAGGTCGATCAGGTGGAAATCCTGCAGCAGCAGCGGGCCGTTGCCCATGCGCTGGTATTTGGTGGCACTGTTAATGGGACAGCCATTGGACGTCGTGTAGACGGGCTTCTCGTCGTAGCGGTAGGTCGAAGTGGACGCGTTGGCAGCCATGATGTAAAAGAGTAGGATGAATTCAAAGATAAGAATCTACGAGTATGTTGCCTACTGCAACGCCTACGGCAGCTGGAGACTTTCCTGCTCCTTATACACACCGGCCATGATGTCGACGGCCCGAGCGTGTATGGAAGATGCCTAACTGCGCGTATATCCCTTTGTCTCCGTATCGCAATGATGTAAAGCCACGACCAGCTAAATCAGCGATGCCATCTTCTATGGAGCCTCGGCTAACGGCATCGAATGTATGATTAATCAAACAAAGACGTCGAAAGGGGTGCAGCCAACTACGTAACAAACGATATATCTTGCCCTCGAATATATAATATTTGGAGAATTAATAAGAAACAGTTGACAATGACATCATCTTGAACGGTTCATTGCTCCCCGATGATCCTCCCTTCTATACCCTCCTCGCATCCGCTCATGCCAAAAACACATATTAAAAATGTACTATTCAAATCCAGTAGCATGTGCTATCATCCAAGAGACGGCGGTCCAAAAAGAGAGAGGTGTGGAACAGCAGATACTGAAAAGAGAAAAAAATAAACAGAAACGGAAACGGAAACGGAAACGGAACGGTCATTTGTCGATGGAAAAAACTTCCCTTGCTACTATGCTGAACACAATCGGAGAACAGGAACCTCTCTCACTGGTAGGTGCATTTGCTATCTTGTCTCGAAAAAAAACGAATGCGTCTGTGTGCGTTGCCTATGCGAGGCTCGCGAGTGGCTGTCCGTTGTAGAAGGCGTGTCGTATCATCGTAGACGGCAGTTGTGCACGTGTCCATTATTCTTGAGAAACCGTTTGCTGTGTCTGTCAGCCTTGTTCTTGCTCTTCATCTTCGTCTTTTGCGTCTCCACTCACCACAAGCCAGTCCATGCCCTCGCTCACGCCGCTGCCGTCCACGGCGGAACACGCCACAATGCTCCAGTTGCGGTCGCGCAGCTCGCCCAGCCGCAGCGCCTGCGAGATGTCTGCCGCGCCTTTTGCGCCCGGCTGGTCCTGCTTGTTGGCAAACACGAGCAGCGCCGCGTCCTTGAGCTCTTCCTCGTTCAGCATGGACCCCAGCTCCTCGGCGGCCGTCTGTAGCCGTTCAATATCCGTCGAGTCGACAACAAAAATCACTGCCGCCGTGTTTGCATAGTAGCACCGCCAGTACGGCCGGATCGATGTCTGGCCGCCCAGATCCCACACGTTGAAGTTGAGGTTCTTGTATGTCACAGACTCCACGTTGAAGCCAATCGTTGGTATCGTCGTGACCACTTCTCCTATCTTGAGCCGATACAGCAGCGTGGTCTTGCCTGCGTTATCCTGTAGAAGAAGCCATGTTAGTCGTCTGCTCAGACAAGGTCACTCGTTGCTGGCTACACACCAATCCGAGAATTAGGATCCGGATCTCCTTCTTGGCCCACAACAGGCCCGAAAGCCATGACACGCTCTGACCCATCCTGCAGCGAGTTTGTTTGTTCGTCTCGGCCCGCGTGCCACTGTCGAGTGCTCTGGCGCCGTTTGTTGTTGTTCGTTGTTGTGTGTGTTGTTGATCGCGCCCCCAGAGCCTTGGGCAATTGGCAAAACAGCGTGGGGATCAAGAACGAGAGGTGGATGTGGAAAAAAGGTCCGCGATTTGTTGTCGCCAAAATGTGGAAACGTGTCGTGGTTTTGAATCGCCTTTACACCTCCCCTCCGACGGATCAAAATAGGGGAACGGATATAGCCGTGAAAAAGAAAAACAAAAGAGCCGTGTCTCGTCTTTTTTTGTAGGTCGTTTTTTTCTTCTTCCGGCAGTACAAAAAAAAAAGAGATCCACGGAGAATCGGCAGTGCAGGGGAAAAGGAAGGCTGTTTGTATCCGGGGATCAGACGTTCGATTTGGTCAGCACCATGCGATCGGCGACACTTCCGGCCGGGGTCTCGGTCTTCTTTCTTGTTTCTTAATTTTATTGTCCCTTCATGGGAAATCCGATAATAGCATTACTCCGTACCCGCGAAAAAGGACCATGCCAGCTTCTCGTTCGTTCCGTCTTGGCATGACGCACGTGCCGCTTACTTAATGCATAGGAAATTAGTTGCACGTGATGCAGCCCTCGGTGTTCCGGCAAAACACTTTATCCGGATAATTAGGCTGTCCCGGCGCACCAAAAAAAGTTGGTGCGAAAAATAATCCCCTCCCCTCTAGCCACTCTTTCCATCACACCCATTCAAATTTTCACCTTCGGAATCGACGACACCAAATCAGTCAAGATGCCGGTACGTACAGCCGCGGAGTGTGAGATGCGCAGGCAGATGGGACACGGGGACGTTCAATGGACAGAAAGGCCGTCTCGCAGAGACATCGAGACAGGAAGAGGAACGAAAAGAACTGATCGCTGACCTGGATCCATGCAGAGCCACAAGTCTTTCCGCACGAAGCAGAAGCTCGCCAAGGCGCAGAAGCAGAACCGCCCGATCCCCCAGTGGATTCGTCTCCGGACCGGCAACACCATTCGGTACGAACAGCCCCTGTGATGGTTTTTTGTTCGACTTGACATACTAACCTCTTCTCCAGCTACAACGCGAAGCGGAGACACTGGCGCAAGACTCGCCTGGGCATCTAAATATGTGCGCAGGCTGCGTGGGTGTTTAGGGGAGGACTGGCAGACGAGAGAGAGAGCCGATTTTTGTTGGCACACCCCCTCCCGCCTCCTACCGGCATGATGACCACCAAGACAACAACTAGTCACGCACGCCACGGCAGGATGGGCATCCTCCGCTTCCCATGTCGACACGCGAACGGGCAGGGAGTTGGACAGAAGGGGTTGCACGGTCTGGTTTCTCCGAGTCTCTGAAAAATGGAGGTCCACGGTTTTTTGTTTCGGGAATTATGGGCATGCGGTACTCAGAAACGCAAAACAAAATAAAAAACAAATATTCCAAAAGCATCGTCTTGTCTTGTTTTGTCTACGGCAAGCTGTGTCCTCAGGTTACAGCCGCAACATCGGCTGGTTCTAGTTGGTTGTGATCATGCATGCTGCCTCTAACCGCATCAACGTGCAACATGCAACACGCGTGTGGAAGATTGCAGTACGAATGAAGTTTAAATAGGGTCTGTTTCCTAAGTCTATGCATTTGCGACGGTGGTATTATCTTACCATAGACCACATCTTCGACACCAGTCTCTCTTTGATCCTCCTTCCATCTTTCTGTCCAGCGATGACGGTACGGCATGGACAAAAGAAACCCTGCCTGGGCGAGACTTCCAAAAAACAAATAATAAATGATGGGTGAGTAAAAGCCATGGCCATGGAAATCCGCGCAACATTGCGCCAAGAATGGTCGCAGGAAGTGCGCACACAATTGCCAGACGATTGTGCTGGAACTCAATAGTGGCCTTTCCAAGGGAACAAACAACCGGCTATTTTTTTCACGCGACGCTAACGATCCTCTGCCCATTCATTCTCGCGCCGGATCTGTTCCTCTTCCTCAGGGGTGAAGTCGTTGGTGATGTTAAACGTCTTGCGGATCTCCTCGGGGGACTTGCCCTTGATCATGTTGGCAACAGTCTTGCAGCCAACATCGAGAAGGCTCTTGATATCCATGTAGTTTGCAGCCTGTCTGTCAGTTGTACCTCGGCGATGTGAGAATTAAGAAAGATGAGAAAACGTACCAGAATTATCTCAAAGAGCATCTCCTGGTCGACCTGCATGAACTTCTGATCCCACTCCTCGATATCGGTAGTCTTCTTACGGTTCTCGCTCTCCTCTTCGTGGCCGGCAGGGGGGTCGTTGCGGTGGTGCTCGCAGTACTCAATGACCTTGCGCAGAACAGCCTCGTTCACCTAGAATGCAACGCGATTAGTATCTAGTAGTGGAAAATCTGGAGGCGGAGACATACGTTCGGTAGCGGGACTGGGCCGAGCTCGTTGATGCCCATGCCCTTGAGATCGTCAAGCATGGTGCTCAGAAGCGCGGACCGCGTCGCCACATCATAGTCGACCACGATGACGGTGCCGTCATTGCTTTGGAGGGGGATCTTGTCAAAGGTCTTCTCTTCCGGCATGGTGAAAGAGTGAATTTAGAGGTTGGGATATGGAAGTTATGTTCGGCGTTGTTCTGCAGAAAGTGTGATAGAATGGGTTAGAGAAACGTAGGCTCAAAGTTGTGATGGCGGAAGTGGGAGGACGGAAGCAGAAAGAGACAAAGAAGCAGACGGGAAGAGTTGGTCTTGGAAGGCGGCCACTCGATATATATTCCTGGCGAAGAAGGACGGATGATTCAGCGAAGCCCAGTGGACCCACCCACCAGGCTTCCATGCAAGGGAAGGGGTGGAAGGATTTTGGCTGTTGGCTGTCTTGGAGTATGGCTTACCGATGAGAAGCGGTGTGATTGTACAGAGTACTCGTACCTCTTCGCTGCAGAAGGGGAAAAGGGCTGTCCTGTCGCGGCTGGGATGCTGGCTGGGAGTGAGGAGTGACGAAAAGCAAAGAAGGAGGGGGAATTCGGGATCCAGAAAGAGCGGCGAAGTATTCCTTGTCAAGCCACAGTGCGGCTGGACCGCCACAATACGGAGTACGGGGTATGGCTTTTTTTTTTGGCGCCGCTGCCTATACGGATGCTGCGACAGGACTAATTGCAGAGCACGTTTGGAGTCATGCCCGAGTACGGAGTATGGAGCACACTCGTCAGCGAAGACGACTTGGGCTATTACTCCACAGGCACGTGCTGAATGATGAATGCAGTTGCAAGTGCTGAAGCACGCACCGTTGGCGAGAGTGTGTGATCACGTGACACGATGATGGGGCATCGCATGCGAGCACCTGACCGGAGTATTGTTGTTGCTGTACGGAGTACGGAATCGGAGTACAAAGGAAGATCTTACGAGTACGGATATGGAGTAGATGGTGATAATTGATTCGAGTGAAGAAGCATTCATACCCCATATTGTTGACGTTTTCGTCATTTGGTGATCTACCTTGGCGTGAACTATATCTCAAGTGAATTTAAAGTTGCAATTTCATTATTGATTTACAAAAGTAATTCTTTGATCTTGGCATAATAAACGAGAGCTAAGGTAATTCTCGAATCTCATAGAATATCTAATCGGTACTGATTTCAAATGGAAACATCTATGGGGCTCGGGATAGAGTTGCATCGGGTTACTTGGGAAATTGCGAGCAAACAGTAATAAAATAAGCTGTAAGAAATTAATACCAGACCGGTAAGGTACATTTGGGACAGGGCTACCATTGCATCAGACTGCAGCAGGCCAAATATACCTTACAAAGACGCCTTGGATGCCGTTTGCAGGTGCATGAAACAGCGCCAAGTATCAGCGTAGTTCAGGAGTAATACGGCGTATTTCATACCCATCTCGGGACTCCATATATTCTACTCCATATTCTACTCCATATTCTGGATAATATTCCCAAACGAGGCTGAGCACTACTATTTCCTCGGAATACAAATACAGACTAAGCCACGCATTCGCAAGGTCGGCGCCGGTTCCATGCAATGCTGTTTCATGCCGGATGCTATTTCCTCGAGCCTTCAACGCGTAAGCTGGCCGTTTCTGCCGAGAACGAGCGCGAGTACGAGGCGTATCCCGCGTCTTGCAAAGCAGTTGTAGCGCTATTTCTATAGTGTCGGATGCCCTGAGCTAAATAAAGCACAGGCGCCAGCTGGCTGTGAAACACGTGACTAGAAGGACAACAAAGCTACTAACTGGAACTGCCAACAACAGTGGGGAAGGCGGCACGGACGTCGCGCTGCTGCGATATGTCTTGCTTGGTTGCGCTATCCTTCGTACCTAATTAATAATTTTGCAGCATATTTCCCATATTTCCCATATTTCCTATTTCCTGTCCTTCTGTTCCGTTCGGTCGGTCCGGGGAATTAGGCCCCCTATTATCAGTCAACAAGGGTGAGACATTCGAATCGCGTGTTCACGTCAAAAGTCAACCCATCTGCCACCAGACCTGTAATTGCTTCACTTTGCGCTTTTGTGTCTGCCTATCGTCCAAGATCAAGATGCACACTCGTCGTCACGGTCCTTAGACCATGCAGCGCGGCACTGAACCCCAACGAGAATTCAACTTTGCGCCGACCACCAATAGTTGACCGCAAACGACTCGCACTTCGCGCCTCAACCCTCAACCTCTCGACCTCCCTCTCAACCTACCAACCTCTCAACCTCCCTCTACCGACCTCGCACACAACTTCGCATATCCTGCCACTGCATACCGCCTGGGAAAAGCCTCGCCATTTCTCATGCGCCCACTCTTGCCGATGGAACTGGGACTACTGCTGAAGGTTGCCTGACTGCTACTCAGCTGCAGGACTCACCTTATCAATGCCGCACCCGGTCCTATTTCTTCTTCCTCGACGCTCCTTGCCAAACATTTGTCCTTCCTACCGTCTTCCTTCCTTTTGGCTGCGCCCTCTGCAGCAGCCCCATCCACCTTCGCCCATGTGGCGCCGCGTCTACCTTCTTCTCATTCTCGTCCGGCTGTGGTTTGCCATGTCGCCCAGCTATCTGCACCCGGACGAGAACTTTCAAGGTCCCGAAGTCATTGCCGGTAAGAGACCGCCCCTCCCTCCAAAAAAAAGCTGCCACATTGGGCACCATTCCCCTCTTCCCCTCCCCCAAACTCCCCACCGCATCCACCCGCCATACTCCGTACTGACGTTTTTTGTGGTCCGCAGGTGAAGTCTTTAGCTATCCCGTGCGACGAACATGGGAGTTCACGAGCGACCATCCCATCCGAAGCGTCTTTCCTCTATGGCCCGTCTACGGCTTGCCCATGTTCCTCCTGCGATGTCTCTGGATCGGCCAGGGCGGCAGCGGTGACATCCCTCCGCCCGCCGTCTTCTGGGTCCTGCGCCTGCTCATGTTCATTATGAACTTTGTGCTCGAGGACTGGGCAATCTATGAGCTCGTTCCCCTCAAGCGCAACCGCGAAACCGCCGTCATGCTGCTGGCCTCTTCCTATGTCACCTGGACCTACCAGTCCCATACCTTTTCCAACTCCATTGAGACGCTTGTCGTTGCATGGAGTCTCGTCCTGATCGAGCGCATTGTTGCGCGGCCGGTGAGAATTTCTTGTACTCTTAATCTTTTTACTCATCTAACCTCTCAGAACCACACTTCCTTTCTGGCGCCCACCATCCTCGGCGGCGTCGTCGTCTTTGGCATCTTTAACCGCATTACCTTTCCCGCTTTCCTTCTCGTCCCTGCTCTTCGATTGATACCCTATTTTTTGAATAAGTATGGCGCATCTTCTCTCGCTCCGAACGCATCCGCCCACTGACCAAAAAAACACAGCCCTTACGCTGCCATTCCTTTGGCCGTTTCTGGCATTTGCACGACCATTCTCGCCATCGGCTTCGATACGGCTTTCTACACTCCCTACCAAATTTCCTGGGCCGATCTGATCACTCATCCGATCATAACGCCCCTTAATAACATCATGTACAACATGCAACCAGCCAACCTCGCACAGCATGGCCTGCACCCGTGGTACCAGCATCTGCTCGGCAACCTGCCCCTGCTCATCGGCCCCGCCGTTCTTCTCCTTCTTCTTCAGCCCCTACTGTCTCTGCGTCTTGGGTCGGCCGTGTCGGGCGTCGTCGTGCTGTCGCTCTTCCAGCACCAGGAAGCCCGGTTCCTCCTGCCCACCATTCCGCTTCTTCTCTCCTCGGTGCAATTGCCGCGGAATCCCCGTCTCTTGCGTTACTGGGTGGCCGCCTGGGTTGCCTTCAATGTGGCTCTGGGGATCCTCATGGGCGTCTACCATCAGGGAGGCGTCATTCCGACCCAGATCTTCATGAGCCACCAGCCCGACGCGACCCAGGCCATCTGGTGGAAGACCTACAGCCCGCCCATATGGCTTTTGAATGGCAAGAACGAGATGCTGGACACACACGATGTCATGAGCCTGCCAGGAGACGAGTTGCTTGAGCAGCTGACGGCGCTGGCTACGTGCGATACGCCAGCGGACCGGCGCAATCACGAGTACCTGAAGGAAAAAAATGGTACATATCTGGTTGCGCCACTTTCTGCTACGTGGCTGGACCCGTTCCTGCCCAACAAGGGCCTGGAGGGGCTGCGGTTTCGGGAGGTCTGGCGATATCGCCAGCACCTCAACCTCGACGATTTGGACTGGGGCGAAGATGGCGTGTGGAACACGCTCAAGCGAGTGATTGGTCGACGAGGGCTGGTAGCATGGCGAGTCACGAAAAGCTGCCCCGAAAAAAGGAGAGCTTACTTGTACTAGCAGGCATTTGCGGTGTACGAGCGAGCCTCTTTTTTTTCTCTGCATCTTACGAGGCCTGCATTTGATTTTTAAGCGTATAGAGTAAGCGTGGCCTCGCTGTAAGTCACTTATGGCGTATACGGGAACACGCATAAAAAGGGATCCTCTTATAAGTCGTTTCGTTCTATTTGTCATTCCTCATAAACTTTTATTGTATATTATTGGCCCATATGGGGTACTCCATAATACCCCATAACCATCTTCAATCGAAGCTATCGATGGCCAGCCAAACAAATTCGTTGCCACTGATTTTCTACACTTTCCTAGCATCTTCCGGAGAAATCATGTCATGCAGTATTGCACCCCTTTCGCCAATGTCAGTATTTTCGCTGCGGGACATAACACTGTGCTTCCATGATAAGTGTGCATGGACGGTAAATGGAATAAAGCACTCGCCGTTCATTTCCGAATTCAGCAATGGATGTGGCCTGACACAATTCAACGCCACTCCCACTTTGCGTGGGACGCCGTTGTATTAGAGCCTTGAAGTCACGATATTCTGAGTTCTATATGATTTTCACCATATCATGGAATATAATTATATTGTAAGCGGCCTATTGCCCTATACATCTCTTGGTGGTTGCCTCCCTAGATGGGGGCAATGCCCATATGCCCTAGATCTGATGACTTGGGGGACCATGGTTTAGAATAGATGGAGGTCAAACGGTCCTCCCAATTGGTGGCGCTGACCTGTGTTATTTCTTCCATTCTCCGGTTGCTGGCGCGCGCGGTTGTTTTCTCCGGGACGCTGGCTCGACGACGGAGTTCGGGACTCTGTGCGAGCCGTTCCACTGGGTGTAGGGCGCTGATCAGAGCTACCTTCATTCCGAGGTTGATGACGCACAGTGCTAGGTTGTCCGGGACGCTCGTTCGGCGACGGAGTCTGAGGGCCTGTGCGGTCCCGTCCATTGGGTGCAGGGCGTGGAGTAGAGCTGTCGCCTCTATCCTGACGTTGTAGGCGCATATAATTATTATGCATGGAAAGCCAGTGCGGCGGCAGAGACCCAGCATCTGTGCTGCTTCTATTGGTATTTTGATCAAGGTTCATACTCTGGAAACCGGCTTGGAAGTCGGCAAGATCCAACGGGGGCATCGTCGGTATGCGCGGGATGGGACGGCTTGGCAGGGGAAACAGTTCGGGATAGACGGATGACATGTAGTCCCCTCCATTTGGTACAGGGCGTTGGCCAAATCGAGGCATATTGTTGTTGGGTTGTCCGGCCGGTGAGTACGGTGGCGGAGCTCGCTCTGTGTTGGTTTTAATAGTATCCAGACTGGCTTGCATCTTTTGGACATCTTCGCGGATGCCAGCATATTCTTGGCGAAGGCCATTGAATTGCTCGCGGAGGCTAGCGAATTTCTGACGAGATTCCCTGTGGCAGGAATCCATTACATCTCGTAGGACATGCACATCTTCGCGGACGGCACGCACTTCTTCAAGGAAGACCCTTAAGAGCGTTTCGACTTGACCATAAATGGTTTCATCATCAGAGAAAGTCTCACGATCAGAGTCTGACCCATGATCAGAGTCAGATCCATGATCAGAAACTGTCTCATCATCAGAGATCACCACAAAGTCGGAGACTGCCTCAGGACGGGGGCTTGCCATGATGCCAGACTGAAGTTGATAAAAAGAGAAAGAGAAAAAAGAAAAAGAGAAATAAGTTGAATAGTGATGCGTGAAAAGAAAAAAGAAAAGAAAAGACGTAGGAAAATCTATATAAATACTCTGTACAGAGTAGACAACCCCAAATCGCTTACACGGCGTTACTCATGTGCTTATTCCGTACTCTGTATATTACACTAAGATGCCATTGAATTCAACAAGTCACATGACCAGTGTGGCTAACTTTCAATGTACTCCGTACCGCTAATACGGTACACCGGATTACCCAGTAAATTTTTTTGAGATGGAAAAAGTGGCCCTGGTCGGATGATTAGGTTGTTCTGCTTCTTTGCATCGACAGAACATTGGCAGCCGTGGTCTTGCAGCAGACCCGTGTTTTTTTGACAGCTTTTCTGGAGGACTTTCTCCACTTGCCTGATCCCACGAGACCCGGTATCCTTGCCCGAACTGCAGACTTTGGCGTCGACAATGGCTGGCTTGAACCTGGAAGTTTTCAAGGTCTGTTCGTCCCCCACGTTGTTCCCTCTGTCCGGCGCGCATGACTGACCTGTTCATGCATAATAGTTTGGCATGTATGTCATGTTCCCCATTGGCATCATGTACTACTTTGGCACAAACCTCGATGAGCGCTTCACCGTGCCGGACTTCTGGCCCAAGCCCGAAAATGCCAACAAGGTGCCGTTGGAGCGAGACGAGATCCATGCCGAACTGCAGCGTCTCCGGGCACGGCGGTTGTACCAGCGCGATCGCCGGCTGGCCGAGGCACAGCAGTCTCAGGGCACGGCGGCCGTTGAGCAGACTTCGGACGAGTCGAGCCGGTAGAGTTGGATGGGCTGTTGACCGGGCGTTTAGGAGTTGTCGTTTTCATACGCATGCAAATGGGTTGGGCAGGGGTAGGAGATTTTGTACTATTATACAGCTATCTTCACTCAGCAGTCGAGGTCTTGGATGAGCTGCTGCCATGTCTCCTCGGGCGCATCTCCCTGCGTGACGTTGGCGTAGATGGCCCGGACGTCCGGATACGCTCGGATGGCGGCAACGAGTTCCACGAGCCGGTTCAGCTCTTCCTTATTGCCAACGGGCGCCAACGTTTCCTCGTTGGCATCCCAGATGGTCTCGGCGCTGAGCGCGGCCAGCTTGAATTTGGGGACTACGGCATTGACAATAGCGGCTGTCTGATTGGGTGACGTCCAGACGACAATATTGCCGTCTTCGTCGGTCTCGACGTCTTCGGCGCCGGCCTCAATGACGTCTTCAAGGATATCGTCGGCCGAGACCTCTGGCGGCTTCGAGGCTTCGCTGCTGCTGCCCTGTTCAGCCGGTGCGCCCAGCACGACACGGCCGCGCCGTGAAAAGAAGAACTTAGTCGAAGTGGCCGTGCCGTTCTTGCGCCGGACCATCTGGTTGAGATCCTGCATGGAGCGGGCGCGGCTCTCGGTCTCGAGGTCGACCATGATCGCCACGGTCGGTGGCATCATGATCTCGTAGGTGATATTCTCGAGCCGGGCACCACCAGCCGAACGGCCTTGTCCACGCGCAATGGCACCTTCAATGGTAGCCTTGGGGACGCCGGCCTTTTTGGCCGCTGCCACGGTTGTCGCCAGCTGTGGATTGGTACCTAAATCAGCTCCGTATACTGCAACAAGGTTGGCAAGCGGTCCTGGCAAGACAAAAATGGGAGTGCAACATACATTGCGAGTACAGCGTCAAGGTCTTTGCGAAGCCGCTGCGCATCAGATTCCGCTTGGCATCGGCTGCACCTTTTTCATGGCGGATCTTGGACCAACGATTGTGGCCACTGGCCAGGGCGGCGCTGGAGACGATGGTCCGGTTGCATTGCAGACAGGCGAGTCGTATCCTGGGCACCGGCAGACGGGGGCGGAGACCGGCCATGGCTGTGGCAGCGGCAGTAGCGGCGGCGGCGGCGGACATGGTGAGGTTGAGGCGCTGCGGGCAAAGAGAAAGATTTGCCCGCTTGGCACGGTAGACAAGTAATACTTCTATAATCAGAACGCTAGGAGGCCAGCTTAGGCGCTATGGAACACTGTAAATTTTTTTTGAAACAGGCGCTAAAGTGCCTATCAGAAGCTATGGCGGGGCAGAGCCCGTACATGGGATGTGATTGGCTAAAATTGGCACAGGGCAGAGAGATCTTGCCCACCGCCTCAGTTGGGGCCAAGTCGGCGTTGGCAAAGAGGACAGCAGACACTGACAAGCTGGTGAAAGGCTGTTTGAGACAGACAGTCTGCCAGTAGCATATGAGGAGACAGCAGAAACTGGCGACACTGTCTGATCGATATCACACGACGACAAAACGAAAAACGATAACGAAGAACAAAACGAAAACGAAAAACAAACGAAACGACAAAATCCAGACGATCCGCCATGTCGTCTCCATCAGCGGCCCCGGAGAACGGGAGCCACAGCAACGGCGACGGGGATGATACGGCGGCAGTGGCGGCAGCGGCGGCGGCAGCAGAGGCGGCAGCAGCGCATGCGGTGCCATTTTCGACCAGCGGGAACCCCGAGCTCGATACGACACACCTGTCGAACCTGCCGACGGAGCAGCAAGAGCTGACGCTGCTGCAGTTTGCGGCGCAACTGAGTCGGCACGTAAACAGCCTGACGGAAGACGACTGCACGGCGCAGCAGTATTACCTCAAGAAGGAGGTGTTCAAGGTCATGCATCTGACGACGCCGTACCCGTCGCGGGTAGTGCGCAACACGCTTGGACGGTGCCTGGCGTATGTGTTTAGCAAGGGTGACCGCAAGCTGCTGTTCGAGACGATCAACGACCTCAACGCAGTGGTGACCAACAGCGGCAAGACCAAGGCAGACGGTAGCGGCGAGAGCCGCACGAAGCAGGCGGCCGTTGTGTGCCTGGGCGAAGTGTTTGGGGCGGCGGGAGACAGCGCCATCAGCCTGCACCAGGTGACGTCCAGCACGCTGATCAAGGTGCTCAAGGGATCGCAGAACCACGCGGGCATGCGGGCAGCAGTGTTTGGGGCGCTGGCCAAGCTCGTGCGCTGCCTGGGTCCCAGCTGCGACGAGAGTGTCGCACGTGATATGTGGAAGCAGGCGCGCAACCATGCGCCGACCGACAAGGGCGCGCTCGTGGCCGTCATGGCGTGTCGGTGTCTGACGGCGCTGGTGCGCCACACGGGCTACTTTGACGCTGCCAGCGACTTTGAGAGCCTCTGCAAGACCGTCTTCAAGACCATCGATGCTCCCTCGAGTCATGTGCGCCGAGCAGCTACAGACTGTCTCGTGGAGGGTATGGTGCGCGGTTATGCTGAGTCGTTTAGCAGCGGAGACGGCGGAGGAGGCGGTGGAAAGGGCTCGCGTAAGATGCCCCGACCCAAGAGCCTCAAGCGGGCATCGACGCTGCCGTCTGTGCTTCAGGACGAGGACGGGCTGCCGGGATCGCGGTCGAGCAGTCCGGGGCCGGGCGCATCGTCATCGACGACATCGGGTGGCCGCAGCGTGCTGTCTCTTCCGCTGGTGGACATGCTCAAGACGCTGTCGACACACTACGTACGGCTGTCGACGAGCAACCGGGCGCGGGCAGCGCTGGGTGTGGCGTATGGACGGGTGTTGCAGCGGCTGGGCGAGAAGGCCGTGGAACAGAGCTATCTGGCGATTCTGGACAATCTGACGGTGGATTTGCTGGGGCACAGCACAGTAGCCAACAACCGGTACCGACTACTGGTAGCGCGGCGGATCGTGGACACGGTGCTGCAAGACATTGTGGGACGGCGGATCCTCAGTGAAGCGGGCCAGGTGGCCGCCGCCAAGACGCTGATCAACGCAGTATTCAAGGAGCGGGCGGAGCCGGGCAAGTACACGCTGGTGGCAGCGTTGGGGGCGCTGGGAGCGCTGATCGAGAGCCTGGGGTCGGCGGCCAACAACGTGGCGGAGTCGTGCCGCGACGGCCTGCTACAGCTGCTGCCGCATCCCAGCTACAGCGTACAGGTGCAGGCAGCGGCGTGTCTCAAGGCGTTTGTGTTGGCGTGTCCCCAACAACTGTTGCCATGCCTGTCGGTGTGCATGAACAGCCTGGCGCGCGAGATGGGGCAGCTGGGCAGCGGTGGCAGCAGCAGCAGCACGCAGCAGCGGCGGTGTCTGGGATTTGCGCACGGGTTGGCGGCCACGCTGAGTGCCAGCCCGCTGCGGCCGCTGTACGGATCAGTAGAGATCAACAGCCGCGTGCTGACGTTGGCGACGAACCTTCTCAAGACGAGCGGCCAGTCGGACCTCCGCATCGCCAGCGCGCAGATCCAGGTGGCCTATGTGTTGCTGGGTGGCCTGATGGCGCTGGGACCCAACTTTGTCAAGATCCACCTGCCGCAGATGCTGCTGCTATGGAAGAATGCGCTGCCGAAGCCGCTGAGCAAGGACAATGTGGCGTCGCGGACGCTGCTGGAGACGACGTTCCTGACGCACATTCGCAACTGCGCGCTCGGCTCGATCTTGGCATTCCTGCAGTTCAATAGCCGTCTGCTGACAGTCGACGTGTCGAAGCGCATTGCGGCCATGCTACAGAACACAGCCGCCTTCCTTAAGACGTTGCCAGCCCGCAAGACCACCGACGATCCGGCCCAGAGGCTGGTGTCGCCGGCGCTGCAGCTGGCCGAGATCGATGTGCTCGTGCAGCGCCGTCTACTGCAGTGTTACCTGCGACTCATCAACCTGGCACCGGCCGGCAGCAGCGAGGCTCTACTGCAGTCGTCGAACCTGCTGACACTCGTGGTATCTCAATTTGCCGACCCGGATCACGACAGCAGCGGCGGCAGCGGCGGATCGCTGAGCGCATCAATTGCGACGGCCGCAGGGGCCTTTGAGACGATCTGGGAAGTGGGCGACAACGCGGGTTTCGGCGTGACGGGACTCGTGAAGGGGTTCCACGTGCGTGGGCTGCCGGGCGAACACGAGACGGGCGGCAGCGGAACAGAGCGCGACCAGCAACAGCAGTTGGAGTCACTGGGCGAGATGGCCGGGCCTGAGGGGAACATCGAAAGGCTGTTGCTGTCGCCCGTGTGCGGTGCCATGGAGCACGACGCCGGCTTGCTGTACAGCAGCCCGGAGGCGAGCCTGGCAGCCGCCGGAGCACTTTTGCCTGACCCGGCGGCGACGGAAGTGGTCAATGTGGCCATCCAGCTGTTTGCGTACGTGTTCCCATTGACGGTGTCCAAGGTGCAGGAGAGCATTCTGGAGCAGATTGCCACGTTTCTGTCGGCCAGCTCGTTGCAACGGGATCCGGGTCGTCGGGCAGCCATGAAAGTCAATGTGGCGGCGGCGATGCTTCTGACACTCAAGGTGGCGGTGCGTGAGACGACAGCGGCGCCGGGCGACGTGAGCAACGCGGCTGTTGAGAGGCTGCTACAGGACCTCGTGGGCGGATTTGTTATCGATGCCGACCCCTACGTACGCAATCTGGGCTATGCAGCCATGGGACGACTCTGCAACGCCTGCGGCCACGCATTTACGAGCCAGGCGATCCGGCAGCTGGTGGACACGATCGTGGTCAACCGTGAACCGAGCGCGCGGGCCGGCAGTGCTATGGCCCTGGGCTGTATCGAGGCTACAGTCGGCGGCATGGCGGCCGGCTATCATCTCAAGACAGTCCTGGGTGTCTTGATGTCTCTGTGCAACGATCCACAACCGACGGTGCATTTCTGGGCGCTGGAGGCGTTTGCAGAAGCGGCCGGAGCTGCCGGGCTGAGCTTTGCCGGCTACGTGTCGAGTTCCCTGGGTATGCTGGCCCGACTCTACGGCTCTGAAGACCATGGCGGCGAAGGACCGTCGGCGGCATCGATGAATCTCGAGCTGGAACGGTCTACACCGGCTGCTATTGCTCGCTGTGTGGACGCGCTGATCAACGTGCTCGGACCGGACCTGCAGGAGTCGACCCGGACACGCGAGCTGATCCTGGCACTGGTGCGTCTGTTTGAAGAGGAGGGCATCGTCGGCGGTGGTGAGGAAGAGGAAAAACAGAAGCAAATCACCGAAGGCGGTGAGGCGGAAGAGGATTTTGGCAACAGCGGGCAGGTGCGGCGAGCCGGGCTTTCCTGCCTGGAGCATTTGTCGCTGTACGCACCGGGTCACGTGGCATTTGCAACATATGTGCGGCTGCTGCAGGGCTTTTTGCCTGCGACTGACCCGGCTCTGCGTGATGCTGCCATTGATGGGCTGTACAATTTGATGAAGCGGGATGCCGACGAGGTCGTGGCGGCTGCGGCACCTGGGCTTGAGGACCAGCTGTGGCTTGTGCTGGACCGTCAGCCGGCCCACGACGGCTTGCGCACATTGCTGCGCAACTGGCTGCGGCAGACGGGACTGACAGCGACGGCCGTCTGGCTGCAGCGGTTCCAGCACGTGCTGCGCATGACACGTGCCAAAGTTCCAGAAACGACGCGGCTCGTCTCGGGACGCGGTGGTGGATGGGGTGCCGGAGGTGGTGGTAGTGGTGGCATCGACCTGCAGGATGAGGAGGTGGCTGGACTGGGCAGTGCCGAGACGACGGGCGAGTCGGCGACAGAGGCCGGAGGTACAGGAGGAACAGCGGCAGTGGGTGTGGTGTCGTCGGCCGAGGTGGAACCGCTGCGGTGGCAGGTGTCTGCTTTTGTGCTCAGTCTTCTCAATGAACTCTTTTTGCTCGTCGGCCAGGACGCGGCCCTGGGCAGTGTGGGCATGGGCGGCGACCCGACACCGGCACAGACGGCACTACAGGCACGCGTGGCCGATGTGGTGCGCATGGCGTTCTCGGCATCGACGTCGGGCGTCTTGGAGCAGCGCGTTTGGGGACTCAAGATTATTGGAGCCGTGTTGCGCATGTTTGGTCGGACGGCCGACCCCGACTTTGAAGAGGCCATGCTGCTGGAGCAGTACCAGGCCCAGATCAGCTCGGCACTGACGCCGGCCTTTGCTGCTGACTCGTCACCTGAGCTGGCTGCCGAAGCCGTTCATGTTTGTGCCGCCTTTGTGGCCACGGGCATCGTGACCGATGTGGACCGCATGGGCCGCATTCTCAAGACGCTGATCGGTGCCCTCGACAGCTTTGCCGACAGTAATGCTCACGCGGTCGGGACAACGACGGGGGGGCACACGGAAACTGCTGCTATTGGCGACCTGCGCGGCCTCAGCGCCAACGCTCAGGTCATGGTGCGCATGGCCGTCTTTGCTGCCTGGGCCGAGCTACAGGTGGCCAGTCTCGAGCAGCGGTATTTGGTGGACGTGCTGCGGCCGCACCTAGGGCGTCTGACGCCGCTATGGCTCGAGTCGCTGCGTGAATTTGCGCGTCTGCGCTTCGAGCCCGACATTTCCCTGACGCTGGGCCCTCCGTCACTGTCGGGCAGCCTGGACACAATTTACGCGGCACTCAACCGAGAGACTTTGTTGGCCTTTTACCAGGACGCGTGGCTGAAGCTGGTCGACGCTATTGCCAGTCTGATCGAGCAGGACAGCGAGTTTGTGTTTGATGCCCTCGACGGACGACTGGCGGTCGATGGCCAGCCGGCAACGCCAGTCTCGTCTACTCCTCAAGGCGCCGACATCAACTACCGCGACGAGCCGGTGGCCTTTTTCTTTGTGCTGTTCGGCATCGCTTTTGAGGCGTTGGCGGCACGTCAAGGCCAGGCCGACTCGCTGGCGGCACCCGGACAGACGCTGGCGATTCTGCTGGCGCTCAAGAAGATTCTGCACCCGAGCGTGTCGGGCCAGGCCATTTATCGCGAGGCCGTCTTCTCCGAGACCATGGACCTACTGGACCGTCTCGTGCTGACCGAAGGCCTCGACGTACAGACGGTCATTGTCGATATTGCGCGTGCGCTGTGCTTGGCCCACCCGGCAGCGCGGACGCGCGACGACGCCGAGCCGGGCGAGCTGTCGGACGATATTGAGCAGCTCTTTGAGCTGACACGCATCATGGTGCTCGTACTGAGCGGCCTGCTACCGTCCTTGGGCGAGACGCCAGGTCAATCGTCGCCGTCCCAGCAGCACCCGTCGACGCCGCGCTACCACATGACCGAAGAGGCCGTGCTGCTGCTTGTGCGCACGGCACTGGACGCACTCGTCGACGCCGCTGAGGTTTTCCCGGCTGTCATCCGCACAGACCTGCACGCCTGTCTGGTGCACATCTTTGCCACGATCCTGGCCACTCCAGCATGCCAGGAAGTGGTCATGCCACAGGCGCTGCCGACGCTGAAGCGGTTCATTGCGACGGCGGCAACGGAGGCTGTGGCGGCGAGCCCGGATGCGTTGGTGGCGCGCCAGACGCAGACCCAGATGCGCGGCTGTCTACGGCGGTTCCTGTCCATCTACTTGCAAGCACAGAAACGGGAGGCGCCGACATCGCTGACGTGCGTCAAGAACTGTCTGCTGGCTATTACAATTCTCTTTACGGCCGGACACAATGGGATGTCGACGGCGGACCCGCTGGTAGTCAAGTACCTGGACGAGCTCTTGGACTGTTTGACAGACCGGATGGTGAGTTGAATCCTGGACCCTGAACCCCTTTTCTTTACTTTTTCTAACTTGTAGACTGCCAAAATCGCTGCCAACTGCTGCCGCTCGCTGCTGCTGCACAACCACACAACGGCAGCCGACCAATCTATTGGCCGGTACCTGCTGCCGCGTCTGCTAGCATTTGTGGCCAACGCTACGCCTGCCGACCCCGAGCATGCCCGCAGCATGGTGGCCCAGACGCTGAGCGCGTTTGTCGTGGGCAAGTCCAAGGCGGCAGCGGCAGCGGGCGGCGACCCGCATACGTCCGTGTCCGTGGCCATGGCGCTGGTGATTCCGGCGCTGTTGGCGCGGGCAGCGGGTGAACTGAAAAAGGGTGCCGAGGACGAGGAGGGCGAAACCGACAACAGCACCGCTATGTACCGGGAGACGAGTGGACGACTGTTGGAACTGGCGTCGGCAGACCCGACAGCGTTCCGCGGTGTTGTGGCCGGGCTCGGTGAGAACCAACGGTCATTTATGGAGGGCGTGATCAAGGCAGGACGGCAGCCGGAGACAAGCAAGACGACGTCGACAACGAACGGACAGCCGACGATTGCACTGAAGATGAATTTTGGAAACTAAGAGGAAGGACGAAGGAAGACAAATTACGGACGATGATCACAGATCTACATTACAGAATAAAAGCCAGCATTGAATTCGAACAGTTATTTCGGTACGATGTACTCCGTACACCCAAAGGCATCACATCAAATGGCCTGACTTTCGGTCGGCCCGTCTGCAGCCGTTATCTACTCCGTATACTCCGTATTGTACTCCGGACAAATTTGTACCGTAAATTATCGATAAGAAAAAGTACAACCATTAGCAACTCATAAAAATAGCTCTATCAAGGTAGCTCTCTTAAGCACACGTGACCTGTCTCACCCCCCCGAAGCCTTATCTATGCCCCGCCACCAAACATCTCGTAATAGCCTTTGTTGCACTGCTATCTTGCCGGCCGGGACCCCTCGTAATCGCTAATTATAGGTTGGCTGGCGCTGATACAGATATCGTTGGTATTCTTCCAGTTCCCTGTACACGAAAGCCCTCGGAAGTGCCCGATGTGAACGCGCCTCGGCTTTCATAAGAGCCAAGCCCACCCCAGATTCATCTTTTTGATTCTTGGCTTCTTTTTTTCCTTTTTCTGTCCTGTGCATAGAATATTCCAACTAGAATTTAGAAATAATTATTCTTCTGGACTTTCAACTTTCACAATGGACAAGGCAGCTGTTCACGACGATGGCTTGGTGATTCCGGTATGTTTGAATTAGATTATTTTGTTGTGCCACACTAACAACACAGCTCATCGACCTGGGCAAATTCCTCCACGGCTCCGAGGGCGACCGCCTCGAGACCGCCCAGGCCATCCTGCACGGCTTCCAGACGGCCGGCTTCATCTACCTCAAGAACACGCCCATTGCTCCCGAGACCCGCAAGAAGGCCTTTGCATCCTCGGCACGCTTCTTCGAGCTGCCCATGGACATCAAGGAGTCTCTCGGCTGGACCACCCCCGAGGCCAACCGCGGCTACACCGTCATGGGCCGTGAGAAGAACACCCAGCTATTCGACAAGGCCGAGGTCGAGAAGCTCAAGGCCGCCAGCGGACCCGACCTCAAGGAGAGCCTCGAGATCGGACGCGAGGACGAGGTCGAGTACCCCAACCTGTGGCCCGACGAGTCGGCTCCGGCCACTGCCCACCTCATCAAGGACTTCCGCACCACCATGGTCGACTTCCATGCGCAGTGCAAGGCTGTCCACGAGGAGGTCATGCGTGCCATTGCCGTCGGCATGGGCCTGCCGGCCACTTTCTTCGATACCTTTGTCGACGTCGGCGACAACACCCTGCGTCTGCTGCACTACCCCGAGGTCTCGCACGAGGTCTTTGCGGCCAACCCGAACCAGGTCCGCGCCGGCGAGCACTCCGACTACGGCTCCATCACGCTGCTCTTCCAGGATGACCGCGGCGGCCTGCAGGTGCGCAGCCCCAACGGCAACTTTGTCAATGCCACCCCGATCGAGGACACCATTGTGGTCAACGCAGGCGACTTGTTGGCGCGGTGGAGCAACGACACAATCAAGAGCACGATCCACCGGGTGGTGGAGCCGCCCAACCCGAACGAGACCATGCACCCGGCACGTTATAGCATTGCGTAAGTGTGATCCTGATCCTTTTCCGTTCTCTGTTCTGTCTAACCTCTTAGTTACTTCTGCAACCCCAACTTCAAGAGCCTCATCGAGGTTCTGCCCGGCACTTTTGGCACCGAAACGGAGAAGAAGTACACGCCCGTGACGACGGGCCAATATATTGCCCAGCGGCTGGAGGCGACATATTAAGGATTTAAAAGTATTTAAGCGAAATGTAGTTATGATGTACGGAATATCTTTCTCGTAACTGCAAGCGTAAACCGCGTGACAAACGAAACCTTTGAGTGTATTCCGTATACCACGTGATAAACCCAGTCATCTCTTACTCATCATTCACGTGCTTTCACCGTCACATTGATCACGAGACTGGATTTTGTACTCCGTAAGATACGCTCACAGGGATTTTCTGGGACTCTCCAGCATGGCTTCACGCCAAGTTTCTACTCGCAGACGCCCCGTCTCCACTTCCCGTGCACAACAAAGCAATCCTTCCCTTCCCCTGGCCGATCTCACCTTCTCTGCCGATTGTTTTCTCTCGACATGCTGATATAGTTCTCTCGGGAGCGAGAGGCAAACGCCATGGATCAGCTCTCGATACCGGGATCCGCTTCCTCATCTTCAACTGCCCCTGCTACTCCTGCCGCCCCTGCTTCCGTCCCCGCACCAGCGTCATCCATCTTTGGCGGCGCTGTGCCGGGAAACGCTGTCGCCGTCGCCACCCATTCCGCCCTTTCCGCCGACCTCACGCCCACCCCCAGCATCACCAGCAACACCCCGACGCCATCCATCGTCTCCTCCTCCAACACCTACATCATGCCAAACTCACCTCTGCGCAAGCGCCCCGGCGCTGAGGGCTACCGGCCAAAGGTCACCCGCACGTTGGGCCAGCGTCCGGCCTGTCTCGTCAACGCCTCCGTCACATATTGTGGCAACAACCAGATCTATGCCTTTGGTGGCTTCGATCAGTACACAGACGAGGTGTACAACCACGTGCTGCGCTTGGATGTCGTCAGCCAACAATGGAGCCTGATCGACAACTACGGCGACATTCCGGGCGTGCGCATGGGTAGGTTTTCCGAAGCTCTTTTTGTTTCTCGCATTTTCCCGCGTCCGTCCTGCTGATCCAAGACCCACGATATTAGGCCACACCGCCACGCTCTACCAAGGCGACAAACTGCTCGTCTTTGGCGGCGAGAACGAGCATAGAACCTACCTCTCCGATCTAATTGTCTTCGACCTCAAGACTGCCCACTGGACACAGCCACAGGTCTCGGGGCCCATCCCCAAGGGCCGTGCCCGCCATGCCGCCGTCCTGCACGAAGACAAACTCTTTATCATCGGCGGCATAACGGGTCACGATAATTATGTATTGGACGACATTTGCTATCTCGATCTCAAGACTTTTATATGGTCGCGCTCGTGGCGCTTTGTCAGCCGATTCGACCACTCGGCGTACATTTGGTATGCGATGCGATTCCTTGTCTTTATTGGTTGATCCGCTAACATGTCACAGGGGCGATCGCGTCTGGGTGTTCGGTGGCCTTAGCGAGGACATGGACAAGGTTAGCGATCTGTGGTGGCTCGACCTGAAGGGCACGCCGGCGTTCCAGTCGCCGCCTCAAGTCGGCTTTGTGGACCGGCATGGCCTCGCCGGCGGTCGTGGTGGCGTTGGCTCGCCGCGACGTGGCTACTCGTCCATATCGCAATCATCAGTCGTCGGGGCGTCTGGCTATGCGGCCAACTCGCGCACGGCACAGGTCAACCCGCCATCCTTCCAGCTCAAGTCGTATTCGCCCGTGGCACCGGCCGCGATCTCGTCGCTCAAGTTCTGCTCCGGACCCAGCATCCCCAACCAGGGCTCGGGCATTCATTTTCATGTGTACGCATCGGGCGTGCTGCTTGACTTTGTCACGCCGGCGGCCACCATCTCGTGGCGGGAGTGTTCGCTCAACACGCTCGACCTAGGGACCATGCGCTGGCAGAAACTGGCCGAGGGCCGCGAGGTCTTCAAGACGGGCTACCGCTGGCACTACTGCACGATGAACGAGGACGGCACCAAAGCCTGGCTGCTGGGCTGTCCCAACGACCCGGGCTCCATTGAGCTTGGCACCAATGGCCTCGAGGAGTACCTGAGCGACATTATGGAGATTGACCTGCGTCGCTATGGATTCCTGGGCAATACAGTACCGGACACACGCAACGAGCTGTCTCGCCCGCTGTGCCGTGTACGCCCGGTCGACACGCCATCCAAGGGCTTGGGTGCCGACTTGGCCCGGCTTTTTGACCAGCCGCCCGAGACAGGCAGCGGGACTGACTTTATTGTCACGGCACACTCGGGCAGCTACGACGATGACGATGACGCAGGCGACGATGCTGCCAACTCTACCGGCTCGGCACTTGTCCAGACAGAGGGCAGTGCGGGTGACTGCAGCAGCAGCGGCGGGTCCAGCAGCAGTGTTTGGCTGTCGCCAGACGCGCCGACGTCGCCACCCATTCATGTACACCGGCTCATCCTGCAGGCACGATGGCCGCACTTTGCACGGTTATGGTCGTCGCAGATGGCCGAGTTCCACACGAAGCGGATGCACATTCCCGAGCCGTACAGCGTCGTACGTGCTTTTCTCTACTACTTGTACACGGACCGGATCGACCCGCCCAACCCGGCTGACGACAGCTCTGGACCCGGCGCTGGCGCTGCTTCTGGATCTGGTGTCGGCGTTTCCGGGCCTGGCCCTTGTTCCGCTGTCACTGCCGACCTGTCGGACGTAGCCGGGCTGTTGGTCATGTCTAACATTTACAACATTCCGCACCTGCGGCTGCTGTGTGTGAACCGGCTGTCGCGCGAGCTAGATGTCGAGCACGCGTGCATTATCTGGCACTGTGCCAGCCTGGCCAATGAGGAATGGCTGCGTAAGCGGGCAGCCGGGTTCTGCTTGACGCACTGGGGCCGCATTGTGCGGTCGTCTGGATTTTTGCGGTTGCCGCGCGCGGCCCTCGTGGAACTGTCGCAGGAGATCGACACCGAGGGCCGCGTCATTGGTGGCGAAGAGCTGGACATGTTTGGGTCGGCGCTGGACGGTACGCGGTACGAGGACGGCGGTAGTGTTGACTCGCAACGCAAGGACAGCGTCAGTAGCCACCCGTCCCAGTTGGCCGAGTCGGAGGTCGAGGACGAGGACAGTATGGAGATGAGCTGAACGCAATGCGGGATGCGAGATACCGGGTGTTTGGGAACCTCTTTTCTTATTTCTATTGTTGGCAGCTCCTTTTACGCGAGATCGGATCTACTGGAGCCTGGGAATTTCTTTTTCTTCTTTTTTTTTTGCGTTTCTGTGTTCTTGCTTTCTTGCTTTCCTTTTTTTTTCGCCTGCTGCAGCGAATGGGCGTTGCGGGTAGCATCAGATACAAGATCTACGGCGTTGATTTGTCCAGCCCATTTCTCTGGCATGGTTCCATGTTTTATCGTCTAGGCAAAGGAAACGAAAACGGGCAAAAAAAAGGAAGGCTGCAGAATTTAAAAGGTAGACGAAATTTTCATTTTTTATTTCCATCTTTTCTCTTCTCTTTTTTCTCTTCATTTTTTCCTCTTTATATAGCTTCTGCCATTTGCCGATTTCGTTCCTTGGAGCCTCGACCTCTTGATCCCCTGATCTCTCTGTCCTGCATGCAGTACGCGTAATTTATGCAAGGAACAAAACGGGGAAAAATACGGTAACACAAGACCCACATTTCCTTAACGGCCAACAGCGGCGGCGGACGGTCCCGTGACACGACGCTCGCTTCCTTTCAACGACCGTTTCCTCGCCGTCCTCCAAGTGGCAGGGCTGTCGACGTCGCGGCCACGGAAGGAGCGACGCTGTCTCAGTCCTACAGGCTATCACGGTGCCAGGGGAATGTAGCTTCCTCGTAGAACATGCGCAGACTTGTAAATTCCGAGGCAAGAGTGAGTTAATGCACGAGGGGGGAAAGAGCGACTGGCGAGGTTCTTGCTTGGCCTTTTCTGTGTCTTCATTCACTTTGTCGAAATTCTTGTGACCTTTTTTTTTCTTGTCTCCTGTTCTCTTATTTATGAGAACACTCTTCTTTTATTTTCACGTCTCGTATCACGATGAACAACGAACAACGAAGGACAACGCAATCTATTTTCCTCGTGCTCTTGTCGAACATCGTCTTGGCACTAGAAGCACCGATGAGGCGACAGCAAATGTCTTTTTCTTTTCTGATGGACAAAGATATTTTTACCTTTTAACGTTGCTGCAGATTCTCGTGTCCGACTGTCCAACTGTCGCCGGCTTGCGCTCCGTTTTTGCCATGTTCGCCATCTTACCGCCGAACGTCTCGGCCATCTGCTCGGCCATCTGCTCGACCGGTCCGACGCTTGCAAATGACTGTCAGGCATTTTCACCGTCAGTTCTTCGGCGAAATAAGGCCACCGCCAGCCCCCATCTTTTTTTTCACTGGCTCCAGATCATTGAAGCTTGTCGCACAATGACGAAAGAACAGTGACAAGGTGAACGCACAAGCCACGAAAAAAGGTCAGAATGACGCGTGACCAAATACGTGGCCGAGAAGCGGCCTGGAGCCATGAAAAGGACAAAAAGGCAAAAGGGCAAAAAGGCAAAAAGAAAAAAGAAAAATGGCTGCGATTCAGAAGAAGAGAAAGACTCCATGAAACAACCAAGAATCGCTCGCCAATCCCCAAGACAAGAAGGAACGGGATACATAAAATGCACAGAAAACACACAGAACCGGTACGGTGACATGTTCCACCTTGTTCTTGCTTGTGCTCTTTGCTCGTGGCTCTTCGACTTTCCCTTGCTGGAATCCAGTCTTTTACACAGACAGCTCACTCATTTTCTGTCCCGTGGTCTCACAACTCCGGCATCGCTTCTCGTCTTGGTTCTTTTAACGTAACGCTTTATTGTTTCCTATTCAAACAATAGCACCATTCTTCTCCGAAGACGATTTCTTGACGTCAATCCCCGACCTCTTTTTTTTCGGCGCCTCTCTCTATCTCTCTCTGGCTATTTTCTCTCTCTCCCTCTTTTTGCTCCCACCTCGTCTCTCTCTTCCCTTACCCTTCTCTCACCTCCACGACACACTTTTTTTAACAACCAAAAAGTCTCTCCAGTTCGATTTTCTCACATTTGTGTGGACTTCTGCAACCATATTTTGCCATTTCTTTCAATCAAGATTGCTCCTTCACATCTTTTCTTGCCGTCAACGATTCTACTTTTCTGCAAGCAGACACGACAGCTGGAACAGGAAAAGCCAACCTGAAGCCGAACAAAAGGTCTTTTCATATCTGACCTCTCTGACCTCCTCCTCCCTTGCCTCCTCTTTGTGCAAATAATATTTCTGTTGAGCAGGAATACCTTTCGATTTTTCTTCTCTCCAGCTACAGCACTTTCCTCCAATACAACACACCTTTACCTGCCTATTTCTCGTTTGTCTACCAAGACAAATACATTTGTTCTCACTTACTCCCCCTTTCGTTGTGTCTCTGGAATCAAACACAACAAAAAACTCTCCGAGTGTCCATTTGACGGACACAATCTGGCACCTGTACTCCAGTATTCTTCTGTCTATCACGCACAGAAGCACGAGGCGTTTCAGATCTACAGAAAGCTAATAGATCAGAATTTGAAGCAACAGGCAAGATGATTCATCAGCACTACGATCCACAGCAAATCCTGTGGTTCCTGCGGAACTTTTGGAAGTTTACGCGTGAGGATCTTATCCTCGAATGGCATCGCCACTACGATGACACCGATTTTGGCAAGAGCCAATACCAGTGGTTGAAGAGCCGTTATGGCATGAAGGGCGAATGGGGGTGAGTACATAAACCTAGCATCCTCTTCCCTTTTTTTTACTCTACTAACCTTGTTACAGCGCCGCTCTTAACACTCCGCCGTACCCAGGTGCCCGACCTGGCGGCCCCGGAACGGAGAGCTACGAAGCTCCCAATGTTCCGATTCAGCCACCTCGGGTGACTGTGCGAACGCAGTCTAGATCTCCGGCACCAGAGTTGGCCAACACCATGTCAGGCCACGATGCAGTCATTGCTGCCTTCAATGCCGCCAATGCTCGTTCCGGCAATAGCAACCATGGCTCCAGCTCCGGCTTCCATGCTACAGCCAGCAACATGGGTCAGATGCCTCCATCCATCACAGAGGCTGCTCTTCAGGCACAGTCATCGGCAGTGAGAGCTGCGGTGGTAGCTGCGGCTGCTGCCAATCAGCAGGGCCAGCGTCGGGCCAACAACCGTGCTCATATGAGCCAAGCAGGACTTGGCAACTACAATTTCACGGGCGGAATGACCTTTCCAGCACCTGTTTCGACAGGGATGAGCGTTCCTGCCCCAACCACTGCTGCTCCTCGTCCCCATCCTCAACAGGCTCCTCACGCCTCAAATGCATTTGGTCAGACGGCCTATACTCCTGCTGCGGCCCCCGTTCCTGCTCCTCCTTTGCCTCAGCAGCAGGCCGGATACAACTCCGTGCCCGTCATGCCGTTTGTTCCAGACTTTGGCGATAGAATGGACGCACAGAGCTTGTTCTCTTCCAACACGCCTCACGGCTATGTGCCCAACAGTGCCCCCCAATTCATGGGGTCTGTTCCAGCCACGACTGGGCCTTCAGTCTTTCCGAGTGCCTCCAGCGATGGCGACTGGATGCCGAGCAACATGCCGGGAAACGGTTTCATGCATTTGGACGGCACAAGCCAGATGTCAGGCCAGGGCCTCATGATGGAGACCGTTCCTATGCCGGCTAGTGTTCCGTTGATGGGCAAAACTTGTGCGCCCATGGCCAGCTCCCCCATCACGATTGAGGATGATGTGGAGAGCGTTGCTCCCACTCCCGCTCGCAAGTCGAAGCAATCATCACAAAAGCGGAAACGGACGAATGTGGAGGTGGATCTGCAGCAGCCGGCTGCCAAGCGGTCTATGGCGGAACAGACACCACGAATTGTTGCCGCCGTACCCCTGTCAAAGCCTTCCAAGGGGGGTCGTAGGGGCAGCAAGACCGGCCCCAAGACACCTGCACTGGAGCATTTATCTGGTGTGTCGAGCTCTGCTAGCACGACGGGCTCAGCCAGCACATGTGCCACAGGCTCAGCCGCTCTGGTTGACACTTGGTTCGATGGTGTCCATGGCAGCTGCATGCTGAACATGCGCCACAAGCACTTTGCTGATGGTGGCGTCTATCTTGCCCCGGCTGGCGAGAGTGGTGGTGGTGCAGCCGAAGTGAGCTCTTCTTCTGTACAGAGCAGCAACTCAGTGGCAGAGGTCCCTCCAACAGAGGAAGACCCGCACGCAGCGATGGCCAGACTTATGGCGGGCCTCAGCGAGTCGGAGCTGCAGATGATTGAGAACAGCCGTGTTCAAATCACCATTCCGGACTCGCTCATCCCGACTCCGGCATCGGTTGAGATTGCAGTGCAAAACGTGCAGCCTCAGGCGGCCAACAATACGTCGGCGGCTACTCCGGTCACTGCTCAGACCGGGTTTCAGACCATGAGCCGAGCAGTCTCCGAGGTCAGAAACATCAACCTCTTTGG
This sequence comes from Dryadomyces quercus-mongolicae, assembly GCA_002215975.1. NCBI lineage: Eukaryota > Fungi > Ascomycota > Sordariomycetes > Ophiostomatales > Ophiostomataceae > Dryadomyces > Dryadomyces quercus-mongolicae. The sequence continues at coordinate 72,860 of NIPS01000010.1, read as the reverse complement.
CATCACGCCTCCTGAGGAGTCATGCCCGCTTGCACTGCCCAGAGATTCGAATGATGCTCCAGTGATGGGCGGTGATGCAGTCGACGCCGGCACTGGCGAGTTTGACCCGCTGACGTTGCTGGTAGAGAGTCCAGAGTCCTTGCCACGTCCTTTTGAGGAGACATTGACGAATCCGGTGTTGGTTGACATGCGTACTGTTTCTGTTTCTGTCGAGCCGATGCTTCCGGCCATGCAGCAGACGGACGAGTTTTCTATGGCGGTAACGGGCGGCATCGAAGCAGGGGCTGCTGAGTTTGATCCTGATCTTGAGGGGTTCGACACACAAGGATTTATCAACCAACTCCTTCTTGCTGGTGCTCCGGCGGACGTGCCGCTGTATGGAACAGGATCCAGTGATGCAAATGCTGAGATGTCTGTGGGAGTCGACCCTATGCTCACCTACTCCAACGACCAGGCGGCTCTCGAAGCAGCCGGCATGGGAGGCAACGAGGATCACCAGTAGGACTGGGAAGATCTGTTTGCCAACTGAGCTATTTCTGAAAAAGAGAAAAGAGTGAAACAGATGACATTAGAGAAAGAGACAAAGTGTACTCTGTACTCACCGACGTTTTTTTCTCTCCCCCCTCCTACACAAAGTTGTTTTCGCGTTTGCCATTTATGATTTGCTTTGTATTCATGAGGCGGGCGGAAATGGTGTTTTTGTTTTTCAAGCTGTTCGAATAGACAGAGGCCTCACGGAGAGGAAAGGAGATTGTCTAAGGGCGCAAAAGTTCATGATTCACGGCCAATATGAAGGATGACACGGGATGGCAAAGACAACGAGCGATGGCCAACGGATGGGCATCAATGCAAATCAAAAGGAGGAAAGGAGGAAAAGAGGAAAAGAGGAGAGGAAGGGAGGTTTAGTACTTTTGTCATGCAGTGCTTCATACAATTGAGATCAAGGTTTATTGACAAGTGGTTTCCTTGATGCAGTTGGCCCTTTTTCGGCCAGATGATTACAAAAATACACAAGAGGCGGACAGCGAAAAAAAGCGAATTATGTCCCGGTCCCTGTGACCTTTTCCTTTGTATCAGCCATTGATGCAATCCCTCCCCCCTTCCCCTTCCCCTTCCCCCTTCCCCCTCCTTACTCCTTACCGTCTATTCCTCTCCGACATGTGTATGCTTCCCATGTTGTGTTCCTACTCCCCAGTCCCCTTCCCTCCTTTAATGATCGCCTCGATAACGTGACGGTTTCTGTCGCCGCCGCTGGTTGCGGTCTGCCGCGTCATCATCGTCGCCTTCGTTGCCATTCTCGTCATCGTCATCGTTCGAGTCCGGCACCACGGCCGTCCTGCTGCTGCTGTTGCGCTGACGCTGGCCGTAAAACAAATGTGCCGGCAAAACGCTGCCGTGCTCGTTATGCTCGGCCGCCTTGTCTTCGCTGCCCTGACTGCTATCGGCTCCAGCGGCTCCAGCGCCACCTGTGCGCGATCGCTTCCGTTGCGGCTCGCCGTCGTGCTTACCGCCCGACGACTGCTGACGGTGCATCGAGCTGTGGCGCAGGTCGTGCTCGGTTTGGTCGGGATCGGCCTCGGTCTCCTCGTGGAGATCATGTGACTGTCGCGGCTCGTGTCGCCTCTTGGACGGACTGGCGACGCCTGACCGCCGCGTGCGCCGCGACCGCCGCGGACTGTCTGTGAACTCGTCGTCTGAGTCGGCTCGTGGCCCACCACCACGACGTGGCCATCGACCAGAGCCGGGCCCGCTGCGGATGTTGGCGAGGTCCTCGTCTAGATCAAAGTCCAACTCCATCTTGTCGCCGCCGTTGTCGTCGTCGACACCGTCATTGTCATTGTCATCATCCACCGATGAGGTCATGGCCGGCGGTGCCTCTTTGCGGGCACCCTTGGCCTTGGCTCGCTTGACACTGCTGTTGTTGTTGCTGTTGCTGTTGCTGTTGTTGTGGGCATGACGTGCTGCCTTGGCCGCTTTCCGACCGGCACGTTTCTTGGCCGCCGTCGATCCGACGGCACCGGCACCTGTGCCGTTTGTGCTTCTGGCTATAGACCCGCCACCGCCACGACTGCTAGTCACTGACGGGCTGTCACCGTCGCCGTCGTCGTCGACGCCCGAGGCTTTGTCTTCAAGCAGTTTTTTGGTCAGGTTGGGAAAGTTCTCGCCATAATTGAAGAAAAGCTCTTCGCCGGCCTTGATGTCGCGCATGGCAGTAAAACGGATACGGAATTCGCCGTTGACATAGAGAATCTTGGGCGTGATGTTGCAGCCGCGCTTGTCGTGCTCAGACGCGTGGTTGATGTAACGAGACAAATTGCCATAGATGGCGGCATCGACCCAGATGCCGTCCTGCTCGAGCAGCGTAAAGAGATACGAGGCATTAGACTCCTGGTTGAAGACGTCGCCGCGCCGGGCTTCACGCCGCACACCCTCGTCGTGCGTGATCAGTTCGCCAATGTACTCGAGCACAAACGCATCGGCAGCCATGTCTTCGGCTGTGAAGAGGCCGTAGCCACAGCCGTCCAGCTGCGACTGACCCAGCAGCACTGCCTTGGACTTGCCCCGCTGCAGTGCCACGTTCTGGCAGCCTGTCGCATGTAGTGCCTCGTCGTCGCGGTTCCGAGGGTCGGCACGTTCGCGCGCACCGCAACTGCCACACAACACCGGGTCGCATTCGCGGTTCAGCTGCACACAGATACACGGCCGGCCTTCCTTTTGCCGCGCATAGCACGTCTTTCCCGATCCGTGGCAAGCACAGCCCGTGAACTTGTACGCACAGCTCTCGGCCGTGCACCGACAGAAGCGTTCACACAACAGCTTGGCATCCGCACATGGACACCCCCGGGTCGCCGTGCAGGGCCCATCGTGGTTGCAGGGCTCTCGCTGTTCGCGCAGTGCGTGGATGTGTGTGTACGTGTGGTCCGACCAGTCACCGTTGAGTGTCTTGCGGTGCCGGTCGTACCAGTTGGCCGGCTTGGGCTGCACGAGCGGTACAGGTTCAGTGTCCGGCTCGTCAACACCCATTCCCAGCTCCTTCATCCGCCGGTATACCTCCCAGCAGAACCGCCCCAGCAACGCACCCACGGCACACTGCAGCTTGACGTCACTGTCGCCCAGTGTATAGTGCAGACTCCGCAGCAGGTTCGTCTCGTCTTCGGTCCACGGACGGTGCGCAAAGGCCGGATCACCTACGTCGTAACTGCGGTAGCATTGATTGTCGCACGGCGCTGACGACGTGTGGTGAGTGTTGCTGTTGCTGTTGCTGTTATTCGCCGTATCTTCTCTCGTCTTCTGCCGCTCGCGTGCCTGCATCTCACGCCGCTGCTCTACGTGCATCCACAGCTTCCCGCCACAGTCTTCAATAGAGAAGCACCGTCGGATATTCTCTGCGTCAAACTCGCCGTGTTCGCACGAGTGCGCATGACAAATCATGCACCCCAGCATCGAGTAGGTCCCCAGATATTGCTGGATCTGCTCAATGTTCTTTTCTGACGAAGTCGACGAAGCTGCTGCCGCTGCCGCTGCCGCCGCCTCGGCCTGAGCAGCTTGGGCTGCTATGGCCGCCTCCTTGTTCGCCTTGCGCGGATCCATCATGCTCTCAAACGCCTCATCCTGCCGCAACACGTCGCATAAGGTCACATGTTTCTGGGCAAATACCCGATTAAACGCCTCTGTGAACAGTCGTGCCGTCTCGGTTGCCCGAGGCGTCAGCGCCGCGCCCGGACCGCTGCACGAGCTGAGCAGGCTCGTCTTCTGCTGCGGCGTGAACTGTGCTTTCGTTGTCGGCGTGGTCGTCATCGACGCTGCCATGTATCGGATCAACGTCGTCTTGCTGCAGCTGTTGCCCTCGAGGAGACCCAGATCGCGCATCCACGTATCGAGATACATGGACACGAGCTTGGCATATTCGGTTGTGCGCGTCGACGCCCACTTGTCGAACCGTTTGGATGAGTCGAAGCCGGACTTGACCTCCATGCTCTCGAGCTCCTCGATCCACTGGTCGAACTTCTTCTTGTCTTCGGACCCGTCCTCGAGGTCTCGAAAGTGCGGAATGAACTTGAGCGGCGTATTCGGCGAGAGAATGTTCTTGGCAATCTCCACGTGGTGGAACCGATACTTGGGTACCTTGTCGTGCGGCGTCTTGAGCGACACCGTCTGCACTAGCATGACCCGTCCTTCGGCCCGCCGCTGGTTCTCACGATGCACCTGTGGCGGTTCGTCAGTATCACTGGAGCACGTTTTCTCGGTGCTGGTCACAATCACCTTGAGTCGGACTTTAAGCCGATCACCCTTGTCATTGTCCTTGTCTTTGTCCTTAGCCTGGTCGACATCATCATGGCCATGGTGGTCGTCGTTGAGATTCGGCATATCGGCAAAGTCGTCACAGTCGCTGACATGCTGCCGCGGCCGCGGTTCCTGCGACTCGATGCAGTATTCTACGAGGCGTGAATGATCGGCGTGTAGATCCTTGATGCATGCCTGCAGAGCCGTTTCCATCTTCTCCATGGTCCAGTCTACACGTTTGGGCGTCGTGGCTTGCGGCGGGTTGGCTCGCAGATTCGATTCGGACGATTCTGTTTGAGGCGAATTTTTTTCGGACAACGGAGAGGAATGGGACATTGGTGAGCGCGGAGCAGGAGGAAGAGGAGGAAGAGCACTTGTGGCTGTTGTCGTTGTTGGTGTTGTTGTTGTTGCTGTTGTTGCTGCTGCTGCTGCTGCTGTCGACAAAGGAGGCGTTTGCACAGGAGCGGGACAGGCGGGTGTGGCGGGGGACGACGTGAGGCCGGACGAGAGGGAAAACGAAGGTGAGCGCGATCTCAGCAGAAAGCCGGGCTGAGCAACACCGGAAGTCTGGTTCATAGTGGAGACGGCCGGCCCCATCTGCGGCGACGAGAAGCGCGCAGACGCCTGTGCAGAAAGCTGTGCAGAAAGCTGTCCCGAGAGAGACGACAGCTGTAGTGGTGCAGATGTATTGGTGAGAACAGACGTCTCGGGCGACTGGTGCACCAGAGACGTCTGGAGATGGCGAGATTCGGGACGAGACGACGCAGGGTCGAGAGGGGATCGCAGAGGCGGGTGAGCAGTTGCGAGGCGCAGACGCGGTGTTTGGCGCGGTGGTGAGTGGTGGGGGTTGTGCGGTGGAATGTGGTCCAAGTTATGGGAGGAGTGACCGTTGGCAGAAAAGTTGGACGTGTGCTGGTGGAATCGGGGCGACGCCAGGGGGGGGAGGGTCTGGTCGGCACTGGGTCCCTGGTTACTGTACATGGCTAGCCGGGGGTGGTAAGATTCCGACGAGGGCGAGGGCCGGTTGCCGGCTGAAAAAGAGCCACCGGCCGACGATGAAGAGTAATAGGATGATGGGGGGAGCTGTTGTTGTGTCTGTCGAGGCGACGGCTGACTATAGAACGACTGCGAACGCGGATGGTAGGAAGGTGTCCAGGACGGCGACGAGGACGGCGGCCGGGCCGATGCTTGGGTGGGAGACAGCGGTTGTGCGAGCCAGTTCATCCGCGAGTCTTGTCGAATGGCCTGCATTGATGTTCGCAGCTGGTGGAGGCCGAGACTGGGTGTCGTCGTCGTCGTCGTCGTTGTCTTGCCGCCGCGCATATCTGGCAGTGAACCGGAAGGCGATAGCATCTCCGCAATGGGCCAGCCGCCGGGAGACGACAGCTTGGCTGCCGTGAGAAAGGGGTCTCCGTGTGTCGCCGACGATCCATAGCGCGTATTGTTGTTATTGCTGCTATTGGCGCCGCCATGTTGGTGGTGGTTGGTCGACGATGGAGAATTTGTCGATGCGTTGCTGCCAAAACGCGACCGCTGCTGCTGCTGCTGCTGTTGCAACGAAGACTGCTCGTTCAGACGGTCCAGAGGTGCCTGGCGCGGCGGCTGGCGGGTCGGCAGGCGCGGAATCGGGACCACGTCGGCCTCGTCATCGTCGTCGCGCGTGAGGTCAATGATATTATTCAGCTGGAAAGTCATCTCGACGACCGGCGCTCCAGGCGAAGGCGAGGACGTCGCATGTCCGGCGACACTCACACACACTGACGGCACAGACTCGATGACAGGCGCCGTGTCCTCTGCTGGGTTGGGCGCACGGGGTGCGCGTCGATGCGAGCGTTGCGCGTGAGCGGCGGAATGGAACTCTTCCTGTGAAGCTGTTGGCGGAACCAAAACGCGCTTTCCAACGGTGACCGCGCCTGATGGATAGACTGTCACGTGGAAAGTGGATCTATAACCGGGACTCCGTAAAAATCACGTGTTCACATGGATGCTGACTACGCGTCAGGTGCCCTCTATCCTTGATGCTGATTAAGAATGATGAGTCACACAGTGTATACTCCAGAACAAGACTTCCACATACCGTACTCCGTACTCCGTACTCTCTCCATCGGCGTACTTTGGAAGATACGGAGTACTTCAAAAAACATGTACATGTAGCCCGCGGGGAACATCGCCCAATGCCAGCACACCTCCGATCCCACTCCTAGTGCCCTACTCGACGCCATCGGGCGCCGCCTGACGCACAGTGCGGCCCTGAAAAAAGGCAAAGGGGGTCGTGTGGCTGGGTAGCCCGCGCGCTAAAACTGCGCTAGTGCCTAAACGGGCCCTGCTGGGCCTGCTGGGCCCAGACTGGGTTTTGTTCCAGGATGACGTCGCCGCCTCATTCCACCAAAATTCGTGTCGCATGCAGCTTTTTATTTCATTTTATTTTTTTGGCCCTGCCCTTTGACCTCTCCCCCGGTTGTCTCGCCTTATCCTGGAGGCAACAAGCAAAACCTGATCGTCGAATCAACTAAGCTCAGCTCTCCATTGACCCTTACAAATAGCGCTTTGTCGTTCCCAATTCTTTTCCCCATTTCCGCCTTCTCAGTCGCCTTGCGCTCTCTGTTCTTTTTTTCTCTCTTTTCTCCTTCCTTTTCTCTGTTCTCTCACTGGCTCTCTCTTCCGCCCATATCCACACTCGCTGCCTCACCGTACCTCCCCCTCTTCTCCCCCCAACTGCCACCTTCGTCGCCATGCATCGCACGTATTCTATGCGCCAAACCCGGGCGCCGACCGCCTCGCAGATCCAGGTATGCTTTTTTCCCTGCTACCCCGAAGACTCTTTGCTGTTCTTCGCCCGTCCTGGTCGGCACTCTGTGCGATTGGGCACGAACAAGCTGCGGTCCGATACTGACAAAGAACCGCGCATCTAGAACCCTCCCCCGCCGCCGTCGAGCACCAAAACCAACCGCATCTTTGGTGCCGGAGGCTTTGGTATGTTTCTGTTGATACCCATCGCACTTTCGTCTCTGCCATCGGACAATACTGACCGACAGGTCATGCGCTTAGGAGAAACACGGCCGGAGCCTTTGGGCCCGACCTGTCCAAGAAGCTTTCGCAGCTCGTGAAGATGGAGAAGAATGTCATGCGCAGTCTCGAGATGGTGGCTAAAGAACGCATGGATGTTGCTGTAAGTTTTTGCCTTGTCATGTGAGCGCGCGCGCACGCCGTCCTGACCGCTTGTGTGTTCTCTAGCAACAACTTTCCCTCTGGGGCGAAAACTGCGACGAGGACGTTTCGGATGTCACCGACAAGCTCGGTGTGCTCATTTACGAAATCGGCGAACTCGAAGACCAGTACGTCGATCGCTATGACCAGTACCGTGTCACCATGAAGAGCATTCGCAACATTGAGGCGTCTGTGCAGCCCAGCCGCGACCGTATGTTGCACCTTGTCTGACGTGCTCTGTATTAACCGTAATCCTCTCCCCACTAACTGTCTCAGGCAAGCAAAAGATCACCGACCAGATCGCCCACCTCAAATACAAGGAGCCCAACTCCCCCAAGATCGTCGTCCTCGAACAGGAGCTCGTTCGTGCCGAGGCCGAGTCTCTCGTCGCCGAGGCCCAGCTGTCCAACATCACCCGCGAGAAGATCAAGGCCGCCTACAGCTACCACTTTGACGCCCTGCGCGAGCACAGCGAAAAGGTCGCCATCATTGCTGGCTATGGCAAGCACCTGCTCGAGCTGATCGACGACACCCCTGTCACCCCTGGCGAGACCCGCCCGGCTTACGACGGCTATGAGGCCAGCAAGGCCATCATCCAAGACTGCGAAGACGCTCTGACCAACTGGGTCAGCCAGAATGCCGCCGTCTCCGCCAAGCTGTCCACCCGCGCCCGCACGCTGTCCATGCGCCGTCGCAACCTAATCAAGGCCCGCGCCGAGGGCAACGGCCACGACCTGTCTGCTCAGGACATCCCGCTGCACGAGCGCGAGCAGTGGCTCTCGGCCACCGAGCATAACCACTCCAAGTACGTCGACGAGGGCGAGGAGGAGGATGACTTGGAGGAAGAAGAGGAGGAGGTCGGCGACGACGACATCGCCGCCCAGCACTCTATTCTCGAGAGTGAAAACGGCCTTAACGGCGACGCCCGCGGCCGGACGCAACAGACCGTTGCCGCTTGAACGCTCTCCGGATCCGCCCTCTCTCTCCCTCTCTCTCTCTCTCTTTCTTCCCTCTTTGCAGCTCCCCCGGCCAGATTGTTCTAGGAGGAGACAGATACGCCTTGATGTTTTTTTGGACCATTTCCCGATTTGGAGTTTCGATTGATGTTTTATGTTGTTCGTTCACGTATTTACCCATTTGCTCGTTGTCACGTTTATTGTTCGTTTTACTATTCCCTGATATCGGAAAGAATCGAGGGTGTCTTGAAATGTCTTGAAATGTCTTTTTATATTACCCAGCCTGTGTTCTGTACAGGTCTAATACCATATTGAGAACCCCCCAAAAGAGAGAGAAGACGGGAAGAGCAGACAGATCCAACCAGGGCAGCCTGGAGGCCTGGAATACATTTTTAGTATCTTACGGAGTAGTAGATTGGCAGAGGGTATCAAGGCAAAAAGGAAGCGCTGTAGGGATTTCATTCCCTCGGACTACCGACCCATCTGACTGACAAATTCCTCCACCTCGATCTTGACAATGTGTTTCCCCGGAACGACGACAAGCCCCAGATATCGCGATACCATGTTCACCACGACCTTGCTCGTGTTGCCTGCTCGTTCGGCCTGTCTTGCTTGCTCGGCCACCTGCCGCGCGGTCGGATGGCGATACTCGTCTGTGTGCGACAACACAACATTGTAGTCCTGGTGAGTTAGCAGACAGAAAACAGAAACAGAATCCAAAAAAGAGACAACTCACTGGATCTGTGCACATGAACTGGCCGCGAAACAGACGGCCGTCAGTTGTGTGGATGACCAGTATCTTGTTGAGCAGAGAGTGCAAAAAGGCCACAGCCTCTTCTCTGACGGCGATCTCATTGCCGGTCAGCAGCCGTGGCATGGTTGATTGCGCGAGCGCTTCCTCCATGGCGGTGCGGATGTGGTGCAAAAGATGGGTGGAGATGCGCTATGATGTCTTTTCGTTGAGAAGCCTGAATACAGTATATTTTATCCACTAAATATATACGCACTGTATCTAGTCGGCCCCATTGTCCATCGTACTGCCGGCCATGGCAAACACATCACCAGCCACGCCGAACACTGCATCATGCAGGAACATGGTCATGGCCACGGCCGTGGCCACTCTCTCTGGTTGACAACAAAGCCGCTGTTGCATGTGAGTGGGCCAGCCAGACGGGGGCCATAAGCCAAAGGATCAGAGCAGAGGAAGACGGCAGTCCCGTCTTACTGTGTACTCGTATGGCAGGCCAGCTAAGCCTGGTTCGTGCCCGACTGGCTAATGTACGTGTAAGCATAGCTTGGCATGTCTAAGGCGTACCGTATCTGGATACCGCTGATGTTTGCATGGTGAAATGCTTGTCATCGGGCCTTGAAGCCCAACCGCCTCAGGCTCCAACACGGTATGCCTGCCAGATAACACTGTACCTTAATACCAATAAATCCCGGTGAAGATCACTCACGTGGACAGTCATGTGATACAATATCATACTGAGGAGACAGGCCTTTCTCCTCTTACTGCTCCCTTTGTGCGTAACCCTCTCTTCTGCTTGCCGACTTTCTATCCGGGTCGCACGATTTCTTGTTGGGTCTTATTGGATCATGTGGAGTTACGGAGAAGTGCGGAGTCCCCAGGTTTCCTGCCGGACTCCACCTGAACTAACATCTGTCGTGTAGTCATCCACCCAGACAGCTCTTGAATGAATAGTATTCCCTGGTTATTCCAGTACGAAAGAGTGCATTGCAGCACTGCCGGGGCGTCGTAGTACCTTGCTCTTGGCGCCGGAACGAAGGAGATTACCCAAATGGGATGCACTTCAGAGAGTAGCAGCGGATCCGCATATCCGCCCGTTACACCTATTCCAGTCTTGTTGAGATGCAACAGGTCCTTTTGTCTGGACCCCGCTCGTCCCCATTGACATTTATACTGCCGTCACCCCCCCCCCCTCTCTCCTCGTGCTACGATTCCTGCCTGGAGAACTGCCATACCAAATAAAGATGGAACACGTCAATAAGATCTTTCCAAATGGCCTGCCAACTCTGGCAGAGCTTGCTGTGTACAACAAAGACAAGGATGTGCCGCCGGAGACTGCTTGGATCTGGGGGAAGGATGATGAGGTAGGAGACTATTGGGGTACTCAAAGACGAAAAGTGGCTAACAGACCAGCTCGGCCGCATCAACCTGCTCACACCCGAAGTCGTGAAAGAAGCCCAAGAGAGCGAGCTCCGAGACGGAAAGATGGTTCCCCTCAAGTACGTATTGCCACACAGCCGCTCCTGCTATATGCTACCCGGCTAACCGATGCTACTTGGTACAGCTGGTCCGTCAACTACCCGGAAAAGCCATCCTTCCATCGCCAGGCTGTCAAGCACCGCATCCAAGTCAACCCCATCAGCTCCTGCATCTTTGACGACTTTTATGACTGCAACTCCCAGTCCGGCAGCCAGTGGGATGGTTTCCGCCACTTTGGCAACCTCGACCTCAACCGCCTCTATAATAACCTCACCACGGAAGAGGTTCTTACCAGTGCGTCTGGCCTGTCTCCTTTATTCCATGTCTCTCATCTAACAGTCCCAGCCACGCGTTGCGGCATCCAGGCCGTCGCCCAGCATGGCATCGCCGGCCGTGCCGTCCTGCTCGACTTTTACTCGTGGGTACAGAAACAGGGCCGTCCCTACGATCCTGTCGGCGGCTACGCCATCTCCCTGGCCGACCTCAAGGCCGTGGCCAAGGTGCAGAACGTGACTTTCAAGCGTGGCGATATCCTCCTCGTCCGCAGCGGCTATATTCCGCGGTATCACGAGCTGGAAAAGGAAAACCCGGCGCGTCTGGAAGAGCTCTCTGTAGTGGAGTGTTATTCGGGCGTGGAGCAGAGCGAGGAGATGAAGACGTTTTTGCACGACTCGTGAGTGGCTATGCTGCTACTATACTTTTATTCATACTTACACATGCAGATACTTTGCTGCCGTCGGAGGTGATGCACCGGCCTTTGAGCTCTGGCCGCCCAAGACGAACTACTACCTGCATGAATACCTGCTGGCTCTCTGGGGCTGTATGATTGGTGAAATGCTGTACCTGGAGGTTGGTTGCCTTGACCACACGATATGCTGAGCCTTTGCTGACTTTGATCCAGGAACTCGCCAAAGAGTGCAAGAAGCGTCAGCGCTGGAGCTTCTTCCTCACGAGTGCGCCATTGAACACTCCCGGTGGCGTTGCTACTCTCGCCAATGCGTTGGCATTTTTCTAATATGTTTGATTATTGTATATTGTATTCTAAGACGACTCCGTGTAAATGTTTGTTATAATCATGCTTGAATATATTTCATGTTTAAATGGATACTGCATACAAGAAGAAGAAATGTAAATTAGTGTTTTTATTGTAAAAGAAATCAAACATTTGTAGAAGAAAAAAAGGAAGATATCTGAATTAATTAATAGAAATAAAGACGACTCTCGTCTGAAACTACTCTGACAATAATCACTACCAAATTTCTCTCCTATTCTGGTTCAGCCTCGGATTTGCGGCTTCCTTGAATCGGAATAATAAGAGCTGTCCGTCTCTGCCTCCAACAACAATCATTTTGCCTTGCTGACACCAAAAAAATGGCTCATCCTCCACTTTGCAGTATGCAGGCAAGTCGATCACATAATCATTCCATTTGATCGACGTCTTGTACACACCACTCGGAGGAATAGACCACCGTTGTAATGCACAATCTTCGCCGTTGCCATCCCTCTTTTTCCCGACACCTTTGTTCAGGTCCACCCATATGAGGCCATGCTCTGTGAAAATCACCCCGGGATACGCTGGATCAAAACGCATCTTTCGGAAGGGACCAATGTGGTCACCCCATGTCTTCTTGACAATTTTGCAACGCAGATGTCTCGATGCGTCTTCGGTCCAGACTGCAATCGACCCGTCCATGCTGACTGAAACCACCTTGCTTCCATCGTCGGAAAATACGACGCCGCAGATGCACGATTTGGCCTTGTCGCTGCCGCTTTCCGGCTCTGCATCGTCGTCGTCGTCGACGCCCACGTCCCAGATGCAGACCTGCCTACTGTTGCCACCGGACGCCAAACGCTTCCCATTTGTCGAGAAAGCTACACTGTAGACGCGCCCTACACGTGCCTCGAAAGTTTTGCTCGGCAGGATCTGAACAGCACTGTTGCTGTGTGTAGTGGTTCTGGCTTGGGAGACGTCTAAGACACGCACGCGGCTGTCTTTGCATGCTGTTGCCACCCACTGTCCTTCTGGTTCAAAGCTGACATCGCGCACCCAGTCACTGTGCTTGAAGCAAAGCCTTGGTGTCAGCGGTGTCCGCTGCTGATCGGTAGAATCCGCCACATTCCAAATCAAGGCAATGCCGTCAATGGAAGCCGTTATGAGTAGATTGCAGTCGGGCGAGAACTCCATCGTTCGTACTTCTGCCACGTGCCCTTGCACCTTGTCAACCATGCGCAGCTGCTTGCCTGTCTTACTATCCCAAAGGCAGACCATGCCGTCGGAGGATGCGGATGCAATCATGTTGTCGTCGGGCGAGATGGCCATGCCGCATATTCCCTGTTGATGGCTCTGCATCTGCATCTGCACCTGTCCTGTGCTTGTTGTCCCACTGATCGTATCCATGTCCATGTTCCATATGCGGAGACTGTTGTCGAGGGATGCAGATGTCAGCAGCGACGAGCTGGTTGGTGAAAAAGCAACGGACCAGACGGGCCGCGTGTGTCCAGACAGAACTCGATCAGGCTGGCTTCTCGTTTCACCGCCGCCCCAATTCCCAGGTGACGTATGCCTCCAGATGGCAATGGCCCTGTCACGCGAGCCTGTGGCAATGAAAGAGCCGTCGGGCGAAAAAGATACACTATCCACAAAAGAGCTGTGGTAAGCAAAGATGGCCACAGTCTGGCATGTCCTCAAGTCCCAGACACGTGCTGTTCGGTCGTAGGAGCCAGACACGAGGAAGATCGAATCGGGGGAAAAGGCAAGTTCATGAATGTCATCTGTGTGTCCGGATACTGCCTTAATTGTACCTCCATCGCCATTTGAACTGGGCTGTATGCCGGGCACTGTTTCGTCTTGGCCAGCCTCTCTCGGGCCAGGACTTATCATAGGAAGTGTGTACACCGCCTCTTTGAGTACTTGAGCATTCCATACCCTTATTTTTGAGCCTTCGGCCGATGCTATCAAGTTGCCGTCGGGGGAAAACGTGACGCATGTCGTGCTCTCTCCACAATACGCAACTCCCGTGCTTTTCGTAACGGACTCGGACAAGTCTTCCCAGACGATCAAGCCTTTCTTTGTGGCTGCAACCAACATGTTCCCGCACGGAGACAGATCAATGCCTTCTACCAATGGCAGTCCAGACAAGGTGAAAATACACTTGCCCGATTCTACGTCCCATGCTTTGATGACGTGAGAAGAAAAGGCCACCATGGTTGTTGTGGATGACATGACAACACCGATGGCATAGTCGTCAAAGCCACCAAAACACGCCTGTATGCTGCCTGTCTGCACGTCCCAGACACGTACATGTCTGTCATCCGATGCAGAGGCAACCAGTCTACCGTCAGGCGAGAAGCAGCAGCCTTGGACACAATCGTCGTGTTGAATGACATGCAGACAGCTGGTTGAATCATCCTCCAGGCCGATTGCTGGTGGTATCTCCAGCCATGGGAACCGCCCCGGAACCAATATATTTCGCAAAGTGGGAAGGCTGGTGGCGAAGAGTAGTTGGTTTGGTAGCCAGCTCATCATTTTGTCTGTTGATCCTTCTATTTGGTTTCGATTTCGATTTCGATTTGGTGTCTCTCGGTGTTGGCACAGCTGCATGAAGAGAATGACTTCTCGTATAATATGGAGTGAGTTGCCTGCAATAGTATGGCCATGGTCTTTGTGGTTGACAACTTGAGACATCGGTGATTGTTCGCTGGTAGAAATCGAATTATAAAGCTGATGCATCATGTTCAAACTTTTGAGGATGGCATTTCTGGACCCCAGGAGCTCTACCCACTCGATCAAATGCACACTGAGCAAGTGGATGGCCAGATCAACAGCTTTGGGGTCATCTCTGCCCCCTGGCTCTGACACGTGCCTGATCCACATGGCTATAGCATAGTCAATCCCGATGTGACTGTCAGTAGAGCTATTCAAGCTGTCATGGACAGATGCACAGCTACAGTCTAGCTTCATCAGAAGGAGAATCAAACATCGCCTGGCGATTGTTGCATGCCTATCCTGGATTTGACTCTCCATTTCATGTCTGATGAAATCTCTGGCTGAAGAATGCACAAAGTGCACTGTGTCGTCAGAAATTGTTAAGAAGCCCGGCAGTACTTTGTCGACCATGAAATCGAGCTGGACCGCAGGCGGTAGATTGCTGATGGCAGCACATTCCGAGACGGCAAGCGGCCGAAACACAGCAGCTGTAATGGATAGTATGGTTTCGTAGCATGCCATGCCGTCAACCGCTAGTTCATGGAGAGCGCTCCACCTCCAGGCATACAGGGATTGCACACTCGGTGCATCCTTGGCGAGTTTGGCGAGCACTGAAGAAGAGTTCCAAGGCAGTGTGGATGCCTGCACAATGTCCAGGGCCATGCGCGTCCACAAGAAGTTACTTGGTGCGTGGTCCAGTACTTCCAACAAGCTATCGAGTACGTGGACATTGTAGCCGACCACATGGCTAATATTGGCCACGGCGTTGACTGCATATTCGCGGGAAATTCGGGCATCACTTTCCAGGTGTTTGCCGAGGTCGAGCTGCCGTTGAGATTCTTTGCCGGCGAACGGCTCGCGATCCACAGACAGGACCCATTTGACTTTGTTTGACAGCTTGACGGTTGTAGCAACCAGACGTTCCAGTTCAAATTGGTCGCCTTCCATGCTGAGCTCATTCACTCCATCAAGAACAAAGTAGGTGGCCTGAAAACGGTTGTCTTGGATGATGCGGCACAGAAGCATCGACATGGCTGAGAAGTCTCCAGGAGCGTCGAAATCTTTGCGTTGATTGAGTTTACTCCCGGCATATTCAACAGTGAACATGGCTTCAAGATGGTCACTGAGATCTGGCTGATCACTGAGCACGGCGCATATCAAACCTTTGACGACAGACAAGGCGTCTTCTTCTCGTCTTTTCGTACCGTCGTGGAAGAAAAACGCGACGTGTTTGTCTGGTTTGGCTTGCAGCCTCTGTGTGAAGGCCTGCAGAAGCGTAGTTTTTCCAACGCCTGGGCCACCACTGATCCAGAGGATGCGTCGGGCATGCTCGGCACTCCACTGAATAAATTCATCGTATGCCTGCGTCTTTGATACCGACGCAAAGAGATGCTCGAGAATGTGGCTGTTTTGGGCGTTCGATGGTGGCATTTGTATTGGGCCAACATGTAGCTTGGCCAGCAATTCTGGAAGTTCAACTTCCTCTTTCGTAGAAGCTTTCTCGGCCAGCGTAGAGATCTGTGGCTGGAGATTCAGTCGACTGAATCTGGCGACGAACGTGTCCATGCGATCCTGGATCTCATCCGCTTCCCATTCGAGACTAATTTGTTCAGGATGCTTGGCGACCTGGATTGCAGCACGAACTTGATAAAGGAGAATCGACTCATACAGGGCGACGAGTGCATGGACAACAGGACTGGATGGGATGGGCGGCTTTTGTTGGCTGTTCCAAAAGACAAGTCTGAACAAGCTGACATACCACTCCATCTTTTCGATGGCCGAGATGATTTGCGAGTACATAGGCTCGTCTGGAAGCGATGAAGCATCGACTAGACTCTGTAAGAAGAAATGGCATGAGTAAAAAATTGAGACTTATCCAATGGCGTGCAGAAATACCTGGAGAGTGATGTAGGAAGCTGCCCAGGCAAGAGATGCATATGGATGTGCCTGGAGAGCTGCTCCCATGATTTGTTGGGGTGTCCCTGCCCAAGTATGTATGCCGTGAAGCCTGTCGACAGCTTTGTTACTTTGTTCGTCCTCGTCATTGTCTTCATCCATGTCTTCGCCCTTGTCTTCACTCTCGCCTTCGTCCTCGTCTTCGTCTTCATTTCCGTCATCATTATCACCATCGTCATTTTCATCTTCATCCTCTTCATACCCCTCGTCTTTATAAAATTCAGACACATTCTCACGTTCTGGGGCTGCATCCTGAAGAATGTCAACGATTAAACACAGCTGACTTTCAACAAAGTTCGGCGCTATTTGGAATGCATCGCCCAAGCCCCGTCGGGGTCGCACGTGCAGTCCACATATTGCCAGCCATTCGAATATTTCCTCGTCGAGAAGCTTCTTCTGCAGACGTCCGTACGCAAGAGACCAGATATTCGCTGCCTGGGCCTCTGGAACATCTTGTGGAGATTTAGGTGTGGACGACTCTGCTAGGGAATCGTTGGTGTCCGATGTCGCTGCATCTGATGACACCTGCAGATTGGCGTCGATATCGATATCAGTTTGAACAGAGGCATTGACTCCACCTCCATGCTGCAAGCTTGGGTTGTTCTCTGGTACTGGACACACTTCTGGAAGAGGCTCGACGGCGTAACTATGCGTCTCTGCTTCGCTCTGGGGTTCAGTCGGAGGATCAACTGGAAGGACTTGGACAGCAGGTGATGGGCTTGGGCTTGCTGATAGACTCGTTAAAGGCCTTTCAGCACCAAATAATGGACTCAGACTCGGACTTGTGGAGGGCTGCTCGGTGGGAGAACGTGGTACGTCGGAAGGCGGTGTGGAAGGCTTTGCCTGCTGGTTTGTCTTCCTATGTTTTCTGAAGAATCGCTTTAATGGTAAACGAAGCTTCATTTTGCCGCTATTTCGGTGATTCCTCTTGGTAAATACAGCGGGCTAGCGAAAAAGGAGCAGATTGTGCCTGGAATTGCCCCATCCATTGACCAAAACAAAAATCAAGCACTTCAACACGTTACTGCTACCCTGATGTTGTGCTTCGTATTCCCAATATCAGCCCAACCCCACTTTCAGCCACCATTCTATTCATTTGCGTAAAATTGGGTGCCTGTGCGGAAGGAAGAACGTCATTGGTTCATGAAGACGTACGGAGTACTTGGATATACGGATTACTCCATACTCCGTAAATTAATCGCTGCTTTATTAACCTCCAGAAGACAGACAGATTTAACTTATTTATCTCAGGGGTATCACAATTGACAAGAGATATAATGAGTCTACGAGGCTGCTTTATAACCTTTAATAATTAAACCTATGACAAGTTGCCTCAAGAAGCCACACAGCTATGGAGTAAGAACTCGTGTAGGCGTGCCGGCCAACTAATTTGCATATGATCATCGGCGAATTGCATCCAGCTTCAAGTGTCTGTTTACCACCACCCAGGCGCATCCGATCTTTCAAGATGTTTCATTCAGCAAGGGAAAATGCAACAGTATCTCTTATCTCTTATTCACTCAAATACTTCCTACAATCATAAATATCTGCTGAAACAGATGTATGAAAGATTCGTAAATAATGCTTAGTCATCAACTTTTCTCCTCGTCCCGGACCTGAAATGACGCCGTGGTCCAGCCCAACTTCCGCTGAAGCTGCCGCGCGATCAGCAGTGATCTGTAACCCTCGATCTTAGACTGGTGCGGCCGATGAATTGTAATAGAACGCGGCCCCAGCACGTCAGCCAACGGCGAAAACGTGTACACAGACCCGAACTTGGGCAGTACCGCGAAGCCGGCGTCGACCATGGCGCTCTCAAAGGCCGTCCAGTTGACGGTGCCTCGCAAAAAGAGGGCCGTCAACACATCCGCCGAAGCAGTGCTGACGGGAACACGGACGGGGACAGCAGGAGCCGAGGCCTGCGGTTCCTTTGCCGGCTCTTGCGGCACCATCTCATAGGCCGACACAGCCGCTGGCCGCGTCTTTTCCTTTTGCTTGCGCTGTACTACGCGGGTCTCCCGCGTGCCCTCCTTCTCAGCTGTCTCGAGAACGACCGGGATCGACTGTGCCGCGGCTGCCTTCTGCACCTTGGCTGTGCGGACTGCCTGCTGCTGCCAGAACTGCTCTGCCAGACCGCCCAAACAGTCGTCCACAAGATCTTCGTACAGGAACCCCAGACGACTGCCTGTGGCGGCCTCCACCTGCTGGTCGAGCGCCCGCAGTGCCTGCTCGGCGATACCCGGCTCGAGCAGGTGGTCGATGGGCACGACATGGTCGCGCAGGTCGATCTGTGGCCGCACGGAGGCCAGATCGGTCGCAAGAGTCTGTGCACGGCGCACCCATTCTGGCCGTAGCGTTGATCCTTGTTCTTCTTGGGCCGCGAGAATGGCGGCAGCACCAGCGACTGTACCAGCGCCTGGACAAAGCTCACGATGACGGCCAAGTCGCCGAGGGCATCGGCCTCTCGCTCTGACAGGCGATTACGCTCTTTAGGATGGCTACTGTGCAGGTCGCTGAGCTTCTTCATCCAGCCGAGGGCGAGTGCTGGCGTCGCCGCGGCCGAGTCGCCTTGGCACAGCCGAAGCAGGTAATGCAGCTGCGGATCGCTGCGGGTCAGCTCTGCCGGGTCGCCGCGGGTGGTCACTTTGGGCCCATTGGCATTGGCCTGGGTCGGCGGCGCAGACACGCGCCGGAACCGCTTGACACCAGACCCCATCTGAACGTGCCGCTTCAGCACTGCCTGCGCCTGCTGGAACTCTACCTGGCACGCGTTGGCGAGTTCTTGAAGCACCAGCTCTCGGTACGTCTTGTCCTGGCTGACGTCATCTGTCTCTAGCAGGACCAGAAGCTGTCCCAGGTACCGCCAGGTAGCGGCGGCCTGGATGGCTTCGTGCAGAGCGTCCAGCACGGCGCCACTGATGTACTTGTCGGTGTGAACTGGCAGCACGCAGCCCTTGTCGTCGGGCACAAGCTCGGGCTGGCTAAAGAACCAGACGTTGACAGCATAGGCCAGCGCCTCGGGCTCCGTAGACAGTAGCTGGACGTAGTCGGCCAGGTCGGCCTGCTGCTCCTGGGCACTGGCTACGAGGTCTACGAGGCTCGGCTTGGCGGGGGCAGCCCGGAATGTCAGCTGTGCATGCGCTGAAGTTGCCGCCTGTTCTGATTTCTTAGGTCGTTTCTTTTTCTTGGTCTCGGCCCGGCGGCTTTGAGGATCCGCCTCCAGGATATCCCCGATCAGGATATTGAGGTGCTGCATCAACGACACCTGGCACAGGATGACCAGCTCGCCCGTCATTTGCGGCACCAGCTGCTTGCTAGCTATGGCGGCAGCCATTTTCTGGAGAAAGTCCTTAAGGTCGACGTTGACATGATATCCTACGCCATACATGTCATCCGACATGAACAGCGAGTAACAATCCTTGTACGGCTCGTTTAGTCGCAGGTTGCGTGTCCGCATCATCTCTTCGATGAACTCGATGTCGCCCAGTCCATTAGTGACACTGCATCCTTGAAAGTATTGCTCCAGCAACGTGTTCGTTGCCCGGTGCCGCAGAATCTCCAGTAGGTTTTCCGACTCGGGCGCCGTGATATCGCGCTCGTTGATCTCTGGCACAAACTTGTACACATTGCCCAGAGATTTGTCCATCGAATGCTTCAGCAACGAGCCCTCTGCCATCCCAGCCTTGAGACATTTCGTCCGCTGCACTTTATCTAGCGATCGCCAGATCCGCTCCACTGCAGCTTCATGCTGTTGGTATTTGCGACGCAGGTCGCTGTGCAGTTCACGCAACGTATCGGCACTCGATGAAGCACTCATGGTTGCATTGGAGTGGAGTTGAGGGTGTCGATTTCGACTTCGCCAAGAGATACGCGATCCGAACTGTACGGAGTACGCAGAAGGAAGGATCTGGACGCCCATGGTATATTGTACACGTGATCAATATGCTCAGCATCACATGTCGCGCGCTACAAGGCTGTGCGTCTTAGACCACTCACAGGTGACGTAGTAAGTAGTCCTAAGATAAGGCCTTACGTACATCACAACGTAAGTAAATAACTCGACGAAAGAATATAGCTTCTGAAATGAATAATAGATTGAATACCCTCCAACTACTGCGTACGTGAGGGAGTTCACAAGGTAAATAAATACTAGGGGTGGGTGCAGCCACAGATGCAGCCACACTTGGATCCTGATCCACAAGGCTGAGGGGTTTATCACGTGATATGCGGACAGGCCTTGCAGAGCCGTTATATCGGTCGGAAGAGAGGACACTGTGGCTGAACCAAGCTCGCAGAGCATGCTGAGACATTCGTCAGTCACCCGCTGGGGTTGGGGGAGGCCAGATTAGGATCTCGAGCATCTAGTCAACCGTGAAAGAACCCAGATACACGAGTGCCTTGCCCTCGACGTCGCCTGCTTTTGGATACGTCAAGACATTAAATCATGCATGGTTGAAAATACTTCTCAAGTTGCTTTACCATTCGATTTATTGCTCTCCTCTTCTTTAAGATTATAATTGTCTTTCAAAACCGAACGACTTGTCTCAACGTGTAAAGGTAAAAGGTCATGAACCTCTTGAGCTAACTCATCACTCTACGGAATCGAAAATATAGCCAGATCGAAAATATTAGGCAGAGAATACTACTGAGTATTGTCGCAAGAGCTACTTGGCTTGTCCGTCGGAGGTCTCGGAGACCCCGGCGGGCCGAGTGCATAGGAGCATATCCTTACTACCATACCAATGGACCCCTTTGACGAGATGTGGATGTCAAAGTGGAATAGTAGTGGATGGGGATGAATAAACTCACAAGAAGAATTTGTGAATGGATATCAGGGAACTTGTATGTCCTGGAGTGCCAACCAGCGTTTCTTAGTCGGCCATAGACCGGGTGGAAAGGCCACGTAAGTCTCTACAAAATCATGAATATCTCTCAAAATAAATCAAGTCTAAGCGTTTACATCCTCCTTACGATGAAGCAAAAATCGATCAAGTAGGGAAGAGAAGGCGGTCCGGTTTCTTCAACATTACGTCTTCATAATTGAGACATTCTTGGTTAAGACCAATCTCTATAAGGATTATGAAGGCGACATGTACGTTATTGTTTGCACTGGAGATGATGCGATTACAAGGAAGATTGCCCTCGCAGAGGATTACCAAAGACTAAAGAGGAGGATAGGTCTTTGAAAGAAGCGTTTTTCTATACTACTACGAAATGATGTGATACCTTGTACTGTTTTCTTTATTATTTATACTGTAGGGTATAGTCAGAGATCTATGCAATAGGATCTTGAGTCTGGGTCTCTTGTTTGATTTCCCATGATCGCGGTTCTATTGGGTTCCACACACGATGCTGATTTTGGTTCTGGCTAATTCATACGCTTCTCAATAGCAATAACCTTAGTTGCGATAGCCACGTTTTGATAATTTATACTCCGTATATCTGTCAAGACCAAAACTAGAGAATCATGTTTAATTTCGCCAAGACTTGGAGAGTTTCACTGAACGGTGAATTTGGGAACCCCGCCAGACTGTCCGGATGGGTCAATCTTAAAAATAGAGTCAAAAACACGGGAACACACTCGTACTAAGAAGATTGCCAACACCTCGCTAGCAAAGCGAGGTCATAGACAACCCATCAGGGCAGAGGCCGTGAAGGGCGAAGCACCAAACTGCAGGGCGTGGCCGCCGGCAAAAGCAAACACCATGTTGATGAATCAAGCGACAGACTTTCCTCGTATTGCATGCAGGTCTAGGCCAAGCATGCCATCGACCGCCCAGTCTAGACTGGAGCAACTAGGGTGATTAGTGCGAATTAGTTGCGTGTGAGGTAGCAGCAAGGCAGACATAGCTTTGACAGGGTTGAGACGAAAAGCCCTCGTACGTTTCAGAGCGCTTGACCGCTAATAAGACAGATCTCCTCATCTTCGGCACTTGGGAAGATTAGATATTCGTAGCATCGAACCATCTTTACGCATCCCATGCTCTGATTGCACCCCATCAATGGTAAGCAAAAATCGTGACATTGCTCATATGGCACAATATATATGTATTGACATTCCGCGACCGCTAGATCCTGTGAAGCTGCACTCCGTGACCGGCCTGTCTGATCTTGGCCCTTGGCAGCAGGTGGGAATACGGAATACAGGGTATGCGGCACAGGGTACAGAGTAGATGAAATCATGTTTACCACGTAAACGATTTCCCCTCCAATATCCATAGGAGATACTACGTAGATGAGGGGTCCATTCTTGCACTTTGATGCGGTTTTATTCTATTTCTTCATCTCATGATTATGACGTTCCCGGATGCTACTGCGTACATATTCTCGAGACGCCATACGGAGTTCTCTGACCTACCCTGTAATTCTTAGGCAGTACGAGTACCTGCACTATGCTAGAGTCGGTAGCTAACGCCAGCTCTAATTTCAACTGGAGCTGGCAACGCCGTAAGGCTGGTATAAACCCGAAATAGGACCTGTCAGGTGGCGTAGCACAGTTGAAAGCGATCTTACAGGAAGTCAGAACAGTACAGGTACGAGTAGAATTATCTTCTGTATACACTCCACTGTACTCCGTACTCTGTACTTCATTGGGACGCCAGTCTGCAAATTTATGGTCCTAAGAAGTCGTTGCTTTGCAAGCCAGTAAATCCACGCTTGGCATCTACTATTGCATCCATATTGTTGAGATTGTGGGCCGGAATTCAGAAGACAGAGAAGTAGCTTGGGGATTCTCGTATTCTCGCACATCCGGAGACGGCTATTCGGCACTGATTCTGATAAAGATTCAAAAACGGGGATGAATCCACAGTTTGTACTGGGAACAGTTAACAGCAGAGAGCATTGAAACAATGTATTCTAAAATGTCGGCTTTTGTCAAGGCTTATATTTAGTGATGATCCGGTGAATTATCCAAAAGCGCTAAAAGCGAAAAGGCAAGATGGCCGAGTGGTTAAGGCGGCAGGTTCAAGTTACACTTGTCACTAAAACAGTGACTAATTTCTGCTGAGGCAACTCTCGTGGGTTCGAGTCCCACTCTTGTCATAATTTTTTTTTTGCAATTTTTGGACACTAATTTTAATTCGTCGAAGCATAGATAGTGCCTGTTTCACGTGACTACTACGTACCCAGACCATGTATAAGTCCTATAGGAATTGGTAGAGAACGATTGATCACAACATTTCATCAGAAAGTTTGGAATTAAGAGAATTGGACTCACCGCATGAACTTGGCTATGTAGCAGCGCATGATACAAAACTGGCCAAGGCCTTGTGAGCAGATGCCAGCATGTATCGTCGCCGATGGAGACGTTGATTTAGGCCTATAGAGTCTTAGCCCAGATCCGTTTTAGCTATAGGTTAGTGCAGTGGCGAGACACTACTGCGAGGGGTGGTAGATCAGTGCAGTGGTCAGACACTACTGCCGTAGTTGGTAGATCTAGGCACCCGTTTGTGCGAAGAAGATGGAGGGACAGATAAAAGGCGCAGGCTCACATTTACAACTATTGCATTCTATTCAAACAAATACGATATAGCAAGCACACCTACTTGTACGATAACGACGAACTAATAGCTTAGCAGACATAGTGGAAAGAAGCAATTTCTACGGGCCGGCGGGACGTGCCGGGACGGTTGAGACGAGACAGAGTTCCCAACACGTACGGAATACACAGTATTGTGTATGTATCCTCGGCGGTAAGCTGTTTATTTCACATCCCTGACAGTGCCCAGATATGGCATCAGAAACTGATAATCGTAGCACCTTGATGGGTGTTTTCATATGTTGACGCGCAAGCACGCCAGACCATTCTCGATCTTGGCTGCGGAACCGGAATGTGGTGCATGTGGAGGGCACGTCCCTGTTCGTTAACGCTTTGTCTTCTGCCCCTCTGTCTACCTTAATTTACAGACGCTAACATACAGGGCACAGTGATGTTGCGGACGAGCTGCCCGAGCTGCCCGCTTTGTTTGGTAACACATAAAAGATTTATTGTAGATTCTATTCCGTATTCTTATTTTGTTTTAGAACTTTAGAACTAGTTTTAGGCTTCTACAATCTGACAAGGCGATGGAGGGTTGGGTGAATAAGTAAAAGGGAGCCAAGCTTTAGGCGAGCCTAAATTTGCCTGGAGCAGAAACGGCATTGTGTAAATACCTAAGCAGGTGGGCTGTGCAGTGTCCAGATTAGTGTCATGAAACGCGTATTTTCTAGGCATTTGGTAGAGCTACGAGGTAGGGAAAAATGCTTGAACCATGGGTTGATGCAACGGTATCGGTTTCGGGTTCGGGTTCGTTTACAACCATCGAGCACAGACGATTCTGTCTCCAGCATAAACCACGTTGAGAAAATAAGAGGCCAAGCCCAACGTCAAACCAGAAGGATCCCCATTCGTTGCAAGGACCCCTGCCAAGCTTCGTCACATGCCAAGATTATCAGCTCTCCGCAGTAGTAATCATCAGATCTCGGGGTCTTCACGGCTCCGTAGTCCGGCGGTGAACAGGGCTGGCAAGGCAGACTCAGCCGCGGAACCTACACGGAATATGCCGCGTAGCTTCATGCACACAGCTTCATTCAGCTATAAGAGCTGAGGGCTTTCCACGACAAGAATGAGTATATCCAGACTTCATCACTCACAATCATCAACATCAACACAAATACCAACACCACTTTCAACACCAACTCCCATCTTTTCACCCACCTCCACCGCAATAATGGCCATTCTTTCCTTCATCGCCCCCGAGATCCCCGCTGAGAGCAAGGACAAGTTCCTGGGCGCCTGGTCTACCCTCATGACTGACCTCAAGGCCCAGCCTGGCGTTGCTGGCGCTGACGGCGGTGTCGTTGTTGCGCAGGACGGCGCACCCGTCACTGAGTTCAAGTTTGTCCAGTGGATTGGTATGTAAACCCTTCTCATCCTGTCTCCTCGCCCATCTAACCCTCTCCAGCTTTCAAGAGCGCCAAGGAGGCCGAGGACTTTGCTTCGTCGGCATGGTCCAAGGAGCACCAGGCCCGTTACCAGGCCAAGGCTGGCGGCGACCCGGCCGTTGGTAACTTTGAGGTTCCCGAGTTCCCGGTTGGCAAGACGCCGACTCCCTTCCTGCAGTTCTCGACTCTGCTTCTGGACGACGGTAAGCAGGACGAGGCCCGCCAGGTCTGGACCGATCTGGTCAAGTCTCTGGGCAAGGACACCTTTGGTGGCCGCAGCGTCAGCGGCCCCTCTGTCGGTGTTGGTCTGATTGGCTGGGAGTCTCTGGAGCAGGCCGGCGAGGCCTTCAAGAAGCCCGAGACGGCTGCTCTGTGGGCCAAGTACCAGACTCTTGGCAAGGGCAAGAACCTCATTGTCAAGCTGCAGTAAGCATCCGGTATGCGGCAGACTTCGAACTTGAGGCGTAGACTCATGAATATAAGCGAATCCAAATCTATATAGATAAATAAATTTGCAGGTTATTTCGCAAACACGTTCCATTTTCCTAGTAATCATTTGTGCTCCAGTCTATGGGCTGCACTGTTTATAAGCTTCGCTTGGATGGATAAGGTTTTAAGACATAGCCACCTAGATCTCCGTCCGTGCTGTATCAAAACCCCCTCCAGTTCGGAATCGGGATGTATTCTTCCACTTTTCTCAAAGCTTGTTTATTATTATTTATATCTGTTTTTTAAGGTAAGATTTCATCCTTGCGATTCTCCTATAACGCAGCTGATTAATATATCTGTCATGAATCCTGCTTCGTAAAAAACTGTCAGCACAAATTGACGTCTTGAGCGTGACGTCTAAGTAACATGTCGCCCACTTGGAGTGAACCCCAGAATACTCCGTACCCCACCGACAGTTCAGACTATGCCCTATAATAATTTCTGTTATAGCTATGGATTGCAGGGGTTTCTTAGATAAATTGCCGCGTTTGATTTATCTTAGCCTCAACATCTGCCAGCGGGTGAATATTTTTGCAGGCTGTTGTTTACTCGGATAAATCTCGGCCGAATAGTATATCCGTTACTCATGCACACCACGCAAGCCCAATCAGGCTGATCCCGTCAGGCGTATAATACATCATGGAGGGGTATGTCGTAATTTTCCGGGGTGTGAAAATTTCCGGACCGATGATCGTTTTACTCAACATGCTTCTATGCGGGGATGCAGTGATCTGCTAGCGAAAGTGAAGCTTGAAATTGTGTCCAACATTTAAAAAGAATACAACACCTTTCCGCATATAGCATTCTATACACCACACACACAGAATGGCCGTGCCAGCTTCAGTGAGTTGTGTGGTGAAAGGTGGACCGTCCGAAATATCCTGGACACATCCATGGCGTGAAATATAGGTGACTTGCATGCCGAGTTCCTGTTCCGCGTATTCCGTCTGAACATGTGCCAGAACCCACCGGCATGCAATTGCCGGAAATGTGAGCCTGTTGTATTTAACCTATTAGCCTAAAACAGTCCCCCTCTTTGCGGAGAAACTTGCAACGTTGTCTGGTATCGTGACCATTGCCTTTTTGGGTAAACACCGGACACATCACAACTTGGCCGTGAAATTATCGCCGCAGTCTGGCCTAGCAGCAGTTGTACATGCCATTATGCGAATGTTTTTATTTCATTTTGATGATTTTGATCGCCGGCGACCCGGGCATAATTTTGGATAATAGCCGACCGACTCTGCCCGTTTTCCGCATCGGCCAGAAACTCCACCGAGATGCATCCGGGGTGAGGGGAAGGGTGTATGACGAGTGTGTCTTTAGCCTCTCTGTATAGTCTATAAATATGGATGCTTGTACACGAACCTCGAATTCAGCAACATGTTCTGTGTGCCTCATAAGTCTTTCGCGAGAATACTAGTCAACATGGCGCTCTATCTTGGACTGTCTCTGGGTCTTTTTGCCTCTGGCATCGCCGCCTCAGGCCATCTGTATCCAGACTGCATTAATGGACCGTTGGCAAACAACACCGTCTGCGACACCACGGCATCTCCATCGGACAGAGCTAAAGCACTTGTAGCTGCTTTGTACACGGAAGAGAAGATTGATCTTCTCGGCAGCACATCGCCGGGTGTCCCCAGACTGGGTCTTCCCAGCTATGAATGGTGGCGTAAGTTATACAAAGCTCCAAACTATTTTTGACAGAAATCTAACAGTAGTTAGAGGAGGCCCTGCATGGCGTAGCTTCATCGCCTGGTGTGCAGTTTTCTGACGAGGGAGACTTCTCCTATGCCACCTCTTTCCCGACCCCCATCTTACTGGGCGCCGCTTTTGATGACGCCTTGGTTGAAGCCATGGGAACTGTCGTGAGCACAGAGGCCCGCGCATTCAACAATGCCAACCAGTCCGGCCTAAACTTCTGGACGCCCAACATCAATCCTTACCGTGATCCCCGTTGGGGACGAGGAATGGAGACACCGGGCGAGGATCCGTTCCATCTCAAGTCTTATGTCAAACATCTCATCCGCGGTCTGCAAGGGGGCGAGAACCCCGAGGTTTTCAAAGTCATTGCCACGTGCAAGGTTAGTTTCTCTCCTACTTACGCATATGAATACTGACTAATGCACTTCAGCATTTCGTGGCCTACGACTTAGAAGACTGGATGGGCAACGAGCGCTATGGCTTCGACGCCATTGTAACTCCGCAGGACCTGAGTAGCTACTACATGCAGCCATTCCAGGCCTGCGCCCGAGACGGAAATGTCGGGTCCATCATGTGCAGCTACAATGCCTTGAACGGAGTTCCTACTTGTGCCAACTCCTACATTCTTCAAGACATCCTGCGAGACCACTGGAACTGGACAGAGGAGCATCAGTACGTTGTTTCAGACTGTGACGCTGTCCAGAATGTCTACTTGCCGCATGGCTACAAGCCGACGCGTGAAGAGACCGTTGCCACGGAGCTCGAGGCCGGCACAGATATGGACTGCGGCACATATTATAGCATTCATCTTCCGGCTGCCTACAGCCAAGGCCTCATTGACGACGACGTCCTTGATCAGGCCGTCGTCCGCCTGTACACGTCCATGGTCCGCCTTGGCTACTTTGACCCGGAAGATACCACACCATACCGCTCTCTCACCTGGGACAACGTCTCCACGCCTGAAGCCCAAGAGCTGGCGCAAAAGGCGGCCGAGGAGGGCATCGTGCTTCTCAAGAACGATGGAACACTGCCCCTGGACCTGCCTTCCGACACCACAACGTCTATTGCACTCATTGGTCAGTGGGCCAACGCCACCGACGACATGCAGGGCAACTATGAAGGCGTGGCCCCGTTCCTGCACTCACCCTACTATGCCTTCAGCCAGTTGTCCAACGTGAATACCATCTATGGTGGCACGCCCGACGACCCTACCACGGATGGCTATCCAGCCGCCATTGCTGCTGCCACGGCTGCCGACATTATCATCTATGCCGACGGGCCGACGATAACAGATGAGGCTGAGGCTAATGACCGCACGACGATTCGCTGGTCTGGCGAGCGCATAGATATCATCACACAACTGGCCGGCCTCGGAAAGCCGTTTGTGCTCCTGCAGATGGGCGACCAGATTGACAACGCCCCCTTCCTGGACCATCCCAACATCTCTGCCATCGTCTGGGGCGGCTATCCGGGCCAGTCGGGCGGTGATGCCATTGCCAACGTGTTGACAGGCGCTGTCGCACCAGCTGGTCGTCTTCCCGTCACGCAGTATCCGGCTTCTTACGTGAATGAGGTGGCCATGACGGACATGGCTCTGCGGCCGAACGCAACGACTGGCAACCCCGGCCGCACGTATATGTGGTACGATAATGCGACGCTGCCCTTTGGATACGGGCTGCACTACACGAGTTTCAGTGCCGCCTTTGCCGTCGATGCCTCGGCATCGGCATCGGGCGACGACACCTGGGATATTACCACGCTGCTTGAGGACTGCTCCGAGACCTATCTTGATCTCTGCCCATTCCTGACGGTGCCGGCAACAGTATCCAACACGGGCTCTGTGGACTCGGACTACGTGGCACTTGCCTTTATTTCCGGAGAGTACGGGCCAACGCCGTATCCGCTCAAGCAGCTCGTGGCCTATCAGCGGCTGTTCAATGTTTCTGCCGGGACAACGGCAACGGCACAACTCAACCTGACCTTGGGAAGCCTGGGCCGTCACGATGAGGCGGGCGATCTCGTGCTTTACCCGGGCGACTACAGTCTGCTGTTGGATGTTCCCACTCTGGCGACATGGAACTTTACCCTGACGGGTAACGAGACGGTCTTGGACAAGTGGCCCGAGGCACCATCAAGCTAAGCATGGAGGTATCATAAGTGGAAATTTCTCCTGTATAGTCACATGGAAGCCACATAGTACATACAATAAAAAAAGCGGAATACAAAATGAAAGCGGCTGGGAGGACCCGGAGTATCTTTTCGTACCAGATGATCCATGTAAAAGTAACCAGAATAACTCCTAGAGCCCATCTAGTCCTATGAAAGATGAATCCCGTCAGTTTACTATTAAAAATTCAATATTGTATTCCTTATACGAACAAGTCAAGGCCAAAACAGACCACTTTTTCATATTATCGTGCAGCTTCAATGATACGTACCGGATTTAAACTTCCATATTTCTCACCAATCTTCACGTATACTATTTGGGTTATGTTGAGAGACAGGGGCGATTCTTTCAATAGGAGTAGACCCCGAACCCCCACGCGATCACTGCAGGCAGAAAATATGGAAAGGGATCGTGCTCTGAGATCTTTTTTCCACTAAATCCTTGGGGTCAGAGGGAGTGTTGACAGACCAAATGAAAGTTGTCCAAACAGGTTCGGATTTACACAGCCCAATGCCTTTCCAGCTTTGGTGAAGGAATTGTTCCATGAATCACATTGCTGTGTTGCATGGAGGGCTACCACGAAGGAGTGAAGGATCAGTAATGTCATGAAAAATGTCCCATCGTTGGCAGCTTCGTGCTATAGCCGAAAATCAGTTCGAGGATGTGTATGTATCTAGACGTAAGATACTATGCATTGAGGTGGCCTGAGAGTCCGATGTAGTCGAGACATGCTACTCCGACATGAAAGAAACAACCGAAATTGGAAAGCCGTCGGAGCCAGTCAGTGTGCTTGGGCCATGGATAATTGGGTGAATACGATGAGATCCTATACGATGTGCGGGTCATGTGCAGGGGTAGTGTGCGGCTGAAGCCGCCCGTTCCTGATACTTGAGAGAGGTAAGCTTATTATTGTCCAATAGGATGATAATCCCTCAACCCCTACATCCCATCACAACACATCACCCCACGGGCCAGACCACGGAAGAGTCAGATAGGGCTAGCTTCACCGAGATTTGGGCGTTCTCTGATCAGCCCTTAACTCTGATCGACACTAATTAAGCCATATAGAAACATAACATTCTTACGTACAGACAATAGTAACGGTCCGAACCAACTACAAAGTACTTCTTAGCTATGACAGGGGGTAAAGGCTTATATGTAGCAGTACACGGAGAGAACTACAGGAATCATCGGTGCCATATGTATCAGTACTGTAGAAAAGTAGGATCCAAAGGAATGAAAGGAGCTATGCCGTCTATGGGAAGGGAATCTGTCATGAGTATGAATTTCTCGAGAAGGTTCGATTGCAGAATGTATTCCACTGTGAGTCGACGAGAACACAATTGTCAGGAGAAGATTCAATATTCTCATCCAGTCTCGGCGTATATCACATCATCGTACGCTATCTTTGCTGTTCTAGCCCGTCCTGTTCCCTTATTGTTGTCTATAAAAGCGAAGGTTGTCTCTTCCTTTCCTCGGTCTTTTCTTCACCACCTCCAAATCCATTATATAATCACATCTATCTATACACACTTCTCTCTTATTCTCCTTTCCCATATTAACCATGTTTAAGGCTCTTGCTGCCCTTTCCATGGTCGGTGCCGCTCTGTCGGCCAGCATCCCCTCGGGCGCTGACTCGCGTCCCAAGAGTTTGCCCTTCCCCAATATCACTGCTGTCCTGGAGACCAACCTCGACGCAGCTCGTGCCTCGTATGCTGGCATTGCCAACGAGATGCGCGACACCTACACCTACACACCCGCAAACAGCACAGAGGACAAGCGTTCAGAGCCTTTGCAGAAGCGCTGCGCGTCCACCTCCATCATGACATGGGGTGATTCTGATACCGGTGGCCCGGGTATTTTCATTACCAACGCGGGCAGCGACTGGCGCGGGTTCTACTTTTTCGAGAACAGCTGCGACAGTACTCCGTATAAGTACGTCTGGATCAACGCCGGTGAGACGCAGTTCATCTCGCTTCCGTCGTACTTCCAAGGCCGTGTTCAGCGTGGTGTCGACAACACCATGCTCGATGGCAGCACGCACCTTCTCGGCTCCTGGATGGAGTTCTCATTCACTGACGGTACCATCTGGGGCGACATCTCTGTGATCCGCGGCTGTGACGGTGCCGTCCTCATGTGGGACCCCGATAATGGCAACGCCTGGTCTGGATTTACGCAGTACATCTTGGAAGGTGCGCCGTACGGCTCCTATGACTTGAAGGACGACGGTCAGTGGGTCATTGGTGCCACGGAGCAGCTAGGCAACACGGCCAATGTCTATACCACACCGCGTGACTGGGACGCTGCAAACATCGATGGCTCCTACACGCACGTCTTTATCGACGACTGGCACAACGATGAGTGCAAGGCCGTCATCTCTTCGTCTTCGGGACGCTTCAAGTCCTACTGGCCCGACGGCCGCCCGTAAGGAGTTTTAGGTGGACATGAAAGACAGGAAATGTTTCTTGTCTGATTTATATCTTGTCACTTTTTACTTTTTACTTTTTTGATTCTTTGGTTCTTGAATCTTCGGATCGTTACCTCTGTCTCTACAAGATATCCCTAAACTTACTCTTTGTCTATAGAGTTATATATTGTAGATATGGTGGTGGTACAAAAATATCTGACATCTTAAAACATGCCTAAAAATGCTGCTCTTTTAAATGTAAATAAATTGTAAATAAAAATGTAGGAAGTGTACTCTGTAAATTATAACCATTTTGGAAATTTGAGATTTTGACGTTATATACAGCCGGCTTGTTAAGAAACCAATATTCATATAAACGCTTTAAGATAGCATGCTGTTGAAGGCTATGATAATCTCGAAAAAACTAATATCTTACTAGAATATCAAGGAGGTGCCAAAGGCGAACGCCATACACAAATCTCCATGTGCGACTACAGTTCGCGGCTCTAGCTCAGATTATCACTCAAAAGGGCCTTGAGGCGGCCGTACCGAAAGTTTTTTTTTTTTTTTTTAGAAAAAAAAAATCATATTTAATAATAACTCGTATGCAATAAATAAAGCTTAGAAGAACATATATGCTAGCAGAACTTTTCATCTTTCAAGGACCCACAGGAGGCTTGCTGGCGGCCATATTACACTGTCGGAAAAGGCGTACCTCATCCCCTGCAAATGCCCCGACAATAGAATGTAGAACTCCGTGGTTGTTGAACAGCACCAAATCACCCTCTTGCCAATCATGCGGGTATACATATTGTGGGCTGATGGCGGGCCGTTGCAGGCGGTACAAAGTTTCCCTCAGTTTCTCCAAGTCGTCCATTACTGTGCCATCCTGGAGATGGATTTTGCGGATGGGTGTCGGATACACCATCATGGCGAGCTTTCCCGTCTCTGGGTTCTTCCAGACCATGGGGTACTTCTTGACCTTTTCCTGATCGACTGGTGGGAAGTCGTCATCGATCGGCAGCTCCAATCCATCAGAAAAAAGCCCAAGTCCGTTTGATCTGGCCTTTGCCTTGCTCATCCAGATATACGGGTGTGGCGCATATTCGGCATAGCTGGTGCGAACAAATTCCTTGTCAGAATCCGATAGAAGTTCGTACATCTTGTATCCGCTGATGAAAGCCGTTGTTCCAAGAGGAACTTCGAGTTCGTCGCCAGTTCCATCATCATATCGGCAAATCTGGCGTCTTCCCTTCGGTACCTTTGCAGCAAAGAGCGAAGTGACCAAAGGCGGGTCAAGGTCATACATGGCAGAGTCGATGTGCCATCGATAGAAGTGCGTGTAGTCTAGATCATCCTCGGGGGCAATGGGAAATTTGTGAAAGGTTTTGTGGTGTGGGTGCGTGAGCTGAAGGTTGGTAAGTCCTTCAAAGGACTTGACAGAGCCATGGCCTATGACCTGGACTTGCGGCTGTGTCGGGACAGTTGTCAAATCTTTGTGGAGGACACTTCGCTTATCAATAGTCTTGCCATGACTGTAAACGTTGGCATCCGGGTCGAAACGAGATGTCAATTCGTATTGGACACGCGATGACAAGGCATGTTGGTTGCGAATCACAACCACGTTGTGTTGGTAAAGGGCCGAACGAATGAATGCGAATGATTCGTCTGAGGTTAGATTAGTATGTGGTGCACCAATATCATTGCATTTGTAATGCCCAAATTCCTACCAGTAAGATTTTCGACATCAATCCCAGATAATTCGGCGCCAAAGTCAATTGCCGATCCCTTGAAGGGCTTAGGAAGAGGTGTGACACAAAAGCCGAGAGACCCCATTTTTTTAGAGAATGAAAAGAAACCAATCAATTGAAGACTTTATTTGTATGACTGACAAAAAGAAGATGTTTCTATCGTAGACTGGAGAAAGCCCTGCCTTTTATAATGAAGAATAGCTTGCCGTAAAGAATTTTTTCTCGTCCGGTATTTCACGAGAGTGGCGGATGCTTACGAGTTACTCGTCCGCCCCGTCTTAGTGGATTGCGGAGGAGATCAGAGTCTCGCCCGCACCGCTTCAGCCCAGGAGCACGGCGGCGCTTCACTTTTATCACCGCGGGCGAGACTACACAAGTCGCCCACATAAAGGAGCGAAAGTACGGTCTCGAAAAGGTATATGAATGTCTAGACTCGCCACTCATCACATTATAGTTTATTCAAACCAACTAAATAGCAATCATTTCAACTTTACCTTCATTTTCATTCAACAAGTTTAACGATGCCCGGACTTGAGACTCAGCCAAACGGCCTCTCATTTGAGAAGCTTCCCTCTGATATTCGCCAATCTTCTCAGATCGGTGCTGAAATCCACCTTCCTTCCCCAGGCCCTCTAGACCTGACGACTCTTACGGAGGATGACAGAAACACGCTTCGCAAAGCCCTGTTTGAGAATCAGGTCATTGTGATTCGCAATCAACAGGGTATTGATCCCAAAACACTCCCACAGCTTGCCAAAATTTTCGATCCTACTGCATCGGATGTTCACTCTGCTGGCGAGAAGGCCGTGAGCGACCCCCGGAACATTCTGTCGGCGTATAAAGCGGGAAGAATTCCGCGTGCACCGCAAGTGGGCATCATTGGTAGCGGAAAGTTCAAAAACTACGAAGGACTCGATGAACTGGAGGTTATCCACCTGGTAAGCTCTTATGTAAAGAACGCCCCACCCATGTTTCCATATTAATGTAAAGGATCACACCACATTTCATGAAGAACCACTATCGCAGTCGGAACTGGATGATGGCTACACGCGACCATACCGGTGGCATATGGACACCCCCTTCTACGAAAGAATTCCAGGAGAAGTGACGATTCTTCACGCCGTGAAAGTGCCAGAATTGCCTAATCAGAAACTGAAATTTCCCGACGGAAAGGAGAAGGAAATTGCGGCTGG
This sequence comes from Dryadomyces quercus-mongolicae, assembly GCA_002215975.1. Lineage (NCBI taxonomy): Eukaryota > Fungi > Ascomycota > Sordariomycetes > Ophiostomatales > Ophiostomataceae > Dryadomyces > Dryadomyces quercus-mongolicae. Next base: position 37,888 of record NIPS01000010.1, on the reverse strand, counting down.
TGCTACAGCTTGTAAGCCAGAAAAATGTGCCCCATTGTTCCATGAATATCCTAACACTGGCTCTTCAGTTTTTTCTGGTGCTCGGGCTTTTGACATGCTCACGCCTGAGGAGAAGGAGTTTGCCCTGAACACCACAGTGACCTACGCCCCGCAAGCCTATGAATTCATTAGACATTGCAAGTCTACTGAAGATGGCTTGACAATTCCAAACATGGGACGAGAAACGGCAATCAGCGATATTTCTGAGTGGTCCTGGGACAAAGTCGCTGAACACCCGGTAAGCTCATATGCCAGCATGCATATAAAATAAATATTAATGAAACTTATGCACAGATGGTGTGGCGGAACCCCTTGAACGTTGACCGGCCATTCCTACAAGTCCACGGATGTTGCGTGTATAAACTCACAACTCGTGACCCAGCCACGGGAACCTTCACCGTCATTGATGATGTGAAAGAAGTCCGGAAAACAGTATACCATTTCCAAAAGCGCATATGGGCGGCAGAGAACATCTACGCTCACAGATGGGAAGAAGGAGACTTGGTTGTTTTCCACAACCGCGGAGTTATGCACAGCATTACTGGACAGCTGGCAAAGCACAGGGAAGACGAATCGAAGAAGAGGCTGATGTGGCAGTGCACCATGACCAGCGGCACACCCCCGGCAGCTTTCCGGAAGTATCCGGGAGTAAACGAAACCGGATTTGTGAAGGCAAACTGAGAACTAAGATGGCTTCTATAGTTATTGCTTTCTCATAGGTCCTAAAGAGATTGACCTGATTTTTATGAGAACGAGGTCCCAGCAGTGGTAGAAAATATATGTTCAAACCACGCATCAAAATCTTCAATGCCTTGAGCCAAGTTGCTGGAAAAGTCCTCACGACTATTCGACTCCGGAGTTTGAAAGCTAGGAGACATACCAACGTGAGAAGCAGTTGGATCCTGGCGGATTTCGTTGGCCAAGCCCAGAATTGCCCAGTCAAAAGTAAACCGGGAGACGATCTGGGCGAAGCTGATTGTCGCGGCCGAGTTATCTGTTTCACTTCCATCCATATCTGGTGACATGCCAGGCATGCCAGGGAATATTGCATTAATCAGAAGTACGCCGCGCTGGGATAGAACGTCACTCGTGCGTCCTGACAGATACTGACGCGCTTGTTCAACTGCATTGCTGTAAACCATTCTTTCCTCGGTCAAAGCGCCCACTCTACCCTCGGCCTGATTGCATCTAAGCTCAAAGCAGAGAATTAACGCTGCCGTGATGCAAAATGCGGTATGTGTCCACAATGAGACCTCTCCAGCTTCTGTAATGCTTCTGTGCTCTCGAAGGATTGTCATCGATGCAGAAACACAAGTCCGCCTCGTAGGTGAATATGTCGAAGATTGAAAAGAGCGGAACATGAATGGACGGTGAACCATAATAATCTGTGCATTATTAACAAGAATTTGTCAGACGCAAGGCAGGGTTACATACTTTCTCTGCCGCTGTGATGGCAAGGCTTTGGCGCGCGATTTGTAACCATGGTATACGAGCTTCTAACAACGGGTCTGGCTGAAGAAGAAATCGAGGGATTGTTCGTACTATTCGTCTCATTTTTTGATCCATTGCTAATATATGTTCGTATTGCTCGTGGATCGGTTTTCTGGCTTTCAATGGACCCATACCGTCGGCCAACTCTGGCATGATGTCCGCTATGCTAGATAGAACACGTGTGTAGGTGCTCACAGTCGGGATATTGGAAGGCATAGATTCAAGGTCGCTGTCGTTGGCATTCTTTGGAACACTGGTAGAATAATGTGTCGGATAGATGCCGTAGGAATCGGTAAATGGTATGGCAAAATGGTCCTGTATAATCATTTGCAGCCAAACTCGACGGCCGACTTCTCTCTCAAGCATTTCGTGCCATGCATCCCGAGACAATTGCAAGTGGGAGACTTTGTCATTTTCTGTGTCTTTGATTTTATGGAGCCCCAAGCATTCTGCAATCCTGATGGCCGCACTGAAGAGGGTTGCATTGAGTTGACTGTGACCAAGGTTGTGTGCGAACTCTGTGGAAATGACAATTGCTTGCACAGAGTATAGTGATATGTCTTGAAGAAAGTTGCTTTCATACAAAACATCTAGCATCGTCTTGAAAAGTGACTGGGCCGAATATGAAATTGTGTCGGGGGAGTATCCGTATTTGGCGTGGTATTTGCTGCTGTGCTGGAGGCAGAATAAAGACGCCGCCAAGACAGAGCAATACAAAGCAATCCATTGCAATTGGTCGCATTCACCAGTGTCCCAGAAGATGTTGCATTGTTGTACGAACGTGGGAGAATGGAGGCAGTTGTGATGCCAGGTCATATTATCCGTGTGAAACGCAACGAGAACATTTGCAAGCCCACGATCGGGAAGAGTAACCGTAGACGCAAATGGCGAGCGTGCAAATTGAAATGATTGGCTGTTTATTGAAGATAATTCAGACCAGCTGCGGTTATACTGACACGCACACCCGCGGTGGGGATAGCAATTGCCATAATTTCGACCCCATGCGATATGTTCAAGTGCTGTCACCAATAGAGAGTCTTGCTCTGCGGGGTCGACCAAGCTGCCGGCTTGCAAATTCGGTATAATCGATGAGACAGACTGCTCACTTTGCTGTTGGCTGGGAAGTTCATAAGAGTCGTGGCCAGCATCGGTGACAGGACTACTATTTTCTCGGCCGGATTGAAGTGCTTCAATTCGTTCTGTGAGTTTCCGTACGGCTCCTGGGATACGGGTCGGGCTGGGACTCTGAAGATCCTCCCTCAATGAAGTGAGAAATGCAATCTCAGGGCCATTTTGGCTGATGTGTCGCCTGAGATAGATGATTTCGCGATCGCAGTGGAGACCAAGACGCACACACCGGGCACAAGGAATCTCCTTGTTGCATTTTCTCTTTCTACGCGTGCATTCTATCATGTAAAGCCTGTGAGCAAACATGTCGTAGACATTGAAGAATTATGAGACAAACAGACACATACCGCGGCATGCTAATGAAGGACGTTGAGATATTCGGGGCTGCATTTTCAACCTCTCGTGAATGGAAGAACAGCCTATGGCAACGAAAACGCAGTATACTTCATGGATATTCGCGCGTGATTCAGCAAAAATGCTCTCTTATCGTTCCTTCACGCGGATGGGTGGAAAAATCTCAACCGCGCTAAGTGTGCCACAACTAGACAGCCCGGGATAGGCTCGCATGAACGGTGAAAAATAAGGTCGCCAATTGTCCGTCGCCCCATAGGCAACGATCTCATTACTCATCCAGATCGCCCCACATGATTATTCAGCTCAATTAGCATCGGAGATTGCGGAGTACGGAGTACTCCGCAATAATTAGAGCAATAATAAGTTTGATAATGTAAGATATGTATTACTTCTCCGTACGGAGTACTCCGTACTCGTACATATCATCCCTTTACCTTTCTTTCAAAAACGGCAGCAATATCCTTCCATTCCCACACACCGCTGAATACCTTTTCAATCCAACCCTCGGGCCGAGGTTGCAACAAGTCCTCGTAGTCGTCGACTTCTTGGACCAGTCCTCTAAGACGCAAATCTGCAGTACCTATTCTGACGTATTTGGTCTTGAAGATCAACTTCCAAAGGATCGCTGCGATGGGGAAAACGGCAAGAAGAGTGTAGTCCAGGAAGAACCATTTGATCGAAAGCGGCGATATAACATCGAATCCGAGGAAAAACATGGCGAGGACAGCCATAGTGGCTCCGATATATGCGCCGTAAGGTTGAAAGGAAGATTTGTATGGCAAATTGTCGCGAGATTTACCTTGCCGTTGCATGTTGTAATAGAAGTGAAGGTAGGCCACACAAATGCAAAAGTAGTTGAACTGGCCGCAAATTGTGCACAAGTCAATGAAGTAGGAAAGTACCTCAAATGACCTGTCATCCACACGCATCATAGCCAAGAGACCGATAAGAATGCAAGCAGTGACGGCATAGATCGGGATACCCCGTTTTGTGGTCTTGGCAAAAATGGCGGGTGCTCGTCCATCCTGGCCCATGGCGAAGAGAGCACGTGATGCTGCAAAGAGGACCCCGTTTCCACAGCTGAATACCGACGTAAGCATGAGAGCATTAATCAGATGTGGCAGTCCGCTAATGTCCAGCCGTTCCATGGCTATCGTATACGGCGATGCTGCCGTGGTGCCACTACCGGAGACCGCTCCAGATATAAAATCGGCCAGTTTCTGGTCATTGTAGGGGATCACAATGCCTATGCACAATGCAGAGCCGACAAAGAAGATACCGAGACGCCACTTAAAGCTCTTGAAACAGCTGGGTAAAATGCGGCGAGGAGATTCAGTCTCGGCTGCCACAGAACTGGTATACTCGGGTCCACACAACGCAAAGCTAGCCAGAGACATGCAGCTCACGACGCCCCAGAAGCTTCCAAGGGATCCCGTTGTAAGGTATTCTGCGAATGCACCCGCTGTAGACATTGGGGGGAAAATATTAGTACCATGATCGAACCCGTAGAGTGGGATAGTTATGGCGCTTCATGCAGAATGCTCGTAGGAATTAGTAATACTTACGATTCTTCCAGTACCGGAACCCGTAAGCATCGTGGTGAGAGTTGCAGCCAACCATGGTGAAAAATGTAAAGCCAAAGCATATAAATATGAGGAAGACTTTGCCAATACTCAGGTAAAACTCTGCCTTTCCAAACCAACCGACGCTGAATAGATTTAGAACGGAATATAGCACCAGGCAGATGATGACCGTGGCCTCTGCAGGTAGCCGTGTTGTCCAGAACTCGATGAGTGATTGCAGCGCCGTGATTTCCGCAGGCACAAGCAGAGCTTGGCAAATAAAGAAAGCCCAAGCTTGTGAGAAAGCCAGTGCCTCGTCAACCCACTGGGCCGTAAAAGTGACGAACGGGCTCGCTACTGGTGCATAAACGGTCATTTCCGCCAGAGAACCATTCACACACCATACGTTGAGGCCCCATAAAGCATAACCGATAAGCAGGCCGGCGGGACCACCGCGCGGTAAATACGCGCCCATCGTCACGAAGACACCTGCAAAGGGAGGGTTAAATGGCCAGTTCGTAAACAATGAATTAAATAGGCGTATCTCTCTTACTCGTCCCAATGGCACCTCCAATAGAGAATAGTTGAACTTCTTTCCCGCCCAATTTCCGCGACAGATGCTCGGTCGGAACACGCACCTCCCCAGACCCAACATCCTGATCGACACCAACTTGGACAACTTTCTCGTTGTCTTTCATTTTCGTTTGCGTTGGTGTTTCGACTCAAAAGCTTGAAAATGGAGCCGATGTCCTCGGATCTTGATGTGCAGGTAGGTGCGGAAAAGGCCAGTCTTCGTATCTTTATAAGCTGTATAGCTCCTATCGCAACCAAAGCTTCGTCCCATTTTTTATTTCGGAATTAACGCTATCCAGTCCTGGCTTTGTGGGAATATAGCAAAAATGGTTAACATCTTATCTCACAAATTATACAATCGGACCTTCCGCTGGTATAAATGGATAGCAGCAAATGTTACTATCAAGTGGAGAATTGATAGGATAATAACAGCAGTTTCCCGGGGTTATCAGATAAGACATTTTGTATTCACTATTAACCGCATACAGAGTACAGAAATCCAAGTCGTGGATGCCATTTTACGTGGCCAGTGGGTTATCCAGGCCAGGGGCCTCGTGATGTTCCTTTTGCTTCTTGCGTTTGTTTTCCGTATACTGCAATACGTGTTAGCGGTGCTTAAAATAGTGTATTTATGGGTACAAAATTAACGCAGATGTTTTCCATACCTCATGAAGATTCCTGGGTGGATATTTCGCTGGGTTTTCGGGAGACGTGCAGCTTGGTAGCACCTAAGAAAGAGGATATTAGAAGACAATCCGCTTTGTTGTCATAAGAAAACAGTTTCATACCCCGACGCTGGCATCCATGTTGAAACTAAAAAAGAACGGAATAGAATACCGCTCTTTTCCGGATGCATTTCGTACTCGATGAACGGTAGATACGAAAGTATCATTGGAGATCCGCTCAAGAAAGTCGCCAATATTCACAACAAATGTACCGGGGATATAAGGAGCCGGTACATAAATGCCATTTTTGTTCAAGATCTCCAATCCGCCAACAGAGTCCTGATTCAGGATAGTAAAGGCTATTATGAAGTTAGACATGTGTAAAAAATGTTAGATGTACGTAGGATAGAGAGTCGCAAAGTTAACAACTTCACAAAGTCTTACTTTCAAAATCCGTATGTGCACCAAGACTGTCGGGATCCTCTGCATCCGGCACCGTTGGAAGGTAATGTTGTAGAATGATGGAGACGAATGGCGCGGTAACGTACTTGTCGAAATACGTCTCCTCTGCACCAAGGCCTAGAGCAAACGAATGCATCATTTTGCGAGATAATTTAAGCAATTCGGCCTGGTACTGCAGAAGCTTTTCTCTGAATTCCGTGGGAGTTGCGGGCCATTGATTGTATACGCCAAGACACATATCACGCTCTTTGGGGGTAAGCTGAGGGGTGACAGGGTCGTTGTCTGGATCATAGCTATAGATGAAAGATCCTTTACTGGCTTCAAATTGTCAGCTGAATAAACGTGATATCTTAAAAGGCGAGGCACCTACGAATTCGGCCCGCTGGCGTATTCACATAGTGGTGGTCAAATCCACGAAGTTTTTCGTTATTGTAGATATACTCTTTCATTTTGACATCGGCCGGCTGAGCGTGGTATCGTTGCGAGAGGTCGAAGACGTCGTCTATTAGTTGTTGCGATATTCCATGGCCTTTGATGTACATAAACCCGACGGTCTTGCACACTTCCGCAATATCTCTGGCCATAGCCTGACGTTCCAAAACATTGTCACTAAAAATGCGGCTCACATCCACGACAGGAATCTCACTAAACGTTTCCACAGCACGCTTTCCCGTGAGAACCTCCCGCTTATTGTCTAAGCAGCTGTCACGGTAATAGTACTCGAAGCGCGGCTGCTCGATGCTAATGGTAGTAGTGGCCGACATGATGTGCCAAGTATGAAAAGGGAATCAATTCTGATAGGAACGTAGAAATGTTATCAATATCCCCTTACTTGGTAGATCGGGCTAGCTTTAATATTTATACAAATAAGCTACCCAAAGGTTGTGTCGGACGTTCCGTCCACGAAAATTATCGGGTAATTAGATAACAGAATCCTGATTATCATACCACAGAAGGAGAATAGCACGCTGACACGCGCCAACAACACGAAAGGAACGTAGGAATGCGCACAAGAATCCGGAATCATATATTTTAGACAGATTTTCTTCGCTCGAATCCCAGTTACGAATAGTCAAGACAGATTTTTAGTACCGATGCCAAGAGATAGTTAAAAAAGACAATTAACTATACAGCCTATTTTTAATGTGCTTGAGCACTTGCAACACATCTAACAGTTACGCGGACTCATGAGAAAGGATCTAGCCAAGTTCTTTACTCTAACATACCCGCATTTGTGAGCCCCCTCTCTTCTATTAACTACGTGTTAATACTAAGAAGGCGGTAGCACTGTGCATTAGCAGAAAGTACAGTCCTGTACCTGTGGTGATTTTAATACATAGGCTGCACATACGCTTCCATTATCGAAAGTAGTATCAGGCAACATTAGTTGTGCCAGTGTTCATATAACTTTCACTTTGAGGAGACATAGTACTGCAATACTATAAGTTCATGACCAGTCTGTGGATCGATACGTATAAGTTGGTACAGTTTAAGTATTTCCAAAAAAAATGCACAAGTATTATTCGCGATTGGTTACAGAAGTGGAATATTCAAAAAAGGAACATCGTATTAATAGAATAGAGGAACAGAAGGATTACCGAAGCTAGGGAAACTGTTTGAAAGGGGCGTTAAAGAGATAGAAAAAACTTCTATGTACTCCGTATGTTGTAGCAATTTAATATTTCACCTACGCTGTACTTTCTACTATTAATACACCTAACATTTTGCGGTGCTCCACTTTCTAATGTAGGACCTCAGTAATGTTCTAATCGTCCCATTAAGTAGTGTGTTGTGAAATTCGAAAATTATGTAAACTGTACGGTCCCGGCAAGAAAGAACTTCACGAGGGGGCATGAGTTTTGATAACGTAGTTTATCATCTACCCGGCCACATCACCTACCCGGCCACTTTTCGCTACCTTGCAGACTTTAATCCCTACAACTCACCCTAAGAACACTCAATTGAATCCAAAACAATATAATCTGATAAATCATCCATCTCTTCTGCCTCTGAACAGGTTCTTGCATTGTGACCAGTCTTGCGGCAGATGCCACAGAGCCGCGCGCCCACCTTATGCCGCTTGGATGGCCCCCCCTCCACAACTTCATCACGTCCATCCTCCTCGACCACTCCCTTTTCCGTCAAAAGCCTGCTGGCCTCCTCACCAGTAAGAGGTCCCGAATCCTGTAGTCGAGTTCTTTTGGCCCTTCGGCGTTTAGAGAGGGCCTCGTTCGCCTCTCGAAGTGCTTTGACCTCCCCCGTTAAAAGTGTTAGCCGGTGGCTAACACTGACTGTAGCTTTTGCTAGCTGGTCGATAGACAACAAAATTGGTGTTGGGGAGCTTCCCTGGTGCTG